>CM075850.1:14664797-15074797 GCA_037975125.1 Latrodectus hesperus | reverse complement strand
TGCTTTAATTTTTGTTTTGCATTTTCAGCAAGCTGCAGCTGATAATCACTCGCTCAGCAGTTATGAGAATGATTTCTCGATTTCTGTTTTGAATGTTGACAGTTGTTTTTCGAAATTTGTTAAAGTTTATGAAATCAGATACTGAGCCTTACTTTGAGGCTCTCCGTTAATACGCAAAATAATGAAAACTAAATAAGTAAGGAGTTAATTTATTCAACAGTAGTTCACATTCATTACTGTCCTATATTCTGGTTTACAGATTTCCTTTTTACTGTAAGGCTTCCATTTTAATAGTTACCTAGGAATTAGGAAATCAAATGCAAAATGAACGTTTAGAAAGTATTCGAGAATTGTTTGCGTAAAATGTCGAACTCAAAAAATGACAAATGAGACTTTTTTGAAATTGCTTATTAATATATGTGAAAATAAATGGGATAATTAAATAAAATCAAACTATTTACTTTTTCCTGTATATCTGTGACAAAGTACCCATAACTCCTCAATGTAAAGAAACTGAAACTTTCATACAGGCTTTAAATGATTTTTGTATCCATGTCCTTTCAGGCAAATTGATTTTATTTAACTGAAAGTTTGCTATATTGATGCACATTTCAAAGAAACAGTAAACAATTCTGCTGATTGATATACAGCTTATTATGAGTATCGCTGCCTCATTAAAATAATGCCAACCACGGCATAATATTCAACTAAGAATAATGCCAACTGGGGAATACAATTGATAAATACAGATTTAGGATCACATTAGATGTTGAAACTACGGAAAGAGAAGATTTAGAAAACACGATAGAGCAAGTTAATGCTATAGGGTTTGATAAATAAAAGATCTGGAAATCCCCTGTTAATATTGATGAAAGTTATTTATTTCCATCAGTACAATCTGTCACGTGAAAGCATAAGAATCTCAAATTATTAAAAACATGATCAAATTTCTTTTGTAAGAGACCATTGGTTTAATCATAAAGTCGAAAGATTTAACATACAATAATTTAATGCTCAATGGTAGTTTAGAAAAAAATAGTTAAACAAAAAAGAGAATTTCGCCTTTTAATTACAAATCTCAAAATTTTGGTGAACAACATAATTAAACACTTAGTATGTGCATGAAATTTTTACAAAAATTGCAAGTCAAACTAAGCTATTAAGGAATTAATCTTTGTGTTATAAAACCTTATTTATCAATTTTTACAATTCACTTATGAATTTAAATAAAACAATATGTTTGAAAAAATCAAAATGATGGCAAAAATTAACTATTTTTTAACCATAAAGTAGTTTTCTTTTTCGTTCCAATTGTGTGAAATCATGACTAGATCACTTTATTACAATTCTCATTGTTTTAAAATATCCCTGACGCCAAATAACGTTTTATCTACGCCACATATATTTAATTACGGCATTGTAATGAGACAGCGTCGTAAATTCAACGTGGATGAATTTTCTGCCTGCCTTCAAATCGCATTCATCGAACGGCAGCAAACAAGGCGATGTTCACCATTGAATGTCTGAAAATATTGTCAAATTTCATTTTGTTAATAAAATGATTTCTTATATAAATACCAAAACTTGGTTTGAGAAGCCATTTTTCATTGATTCAAGCCATTAACACGTTGTGAATGGAACAGAAGAAAAAGTAAAATGAAAAAGACAAAATAAAACATTCACTTTATGATTAGTTTAAATCAGCAAGGATGATTAAAATTTTAAAAAATTTTATTAGTTAATAGAATCGTAAATTAATAATTGCAATATTGATAAACAATTCATTTTAAATCTTGAGACTAATTACTTGCTGATGCCAATTTTATTTTTTTCATTAAAAATTTATTCCCATTTGTGGTTTTTTGTACATATTATTTTAATGACTATCTTAAGACAAATATTATATAAAGTACGGCACAGGTGCTGTATAATCCATAATTCCAAATTCTGAATTTTTTTAGCGATGAAGAAATGTTGACAAGATGACGCATCGTGACGTGCGCGATGACGTATATACTAGGGCTACTAAAATATAATTTTCCATCATAATTCTTATAGTTATCCATATGTACGACGTAATAAAAACGAGGTTGCCAGATATATAAGAAAATCTGCCAAAAAACCGCCAATCTCAAAATTTGGCATCCTGGATTATACGGCAACTGTCCCAATCGGCTAATAATCGATCTATTGTGAATAATCTAAAAAATACATATGATTATTTAAATGTAAAAAAAGGACTAGTATTTTAAATACTATACACTGTTTAAATATACTTAGCATATTTATAATATTTACTATATAAGAGTAAATGGAATACTAATTGAAAAATATAATTTTTGTCATAATTATTCGGCATTGTTCCTATATATTTAAAAAAATAAAAGTTGAAGGCTTTGCCTTATAGATAAACATTTTAAGGAAAACATTGCTCCATGTGCATAGCAAATTGTTTAAAATATGAAAACATTTATTTTTCTGAAAGTAAGCGCGTATCTCCACTTATATATTTCAGTTGTCCCACGAGATTTAACAATATATGCATACTTAATTTATAAAGGATTATAGTTACATATCGCTTTTGGAATATATATTTTAGATGTAACATTGATAACAATATAAAATAAATAACTCTTTAAATGACTAACAAAGAGTTTTAAATGAAACTAAGCTTTCTAAATTGCTCTTAGAATTTCAAACACTCTCCTAGCAGCTGATTAAGGGAACCATTAAAAAGGATTGAGATTTGCATGGAGTCGTTTCAGTGATAATAGCTTTTTCTGTTAATGAACCTACTCAGTGTTTAATAATCATAGTCACTATTTCATAATCATTGAAGTTATTCACTTCATTAAATTCACTCGTTATGGTCTTGAAGCTATGTATTTAACAAACGATCTTTTCGAAGTTCTCATAAAAATTCTACATTGCCTACCCAAAAAAATGGGAAAAAAAGTAAAGTATGCTTTAAAATTAAATAAATATTTTTATCAATATTTTTATAATTTGTATATAGTTTTATTTTTTATTATATAAGTCCTCTTAAAACTATAATTTTTGTTATTTGTAATGTTTTTCAAATTGCTGATTGTTGACGGAGTCGTTAGTGTTCCTAAATTTAAGCTGTAGTTTCCGGGTTCGAGTCCTAGATTGACGTTCCTTTCTCTCTGTGTCTATATCCTTCTACTTTTTGGACAAAGATGGCATACCAACCTAGTATCCCACTGTAAAAAGTTGCTATCATCTTGTAGCTCTAAATCTTTTCAATTTCTAAAGGGCAGCCGTTCATTAGAAAAAAAATTCAAAATAATATTTCCCAAATTATTACCTAAAAAAGGAAAAATGAATGAGATTTTATGCAAGAATGGAATTAATACAAATCACAAAAACTGCTTTATAGCAGAATATTTGAAAGTAATATATCATTTTAATGACTTATTTTTAAATGAAATCTGGAAAATGTAGCTTTGTTGCAATAGATTACTACGATTAAAACATCTGTTTTGCAATTAAAAATATATTTTATTATTTTTAGTCATTTAGTTTATAAGGAATATTTAAGATATTATATGGGAAGTCTTTATCTTTTCGATTTAAACTAAATTGAAATGAAATAAATCTAATAAATTTTTGAATAAATTTACAAAACATACAATAAAATGTGATGGAAAATTTCAAAATGCAAAGTCTTTTAAATGTAAAAATTAATATATATAGAAATTATACACGTAAAATAAAAAAAATATTTAATAATATGACATGAATAAACTATACAGGATATTATGCTAAAATTTCCTTTAAGAAAATAATTATAGTGTTTATCACGAATTAGGAAATTTTAAGCATTAATTTTAATGTTCGTATAGTTTAAAAAAAAACATGTAAATATTTATTAAAGGAGGAGGTGTCAAAAGTGCATTTTTTAAAAAAAGAATTTGTCACTCCAGTGTAGCAGAAACGACAAACTTCCATTACAAGATTTAAAATTGGACATAAAGATCTCAGTGTCACTGTAACCGGAAGAAGACCTTTCCTATCTGTCCTACGTGTCACAGAGAACAGGGCCCTCCGGATCATATTTTGGATTGTCTAGGGCTTTCCAGACTAGATAAGTAACAACCAAGGATTTTTGAATTATTTTGATGAGTACAAGTAATTTCCTGTGATTTAACAAATATAATTAGCGTTATTTTAACAAATATATTACATAATAGTGTTATTATTATATTATCATACAGTACGTTATTATATAATACGTTTATAAATATATTAACATTATATTAAAACTTAACTTTAAATAATAAAAACTTAGTAGGAGCACACAGGTGATTAGCATTCTGCGTGGTAAGCGATACTTAATAATTTAAAGAATTGTTGTTGCTTGTTTGTCTTAATAAATAGTAATTTATAAATATTTGAACATCGATTAATTATGAATCATAACATTAAGCGATTAATTATTGATAATCCTTAACTGCTCTGTTATAAATAGAGAGTTAGGTCATTAGGTTAAATAATTACGTTAATAAGAAAATTCGAAGGTAAATTTTGTTTCCTACTACATGTGAAATCTAATAAAAAGAAACTATGGAGGTAAAAATCTCTTTTCCAAGTTCAAAAATGTGCATATAATATAAGATAAGGGAGTGATTTCAATATAGTAGTGTCAATACACTCTGTGTCCAATAAAATTAAATAATTTTGTTACTTGAATAATTTTATCTTTACTTTGAAATTCATAATATTATAATTTACATTTTAACTTGTAATTTTTTTTACTAATTAATTTTGTTAGAAAGAATAACTTAGCCAAATGGACTAAATACGATGACAATATCTATGTAAATTAAATTTTTATTCTAGGCGCCAATCTAATTTTCGTTTAGGGTTAAACTGAAACTTGTGCCAGAATGTTGATCTGTTACTAATTTTACAAAATAGGCAATGTTACATTCCGATATATTGATTCTGATATTTATAATTAATGTAAGTTGTAATTAAAGTTGATTTGTATTCATTACCAAGTCATACATTTGGCGATTTTTCAGAATTTTCTTTGTTATCAAACAGCTCTTTCTCTCATGTCTTTCAAAATTGTCGTCTACAAATAATCACTGGAAATAGAAATATTTACAGTATCGGATCAACATACTTCTTTTTACATTCTCACATTATAATCTTTTAATTGATAATTACTAATTTTTTGTGATTTACGAAAGTATTCCTTTTGCTCACCAAGCGAACATGTTTTTGATTTTCACAATATGACGCTAATCAAAATTTCTCATGTAAGAAGAATCATACATTTAAATTCTACGAATTTCATAGCGAAAATGAATATTAGAACATCTTACAATTCATTTAGTTTGCTTTATTTGATAAGTACATGATTTTTTACTCCGTAGCAACAACAAAGACTAAAATAATTCTAACATGGCTAAATGATTAGTAAATATCGCTAAAGCTATCAAGCATTCTTTCCAAAACATCACTTTTCAACGAAAAATTTGCTCAAATTTACTTAACGGCACTTTGATGCAGTGCGTCAAAGTGTGCGGATAAGTATAACCAAATAGTCTTTTTTATGTTTTTGTAACTATAGTAATTAAGTCAAATTTACCTTAAGACAATTTTTCTCGGATATTTTTTAATTTTCACATTTGATCTAAAATCAGATCCGTGAGAACAAAATATTTAGTGATTTTAAGTTCAAATTGAAAAACTGTTATCAGTTTTTTTTCCAATGAAGTAAACATATTACCATAGCCATATGCGAATAACCTCATCACCACATTAATGTTTTTCAGTTGATAAAATTTGATAATGACAACATATATACAGAGTTTGATGAAAAACATTCTCATTAAATAGAGTTATAATTACTTGAATAGTATCACATTTTCACATGCTTTTGCTGCATATAAATGTATTTATTTTCAGTAAAATCTATATTTTATTATTAAGTTATATGCAATATTATTATATCATCTTTCACATAATATTATTATAACATTCTTGCCCATAATGATTGTTATTTAAACAAAATACAGAAAGAAATAAAGTCTCCAATTAAAATTAAAGATTAATTTAGAAATATTATCCACTATTTTCATTATTATAGGTTTTTATCACTACACAGTCACATAATTATTTATAATAATCCTTTATTGTCAGAGAAAACGTCATAACGTTTAAGTGCAAATAAGTTGTTAATGTTGAACATATGATCGGTAAAGCAGGCATATAATTTTAAAAAAAATTTAATAACAAAATAACAAATTTAATTTAATTATTAATGCTTATACTAATCTAAAAATAGAACAAAAATTTTATTTCATATATGATTTTTAATGACATAAAATATATTAAGAATACATTCAAAATGATATAACTTTCATTATATCATTTATATATATATATTTATATACATGAATATTTTGGAGGAACTGATTAAATACAATTGTAAATTTATTAATTCTATGTTTATTTTACTGTAGTGAAATAAAAATTTTCTGATAAATTCCTGGCATTTCTCTCGGAATTAGCCTAAAGTGTTTTAGAAACTTCAACCAGACAGACAGTTTAGACTTGAAAAAAATTTATTTACATTCTTCTAGAATCGGTTAACCAAAATTTTCTTCACAAGAATCAAAATTTCCATTACATTTGAAAAATGTTGACAATATTCTTGGGCAATTCTCTTATCACATTTGAATTGTCACCAAGAGCGCCTGAAAAATAAGAAAAATTATCTTTCCTAGTAAGAAAATTACACTAGTCTGTTGTATCGAGTTTTCCCAATCTAGTTAAGTGTATCTAACTATAAACGAAATAAGCCAAACGATTTTAGATAAAAAGTTACCAACTTTTGAAATTTATTATCGTTGAAATTGGAATACGAAAACAAAAATAACAATTGTTATTCAGTTGGGAAGAAAATTTTGTTCAATGTAGTTTTGTTGTTTTATTTGCTGCACATATTTGTTTTAAACTTGGAAGTACAATCTTAAAGTCTGTGTTCTTGACAATAACAATTAACAAGTAATTATGTCTCTATAAATTATAATACCAATATATATTAATATGTAATTATATAATAAATAAATATTAACTAGAAAATAGTTAAGCATTCTAGATAATAATTATAATCACCTTATCAAAATTATAAAAATTATCATACACACACAATCATGTAAAATAATTTTTTTTATCATTACTTCAATATTTTCCTTCATCAGTGATAATTTTTAAATATTGCTCAATGACTGCATTTAAAAATTAAAATTAGATGATGCAGGATTTGGATCAAAATCTACATAAAATCTTGAATTTGCTAATTTTCAAATACATTTAAATTTTCAAAACTTAAGATTTTTTGCTTTAAATTGCTTTTTTTATGAAATATGGAAAAATATGTTATTTTCTTATTTTAATAAGTTAGTTCATTTTATCTAATTAAACATTTGATTGCTTTACCGTTAATTTTTCTTGTCAGATCACATAAATAAATGTTTTCAGTTGATAATGATTTTTATTTTCTTAATTTTTTTCTAATCTTAATAAACTTATTTTAAAGCTTTTTTTAAATTTTCTATTCTTAAACTAATTTATTTCACAATTGATCATATAATTCATATATTTTGAGGGATTTAATAAAATTTTCATTGAATTTAATGTTAACTGTTTATTGCTCAAAATTCTCAATAATTACTTTCTTATCTTGTGATGTTGATATTACAAAGAAGTTCAGTACACACACAGACACACACACGCACACACATCTGAAGTGTTTTAAAATTTAAATAACTTATAAGTTTAAGTTGTTTCTTTAAATTAGAGTAAGAAGTAAATTTCTATTTGCATTTTTACAGTGTTATGATAGTTTCTTTGGTCTTATCCAATGATGGTTGGGGTATTCATTAATATGACTTGTAATTATTATTTTCAATGACAATGTAAATTAAAGTGAGTTTAATTTTTGAATTATTTATATTTAATGTAATAAATTTTCTTTAGTGTCTATCCGTTGTTACTACTGTAGAATAATTGTACAAGAAATTGCTTGGCTCCAAATTCAGTATGAACTGTTAATTAGCCATTTTGTATTTTGAGAATCTTTTTTAGTTTGTGACGACTTTCTATTATTTATAAAAATTCCAAGGGCTATTGCTATTAGTCTCGGATTTAAATTTCTATTAATCATAATTTTCCAAAAATGCTCTAGCTGATAAGGAAATAATATTCTTTAATTAGTTTGTAATTTACAATATCTTTGCATTTTGGGCAAAAACATTTGAGTTCATGGCAGAGATGTTTTTCCTTCATTCATGATTTTTAAAATTTTATTTATGCTATCAATTTTATTAATTTGCTTAGTTTCATTACTTTTGTAAAATCATTATTTATTTTATAAAGCTAATAAAAAATAATGGATATTTTTTATTACTTTCCTCACGTGTATTTGGTGTATTCTGGGTATTAGCACTGTAGAAATTATATATCTCCTTCCTCAAAAATGCACCTTCAATAAGATTTTGGTTTTGAGATTTGATTTTAAAGAATTTTTTATCATCTACAAAAAATTAGGTGAATATGCCTAACAAAATTTGCATATTTAATAGTGTATTTTTCTTATTGACATAGAATTTAATTGTGGTCATCCACCTGTTTGACATAATCCTCCATTGGGATTAAGTATATGGGTGTTCGCTGGTATCCACTCTTATATGCTTGATATACCAGCTTGTAGTATCACAACAGGTTATTGAATGGTGTAAATCTCTGATTATGTAATTATATTGATATTGCACTTTTTATGTTTACCTAAGACAACGTTATATTTAACTACTCTTCAGAAAAAAATGCAAATTTATGTTCTTTATTTGTGCATTCGTTTTAGGTTTCTCAAGGAACTTCCGTTGCTCAAGAATATTCTTCATGCATATATTATAAAAATTATAACATCATTTAGATTAGTAGATCAATCAACAAATGCAAATGAAGCATGCTTGCCGTTGATTAACATTGAATTGACATTTTGTGATAAATAAAAAAATGTCATTATATTTTCAAAACTAAAACTATTAAATTTGTAAACTGAAAAATATTTCCTTTTATTTTATCATTTAAAAGTGTTGCATTTGAGAATGAAATCCTTAACGTTTTAGGCATTCACTCCAAATGAAATTATTATTACAGTTATTATTGTTGTACTTTTGAATTATACTATACATAATTTTTTTTATTTAAAACATAACAGAATAAATAACAAGTATTAAAATAGCAATGAATTAATCCCATTGCAATAAATGATGTGTCAAAGATCTGATTGGACATTTTAGCTACAAGAGAAATATATTTCAATAATTTTTTATGGAAATAAAACAAATATTAAGAGCTATCTTCACTTGTAAGTGATATCTATGCTTTATATCACTCACAAATACGGAGCTCCAGTGGCCCAGTAGCTTCACGCCGCTCCCCGTAAGCTCAGCAAAGTGAAGCATCATTTGCCGCGAGCAGTGGTTGGGAGGGTGACCACGGTGTACTCTCCTTCACTGGGTTGCTAGAGCTCCGTGAGTTGGAGATGTGTCCACGTTAATCTGAGATGTCCAATTGTGATCTGTGATCTGCCTGGAGTAGAGAGCATGCATTGCGGACACCGCTACAGTGACCTTGTGTGATGTTTTCCGACAAGTCCAGGATTAGCTTTCAGTCTGATTCTCGCTGGCCATTCATATGGAGAGTACAAGGTACCCGTTTCCACAAATATAACCATTGAACAACACCGTTACGGTGGTGCAGAATTGCTAGTTTGGGGAGGAATTATTATGGGTTCCAGAATTAACTTGCATGTTTAGAGTTCTGAATGTAATTATGACAAGCCACATCTATCGGGACGTTTGTACATGTACGTTTGTTTCAAGGCACCATGGGTGCAGAATTTCAGTTCATTGATGACAACGCCAGTCCTCACCATGCAAAAATTGTAGACTAATGCCTTCAATCGGAAGATATCACACATATAGACTGGCCATCATACTCACCGGACTGGAATCCAATAGACCATGTGTGGGATATGCTTGGTCGAGGAATTGCAGCCCGTCAATTCCCTCCCGCATGTCTACCGGAACTTCGGAGAGCATTGCTTGATGTGTAAGTGGTGTAATATTCCCCAAAATCAGATCGATAATTTGATACTAAGCATGCCTAGGCATTGTACTAAGTCGTCTGGGGTGCATACTATGAATTAACCATCATACCAACCATGTTACATTGGTTTTTATAAATAGGTTCTTTTTTGAAATTTGCACCAAGGAGTAAAAATCGCAATTTTTGTTAATGATATCAAACATGTCGCATCTTTTTTGCTCGTTAACTCTTGATTAATAAACAGACTTTACAAATAAATCACATCAAAATTTTCTTCTTTAATGAATTTCATCTCTACAGTGAGTCAATTTCTTATATATCAGTTTAAATGCAGAAGTGAACTTGATATAATTTCTACATATTCTTAGAAAACTTTATCTCAATTATTCAAATGTTATAGTATAGGATGCCTCATATGAAATATGGGCAAATAATATAAGGCACGGGAATAATATTATTAAGTATATTTTTACAAACAATACATTCAAAATTTTACTGTAAAATAAATTATTCAATTTAATAAAAATGTTCTTGCATTGAAATATCTAAAAAAAATTATGTTTATATGTATCACAAATTATTTCTTTTAAATTTATATTGTTTTTAAATAAGTGATTGAAGAAAATATATTTAAGTATTTTTGACTTCAAGAAATAAATTTTCCCATTTTATCCATTTCTTGTTATATTATTATCAATCAGAAATAAATATTTTTAAGATAGATTAATTTAGACAATTTATATTAAGGTATGTATTTTCAAAGATTTACCCCCTCACTTTAAATCCTTATACTTTAGAAAAGTAACACATGAAACCACTGCGTAAATTATAATCAATGTAGAATTTTGTAAATATTGTTTACATACTTTGATTATATTTTAAGCATTAATTCCTGCAAAATTAGATTTAATTATGCAAGTAATATCTTGATTCCAATAATATAAGAAGGTTTGTGGCTATTAATACTAAAAATATATGAATCCGGACAATGAACTTTGAAAATGAATCAAATTTAATTAATTTTTGAAGAAAAGTTTATATTTCTCATAGAAATAAGCACACACAAATTAATTAATAAAAAATTTTCAACTGGAAAAGTTGTTTAAAATAAATAAATTGAGAAATTCGTTAAGACCTAATGACGTTCCTAGTTAAAAGATTTGAGCAATTTAGATTAAAAATTAGTACAAAAAATAATGAAGTTGAACGATCAAATCAAATACTATGAAGTAGACAGATAAAAAGGTTAATAAACGCAACGCAATTAAGGAATATTATGACACTAAAAATAAAACTCTTAAAATTAGCTTTCCATTTTAAGAGAAAAAACTATTTTTCTCTTAAAAAAATTGAGAAACCTTACTAAAATTATAAAGTTTTGTGCCAAGAAGTAATGCACGAACAAAATGGGAAACATTAAGAAGAAATGAATGGCACATAAAAAGCTTTCTTTTAAAATTATGATATTGCTTTTTATAAATCGTAGTTACAAAACTAAAATGAGAAGATCTATATATGAAAAATATAAAATATTTCACAAAAAATGTGCAGCTTATAAATTTGAAATTTATATAATAATTAATACAATTTAATAGGAAAGAGGAAACCTCTTGATTTAATAAGTCATATATATATATATATATATATATATATATATATATATATATATATATATATATATATATATATATATATATATATATATATATATATATATATATATATATATATATATATATATATATATATATACATACATATATATATATATATATATATATATATATATATATATATATATATATATATATATATATATATATATATATATATATATATATATATATTAAAAAAACAAATACCCATATTTTATAGAAGTGAAAATATAATCCGAAGAATAAGTAAATTGCAGCGTAGAAGCAATACAACGTTCTACGTAAATGATGCGAAGTGCGTTGTATTCTGGGACGGATGAAGCAAGATTAAGTATCTGCAGAATTGACAATAACTGTGTTCTTTATGGTCTGGAATGTTGTACTAGTTAATTATTTAATATCCCACTGATGAAATATTTTGTACATTTACCTGTAAATGAATGACTTCTTTGTAGATTACCGAGAATGCCTAGACTTCTAAGATCAAAACGCTAATATGATATCAGAATCAAGGCTAACTAGTGTTTTCGGAGAGTAAGTTTCTGGTTATGATTGTTTTTTCTGCCTTCTGCATGCAAGTCTGTCAAAGTGAGTGCTTGAAAGTTATCTGGGTTTTCTCCTTTGCGACACATAAATAGGATCTTCTATCTGCAAAAAGCCATACTTTTTTCGATGTTATTCGAAATTTGCTTGATGGGAAATAAAATGCTTTAACATGGCCTTTGACATTACGCTGTTTACTTAACTCATTCATTGAGGTTTATGCAGCAAATTATAAATAAATAAATTGCTTTATTTATAAGAATTTCATTTCATAGTGTAGAATCACTTATTATACATTATTCTTTTTTTAACCATTGCGTCAACTTTTATTATATTTTGAGTATATGATGAAAATGTTACATTCTCATGATGACGCATCCTTCAGCACCCCTCTCGTATTGGAAGATTTAACTGTTTCTAAAGCAACTATATTTTCTTCTAATGCCTCATGACACATACAGATTCGTATAGCTAAAATAAAAAAAAAACAGTAATTTAGGTCCTTCTCTCATTCCTGATTTAACAAGACGAAATGCAGTTGCCATATTTCGTCTAACAATGGACATGTCTTCCCAGCCCCCATTTGAAGCGCTTGGGCGTTCTTACTGTTCCTAGTTGTCCACTCTGCGGTTCTGTAGAAGTAATAGGCAGGGACCATCTGACGCTTTGTGGAGCTCTTTACTACTCAGCGGAGGTAACAAGATATTTGGAGACAATACCTCGCCTAAACAAATGACTTCAATCTATTTTCTGTAGGTTACTTCTTGTAACATTTAGATTTTGTATTTTGTCTGGCTATTGGAAATAAAAAAATATCTACTTAATTACTGTGAAAAATTTGAAGTTGAATCTGCTAAATTCGTTTGTAGATTTTAGTTTTTTTTAAAACAATTCTTGTTTTGTAGTAGTGGTACGATATATTTAATGTTCTGGTTCTTAATCAACAAATCTTGAATATAATTCCTATTCTAGGCATGAAGATTTAAGTTACTAGGAATGTATTTTAAATTGTACAACTATATATTTGTTTCGCTTGATCAGCTTGTACAGCTTGATTATATTAGTTTTTATGTGGGAAAGATAACAATATAGTGTTTAGTAGACTCAACAGTACAATTTGGAAACTTAAAACTGAGTAATATTTAAAACTTATTAGGTTAGTTATTAAATGCAAATGTTGAAAAATTAACAAACATGAACACAAAAAATATAACAATATAAAATTTTTATTAGGCATGTTACTATTTTAAAAATATTTTGTACGATTTTGACAAAATTAAATATAATTTTATGAAAATCTAAAAAATAGTAAATTTATAAATTATAAATACTTCTGAATCGCGAATCATTATTATTTATAGGATGAATAAAATTTTTGACTAAACTATTTCTCATTCTTTATATAGTTTTAAAGTAACTTAAGATATTTTTTAGAAATATTTTGAAATGTGAAAGTCTAAGGTTTATGTGAAAGTCTAAGGTTAATTTAGAACTGTACAAATTTTGTAAATATATTTTAGACAGTTATTAAAAATTAAAGTGTAAATTACATTTTTATAGAATTCTCTATATTAAGGCTCTTTCAGTACACAATCAGACAAATTCTTAACCAAGAGCAGGCTCGCATCTATGATAATTATCAAAAGTTTAATCCATTTGTTAAAACAATGTTTTAGAAATCATCTATGAATTACAGTGCTTTCGATTTAACCACAGGCTGCTTGACATTTAAGTTATAAATTACTGAATTCACACACAAACAGTTATATTCACACAAATATGTGTATATGTGTAGTAATTTCTTTTTGTCAAACTTTAATTATTATATAAGAATATGTTTCTATATTAAAATATTTTGGAAACGTATGTATCGTGATCTAAAAGCAAAAAAATTATGTTAGTTACTTTTACTTTCAATCGACTCATAACAAATAACTATATCGGAATTAAATTCAAATTAAGCTAAAATGTTTATAATTTTTAAATTTTAATAAGGGATAGTTTTAAAAGTTTAATTTTACCATATAAGTATTGGTTAAAATGTAAAGGTTTTCTTTGATTTAAGTAACTCTCGAAAATATAAAAAATGAAGTTCTGTAGAGGTCTATATTTACTAAAAACATTTGTTTTTAAAAATGGGAAAATAGTCAAAATTTATAAGTTTAAATAAATAGTTTTTATAAAAAATAAATTCAAAAAACATACATACTTACAAGTCATTTTTTGAAACTATGAGGGAATCATTAAAAATATTTATTTTTCCCCGTTAACTCTTCTAAAAATTCCAGTTTAAAATTTCTAGGAATACTTTTCTCTCAAATGCTAAATATTTTACGTATTGCAGATGATATTCTGTCTTAAAAATAGGCTATTCCCTTAAATTATATTTTTCAAAGCATTTATGCTTTCTTTTTTTATTTGCACCATTCGTGATTTTTGTTTTTTAAAGGGCATATATTGCTGTATTAATCATAACTAAGTTAACATTTAATATGAAAAAAAGTTGAATATCTATTTCTTTGGCGAACTTATTTTTGCTGGTTTATTTTTAAATTTAGATTTAAATGAGTTAAAAATAAATCCAAAATAATGATTTCAAAAGTTAAAACTTTTATTCATACTTTTTTAAAACAAATTGAAGTAAAAATGAATTTCTTAATCATGTGCTTTTTGATCTGAAGGGATTGCTTTACTAGCGATTTAGTTGAGATTCCCAGAAGCTCAAATTATAAAAAAGAAATATTTTTATAACTTCCATGTACATTTGCGATTTTTATGATGCAATAACTTTACATGAAGTAAATAGCTTAAAACTGATCGCAACTCAAATAATAAAGACGACAAAAAGAAATAACAAATATGTATTTTTTACGAGCTTGATTTTATATAGTTAGCAAATGCACCATTGAGCATCGGGTATATAAAAGTTTTTCTATAAAAAAGCTTTCCTAAGCAACTAGATAAAATTTTCTTTTTGTTACAATGTTGCATAAATGCATATTTCAGTTTAGGCATAGTTAGTTTTTTATGATGAACACATCTGTTTTTATATCACTTATAAATAGTCGTTGTAAATATTGACACTTTTGTAAGTCTAGACATTTTTTATCATATGGAAATTTATTTTAGAGAAGCATTTTCATTGATATTTAGTGTATTTTAGGTATATAGTGTATTTTAAAAAAATTAATGTTTAAAAAAATTGGTTTAACAGGGAACAAAAGTTTTCAATAAATATAACATTTTCAATAAAAATATAATTTTTACAAATGTTATTCTATAAGGAAAAATTATAAGTATACTTTTTTCCTTTTATTTTGTTAACTAAGCCATAAATCTATTTGAATAATCAAAACGTGTTTTTGTTCATCTCTCTAAATATTTAAAATTTAATCATTATATTATCTGCATATGAGGTACATACATACTTTTAAAAAAAGTAGTCATTTTCTTTTAGATGCTCCATTTTTAAATGATCGTATAAAATTATATAAAACATAACAAATTAGCAAATGCCTTGAACTTCATTTAAAAAATATAATATTAAAAGAGCCATTTCAAACAAAAGAAGATAAAAATGTAATATTTTAAGCAAGGAATATCATCATCATGCAGGCATTTTACGTTTTTAACAACATAATCTCACCCAATATTTTTTCATATTTAACCAAAATTTATTTTCTAAAATGAAAATGCTCTTATATGATGTAGGAATGTATTTTCTCTAGAATATCAAACAAATAATTTTAAAATTTAATTAAAAATGACTAATGTTACAAATGAGATGTATCATTTGTAGATATTCTAATCTCTTCATTATTTCTTCGAAACATTTACGATGTTTTATTGAGCATATAACTAAACTAAAAAGCTGGAACAACAACTGTTTCCAGGAAACCAATTTATGATAAGGTAATTAGATTTAGTATGTAAGAAAACTGAGATTTGTGTGTGTAAAGTTCAGATATATTTTACAATATGATTTAATTTTTATTTTCATCAGTTGTATAAAATAGTTTTATTTTCATTTACTTCTTTTGTTATCAAAAACTTAATTGCTTTTCTTTATTAATTTATTAGGTTTACCTTACGATTGATTAAATGGAATACATGAATGTTGTTTTGGGAACAATAATTGTTATCTGTATTATTATTTTATATATTTATGAGATATATCATAACTTCCTGTAATAAAAAAGTATTTATAATTATTAAATTACAATCAAATCAAAATCTTCACGATAGATTATGCTGTAAACAAATTGTTTAATTTGTATATGCATTTAACTTGAATCTTATTATTAAATATAATCAGATTTTTTTAATTATAAAATATTGTTTGAATTATTATATGTTCATAAGCAAAAATTAATTTAAAACACTGATCATAAATTTAAAATTGTACAGTTTAGTTTTTATTTTCAGAGCAATTAAAATAGGAATATGTAAAAATGTATAGATCAAGACATTTGTTAAAATTTGTTTCGATTTTTGTCATTGATTGAAAGGAGATGCATAAGCTATTATATATATTTTTTTAATTACTTAACTTGGTTTCTAAGATAAAAATCGTAAAATTCATTTGAATGAATTCATAATTAACCAGTACCTGAAAATTATTCGTGTACAATATTTGTTTGCTTTTTATTTAATGTTCAAATATAAATTAATTTTTTAAATTTACACTTAAATAAAATTATGATTCTCAATAATTATTTATTTTATTTTGTATACATTTTGTAGTTTGTATTGATCACAATATTTTTATACCTATATGGTCATGTATGAAATTATATATTTGGATTTACATTAGTATATTTTAAACTCAATTATCCAATGACTTAATTATATGTCAGTTATTTATATTTGTCAAAATTTTATCTTTAAAAATTAAATCTCGAACTTTTCTATAGTTGTTTTTGAAATATTTTAAATAATTTCGTTAAAGATATTGAAATTTAAAGAAAATATTTTAAATTAAAAAAAATTTTAGGTAAATAAATAACATTTATTTATAAAAAAATAAAATGATTGAAAAAATCACATAAACTATTTGTGTGTTAATATATACAAACAAATTATTCGAAATTCCATGATTTACTCATATTACTGCTCTTTTAATATCCGGAAACTATTTAAGATATACTATGTTAATTGTTCAAATACAGCATTGTATTTCATTTCTTACACTCCATTGTAAGCTCCTCCCATTAACAATACATGGTGCCCATTAGTTTCCTAGTCTTGTAATTTCATCCTTGATGTTATTCCAGTTAATGATCACTTCAACAATAGCAGTTCTTAAAATATGCAGTTTTGGGAATAATGTCTCTCTAACCTAAAATGTCAATATTGATTCCCATCTGATGTTAGAATAAACATTGAGTTTAAACTATCGTGGCAATGTATCGAGAAATGTAGTTAAGATAATCCACATTTCTCGCTTCTACATGTGACATTTACTTCACATCCAGGCTATGTATTCATTTGTTTAAAATATATGCTTTCATCAAAATTATGATTCAACATACTATCCAAACACTGAATACTTACTTATATCAATAAAATGTAAAATATTCACAGTATAATCTCACTTATAAAAATAGCCTGAAGTCAATAAATATTATGAATTACATGTGTAAACAAAGTAATTAAATAATTTTAAATTGTTATAAATATTTACAATTTTAATTAAATTGTCATTTTTCCAAAACACTTTTTACAACATCTTAAAAATATGTCTTTAAGAAAATCATTAACTTAATTCTAAAGAAATCTGTAAATATTAAATTTGAATGTGTAATAATTTTTTGATAAAAACTTTTGTATGAAACTATGAAATAAAATATATTAAGAAGATATATAAAAGCTATAAATTCCATTCTATTAGTTCTTAAAAATCTTAAAATTCTTTTCAATTCACAATATTATCAGTAAAATGTGAAATTGCATAAATTTGATATTTAATCTATGGATTCATAAATTTCAAAGTTTTATATATTTCTTAAAGGAAATAAATAAATGAATATAAATAAAAATAAATAAAAATTATTTTCATAAAATTGTATAATAAAATATGTTATACTTATTTACATTACTATGAGATGTAATTAATTTTAAAAATAAATAAAAATAATTCTCCCAAAATTGTATTATAGAATATATTGTACTTATGTACAATACTTTGAGATGTTATAAAGTATAATACTAGGAACTAGCTATTATTCTGAGCAGAAAATTTTAGAAAATATCTCATGATTGTAAATATGATTCTGATATCAAACTTGAAACCACTGTATTGGTCAGAACTTTTCAAGACAGCAATAAATTCAAACTGAGAAATCTTTTAATCAATACAGATAAAATTCAAATAAATTTTAAAAAAGGATTCAAATTCAACTAAATTGTTTGATGGTTGGCGAAAGATTTCTACTGAATATTTTTTGTATAAACTCCTTTGAATATGGGATTTGGAATGACTTGTTTTACTTGTGATATATTAGGGAATATTAAAAAATTTTTATTTTTACCTGTGTGATATTTTAGGTCCTCTCAATAAGCTTGGTTTATATATTTGATTTTTGCTAAAACTTTGTAATTAAGGAGTACTGATATTTTAACACTGCCTTTTATTTTCGAGGACAATCTTCAACTTGTGTATTTAAAATTATTAATTTATTCATTTCTAGTTAACATCATATATTTATAAGTGAGTATCTATATTCTCTTTCAGTATATAAAACAAGGTCTGTCGAAAAATATGAAAATTATGTTTTCTTTCATTTTACTTAATATATAAATATTCCCTGTTCCACTGTTTGCAGATTAAAAATGTAACATTTTTTGAAAAAATCCCAAAATTGTGATCTAATTAAGATTTATAAAAGAGTTATATTACTTAAAATTCCATTATTTCTATAAGAGAAAATAAATGCAGCGGAAGAAAAGTATGCATAGAATTTACGTCTTATTTTTTGGTTTGAAATTTCTACAATGGAGGTTTAAATTTTACTTTGTAATTGCTTAATTTTATATTTAGGGTTGATGATTATAATTTCAGTTGCAAAATTGATATGGATGAAAATAAATTGATATAGATAGAAAATTAAAACTGCAAAAATATTAAGCCTTTTAAAAACAGTGTTTTTTGAAATATTAAAGGATAAGAAATATTACAATAAAATTGTGTTTTTAATATACATTAATTATATATTAGTATGAATAATAGACACGGATTTATGTTGTTATAATATTTACATATTTACATTATAATATTTACATTTACATGTTTTTAATATACATTAATTATATATTAGTATGAATAATAGACACAGATTTATGTTGTTATAATATTTACACAAGTTCCACTTTTCCTTCAAATTTGCACTAATCTTATTCAAAAACTATTAGACATTATTTTTTGTTTGTGATGAAACTACAATGTTATAAGTAAAAATGTGAAACAGATGAAATATTGTCTACGGCGGATTTTTTCTTCTTTTCAACAGCTTAAGTTGTATTCTAAAATTGTAAAACCAATTAAAGTTTTTTCTTACAATCAGAATTTCAATGAAACATATATGGCAGTAAAAATGTGTTTCTTTTTCCTCCTCAGAGGTAAACACCGTAATTCGAAACATCGTAATTCTAATACATCGTAATTCAATAAATTTTGTCTAGACTGTCCATTACTGCTATTTATAAGAAATTCTTAGATAAAGAACCTTATTTGCGACGTACCAGCCTTAGTTGAGATTTAATAATATACGGAATACATTTTACACTTTATATTTAATTTCAGAGTATATGCTTCCAAATTATAAATTTTATTATTAAAAAAAGGGAAAAAACTTCAAAAGCAATTTATTTTAATTTTCAGGAAACATTTAGTAAAGTATTGAATCTATCAATCAAATTTGTCAGATTTAAATATTAAGTTATAAAAACAGCATTAATATATTTAATATAAATTACTGATAATTAATTTATAGTTTTAACTATATAAAATCATATGAAATAAAAAAACACATTATAAAGAATAGAAAAATCGATGAATTCAAACCATATTTTAATATTTCAATAACAAATCGTATGAAGCTTTGTTAGTTACATCAATAGAATATCTTATATGTAAATATTGCTTTAATAAAAAAAGCTTTTTAAAGTTTTCAAAACGCATTCATGCTTTACAAGAGGGTTAAAATTATTTAATAACTGAGATGTTCTTTATTCATAAGCATTTGAATATAAATATTACAGTGCTTTTAAACATGGTTAAGAAACATAAAAAATACATACTGCGTAAAGTAACCTATGATTACAGAAGTAATAAAATCTGATATTGACAATAAAACAATTTCTTTTCAATTTAAAAAATACATATGATAAAAGAAAAAAAAAGTCAAATATTGCATTAATATAAGAGATTAGCATATGTAGTTTCATTATTCTCATCTTTGATTATATATATTTTTTAGATAATTTTTCTTACTTTGGTTAAAAAACCGCTTCTAAATTTTGTAGTTTAAAACTTTATTTATTATTTCTTAATAAATTCAGAGAAACCTCTGTGATTATTTAAATCTAAAAAGACATAAATTTTATAAAAATTCCGTGATGATTCTACGAAAAGATTTCTATAAAAAGCAACTACTTATTTTCTGCCTAGATATTTTCGGTTTTAAAAGTAAAAATTTTGGTAGGTACTCATTTTACTATAAAAGTTAAATATTATGTTTTTATAAAAAGGTAATGAAGGTTGAAAAACTTGCTGTTGAGGAAATTAATATGACGCCATTCGATAGATTACAAATAAAAAATAAAAGTTATCAAACTGACTAATTTCTTAGGAAATGTATGCTTCGATAGAAATTAAATTTTAAAATAATTTAGAAAAATAAGCACTTATTCCAGAAAATAATATAAATATAATTTTAAAATTTGAAATTTTAAACTGAATTTTGTAACTATAGAGACAGTAATATAGAAGAAAAAGTAATTGAATAGAAAAAGAAATAAAAACGTTACTTTATTACTGTTAATGGAAAGTGAAATTTATTTTCATTATTTTATTACTGTTAATAGAAAGGTACGTAGTTGCAGCAAAAATGACTGAAAATGTACGAAATTAATTTTTAATTAACTAATTTGTTTTAATGTCTTTCCATGCCGCTTTAAATATATGATTTAAACTAAACATTTGTATTAATAATTTTAAGAAATGAATTATAAATTTAAGCAATATTTGATTTTTGTTAAGATAAAATACGTAATACGGTGAAGCATTCATAATTTTGATAATACAAATTGTTCTGCTGTTTACTGTCCTTAAAATGAATTATGGAGTGATAAATAAGCCTTAATTGAAAATGAGATTTAATACGCAAAATGTTTTTCTCATGAGAGTATTTTTGAAAATAAATATATAAATTGCAAATTGAGAGTACTTTGCACTAATTATTTTTATGAATTTGGGATGGATTTTTATAAATAATTGTAAAAATTTAATTAAATGAAATGAAGTAACAAAAAGTAAGTCAAGATTAAACTATTATTTAAGATAGTAGAAAAAAGAAAACGTAAGTTATTAGTACAGTAATGTTTTTTTCTCATTAATAGAATTCTTATCAAAATAATAAAAATAAACATTTAAAGCTTTACATACTTGAAAAATTAATTTTAAAATATAATAATTTGTGTTAATGTGAATACAACAGAAAAATAAAAAATTGATGGATGATAAATGCAAATTTTTAATATATGTACAAATTTGTTTTTCAACAGTAATTTAATAAATATTTAATGTATAATTTCATAGAAAATTAAGGGTAACAAATTACAAGAGAATTTCACTTTAAAATGTTTGACCAGAATACAATCGTCATTTTCTTTTTCATCTAATTTAAATGTAACATTTATTGACGATATAAAAGGTTTGAGTTAGAATAAAAAATCTCGATATTTTTTTTAATTCTTAGAGTAGTGAATGAATAATATTATCTTATTATAAATGAATAATATTATTACGCAGGGTATACTTGTATAATTTTATTTACTTTCGCTATTACTTATTATAGTAAGTTTAAAATCTTCTTGGTTGAATAGTGTTAAATATTACTTTTACTTTTGAAAGGTTTTAAAAAAAACTTTAGAAATTTTTATATATAATATATTAAGTAAAAAGATGAATGAAAAATGTTTTAAAGTATAAAATTAAAATAAAATATAATATAATCATTAATATCTAACTTAGTTTTTAATTATAATTCTTATAAAATATATCAGATGGTTTTAAATTGCAAATAAATTTGCCAAAGGTATTTTGTATATGATTGTATTTTGATATTTAAAGAATATTGTTGACTATGTCTCTAAAGTCATATATCTAAAGTCTTAAAATAGTCATATCTAGTCATCTCTAAAGTCTTAAAATTACTTTATCTAATTATTTAAACTTTCATAATGGAATTTAAACAAATGTGTTGATTTCAATTATTGATAAAATGCATTTTGCAAATAATCTTACTATTGATATTGAATAATAGAATTTTGAAATAAGGCAGTCGGATTTAGTTAGTTGTTATAAATTTAACTATAATGTACCAAAATGTTTTCGATACATAATAATTGCTGATAAAATGAAGATAATATATTTAGTTAAAGATTTTTTTAATAAAAAAGTATTTCTTAGTATGAAATATAAAAATATTTCAAGTTATGGTAATAGAATATCAAATCATGACTAAATGAAAATAAATGTTCTTAAGTAGATGAAATTCATATTACAGTGTTACAGTTTTCATACTAAATACTAAGTAATATAAAATGTAGAATAAATCACTGTAAAAATTTTGTTGTCCGTCATTTGATATTTTTTAATAAAAAGCGCATTTAATTAAAAAAGTCAGCATAACATATAAGATTGCTAGATTAGGGATAAAGAATCTAAGAGTAAAATATTCATGATGGATGTAATAAAAAGTATATAATAATTTATAACGGTAAATGATTCGGATAGTTCTGATACATTTTATCACATAACTAATATAACTTCAAGATAATGAATAAAAAATAAAATAGTTTTGGATGCTAGGAAATCTTATTTTACTTATTTTATAAATGCTAAGGATTGAATTTTTGTTTGAAAAAGTATCATTAATGTTAATAACTGTAGTGGATGATTTTAAAATTTAAAGATGTGCTAGGCTACACGATACTCTTCATTGAAGACTTTTTTTAGATAGTTATAAGAATTTGTTTACAAGGTAGGACATCCATGTTGATAGTTGTGTATGTAAAAACAGATAAATTAAAAAAATAACAATTCCAATTATTGTTGTTATTTATGACACTTGGGCAAGCTAAGCTGGCTAACCGACAGCTAATCAAAATTCAATCAGAAGGGACACCTTTCGTTTAACCAGAGCATCATGAATGTAAAAGTATGTCTTTGCTCTGACTCCTCCAAAAGATGGCACCACTATAGAAGCCACTCCGTCAATTTTGACTTTGATTTGCAGAAGGAGGAATTTTTCGCCAGACCATTACACCCATGGAAAGCGCTCAACGAGTGACCCTTCGATTCCCCAGATCTAACGAGCTCTTATATTGCTTGTACTAGGTGGGTCTTTGGCAACATTAGGAATCGAGTACAACCCTTTCGGACGGACACATTTCCCTCTAAAATATGTAGATATACTACAAAGACAAAATGAGGCATCTAAGAATTTTACTGAAACATAAAGTAATTTTGTGGCATAAATAAACGAAATATTTTCATATTTATAAACTCAAAAGGAAAAATGTATCAAAGTGACCTATATCTTAGAAAAATTGCAAAATATTGTTTTATATATAATTAAATTTTATAATATAAGTTCCCTGTAGAGACAGACATAAAGTAATTACTAGATTTTATTTACAATAAATCTGTCAAAAAGTAAATTGCATTATACAAATTTAAATAATTTTCTATATAATATAAGAAGTACTTGAGTAGAGTAATTTATTTTTTCTTCACTTATAATGGCATATTTTTGTTAATTAGAAATTATAAATCTGTATTTTTATATAACATAACAATATAAATAATTTCGCAGAAAATTTTTAGACTTTCATATTGGAGTTTTGCTTGTAAATACTTGCATAAATTTTTTTCTTCAGTGTAATCTCACTTTATCAATTTTTTAAAAAAAGAAATAATTTCATTTACTGTTTTTATATAATACATTTTATGTATATCTATATATTTTAGAAGCAAAATGTTTGCCCTTTGTAATAAAATGTATATGAAACTCGATACATATTTGTGAGTTAATGGTAAAACATTATATAAAATACATATTAATATAATGATAAAATTTTTTATTTATCTTAAATTTTGATTAATTTTTATTTCATTTTAAAGAACTAAATTGGAAGTCAGAAGTATTTCCTCTTGTAATCCCCCTCCTATATTAGTTTTTTCTTAAAAATATTTTGAATATTACTTTTATTTTTGTTTTCCATTTTCTCTCTTACTGAATGTATAAGGAATGCAAATTCTCTATCAAATTTAGCATAAGATCAATATTATAACTCTAAAACTTTCTTATCTGGGATTCTTTTATATGTTGATGGTTGAAAAACGTTAAGAATAAATGTATGGATTTTTCAATTACACATTTTGTTTTTATAAGCGAAAGCAATTCTGAAATGTGTTATTGGTTGAAACCCTTATTAAAATGCTTTTTTTACTAATCATTAATTAACATATTTTTGTACGTATTAATAAAATATTTTTAACAGTTCTTAATCATTTATTTTTGGATATTGTATTTCTTAATTATTGGTTAAAAACTTTTTTAGTTATACTCATTCAAAATTGTTAAAATTATTGCTAAAACACAATTTATTGAGGAAGCCAAAAATATCTAAAGAAATATGATATGAATATGTTAATTGAAGAGAAATTGTTATTCATTATGTGTTTGATAAGTATAAGTTATAAAAATGTTAAAAAAACTTTTTTAATACTCTGCAAGCATTTTTTATTAAATAATGCAAAATAATAAATTTTGTATTAATACATATTAATTTTCCTGCCATTTAAAAAATATTCTTATTTTATTATTAAAGACTTTTTTAAATAAAAATTTCAATGTAATATTTTAAGCAAAATTTTTTAAAGTTTTCATAGAAAAAGACTGCATAGAGATTAGAGTTTAATATACACATAATAAGTGTATATCATTTTATTATTTAAAGAATACATTTTTGGTTAAAATTATGATAAAAATTATGCTTTAAAGTAGCTTTTGTTTATAACGCTATGGGATTCGTTTCTTCCTAGTTTTTGCTATTTACAATAAACTGAACATATCGATGCATTTAAACAACATAGATTCTAATTATTTAAATGTATTTTTTATGCTCATTTTGAATGAAATACCGTAAAATAAAGGTAAAACGTACAACCTTTTCTTTTATCAAATATTATAGTTACGGTGTGTAATTCCTTTATTTTGCTTTTAAACTAAGTCAAGATATAAAATAAAATAACCTAAGCAATTAGTCCCACTTCCCACCCTTAAATAAATGTATGTGTCGCTAAATTATTTTTAGTTATTTTTAATATTGTTTTTTATTATTTACGTAATTTTAATTAAAATTTGAAAATAATTTTTTTGATTAGTACTATACTTTTAAAAATTTGCAATCAAACATTCAATACGTCAAAAAAAAATGCAATGAAAACAAAATACAATGCAATTAGAATATGAAATGAAATTTAACAAAGATTAGAGTGACATAAATCATTTAATTTTTATTTACTTTAAACTGTTGAATGCATTTAATTCATTATTTTTATGTAGTTTAGTTGAAAATTAGATAAGATACTATTACAACAAAATTAATTTTTACATTTCTTAAAATTAATTCTACAGCAGCATTACTGCAGATATCATAAAATTTCTTATTTCTAATTGTTTCTAATAAACTAAAGAATTTGTTTTATTTACAAATAATAAAAGTATTTACACTGCAGTGATCTCTTATACATTATTTTGGACTCTCTTTGTTCTAAAATTTGTATTATTCAATGATTAATTATAAGACAAAGCAAATTTTGATGGATATTTTTAATGTACGTATGTTAATTAAAGTGTTTAAAAGAAGATAAAAAAAGCAATTTTGTAAGAGTCGTTTTTAAATACATTTATGAATTATAAAAACAATTACAGAACAAATTTCAAAAATAGAAACAAGTTAGTAAAGACTCTGCATTTGTTATCTTTTTGAAACAGCGAAGGAGGAATTTTTAATGAATGGATTTGTGCTAATTAAAGAAACTGACACAATTAATAAAAAAAAAGATAAGGCAGATTATAACTTAGTAAATTTTTAATCATTTCTCATGGATGCAAATTATTCTTTTTGTTCTGAAATAAAAAAAAAACAGTAAAGTGATATTTTAATTTTAATGAATATGAAAAATTCACTGTAAATTTTCATTAACTGTTTTTCATAGGATATTAAATGTATCGCATTTTGTTTCAATAAATACAACTTAGGCAACACTTAGATAAGCGTTTAAAAGAGATACGCACCAAAGGCATTTTAATAATTAGATTCATTTCATCGTAGCTATTCCTTTTATTTAGAAAACTGCGCTTAGGTGTGGAGGAGAATGAGGAATATTTTAATGATGCTAAGTATTTTTCTTACTCTAAGTAATGGCATTTTTTAAATATCTTTTGTTTAAAAGTTCTCGAGATATGTTTAATGTTATAACATAATAACATTTTTTACTGCTCCTAAATGTTATATTCGATTAATAAATAAGTTTATTAATACATGTCAACAATACGTTCATGTGAAATATATAATAATAATATAATGCATAAATAATAATGCATAAATCCATTTTAAGTTAATACATGTTTAAGGCATTTTATCACCTGCATTCAACGCATAATTTAAATGTTACATTTTATATTAAAATAAGTTTTTATGAATGGTTTTTACTCATAAAAGTGCTTGCTTTTGATGAAAAATAATGTTTTATTTTGAGTTGAACAATATATTATCATTACTCATTAAAGAATGATGATTACATTTTAAGGTAAACATTCATCAATAAGTAAAGATTATATAAAAAAATATACTTAATTTTCTTTACTTTTAAAAATTCTCTTCTGTCAAAACTCGTAAAAAGTTAACTTGAAAATAGACTGCCATTTTACAATAACATAAGGATTTTAATCCACTATACTGTATGCAAAATAATTGTAATGCATTGTCAGTAATAACTTACAATTATTTTTTAAAGTTATTAAAAGTATTAATAAGAAATGGTCAAAATTTATTTTATTTATGCAATATATATTTAATTATGATAAGCAATACTCATTTTTCTGGATATTAATTGAAGACAGGGATACTCACTGGTAAGTAATTATATCACAAATTACAATAATTTCTATTGTTTAGAATGAAAATACAATGATGTTTCAATATATAATGTTCTTATAAAATACTGATCTGTATAAAAACTATTTAAATAAATATGTTATAATATGATTAATATCTTAAATACATGCATTGATTTTTATTATTTTAATATTAAAGATCAAATGATTCTTGATTTTTTTAAAGCACTTAACTTAAGGCGATGCTGATTGCTCATGTCAACCCACACAAATATGAAATTACTCACAGATATTTTTTCAGCAGTCAAATAATTCTGCAAATTACTTCGGTAAACTGATTGTGAATTTTGATCTATTTAATTTATCATTTGTATGTAGAATGAAACAATTAACAATTAAGGAGAAATGTATGTCTTTTTGCAATTTGAACAGATAATAACTGCCTTTAGGTATTTATTTCTCAGCATTAAACTAGTTTTGAAAAAAAAAAATGTCTGTTTTGAATTTAGTCAAGATTTGCATAACATTAGTATTGGTTGTTCTCGCTAATTTCCTTTATAATAAAGGCAATAATCGAAAAAAATATTTTACCAATAAATTTATATATTTATAACAGATAGATTAGTTAAATCTATTTTATTTCTTATATCTTAAATTAGATACCCTGTTTATTAACACTCATATAGCTACTAAAGCTTTTCTTTGTATCTTTTGTAATGTATAATACTTTTGTGAGAAAAGAAACTGATTATTTCATAAGGATACAAAGATTAACGTGATACATGTTAAAAATTGTAATCATATAAGTGCAGTTTGAACAAAGGAATGCTATTCTTAAACAAATTGTAATTAAGATGTGTTGAGAATTAAAATATGAATAGTATGAAATGAAATTCACACAGTTTAATCAATCACAAATTAATGAACTTAAGTTTTTTTTCTAAGGTGCTTATTTAAATTTATGATTTATAGAAACTTTTATTCATTTGCTAACCATAAAATGTTAAAAAATTTGATCTAATCCTTGATATAAACTTGTGAATCACTTTTAATTGTTTGAATAAATTATTAAATCACTCCTTAGAAGCGTTTGAGAACATAGCTTCATAGCTTTTTCTAGATATTATTTTCATTTCCTTTTGTGCTTGTATGATAAATAAATAAAAATTTTCAAATGGGTTTTGATTTATGTTTCGTATCGATTCAAATTCATACTTTTTTATTATATAAAAAGAAAACAACACTTTTTTTCAATTTATGAAACTGCATTTAAAAGTTTTCATTTTAAATTTATTTAAATGGTATGCATAAAATTATAATCATCCTCTATTTTTACATTTATGTAACTTATATATATATATACATATCTATCTATCTATATATATATATATATATATATATATATATATATATATATATATATATATATATATATATATATATATATATATATATATATATATATATATATATATATATATATATATACAGATATATCTATAAACAGTTATTCATTGTTTCCTTTAACCCCAATACATATTTACTAATCTCAAACTAAAAATTAATCAATTAATCACGTAAATATAGTATAAAACACAAGACACAAATAAGCTATATAAATTCTCAAATAATCATTGCATACTACACTTTTGTGACATAAAATATTAATTAAATTACAATAAGTTTACGGTATCAAATGCAAGGAACTATCGCCTTGATTATTTGGATTATATAATTTAGAACTATTGGTAAAAATGATAGATAGGTAAAAATGATGACTATAGGTAAAAATGATGAAAATGATTTAGAACTATTGATATCTATGAAATAAATATATTTTAATATATAAAGTAAATACTTCAGTTTATAAAAAATATCTTAAAAGCAATAGTCTTTTATAATTCTAAGATATATGCCCTGAATAGAGTTATTGTACTTATTTTTTTAAATAAATACGATTTTACTTACATAAAATTTAAAACAATTATTTTAAAATACATTTTTTTAATAATTTTTATTAAATCAGTGAGAATAATTTAAATAATACGATTCCCATTCATATCAAATTTTAATGTTACACTGCATCTTTATGATGAAATACTTTTGTCATTTTAATATCTGAAATAAGTATTTTAAATATAATTTTTTGAACAAATAATATTTATTTAATTTGACCTTTTATAGACAAAGTGAGAACCTTAAATGTTCTACTGTTTCCATTTCAAATGAAAAGTGCGAAAAATATTATTATATATACAGATTTTCCTAAAATATTTTTGCAGAAATGAGAAATAAACCGAGATTTATTTTCATAGCCAGAGATTCCCAGACGTAACATTGCTATAAATTCTGAGGCATGCATATTAAAATAAAGTAAACCAGAAAGATTGTTTGTGTATCTAAATATTGAATAATAGTACATATATTAATATCGATGCTATTTGTAAATGCATGTAATGTTATTTGTTATTCCAAAATTTGAACGGCTTCATCTGCACCCTATTTATTTAATGAAAATATTTAAAATTTAATAGATTGTAGAAAGTTAAATGCAGACAGAAATGAAAGCTTAGAGAGTTGATTAGAGAGTGGAAAATAAACAAGTTCTTCTTTATTTAGTTAATTATTATATATTGTGTGTATATTATTTTGTAATTATATATTGTGTGTGCAGTAGTGTGTATCATAACAGTTGTAACAACAGTGTTGCAATAGTGATATTATATATATATATATATACATATACATATACATATATATATATATATATATATATATATATATATATATATATATATATATATATATATATATATATATATATATATATATATATATATATATATATATATATATATATATATATATATATATATATATATATATATATATATATATATGTGTGTGTGTGTGTGTGTGTGTGTGACTTGTGACTTATCAGATAATACTTACAATGAACACATAGATACATTATCATTAATTTAAAAGAGTAATAAGTAATGAATGTTTTGCTGTATGGAAAAATTAATTGATTTGAAAAATGATTTTCTTGTCAATGAAAGAAGCTGTGTATGTGGACATCACAAAAATATATAATTGTGTATATAATATGTAAAATATATAATTGTGAGTTCTGCTTCTGTTTTTGTAGCATTAATTTAGTGCTTTTACTTTCAACCTAAATTAAAACTAAAAATTTGCTTTTTATATGAATTTTTTAATTGATAGCGCTTTACTCTCCTAAGCCAGATCCAAGGTTCTATCCTCAGGGTGATCAAGGTCAAATTTGCCTTTCATGCCTTCTGTGGCTCACTAAAACTGATTAGCATGTATGCTTGAGATCTAAATGCTAAGGGTTTCGCTGTAGGCTGATTATCTAGAAGAAACCTATGATTCACACCCCAGAGTACTCGGTCATGGGTACGGGATCGGCTTTACATACAGTGTTTATAAGATAAACTGTAGAATTTCCTGTAAACTGACACGTCAGTCAGAAATATATATTTAAATTCTTTGAGTGTTTATATATTCTTTCAATATAACATATACAAAAATATCTACGTGTTCTGTTTTTGTCTTCATTATCCTAATTTGATGTTTGTCCTTTTAGCTTACAGCTTAGAAAAATCCCTAAAAACAATGTTTTTTTCTAGTAATTTTTCAAACAAAAGAAAAGCAACCTGTAAGTCAGTGGTAAATCTATAATTTCAGTAAATATGTGTAAAACGTTTTAAATGGAAGGCAGAGAAGTGGGATTATTCAGCTAGTTTGCAATAAAGTTACAAAATATATTAAAAAATAATGTATAAAAATTAAATCTCCTTCGAAGATTTCTGAGCCAAAAGTGATAGAGAAGTTCAATCTTTAAAAAATAATACAGTTATTTTTTGACGCTAAAACACAGTAAAATGTATTTATATAGCGTTCGAATTCATTTATTGTAGATTTATTATTAAAAGAAAATGCAAGAGAATTCGTTTCTCATATTTTTTTCAAAATATAATTAATTTTTTATATAACTTTAATCAATTGCAGTATAAAAACCTAATTTATTTCCCGATTAATATTCATACATATCAAGTCATTTATTCAGAAATAATTAATTTTAATCAAAATAAAAATTCATTTCGAAAAATTAATTGCTTAGTAAAATTTAATTATTATGGATTATAACTTTGAGATGCATTAAAATAAAGTTTTTTGAGTAAATTTAGTTTAAAAATAGAATTTAAAAAAATGCAATTTTGCTAATTATAGTTAAAAAATAATTAGATCATTGATTATAAAGTTTAATATTCCAAGTTTCGTAGATACCTTTAATAAATAAAGGTTGAGATCATTGATAATGCAGTTTTGGTTTTCAAATTTTTTATTTTTATCTTCAAAATGTTGCGGCTTTAAGAATTAAAATAAAATTCACTTTTAATCACCAATTGAATTCGCTTTTCTTTCATTGATAAGGAAACAATGTTAATATAATGCCTATATTTTTAGTGCAAAAATTATATATATATATATATATATATATATATATATATATATATATATATATATATATATATATATATATATATATATATATATATATATATATATATATATATATATATATATATATATATATATATATATATATATATATATATATATATATATATATATACATATATATATAGATATTTATATATATATATATATATATATATATATATATATAAATATATATATATATATTTTATATATATATATATATATATGTATATATATATATATATATATATATATATATATATATATATATATATATATATATATATATATATATATATATATATATATATATATATATATATATATATATATATATATAGGGAATTCTGTCTGAATGAGTGAATGAATGTTTCTTTTATTGATAGAAAATATTTTAAAAATAAATACGTATTAAATCAAGATTAATAAAATAATGAAGCTAATCCATATCAACAATAATGAATTTTTTACTGACATATTTTTGATATTTTTTGTATATAACAAATAAAAGGAAGAAACATCGAAAATCATTAGAAACACAAAAATATTGAAGTTTGAAAGTTGATTAGATTATTTGTTATATTTTATTTTGAAGCAAAACTCTTTTTCTGCTTAGGAATAAATTGTGGAGCAAAATGTTACGTTTATAGTTAACACTTTTTCCATGCTTAAAACAAAAGGATCAAAATCTCATCTTAATAAAGAAATTATGTTGAAACTTTATATAAAAGTATTTTTAAAAATTTTTTTATAAATATCTATTTTATATAAAAAGGTTTATAATTGTTATAAGTTAAAATAACGCATCGTTTAGTGGAATTTAAATTTACAAATAAAATAAAAATTTAAGTGTATATAAATATAAGACTTAAAATACCAAACAGCCATTGTGAATATCAGAGTATAATGTATTGATAAGTTTACGTAGGCATAGCCTTATATAGTTTACTTTACATTGCGTAAAAAAATAGGACATTATTTTTTTAACAATTAATATCGCTTATTTTCTTCTAACTACCAGATATTTATGCAGATTTAGTTTAATGATCTTTTTTTCCTTTTAGGCAAAAATTAAACATCTACAACTAATATTAATAATAAAATTAGTATATATATTTTCCGATGCGTAAAAAACGTAGAGGGACACTTGCTAATATATTTAGTTTAGTGAGTTGTTCTTTAGTTAAATAGAGTCATTCTTTAGTTTTTATCCTTTTCTGTCAAAAACATCAAATTTGCTTAAAATTTACGCTGTTTCGCCGTTCTCAGGAATACCTTTCAACGATTTTCAAAAAGGGCATATCAAAATGATGGTAAATGTATAAGAGAGATTGCTCGATTGTTGCAGGTGAGCCTCATTGTTGTCTAATTTTCATTATATTTTTCTGTTAATATATAAGGTAATATGGAGATGTTATTCATATTATTGTGCCCGAATTGTTCTTGCTTGTTTTAACTTTTAATAAAACTATGCCAAATTAAAATTGTCTCGTCAAGAAATCTAAGCATTTTAAAATTTAATACGACAATATTTAGTTAAATAAAAATAATTAATTTTTATCAAATAATTGAAATATGTTTACATGTCTATTTTTATTGATTGTGGAATATTAGTTTCATATTGTTATAAACAGGCCATGCTCACCATCTTGAGTGAAGCTCGAGATCAGTAGTTTTCATTGGAAAACATGTGTTTAATTATTTTAAAAGAAGAGTTGCGACACCTGTAAAGATGATCACTACAATTTTAATTTTATTTATCATGTGCACATAGCATTATTTTAAAACATTGTACAGTACTTTGAAAAGAGGTGCTACGTTTGGAATAAAGTATGGAAAGTCTTGAAAATTCCCTGTAGTTGGGAAGTTATTAATTACTAAACCTTGAGTCATTTTACTAGAGTTTTAATGTTCTCGTAAGCGGGATATTCGAGAAAGATTAAACACCCCTTCACTGCAGTGAAAAAAATATTTTTGCTATACTTAAGAAAAACAGGAGATATCGCAATTTATTTAAATATAATCTCACTATACGAATGGAAAAGAAGGAGTATTTGATGGCGTACTTGTTTTGTCTCTACCCCAACTTCAAATGCCAGTGGACAAGCTGCTTTCCGTTGAGATCAACAAAGAGAAGAAGAAGAAATTGCTAAGGATAGGGATTTTGAGGGTGACCACTTTCACTGTCAACAGGTTGCTGGAGCTCCGTAGGTTGGGAACGTGTCCACGTCAATGTGTGACGTCCAAAGTCCTTCATCTGGTAGGGCGTGGTTATGGAGAGTAGGTTATAAGCTCATGTGTAACCTCGTCAACTGGCCGTGGTTTTAAAATTACCAGGTGATGGGTAATGGATACTCTTAAGGTTCAGTCTAAAACTTACTTTAAACTTATTATGTTTGTATGCAAGTACCCTCAACATGTAATGTTCTTAGATGGGAAAAACGGAAGATGTATGAACCTTGGTTCACAACTCCTGGTCAAACCCACGCTAAAAGTATGACCTGTGGATCATCAGTAAAGATTGCCTCTGAAATTCTAAGATGCTCTAGGCAGAAGATACGTTTAATCGTAGGCTTCATAACTGGGCACAACTATTTTAGAAAACACCTCCATAAAAGGAAACTGTTTCAGCAAGACCCTAACTGCAGGAAATGTCATACGCAAGAGGAAATGGCCAAGCATATCATTTACGAATGCGAGGCTCTTGTCCTCCCTAGATTAACTTATTTAGGCATCATCCATACTAGAGAGTTACACTTAGACTCCATTAAAGGGATAACGGACTTTATTAATAAAGTGGGTGACCCTAGCAACTGGAACTAGTAAACATTGGGTTTGGAGTTAATAGTAGAAAATGCTGCTAAAAGCAGAGGTACCCAATGACATACAAACCCAAATCTAAGAAGAAGAAAACTCTCAACATTTATGCGTTGATAACAAGTGAAAAGAAGAGAAAGAAATACGTGCCTTTTTGTTAAAGCGCGTAGAATATTGGAATGGTTTGAACCATGTCATTCGCAAATTTATTGTGTTAAAATCAATGTTAGTATATTAATAATGGTTTAAATTAATTGCAAACGACAGAATGAAACTTTTTATATGAAGCAAAAGCCATGTTTTAAATTTGCCATAGACCCATATCTTGATCTAATTTCTTTTTCATTCCAGTTTGATTCAACTTGGACAAAAATTCGAAGAACGAATAAAATGTTACATTTATATTATTCGTGATTCCTAGCTAGAGCTTAAGAATGTCAGTATTTCCTTAGGAATTCTTTTAATAACTTGAATCATTCTTAAATTCCTTAAAAATTTCAAATTATAATTATAGTTTATTTTTATATTATATTACATTTGAATGCATAAGTATTTGATATATAACTTTGAAAAAAATAGTGTTCAAATTTAGTGATTAATATTTTAGGAATTAATAAATAATTTCATCAAATGTTTTCTTCTTCAAAATTTAAATAGGTAACAAAATTAAATTATGTATTTAATATAGGAATAAAAGATTAAATGATAAGAAATGTAGACTGCCTTATCTCCTGAATTATAATGGAACAATTTGGTGATTTAAAATTATTTTGTGAAGTGCTTTCAATATAAGACTTTTTTCTGATAATTAATATCGAAAATTTAATGTATTGAAATCACGTTACTTATTTGTAAAGGAAATCATTTCCCACAAATATAACAAAATGATTTAATATATTCATATGGTAAAAAATTTTTTAGAATAAGAATTCTGAAAATTGATCTGAATGATTTAAAACACTGAAATCCTATTACAAAAATTCAGTGACTTTTAACATTTTTTAGTCAATAAAGCAAGATAGCAAATAGACCAAAATGCATATTTTCTACTTGCTAGGAAACAGATAAAATGAAAAAAATATTTGAAATTTTAGAGGACATTTTTGTTTCTCTGTGTACATGTTTTAATTATGTTTGTGTAATGGATATTATTACAAATTGCATAATTAATGTAACTCTTTTAATTTGAAATGTAATAAAATATATTTTTTGTTTGTAAAATTCGGAAAACTTTGATTAAAAGGAATTAATTGAAAATTTCCTTCTTTACTTATCAATTTCTTAAGTCCCATAATATTGAATTATGAATTATTAATTCATTAATTATGTACATTTTTCAGTTTTTAATTAAATTCCTCAATCATTAAATAAAATATGAAATTCTATAAATCATATGATGATAAATTTAATCTTAAATAATGGAATTTTGATTAATGGCTTAAAATTTTAATGAAAAAAAAATTCAAATTATATAGCTTATTTTTAATTTACTACAAAACTATGGAATGATACAAAATGCTTATAAAGTTATTCTTTTCTGAGAATTTTTCATTGAATTAATTATAATAGCTTGATTGCATTCTAGAAGAATACTTGTTCTTAAATATCATTTATTCAAAATGCATAAAGGGTAAATGGAGTTTTAAAGTACAAAATTTATGACATGAAATTTATGCAATTATTTGCTTATAAATGTTTAATGTTTTCATCTTCTTAATAACGTGCCTGTGTTCAAATCATAAAACCAAGTAGAAAAATTAATTTTATTTCTATTGTTCCCCTCTGAACTTAAATAATTGAATTTATTAATGACAAATATAAAAGAAGAAATTATATAAATCATTTTGAAAACAACTGAATCATACATTGATATTCAATATTAATTACTATTGAGAATGAAAAACAGATGTCTGCATGTAAGCAAGAATATCAATAGGTAATAATAAAATTTTTTACATAATATATGAAAAGTACATTATAATTAATTAAACTGATTACTTTTATATCTCATGTGAATTTTTGTCAACAAATCTTACATAAAATATTACTATATTAAAATTTAAACTATTAATTTTTTAAATGTGGTAAGATATTAGTATTTTTCTTTCGTATCGAATGCGGATCATAAGTTAGCAAAACGGCCTAATCATTTCAAGCTGTAAAAATATTCAAATATAATTTTATTGTTCTCTAAGAGTAACATAAAAATAAATATATGACTATTCGGATGTTTTAAATACACAGTAATATGAATTAAGATAGGCAGTAAATTTTAATATTGTTTTGTGAAATATTCAATATGGAATTTATGTGTTGTTTTGAATAGAAATTTGTCAGAGATGATTTGAATAACATTTGATTTTTTTTAAACATTCTATAAATTTTCAAAATATTTTCATAACCAAAACTAATTTAAATGGTTTGATCATTTTTCTGATAATTTTTGACAGTTTTAGGGATTTGAATGAGATTAGTTATTTAAAATTAACTAGTAGGAATAGTAATTAAAAGAAATTCAAGTAATATGTTTTGACTTTATTTATTTGCGAAATGATATCAATATGAAGTGTTTTATGAGAAAATATTTTAAGATAAGATATATTTAAAAATTAAAATTTCAAAAAAAATTATGTTAATTTCTCTCATTAAATATTGTAAAGAACACACTAAATAAATTTTTGTATTTAATCTTCAAAATAATGAGAAAATAATTTCCTGTATAGAACATGACTTGCATTTCATAATAAGCTCTTTTTATGCTACACATAGTATGTAAGTTTTAAAAACATGCTTAGCTATCTATACAAATGCTATATTTTAAAATTTGATTAATTTTGCATAGTTTTTGCAATAACTTTTCTGATGACTAATATAAGAGATAGTAACGAAATGCAAATTTAAGAAAATTTGGTATTTTTTCATAGGATAGATTAATATTTATACTACTGTTGATGTTATTACTTATTTCCTGAGTTTAGCAGATCTAAACCATGTTTATGAATTTATTCACTCTCAAAAGTTCCAAAATCATGTTTGGGTCTTTATATAGTAGATTTAGTTGGGGAACCCTCAGACAATCCAAAATATGATCAGGAGTCACCTGTTCTCTGACACGTCACGCAGATATAAGAGAGGTATTGTTCCCTTTATTGCAATACTGAGATCTTAAATGTCCACTTTTAAATCGTGTAATGGATGTCTGATCGATTCTGCTACACTGGAGGGACCAAACTTGTCCAGCTCTCTTTCCCTGATACCAGTAGTGCACTGGAGGGATGTTCCAGGAGGTACTGTCAGATCGTGTAGCCCTCGAGGAAAGTTAAAAGTAGGATAAAGAATCAGAGGCGTTTAAATGTTACCCCACAATCCCTCATTATTCAATAAGTCTGCTGTCGTTGCCATGGATGTCTATATGAGATGGTATCCACTGAAAGTTGGAAGGACGAGAGATGATTGAGGCTGTTAGAGTAATTGCGATACCAGTACTATCTCGCATTATATATATTACTGAAGGTAATAATCAAAAACAATATACTTTGTGATTTTTATATAAAAATATTTTAATGATTTTTATTAAATATTCAGTGGCACAGCAAACAAGAGTTAAAAGGAAAAAAATAAAATAAGTTTTATTTGTATATATTCTAATGTAGTTCTTACTTATTGCATATCAATAATCAAATTGTAGTTATTTAAAATATTGAAGGTTTACTTAAAATGAACTCATGAAACTTAAACTCCTGATAATTTCATTGCTTTTCAATGAGTTGTTTTTCAGAATTTTGATTTATTTGTAGGGTGAATACTCTACAAGGAATTCAAAGTTTGAAAAACTAAAACTGCTTTTATAGTTTATATTTTTGAATTTTTATTCCCATCTAGAGAACTGTGATAATTGATTAATCTGATGACATGAATAAATCTGATGACATGAATAAATCTGATGACATGAATACATCTCATGACATGAATTAATCTGATGGCATAAATAAATCTGATGACATGATGACATGAATAAGTAAGCATATGACTATTTACTTATACAAGTTAATCATTGCAAGTAAAACATTAATAAAGAATAACTGCAGCTTGTTTCGCATAGTTTGTAAATATGTAATTTAAAATAACTATTAGACTTATGAATATTTTACTTAGCATACATCCATCCATTAACAATAGTTTTATATTTTCAGGTAAAAACCACATACTTGTGTTGTTGCTAATCTAGAAATTATCTATGAGAGCTAAACAGTCTTTATTAATCAAAAAATATCAAAAAGGTCTGAAAAAAATCATAAAAGACGAGAGACCCGCACAACCTCGTCTTTGCTAAAATTTAGATACACCAAAATATGAGCGGGGGAAGCAATCTCAGTTGTGTACCAATGGCAGTCCGGATATATTTTTTAACCCTGCTTAAAATATGCGGGCTCTTGTGTGGCCACTCAAGAAGCGAGAAAAAGCAGTTTAGTTGGATCTCGGTTCTAAGTTGGAAAGAGCCCCCAGGATATTTTGCATAGCACCAAGAGTGGTTGGAAGGGGTTTTCAAATGTTTATTCAATTTTGTTTTTTCAGTACAGAAATCTCGCAGAAGGTGAGCTTACCACGAAGACTAATATCTTTCTCTGCAGCGGATCTGGCCAAAGAGTCAGCTTTTTCATTATCTTCCACCCCAACATGAGAAGGAATCCACTGAAAATGTATCGTATGACTGTAGATGAATGTCTGTCAAATAGATACTTGTATATTTGTATTCATACAATTGAGTCATACATACAGAATTGAGACTTGATATCTACAAAAAGTAAATAAATTAGATACTAGTGGCAAGATTAAATCTCATCAAAAAATTTCAAAGAACTACTTTGATTCTTGTTAAAAACATTAAAAGTGTGTAGTTAGCTCAAAGTGGCTAGTTCTTCAAAGCGAATTTCTAAATTTTTTATATAAATTAGAAAAAAAATTGACTAAAGAAAGAATTTAAGAATATCCATCTTTGTTACAAAATTTTCATCACTTTAATTATTTTTCATTATTGTTGAACACTTTTTATAAAGAAACTTTATTTTCTGGCATGCCATTAAAAAGTGCTGGTTTCTTACATTGTTATTTACCATGCTATTATACTTTTGATCAAATAAATATATAATACTGAAGTTTAAGGTAAACTTGTTTTTAAAAGTTAAGCATATATAAATATTTTTCATCATGCAAATTTGTGTAATCATACTTGTAGAAAAATTACAATATTAAAATTAACATTTTAGTATTTAATCCTACTAAATTCATGTTTGTTAGAAAACTATATCCGTAAATGTAATTTTCATTCGTAAAATGCCAGTTTATTATCTTAGAATATGCCATATTAGCTTACTTTATCAACATTGTACGTATTGCTATATATTATAAATTTGTTATATTATATTTATTTCATCTCTTATAGATTTGGAAAATAAAATTATAATTTGTGAACCAAAGAAGATAATAGTTACTTAAAACAAATCAATGTTAAGTATTATACAAGTCACTTTAATTATTACAAAGGGAAATGAATTTTCTATGTATGGTAATTATTATAATTATAGTTTCAATTCCCAAAGTCGAACTTTGTTAATCTCTCTGACATTTAACAAAATCTATTTTCATAGAAATCCAGATTTAATGGAACTTATGTTAAGAGGTTGGTGGAAATGAAATAACTAATGAGTTTTATTGAAATGAAATTTATGTCATAATAAAAGCCCATTTTCCTCTTTTAGAAGATAGTGTTTATATTTTTCTTGGTAGCGTTATTGATACGCTTATTATAATTTATATAAATAATAATTAAGTATAATTAATAGCAATTAACAATAATAATAATTAATAATTTTCATATAATAACATTTATAATAATTTAGTTTTTCATCATTTTTGTATAGGAATGCTTATATTCGTGAGTATTAGTATTAAATTTTATAATTATATTAAACTAGTATTAAGTACAATAATACAATTAGTATCGTAATTATATCATTAATTATTATAATGTTTCGATAAGTATAATGATTTCATTAAGATAATGTAAATAAATTACATAAAATTATTCTTGTTCTTAGGATTGCCTCTATCATTAAGTTTTTAAAATAAAATAGTGTGGTAAATTAATTAAATAAATGTAATTAATATTCATAACAAAACATTCGATTCATTTCCTTATTTAAATTTAATATAATTTTAGCTAAGTAATATAAAAATATAATGTATTTAAATATAAAATGAAATCAATGTTTTTCTTCATTTTAAAATTAGTGTGAAAGACTTGAAAGTTTAACTTTATCAAGCTTAGTTACATAAATCATGTACTTAGTTACATAAATATTAGTGTTCTTAAAATATAATTGCTTAGAAATTCTGTTGTTTTAATCAAGAATTTATTTTATTAAAATATATTTATCTTAAGATTAACTGCATTTATGAAGCTACATATTTCTCATAATTGATATTTTTGAATAAAATAAACACATACACACACAGAAGTATGAAAGCAATTCATTAGCGGTTTTCAAAGCTCAAATTAAAGCACTTTTATTAAGCTGGTTTGACAAAAATTAAGATGAAAGCTTATGAGATAGATTAAAATAATTATTAATAAATATATTTTTGAGTACAAAAATATAAAATTAATCTCTCTTTATAGTTAAATATTTCCCAGTATCATGTAAAAAATGGTAAAATATTACTTTAAAAATTACAATTACTGAAAGCACTTGAGGATTTCTTAAAAACATGTGATTCTATACTTCCTTAGAATCTGTTACGTTTTCTTACGGAAGAGAATTTCCGTAAATATATTTTTCATATTAGGTTATCTGCTTACTTATATAGAGCTTGAAATATTAAGACAGAAATTCAAATTCAAAAATATCTGAATACCAGATATTTTTCAATAATAATCAATAAATGTTGTTTCTTTCTTCTACATACAAATCTGAATTGATGAGTGCTCGGGAGTTTTCAAAATATTCAAACTTACGACTTGTCAATACGTCACAATATCTGTGAAAAACATCAATAATCGTAATAAATAATAATGTTAATCATATGATAATAAAATCATATGATGAACGGATCATATGATGAACGATGAAGATAATAAAATCATATGATGAACGGAGAATATCATATCACCTTATATCGTGGTAAATCTTCTCTACGCCGAAGAAAATGGAAACCTCTTCCGTTCAAAAGTTTTGCAAATTTGTGGTTCCAACTAAATAATATTATCAAGATTGGATCTTCCTTAATGGAAGTCACTCTGGTTAATTTGCATACATTCATCTTTTTTGTAGGGCATATACGAGACGAGAGTTGACCATGCATTCGAGAGACTTACATAAGCAACTCGTCAGAGCTATTGGTTGATAATGTGAAGGATCTAAGAGATCTTTACCAGATTTGATAATCGAAATCACTATTGCTTCGTTCCTAAGTAATTAAAATTTATTTTCATTCAACATGCTGAACAAAAGCAGTAAGTTTCACAGGAAATTTTGAATTTAAATGTCAAAGTATGTGATAGCTGATTCCTTCAGATCCTGATCTGATATCGTTGGCCTGCTGTAATGATTATATATACTGAATTTATATAGTGAATGTTAAATTGACATTTTAATTTCTACATTTACAACTTTAGTAAACTTAATTTAAAAATGTTGAACAAAAGCAGTAAGTTTCACAGGAAATTTTGAATTTAAATGTCAAAGTATGTGATAGCTGATTCCTTCAGATCCTGATCTGGTATCGTTGGCCTGCTGTAATGATTATATATACTGAATTTATATACTGAATGTTAAATTGACATTTTAATTTCTACATTTACAACTTTAGTAAACTTAATTTAAAAATGTTGAACAAAAGCAGTAAGTTTCACAGGAAATTTTGAATTTAAATGTCAAAGTATGTGATAGCTGATTCCTTCAGATCCTGATCTGGTATCATTGGCCTGCTGTAATGATTATATATACTGAATTTATATAGTGAATGTTAAATTGACATTTTAATTTCTACTTTTACAACTTTAGTAAACTTAATTTAAAAATTTAGATCGTAGAAGTTAAAATTTATCTTATATTTCAAAAAATTATTAAATTTTTACTAAAAAAGAGGTGACAAAAATGCAAATGGAAGATGTCTGAAAAGTATTTATTGAATTAATGAAACTTAGGAAAGTTTTAAATCATAAATAGAAATTAAAGTTGTAATATTGCTATAGTGACTAGAGGAACATGTTAGAGAGTAGCCAGTTGTTCATAAAATCATATATTTTCATAAATTGGACGTCCGTAAAAGTGAGCATCTTTTTAATATATCAATATTTTATTTTATAAAATTCATTGAATTGAAGTTTAAAATTTCTCTCGAATGAGCGAGAGATTTTTCGATTGTTTTAAGAACATTATTTTTATATCTGATATTTGATGTTGACCAATATTCATGAGTGAATTCTACAGTGCGTTGTTATGACTTACAGAAATTCTATGGCTTTGTTAATTGTTTTGTAACACACATTCAGCTGTTTGGAGTTAACTGTACATATTTTGACATAGCGGACAGTAAAACAAGGACCGTTATTTTGACATCCGTGGCTATGTAATTTGAAAAGGCATAACTGACAGTTAGTTAGTTCGAAGCTTTTGTATAATTCAAATCATTCTTCATCACGTAAATTCTACATGTGCACTAAAAATATTATATTATGCAAACACGCACCTACAAAGTCCTAGTAAAAATCCTTTCAGCCTCTATATGGATCAATGTAAATACATATAGATTAAGAAAGCATGGCAATTCAGTTGTAATACATTATTTAAATATTATAGATAGCTTATTCCTTTATTACATCAAGAATGTTTTTGTATAACAAAAAGGAGCTTACTATGTCTCTTATGAATGAAAAAAATATAACATTTTTTGTTTCATGTTCTGAAATATTATGTTTGGCGGGGATGAAAATTCTAAAATGTATGTTAGTTTCCTTATTTGATTTTGATATCTTCAAAATTTGGATTCCACACATTTTAAAGTATTTTATGGTAAAAAAATATATACCTTATCATAGAACCCCTTATAATGTCATATAGACGATAACTGGAATAATTGCATTCTATTGTACATTTTAGTTTTTGATTTACCTATTTGGAATTATTTAAAAAATATATTTGAATATTTTTATACATCAATATTTTGTATCAGAGCTCAACTTGGTGCTTAATATGATTGAATTTATATAGATTGTAGTTCTTAAAAAAGATTTATCAAAAGAAATGGGGTAAATATAAATTGTAATTCAGCTGTCGGCATTCACGCTATCGTAGCTGAAAAAGTGATTTTCTGCGTTTCTGCCTTTGAGAGTCTCTTGTGAATATGAACACAATTTCAATGAATCTATCGCTCAGGACGCATAAGTTCTGTTGTTGAAATAAAATTTCGTCGAATGGCTTCAACTCTTCTGATCTGCCATGTAGATCAATAATGTGCATATCCATAAAACATCAAACACTTGGATTTTATGAACTGAAATCACATGACACAGTACAATGAACATTGTAACAGTCATAAAAGTTTACTTTAAGTGAAAATGCTTAAACTTTTAAACCTCTTTTACTTGAAATATAATATTTATGATATTTAATGCTAAATTATTTTAAGGAAAATATAACTAAAATGCTAACAACTGAAAGTAATACTTTAATTTCACAACATAAAGAATTTAATAATATAAGTCATTTTGAAATAATTATCTACATTCAAATTTCACTTTTAATTTCTTATGTATCATAAAAGGTATTTTTTATTTCAAAATTCATAAGTTTTATTTTCTTGTTGATTTGGCAAGATTTAAATATCTTATTTGGAAACTTAGCGAAACAAAAAAGAACGATAAAATGTCTTATGTAATTAAAATAATTCTTTACTGACAGCCTTTGTGTTTAACATTCATAAATAAGAAATTTATTCATAAATGAGAAAACAATTTGATGAATAATTTTGTTATCCTTTGATTTTAGCTTTTAAAATCAAATTCATTATTATTTTAATGAAACAATTTTAGATATTAAATTAAGCTAGTTTTACAGTTAAATTCATTCTTGATGCATTGAATCTTGTATGCAAAGAAGATCGCATCCATCAATTTATATATAGAATGTTATGAGCAAATAACTATTTTTAACATAATATTTAACGAGAGCAAGTACTGCATCTTATTTCAGATTATCTATTTATTACAGTACTTAAATATGTAATAAATATTTCAACAACATTCAAAAGTTTTCATTGGAATTTGTCGCAAAATTGAAACCATTAGATAAAAGTATTTCTTTTTGGAAATTAAAAAGACGTTAATTCATAGAATTTTGGGAAACCTGAAATATTCAATTTTTACTTAATAATATTTTAAAACAAAATTTTAATAATATGGTTCCATTATACCATAGAAGATACTTCAAATTTGCATATAGACTTATATTGAATGTTTTCTCACACATTGACGAGCCAAATCATCACATACATTTTCTATATACTTGAGATTTGATCTAGATATTTGAAATCATAAACCTCGATTTGTTGATTTTTGAAATAAATTTTAAATTATATTATACATACAGCAAGAAGTTGTGCCTAACGGAAAATATCGTTTTTCTTTACCTAAATGCAGATTAATATGTATAAAGTGCGCAAAATTATTTATTGATAATTACTAGCGCAAATTTTCAACAGAACTTTCGGCAGATTTTATTTCCCATTCAATACAAATTTGCCTACATTATCACATACCAATCAATTGTTTGCCTGCTGAAAAATTCAAGAAATACTTTTTACAAATGATAATAGGCAAATATTACTTTCGGAGCTTCAAAATTGAAATTCTGTTATCGAAGAAAATTATAATTTTCAAGTGTTGCTCTATATAGTGTCCAATTTCTTCCTCTTCAAACTCTCTTATTTATGATCTTTAATAAGCCTTGATTTCCTTTTAATTTCAGAATAGCAACATTTGAAGTTATTGTTAAAGGGCAGATATTTGTTGTTTGTAAGGTTGATTTACTGATTTGCTGAGTCTATTTCTATACAAATAAGAAAATTCTTCTGTGCAAACTTGAAAAATGACTAGTATCACCAGCTGATAAATTATTCGCTTTCCCAGATATTTTATATAATTTCCATATACGATTATATGAAATATCAAGTATTTAAATAATTTTTATTTAAAGTACTATAATCAGCAGTCTTATATCTCATAAAAATCTATTTTATCTGATGTTTCGATTATCCAGAGTCCTTAAATAAAAGTTTGTAAGCTTTTTACGCTGATAATTTGTCTTTCAAGCGGCAAAGTAAAATTGTTTAGAAAAACAATAATTAAATTATAATCGTTTTTATAATATTATTGCCCCATCTTTTTTGTGTATCAAAGTTAAAATTTGCACACGAGTTTGAAAATAAATTAGATTGATTTTGAAAATTCCTATGATTTTGAGTGAAAAACATCATCATAAATCTAATAGTCTTATGGACATGTAACACTAAGTTCTCAAAACATCTTTTACTTTATGAATATAAATCAATATAATTTTTCCTGATTTATTTGAGACAATATAACTTATTATAATTTTTCAATAATTCTAAAAATATTCTTTTCATGTAATTTACTAATACAATAAGCGCAATTTGGTCGGGGTTATAATAAAGTATTTTGATAATTTTGCAGTATTTTACATTGATTATAAATACCTATGTACAAAAAAATTGTCATCCTTAAATTTTCATTCATTTTAGTTAGAAGTATATTGTCACTGTAAAAACAGCCATTAAATTTTCATAAAAAAATTAATTTTATGGCAAATGAAATTTCGATAGATACTTTCAGAGTTTTTGTGCTTTGTATCATTATGTGCAATGACAGTTTAAAAAATTGAAAATACAAGCCTCTTACGAAAGTAATTTCATACGAAATATTTTAAAAAAGATACTGTTTTGTGAGCAAAACATAGAAAAGGAAGTAGTTACTAAATTCTTTACATGAACTCATCATTTGTAATCTAAAAATCTGGTCAAGGTTTACCTTCGTGAAGGATTACAAAACAATGTAATTTTTTCACAAAGATTACATTGTTATGAAGATTACTGAGATCATGTTCAGTATTTCATATTAATTAAAAGCATCCACATTTCTTTTATCTACTATTAACGCATTCTTTTCGTAATTGGGAGTAGAGTAACTTTTTAGTAGACTTGGAATATTTATCATTTTTATGTCTTCGGTGTTCCATGAATATCGTTACACAATGAAAACATTATATCATGGGAATTCGCAAAAAAACACTAGGTTAGTAGTTATTACCTCGAGCTACAAATTTACGATCTCATTAGGTCATTTAGATGAGAAAAATATAACTGCATTTTTATTTACTTAAGTTTTATTAATTTTTAATTTTTTCTAAGCACTTTATTATTAATTACTAAGCAATTTATTATTAATTTTTACTAGTACTTATATTATTAATTTTTATCAAGCATTCCGATTCATGCAAAAGCAAAAATTAAGATTTTATTTTCAGCAAAATGATATCTTTGTGTATTTCATATATAAATATATATATTAATAAATATAAATAAAATACATATAAATAAAATATTAATTTCCAATTCAAATGAATTGGAAATTAATATTTTATTTTTAATTAAAAATTAATATCTTGAATATTTTAAATAATATTTAATATTTTATCCCTATTTAATTAACTTATCTTTATTATAAGCTTTTGATTATAAAAAGAAAGATAATAATAAAATTGTACCATGATATTCAGTAAACATTTATAATTATATAAAATTACAATTTATAATTGTAATTTTTTTTAAACAAAGCAACATAAATGTAAAATATATTAGTTACAATATAATCAAAATAACCAAATTATTTTTATTTAATAAAAATAACTGTAAATTCATTTAAGTAGTTTCTTACTCATTGTAAATCATAACATTTTATTAAAACAGAATTACTTTTCTTAATTTTTTAAATAGTGCTTAATTAAGTTTTCAAATTCTTTTAAGAAGTAAAACTTTTAAATGTCAATTTCCTTTTGAATTTAAGTAAAAGTAATTTTTTTTATTTTTAACGAATTTTATTTGCCTATTTATTTTATTTATCCATTTTTGTCATTTTATGAAAATAAATGTGGATAATACAAGGACGTATGCAGAATATAGAAATTGTTTTGACGAGTGACTTCTGACGATTGTAGAAATTGTTTTGTCTCTCAAAACCAAATTTTCAATTATTCACAGATATTAGAATATCTCCAGAATATATCAAAGAATACCCATTTGATGGTGATGTCCACACAGAGAATATAGTCACTATATTCTCTGTGTAGAGATTATCATTGGCAGTCATGGATACATTTGACTTCTTGAACACGACACTTATTGTTGTTGGATGTTTATTGACTAGGCTGACAGTATAGGATGCGCTGCTTTACTTTTCCAATTGGACCATATTTTCGTGTGGAGTCCGATTTCCTCAGTACACACATGCCATAGGGACCCGTTTATAGGGTATTCAACCATTCACAACCCTTGCATACATGGAGAGGACAAAGACAAGATAGAAAGAGAAAGTACATTCCTGCCCGAACTGAGATTTGAACTCAGGACCCCCCTATCCACAGTCAGGTAATCTGACCACTATAAAGGTAGGCGGCAACACGACATCTCTACGACATATATACTTTTAAATGTCTGATTTACCTTACTTTCTTCACAAGAAAGAAATATTAGTAATCATAATTTTTTCACAGCAATTTTGTTGTTGTATTTAAATATCAAGGGTTGATACACAAATATTACAACAATTGATTGAGTCCATATATATAAACGACAAAACTGTAAAGGAAACATTTAGTTGCTGCTAACATTCTGATTAATGATTTACATTTACATACATTTCATGTTTGTATGTAATTCAAATGTATAGAAACACTAATGATTCTTAATTCATTCATTTCAAAGCTTGCGAAAAATATTGTACATATTATTTCTGTATGAATTGGATTCCTTATTTTAAAAATAAATCCAAGATAATTTATTTGTGATTGGTATAATTATAAAATATAAACTGAAAGAGAGAGAGAGAGAGTGTGTGTCTTTTTGCTAAATGCATAAAAACATGCGTAAATTCTTGTTAAATTATTTATAATTATTAGGAATCATTTATTTAATGAATGAAATAATAATTCAATGATATTCTTTATAAACCAGGTAATGTGACGTTTAGAATTTGGTATTCTTAGGTGATAGATGTACGTTTCATTAATTGATGAATAAAATCAGCCTTTTTTATAAAGTGTAAAAAATATACTTTTTAGGAAGTTTAGTGTAAATTCATCTTTTATTTTTACCTTGTGTGCTTCGCTACCTTAAACTTAATGGTAATACCAAAATTCAATTCTTTTACGTTTTAATTTAAATGTTTGATCAATTTCTAATTTCATTTAAGAAAAAGTTTAATAATCTTTTTTATTTAATTTATTAAATATACATTGCTCTCATAATAATTATTAGTATTGATTTTATACAGCGTGTGAAAAATGTTTTGAATTTTTTAGTAAAATTTAGGTATTAATGATATAAAAGAACTTGGCTGATTGCTGTAAGCATAATTAATTACTACGATCTTAAGTTTTTATAAAAGTAATAGGAGAAAATTTGTTATAATATTTTACTGTCATGAAATAATCTTATTTTTGTAAAACTGCGTAAGACTCAAAGAAGGGATTAAGTATATATTTTTAAGTATATACCAGATATACGTGAAGGGATTAAGTATATACCAGATACGTGGAGAAAATCACATTTTTAAGCGGGAATACATTTACAGTTTTCAAACTTTAAATTTCCTAAATGTGTTCATTTCTTGGTCATTAACAATCAATATTTCTATAAACATTTGCTCACTTTCTTAGTGAGATTCTTACTTTAATGATTTTGTCATTTAGTATATAATAATAATCAAATTCTTTTGGTAAGTAATAAAAGTCAATAGCTATCTACTAATAAAAAATAATTTGCAATATCAATTGCTTACTCAGATAATAAGATGAAAACAAGCAGTTTATTTCTCTGTAGTTTTTTCTCGTTGTGAGGTATTCCAGAAAAACATGTTTCTGACTGAGAAGGTAGAAAAATATGAAAGACATTTAAACTTTAACCTTAACTTAAAAATATTAGTTCATGAAGGACCATCCACCGAACTTTTATATGTTTCCAATTTGTGCCTCAGAACTTCAAATGCTGTGATTTCAGATGTGTTCAATTTATATGCTAATTTTTGTAATTATTGTGAAGAATTTTACGATAACACTTTTGAAATCATTATAATTTAAAAAAGCTAGAATGTTCTATCACAAAGTCTTTCAAAATAAATTATTATTGAAACAGGCTTTGTGGTACCAACACCTGGAAAAGTTTTATTAATACTTTATTACTAAATGTTTGTATATTATTAAATTCTTCTTTATATAAAATTATGTTTCAATATAATTATTGGTTACATCTATTATTACAACGCTGTTCATTTTCAAAAGACTAACAGGATATTTATAAAATTTATTTTATGAGAGAAGATTTGTATCTCCTGTCTTTATGTACTGAAATATCTTAACCAAAATTATACAAAATGAAAGAATTTAAATTTTATTTAAAGATCACCAGAATCCTTACCTTATTTGATGTAATTGTATTTCAATATCAATATGCATTTAAAAACTGTCTTAAGCGACATCTTTGCATATTCTCTAAAACTAAAGTTTTCAATTTAATTCGACACCATTCTTCTTTTTAAATAAGTTCAGATTATTTCATAATTTTAAACTTAGTCCTAACTATAATTGGTTTAATCAATCGAAACTTATTCATAAAAGTTTGTTTGAAGAAGGATTATTAAAAACTTATTGATTGAAATAAATATTTTTTAAATAAGGTTAATTGAAGTAACATGATTATTTTTCATAATACATATATAATTTTCTATGAAAATTTAGAAAATTTTACATTTTGGAATCAAAAATTATTTTATATAAAGCAATATAAAAATGTAGATATTGTTTCATATAATATTGTATTTCAAAATACTATAGGCTAACTCTCTCTAATTTGTAGAATATTTAAGCTTATATTTATGTGCTTCGTGAATTAATGGTGAATTATAGATTTGATCTCTTTACAAAATTGCTTATTTAAAATTTTTAGCAAATTCAGTTAAAAATATTATAAGCTATTTATTTTTATGAATATTAATTTATAGAGTTGTATGTTTTAGACAAAATTAGCTACGAACATGTAATAATACAGTAAGATTTGAATTTAATTGATGACAGATTTATTCATAAATAAATTTGTTGCTTCAGGTGAAACATATAATAGCTCTGTTATGAGTTGATAATAAAATTCATACAATTAAAAGCAAGGGATATACATTTAATTACCACCGTTTACGAAAATGATTTCTTATTTAGTGATTATTTTTAATTTTTAGTAAAATGAAATTTAAATTACAATAAAAAAATTCTCACTGTAATTTCATTTGAAGATGAAAGCTCGGCTGCTTTAAATGGAATAAACTCAATTTTTGTATGCTAAATTTATTATATGATTTGCATATAAAGTTATTAAATATGAGACCTGTAAAAAAATTGAAATAAAAAAAAACGTTTTTATTTTTAATTTTCTGACAGTTATTCAATAATTTAAATAAATCCAAGAAATTATGTATTATTACTTTAAAAATGCAAAATATTTTTTTTATTATTTTGAATTATATGAATTTTTTATGAAAGATAATTGAATTTCTGAATCGAGAAATTTGTCTCACTACTGCTTTAAAAATTTATTGCTTCATTAAAAATAATTTTATGAGAAGGTAAAATATTTTTCAGTTTGGATTTTTTTGTCTTTTTCACAAGCTCTTTTTAATTCAAGAAAGAAGTGGGAGTTTTTACGTTAACACATAAAAGTACTGGATTACTAAATTTAACATCAACTTAAGGAAAGATATTGAAAATTTTAGCTATTTAAAATAATTTTATTTCACAATACAAATTATTCCACACACAATACAATATGATATTTAAATTCTTTTCACATAAATTCAACTACTGAATAAATTAAATATTCTAGACATGTAATGCGTGTTTATAGAACGGTAAATATAGTTTGGAGTAATTTAACTTCTTTAATTAAATTACTTTTTGTGGTATTTTTGTTTAATTTTTTTGGTAGTTTCAGAAATTTTAAAGCTAAAAGTTAACAAAAAATATTAAGAATTTTTGTGTAATTCGGATTCTCTTTAAAATCTAGTTCAAGTGTTTTAGGAAGAAATTATATTATCTTTTGCAAGAAAAAATAAACCATAAAAATATTTATGATATTTATATTGAATTTTTGAGTTTATTTTGCAGTATATTTACTATTAGTAGTATGATAATTTAACTGTCTTTTAAGATCCATCTATTTTCGAGAATAGATAGAGATTTTAACTACCGAATTTAAAAAAAATTTATTTTTTTTGTGTTTTTTGTTTTTTATGTTGTTCACTTGCATTCAATCATAATAAAATTAACGAAATCCCAAAACGGGAATTCTTTAATAACCCAGTTAAAGTTTGGATATATTTAGATTCTTTTATAAGTGGCTGTGTGGCAACACGAGCTAAAACATGAAAAATATATACATTCTTTATAAGGATGCATACTTTATCGAGTACCGTTTTCAAGAATATATTTTAACGAATGAATGAGTAAACTCTAAAATAAAATGATTTTTTGAATAATTTTTTTGCTTTAAAAATCGCATACTTGGGTTGATTTAATTGATTATGTTCATTCCATTACAGAGATTTCATTTCAATAAAAGGATAATACATGTGATAATAATTTTTGTATCTTGCATCACATCGATATATTTTCAATTTTTATATCCATCTGCATCATTATTGAAATTTTCAAGAAATAAGAATGAAGATAATTTATTTTGTGTTCATTCCTTAGCTACATTATAAAATATTTAAGTTACAATAAATATAACTATTTTCATTATATATTAATACATTTTACTTAATTTAAGATACATAAAGATGTTTCAAATATCACTTTTCAGAAAATATTATGTGTTTTTTAATTTGCTTCTTAAAAGTCCAACAAAAAAAAGCAATTATATACTGATAATCGTAATATAAAACTTATGGTAGAGAAAATATTGGTATATTGTATATTTTGAAGCATTTTTATTTACATGTAGGTTGCCTGTTCTTTATTCATCCTAAAAAATGTACATATATAAAAAGTTATATAAAGATGTATCAAGGAAACAAAATATTTTGAGATAATTTAGGCTTTTGTAGGACATATATTGTGAACAGGTAAATTTAATTGTTCACCAACGTTACAAAACATAAGAGTTAAGATAATCGGTGAGACGTCATCCATATAAATTTGTGACATAAGCCACAATTTTAGAATTTTTCAGAATTTACAAGAGAAAAAGATCTCATAACAAAAGTAACATTGCATTTGTGTACCACATACATTTTTAAAACACTTAATGCTAGACAATAATGTCTGTGAATTATTAATTTGAGTCCAAATGTAGGATGAAAATTTCATGTCAAATTTGATATTCAAAGAACTTTAGGATTCCATTTACTATGAAAGTGACAAACGTATTGAAAATCTTTGTGGAATTTGTTAGCTAAACAAAATTCAACAAAGAAGATTGTTTCATATTCGATGTCATTAGCAGAACTATGATACATTTTTCTTTCATAAGAAGATAGACTGGTAGATTTAACTCATCAGATAACTAATTGTAACGGTTATTTTAAAATTATATTTATTTTTTCAATTAGTTACAAGTTCAGGGGATTTTTTTCCAAGCAGGACATATCAATGGAATATTTATTTGTCTCAATATAAATTTAAGTTTATTAGTAGCACAACATATTTATGGGGTAATAAATAAGTTATATGCAGATTTGAAACCAAATTTTTCAATTGTACAAAATGAGTTTCAGCGATATCTAAGAAAACAAATTTGTCTATTGCACATTTTGATCACCATACTTAAAACTCACTTTTTTCAAAATTATTCTAAGCTAAAAAAGATTGGTGTATTATTATAAAGTTTGGTGTAAAAATATAATTTTCATTACTGCAAACTTTATATTGATATTAAATTTGTTGAAAATTAAAAAGTTTAATTTTATTTATTTAGATAGAAATCAATTAACTGAAGAAATTTTACAACTATGAAAAATCATCCTATTAAAGACAAATTAAGTGAAGAAGAGTTCAAAACTATTTAGTTCTTTAAGACTTATATACATAATAATGTAAAATTTTAAATATATTATAACTTTTTCAGTTTAAAATTATATTATATAAACTAGATAGTTATATTTCAAACATTATTTCGTTAAAGAAAACTTAAAATAGTAAAGTGAAATGATTATAAAAGGAGCGAGAAAATTTATGAAGCTAATTAGGGGCTAATTCATTTATTTAAAAAACGTATTTATACCCTAGCTATAAATAAAATAATAAATTGTATAACTCACATGAAACTTTGTTAATGAAAAGTATTGATTTTCTAATTTATTTTTTGTAATCACCTAAAGCATTTATCAATAACTAATTAGTAGGGAAAAGTTTTTAATTTAGTCCAAGTGTCTCTGAATGTAAGGCCATTAAAGTATAAAATCGTTAAATTCATTTTTCATTCTTTGCGTTTAGAATCTTCTACTAGAAATATTCTGCTTTATTTGGCAATTATTAAAATATAAATTTGGAGATTAAATAGTAAAAATATTGGAAAATAGTTTCCAAACGAAAATATTTGAAGTCATTGAATATGAATTCCCTTTTGAATAATTATACAAACCCAAAAGGAATTCTTTCTATTCAATTTTTAATAAATTATTTGTTTAAGTAATTTTGGTTTTGAAATATAAAATAAGTTTTAAATGAAGGGAAGTTAAGAAATTCCTTTGCATATTTTTAATTCAGAATAAGTATACTGCTTTATTAAGTAGCTTATTAAAATTAATTCTTTCTTTATATTGTAATGCATAACAAATTAAATGCATCAAATTGTTGTAATATGTTAATTATTGTCAATTCAAATATTAAAAAGGGAATGTTTAAAGTTTAAAAATATAACGTTGAAATTTAACTAAGCAAGCTATTGAATATTATACTGTACATTTTTATAACACAAAAATATCATTATTATTATCTTTATTATTGTTATTATTATTAGGATTAGTTTATTTCATATTTATAATTGAAATATTTAGCATTTGTCTTAATGTCTAAAACTGTACTTTTAAATTGAATAGTTTATTATTAAACATGAAATGTTTAAACACCTTATTATTATATATTCACTTATAAATTAATATAAACCTTCAATATTTCATATAAATGATTGCAAAAGTTCTATGTTTGTTTTTAAATGCAATGAAAAGTTAATTAACACTTAATGATTTTAATTATGAAATATGTGTGCTTTTAAGTATTTTAGCATAAAACAAACTTTAAGTTGTGTAAGTTTTGAAAAAATACATATTTTCTATTTAATGAATGAAGTTTTGTTTAATTTCAAAATTATTTAAATCAAGAAAATTTTGACAAAGTATTTAAAAGGAAAGAAATTTTGAATCATTCTATACATACATGAATTGAAGAAATTTTTGTTAAATTATTTAATTTTTCCTTAATTTTTTTGATTTGATTTCAGAATTTGGGTTAAAAGAAAAATAAAACGAAAATGTTCCGTTTTAAATCTACTTATTTTCTTTCATTTTATGTATTTTTTCATGGATAATGCATTATCTGAGCGATTCTTCAGTAAAATATTTAAACTGTTTGGGACAAAATTATTACATTTATTTCTAGGAGAGTTTAAAATAAAAAAATGAGATAGCCATGATGATGTTCTGAGGAAAATGTGATTTAAAATATTATACCAAATAAAATGTATTGTAACCTTTCTAAATTATGTTGATTTATTTTTCCCTTTGTTGTGTGTTACTTTTCACACATGAAATCTAGTTCAACCAAGATTCACAGCTTAGCGTGAATTATGTTCCTTGCAAAACATCCATGACTATTGATTTGAATTTATAAATAGTTGAATTGTTGAAATACAATTTTTACTGAACAGCTAAGTTAGTGGCTGAATTGTGAGCACTAAGGATTCAAGTGAATTGAAGCCTGAGTGCTCACCTTTCAGCTGAGTTAGTGGCTGAATTGTGAGCACTCAAGATTCAAGTGAGTTGAAACCTATGTGCTCATCTTTCCGCTAAGTTAGTGGCTGAATCGTGAGCACTCAAGATTCAAGTGAATTGAGCCGATGTGCTCACCTTTCAGCTAAGTTAGTGGCTGAATTTTGAGCACTCAAGATTCAAGTGAATTGAAGCCTGAGTGCTCACCTTTCAGCTAATAAATTCAACTGTTCGGCAACATTGGAACAGTGTATGTTATAATGTCGTAATACTGATTCTGTTAGAAGTTCAACTTCATCAATCACATGGAATTTTTAATTGAAAGTGAGAAAGTTAACAATTAATCTCCTTAAGTGCATGCACATGGCGCTGAAAGAGATAAAAATATGAAGAGTAAAAAAAAAAAACAAAGATTAATCCTATATAATTAATTATTATTGATTAATGACTTGAGAGTCATGTTAATAGTCATGTTTTACGACACTAAACTCAAGAAATCATACCAAGACATCAAATTATGGTTTATTCTCAATGAGGTAAGATGAAAAATAAAAAATAAACTGAGATATTTTTATGTTAATATATCTTATAAATTTAAGAAAAAATTGCACAGATTTGAACCCTCAAAACTGTTAAGGAATCTGTCTTTTAAAAGAAATTGTAAAAATAATGTATAAAATAAATTATATTAGTTTGGGTCCCAATATTTTTAAGTTAAAAGTTTTTATTCATTTAAATAAAGTCCTGTATTTTATATAATTTTAAATAGATTTTTGATATATTTGCGTTGTACATGCAACTAAATAATGGTAAATTATATGTCAGAATTGTCGCCCAACTTGTCTAGTGGTCAATCTGCCTGACTGCGGTTAAGGAGGTCCTGGGTTCGAATTCCGGTTTGGGCATGGATGTACTTTCTCTCTCTGTCTACCCTGTCTTCGTCCTTTTCTTGTATAAATGAGGTGTGAATGCTTGCCTACCCTATAAACGGGTTCCTATGGCATGTGTGTGTACTGAAGAAGTCGGACTCCACACCAAATATGGTTCACTTGGAAAAGTGGAGTAGCGCACACCATATTGCCAGCCTAGTTGGCACACGACAACAACAAAAACATATGTTAGAATTGCTAGCAATTATATTCTTATAAGTTTGAATAAATAAACAAAATCTTTAATGATTAGTATTTTAATTTATACAATGAAAGTAAGTTTTTTGTCTTAAATATAGTAAAGAATTCTAATAATTCTAATGTGGAAGAGATGATTTTATTTGTCATAATGTGCTTCTAGCATTAATTTACTCTTTCCTACGTATACGTTTTTTACGCTTCTTAAAATCCATTAATGGCTTCTTTAATTCTATTACAGATTCTGAATGTGGTTTATAATAAATTTTACATTTCATGATTTAATTTTCAAAAAATTTAAATTAACAATAACAATATTTTATTTTACTTAAGATTAACAATGTCATATTCTTTTACAAGAAAGCAAATTTAAGCTTCGAAATGGCATTAAAATTGTAGCAAGTTTATGTAAAAAAAAAAAACAATTTCTCTTAAAATTTTAAAAACTTCAAATATCTAAATACGACACATTTAAATAAAAATAAACACACATTCTGTAGCTACTTTCCATTAAATTTGTATTTACGCATTTATTCAATCCCATAAATTAATTTGAAAAACTATTTCATTTGCAGTGTATATTTTTATTAAATTTAATTGACTAGAAATGAAAGCTTTTAAGCAATTGCATTAGTTTGATAATGTTTTATTCAACTTAAAAATAAATTTCATAATTTTTCATGTTTATCTCAATTATTTAGCAAAAAAAGTGCATTGACTCTTAATGCAAACTTGACCCCATTCTATTGTAATTTATATTTACCATGATTCCTTGTAAATAATAAATGCTAATTTTAAAAGGCTTGACATTGCGATAGTAAAGAGTTAATTACTTAAAAATAAATTACTTATCATAAGCATTAGATAAAATATACACAGGAAACAATATAAAACAGTTAAGGTCTATAAAGAGTTAAATGAAATAATAATTTTGGCTTACAATGTAATAAATTTATATATTAATATAATATAATAATATAATTAATATAATGTAATAAATTTGAAAATTAGAATAATTGCAGCAATGTAATAAGTAAATAAAAATGAATGTATTTTCAATGACTTTTAATCATTATTTTTTGATAGAATATTTATAATGGAAACTTTAAAATTTAGTAATTTTACTTAATAATTTATTTTGTCAATTTATTGAATTAGCAATTAGGACTCAACAAATTTAGCCAATAACATAATTTTTTTTGTATTTTAAAATTTTAAGAAGAATAGTTAAATGAAGTCAGAAACATTATTTTTTTTTCATTGAAATGAGTAACAGCAGCTTATTTTGACTTTTAACTAATGTTTCAATTTTTAAAATGAAATGAATTAAATGTTTTATGTAATAATTTTTATATTTTAAATCAAAAGGTTATAATTTTAAGATTTTGAATGTAAGCAAATTTTAATATGAAATTGAAATAGTAAATAAATTTGATATACTCGATTAAAAAATATTTTTTATTCTTCATTGAACAAATAATAAAGTAAAATATAAATTGTCCACAATATTCTCCGATTCAAAGCCAGACAACATTAATAAATTCTCAAATTATATTTGGAAAATTATGAGAAATTGTGAGCATTGTACTAAATGTAATCTTAAGTAATGAATGAAAAGGAAATTTTAATAAATATACGAATTCAGTAAATGAATGAAACTATTTTATTTTAATATTAAATACACAGCATAAGATGAATCAAATAATCATAGAACTATGTGTAAAAGGACATCATATCTTTTACTTAATGCTTGCAATTTCATCTGTGTTTAATGAAATCTAAATATATAAAATTTAAAAATATTCAATAAAAAAACTATAATATATTAAAAAAAGAGAAATTTTTTTCCAATGGAATCTTTTTTTGGCTAATGAATGTACATTTTTTCACATGAGATTTGTTCAATTAAATGTAAATTTAAGCAAAAATGATGGTGAATATCTACGTGAAACTTCGTAGGAACAACAGTTAGTTCATATTAATATTCATTAAGAACGTTAAGAAATTAAGAATATTCTTTAAGTTTTTTTTTCTGGTTTAAAATGTTTCTTATTAATTTTTTGCAATTGAAATGATAAAATTAAATTTAATTCTTTATTTTTATTAACCACTTAGTATGAATTAAAGTAATATAAAACCCACATTTTTGTTTGCTTAATTTCTAGGAAAAAGTTTTATTGTTTTTCACTGTTATAGTAAATTTTATAGGAGCTTGGATAACTATTTATAAACACACACACACACACACACACACACACACACACACACACACACACACACACACACACACACACACACACACACACACACACACACACACACACACACACACACACACACACACACACACACACACACACACACACACACACACACACACACACACACACACACACACACTATTATATATATATATATATATTTATATGTATACATAATATAAATATATATATAATATAAATATATATAATATATAATATATATATAATATAAATATATATATATATATATATATATATATATATATATATATATATATATATATATATATATATATATATATATATATATATATATATCGTTTTAATAATGACAACCAACCTCACTTAACGTTTTTTCAAGTATTTAAATAGATAGAGAAATAGTGTGAAAATAATTTTTTATGCAAAAGTAAATATTATAAAAATTGTTTTCTTTTTACATTGAATAATTTTCATGAGCAATATAAAATAATTATAATCATTCATCATTCTTGTTATTTAAGAAATTTTATTATGAAGAATATATTTTTCTTTAAATGATAGAGATTTAGTAAAATTGCAATTATTTTAAGATTATGAGAGTGTAGTTTAGGAATATTACATTAAATATTTAAGTTTAAATATAACATTAGTTTATAAATGAGTTTTGTTTACAAATGTTTATCATGATTTTGAATTCAGTATATTTATTAAAATATGGTTATCATTTAAAAGCAGAAAACATTATATAATAAGGTAAAATTTGTTGTAAGATAAACATAAATTTATATATTGAAATGTTAAACGTAGAATATTAACAAAATGTTTTTCCTTTTCAATTTTAAAATTTTTATATTAATTAATTCCTACAGATTGAAAAGAAAATTCATTAATAAAATAAGCCACAGATAACTTTGAGAGAATTCCATAATGTCATTATATATATCATTCCTGATATTCTTATAGTTTTTACTTTCACTGGATTAATTTTATTAATTCTTGTAATAATGTGGTTTAAATTTTAAATTATATCATTATTTAGATGATACTCTTTTCGTAATGGGAACTTAACTTGATGAAAATAAATTATTTTTTATTCAATCAAAATTTTAATATTTACCTTTAATTGATGATTAACTTCTGACATGTATTATGAATCAAACTATTTATATTATATTCCTTTTTACTCTCTTAATATAAAATTGAAGAATTTTCTAAATTGTGCAACTAACATTAATTTGATTTACATGGCCTATTTTACTGAGAATCCAGTGTAAATAATTTGCTTCAAAAGTAAAATATATATATTGTCTTTAATTTATATAAAAGAAAGATACACATTTCTATTAATCTACCTAAAAGTAATTTTTTTAAAATTATATATAATGATTTAACACTATTTTTGTAATAAATAGAAGCACAAATTTAATTTACACCATATGAGACTCAGAACTTAAAATAAAAAAGTTTAAAAGCATATTTTATGTCAAAATATAAATAAAAAATGTATGTTTAACATTATACTTGATATCTGAATTATTCATTACCTTAATTCCTAATTCTAAAATAACAAATTCTTATTATTAACAAAAATGCATTAGAAATACGTTCTGAGCAGCTATTTTTCTGATTTGAATTTGTAATAAGAATTATAAGTTATTTTTAAATATTAAATAATTAACGAATTTTTTCCAAAATTTGAGAAAATAGCCTTGTTATATAAAAAAAGATTGATTTTTTTAATGATAAATATAAGAATTTATTTGAACAAATATAGTCTAACGCAAAAATTGTATTTAATTATAAGAAATGACAAATTTTGAAAATGCAAATTTTATTTCAGAAATAAAAATGAGGAAAATTAGAAATAAAAATGAAAAAGCATAAGGCAATAGGAAATGTTCTAATTAACGCCAAATATGCAATCGGAAATAAATTATTGCTCCCTTTTTTTAAATAAAATAATGCGCTATCATAACTTTAAAAAAATTAACCCATTGTTTATTTTCTACACAATTTATTTTATGTAAAAATCTTTTTAATACTGAACATTTTAGTACCCAGGGATAGTAAAAAAATGAATGTGAAAGTAATTTCTATAATGAAATAATGTAACCAATACGCTGAACAAAATTAAACGTGTTTCTACAAAATTTAAAGAATATTAAAAAATATACACTAAAAATATAAAAATTGAATTATTTTAATTAGTATTCACATGAAATAAATTTCTGATAGTTTTAAATTTGGATTAATACATTTAAAAATCATATAAGATATAAAACATTTATTTCTTTGTATGCTTTTTATTAAAAAAGTAAAGATTTTTAAGACTAAGTACATAGAATTTAATAAAAAAAAACAATTTTCACTAAAATAGCTTAGGCTTCAATTATTGCTACCATTATGGAACTGAGATGACATTTATCTGGAAATTCTTCTATTATTTGTATTTATAGGATAAATATTAGGAAATGAATCTTGACAGAAGACGAAAGATAAATAAGCACGAAAGCTTTATTGGCTGGAAAGTGAGTTATAATAAAAAATATAAAAAAATGGAAAAAACTTATAAATTGTGGAATTCCATTTTCGTCTCTACTTATTATCTTATTTAAATGCTTTTAGATAAAAAGTCAAAAATTTGTTAAATACATAAGTTAAAAGTAGATGTTAAGTCATTTTATTCAGTTTTGAAATGAAATAAAAACGTTACAACTATCACTTGTAAAATAAGCATCTGCGGAAACTGATTTATAGCAGTACACTTTTTTACCAAATGGAATGTAGTTTTAATTTACTGACGATTTGTTACATAGTCATTTTTGTCTGAATATATAAATATAGAAAACACTGGAATGAATATATGAAACATTGGAATAATATAAAAACATTAGAATGTAAATTTCAGGTTTCTGGTTTTTTAATTTCCAGGCCAATGTTTTATTTATATTATATACAAATTATATAAAAATATAATTAAAACATTGGCCTGGAAATTAAAAAACCAGAAACCTGAAATTTACAGTCTAATGTTTATATATATATATATATATATATATATATATATATATATATATATGTGTGTGTGTGTGTGTGTGTGTGTGTGTGTGTCTTATTGCATAACAGAAAAAGAAGAACATAAATGTGTGAATTTCAAGATAGACACAGTGCACTAAGTGATAGAAATGATGAAAAGTTCATTGCATTCTAGGCCAAACGTATTGACCCTTAAGTAAATGCACCTGAGGTATTGTTAATGCTTTTTTGCCCTATGTGCAAATTTTGCTTGATAAATTGTTATTTAGTAAACTATACTTATGACAAATTGTTTTTTAATATAGAAAACATTCACAATTAAGAAATTCAGGGCAAAAATAATTCGAAACATTTCCTAGAAACTGACGAGTACCTCTAATGATTTGTAATAGGATTGAAAAAAAAGCTGGTCAGTCAGGAAAAGCACCTGCGCAAGGTTACTGCATGCCGGCAATGACAGACATGGTTGGAAAATGGGAATATGCGATTATCAAATGATCTTGATGATGACAAAGGGATGTGAAATAGAGACGAAATCAATACACTAATGATCCAGCTGACAGAAGTTTTCAGCATTTCGCTGGCTGACGCATGATGATCTTCAATCTTATATTGATCAAGACTATTATTTGTTAAAGAGGAACTTAAAATCTACCCATTGAGTCCTTTAAGACTTTAGTCACTCATTCAACAGCATAAAAGTCTTTATTAGCATTTGCATTGTATATATATATATATATATATATATATATATATATATATATATATATATATATATATATATATATATATATATATATATATATATATATATATATATATATATATATATATATATATATATATATATATATATATATATATATATATATATTAACCACAATATTTACATTTATATATATATTGTGGTTTATTGGTTAATTTGATTACCTAAAATCATCAATGTTACTCATTGATGATTTTAGATATCGATAAAAAATTCTTGATAGAGCAATGCAATTTTGCTAGTTCATGTATAAGTAATATATTTTTATATCACTGTTACTGTGTAAAATTATGGAATTATTTCTGACTTACATTTAAAATCATGGATTATTTGCTTAACATGGTAACATGATATTTTTTGCTTGCAAAAATAAACATGAATAATATGGTGTGCTAAAAGTTTACAGAATTTACATAATTTTCAAATAATCTCTTTATTTATAAAACTTAATCTTCTTCTAAGTAAGGCTCATGAAAAACTAGAAAAAAGAGTCTCCAAAATTAAATATATAAAACAAATCAATTTATCAAAATGTTATTTTTAGATATCATTAAAATTTGTAAAATACGGATTTAGCACATGTTTCTAAGTTCTCTAAAACATAAAAAATAATCTATGGATCACAATTAAAAAATAGGGCATATTTCCTTCAATGAAATCCCTATTTTCTTTACTAAAACTTAAAATTTTCATTTACAAATTTTTGTAGTTATATGGATTTAAAAATTAAAATTTTTATATATTTTAATTAATATTCTACCTTTATTCCAGTGTGTAAATTTCATTCGATTACCTCAGCCAATTAGTATTTCAGGTATTTTCAAACATTAAATTTCATTGAGCATTTTGCAAAAACTAAATGGTGCATAATATGATTTAAAATATAATTAGTGCTCCTAACAAATTTTTGTATTTATTATATACTGTATGTATTTAATAATTTTTTGAAACATTTATGTTTCGTAAAAGAAATATCGAAACAGATAAATAGACGTTTTTTCCGCAGGAGTAATAATGTTAAAAATTGATGGTCACAGAGTATAGTCTGTATTGTTTTTCTTATACAAAATTGAAAGAAAATAATTTGTTGGAATTTTTAAAACATTGGTTTTTATGCATAAAAACCAATGTTTTAAAAATTCCAACAGCATAAAGCTAATTTTTCAAAAAAATTTAAGAAAATGTTAAAAAAGAATATAATGCCAGCGATTATGCTGCATTAAATTTTTAATTTAATAAAAATATTCAAATGCTTTATTGTGTCGGAATTCTGGAATGTTTATAATGAAATTTAAGTTGTTGAATTTCATTTAAGAAATTCTGTGAAAGACAGAAATAATTTTACATATTTATTTGCTTCATAAAATATTTTTTGTAGCAATAGAAATATAGTATTATAAACAATATAAACAAAAACAGGTTATATTTTTTAAAGAAATATAGTTTTAAACACCAATATTTATTTTTCTGGTATATAATTATTTTTTCTAAAAATTTTTTTATATCCTCTTACATACATCTCAATAGGCGTATATAAGTCGATTTACTTATAGTTTATCTGAGTTTATTCTAAAATAGTATTTAAAAATATTTTTAATACCACTAAAAAGTGGAATTTAAAATGCTGAATATTCTCTTATAACATTGTGAGGGAAATTATTATGTTTCTTATTACGGGAAATTATTATGGTTCCTATTTAAAGGCCATTAAATTCCTTTTCAGTTTTTTGAGGTAAGGAAAAAGATACAAAATAAAAAGCAGAAATGATAAACATTTAAAGTTACATTATTATTTGAATCTCGTTTTTCAATACACAAATGCTGAAAATTACAATCATTTACTTTTCAAATTTCCAAAAAGCTTTTAACTCGGTCAGAAATATTGAATTTCATAAGTAAGCTAATATCATTTGGACATTTCAAGGTTTTATTTGTCAGAATATTCATTTTTTTTAGAGTAAAAGTGCTGTATTGCAAGAAAAATAAGCTAATTTTTGTTTATTTTAACAGCATTTTATTTTTAATACATTTTGATGTAGTCGATACGAAGAAGGAATTCATGAAGGATTACTTTAAAGATATTTTAAAAACAATGCTTTTAATGTTACAAATCTCTTAAGTCTTTTGTTTTACGAGAAAAATATAGATTTTTAGTAAAAAAGAATTTACAAATAAATTTTAAATAAAAAAGGTATTTTTACTTTGAATTCCCATTACATTTTTTTAATGTTCATAAATATAAACAATATATCGACAACAACATTGTTATTCTAATACGTATTATATCATCAATTATTTTTGGAAAAAATTTATGTTATATGTTACAAAATATTACGATTTTGAGCCACAAATCTTTGCAACGTTTTAAATCTGACTGTATGTACTGGGTAAATTTGGATAATTTTAAATTGAACAAGAAACCTAAATTTAGTTATAGCTTTAAAATAATACATTTACAGAAAACATAATTATAAGTTTAAAAATTAAATGCACTAAAAATAAAATATTAAAACGTGAGTTAACGAAATAACTTAAACTTTATAATCAGAAATTTGCAACATTTGATACTATATCAGATCGCAACATTCGAAGACATATTTTTGAAAATGATTGTTGGGATAAATATTGAGTATCGTTTTCCTGTGGTTAAATTTACTTAAATAATTATTCAGCAATGCAAATATTTCTTTTGATCCGCAAAACGCTTTTTATTATTGTAAGTGACCATTTTTTTTAAGAGAGCAAAAATTATAATATAATATTTTATAGTTGAAAAATTAATCATAGTAGATCTTTTTTATAAAATGTTGTAAAGATTTTCCGGCTTACATATTAGAGTTAGCTCATGGTGAGTAATGTAGAAATCTCCTCCTTATTTTTAATATTAGGCAAAGAATGACTTCATAAATAAAATGAATAAGGATGCTAATACCATCAAAAATTTTTTCCTGGTAAACATTTCGTAAGTAGGGGTAAATTTGAAGCAAATAACCTGGAAATATTCTTAGAATTCCTTCCGACAGATGCACATGTAGAAATGCAGAATATATCTACCAATGTTTTTTAAATACCATGAAGGACATCAGAATTTGCATCTCAACAAGAAGGATTCTACCATACATCTTAGGGAATTTTATATAATTTATTAGAGTAAGACTCGAAGCACTTAGCTTTGCTGTGAATTTCTGAAATAAAAAGAAAATCAATGAAAGCTCTATGGATAAAATGTCAAAGTGGTATTGATATTCTTTGGTATATCTTGCCCATGTTGTCAAGGCAATAATCTGTCATGCTTAACTAATTGCATATTTTCTTTTTAATGCGACATTTATTTTAAAAATTCCTTTCATAACATTGAACAAAAATGAACATATTTTCTCAAATCATATGTTGTAATTAATTATTTACTTATTATCATAGTTTAACATAATGTGTAATTATTCAGCATGCAATGAAGCATTTTATATTGCTATACATTCTCTCTTTTTTGTACTTTTGTAGAAATTTATTTAAAAAAGACATAAATATGTAATAAAGAATAAAAATTATTTATTATTTTATATAAAAATTCATGACTGCAAATAAGACTAAATGAAAATCATTTTGAGAGCGATAATTTTATCTTGTAAGCAGTTCGTTTATTAAATTCTCTGTTTTAAGTGCATAAGTGATATAAGTCGCTCGGTCATTCTATATATAGAAAAATGGATAAAAACTTCATAATCATATCACAATTCCTTGACTGTGTAGAGCCATAATTTGAAGTTTATGATTCTCGTCTCATATTATGGGCACTAACTCGCAAATAGTGAACGGTATTTACAGCTTTCGAACAATATGTGAGTAATTGTTTTCTTCATAAATCTTGATAGAAGGCCGTCGAGCAAAGCATTTTGATAAAAGGTATCTCAATATAGGAAGTATATATTTCATATAATTCTTATAAATATTAGGAAGTTCTAAGTCAAGCAAAAAGATTTAAAATTTAAAGACTCATAAGAAATCTTTATAGTGGTTGATGACTTTGCAATTTCAATTTTGTTCATATATTTGTATTTTAATTTAGATTAAACCTAACTTTTTCATGACATTTCCTATGAAATTTATATTTGTAATTTATAATCAAATATATTTTTTTTCAATTAATAATTTCATGAAAACTCAAATAATTTATTCATGAATAAAGTATTAGATATACCAGAAAAATTTCATATTTATGAAAATAAATTCATAAATATTGGAGAATGTATATTTGCTATGGAATGTAACATGCTTTTAATAATTTCAATTTTTGTTTGAAAAAAATGATTTTCACAAGTCTTAGTTTTATGTCACTCAAAAGACTGCTGCATTTTAATGTATGAGAAAATGTTCTTCTCTAATTAAAAAAAAGATTAAATACTTGTTTAAACAACAATGAATGACTAAAAGTTTTCTGCAATTTTGTATAAATATTTTCACTTGATTTACATATTAATAGATAAATAACAGATTAAAAACGTTTCACCTCAGTTTCAAAACACAAAAATCTTACATAATGTTTTATTTTTAAAATGTAGTATTGATAAAGCTCTATAGGCTACTTTTGTTTGCTATCATGACAATGGTTTTAGCATTTATATAAGATTACTGCATTTGGCGAACGGATTAGCTCCCTAAAACAAGAAGATAAGAATTATGTTTAAATAGGATACATAGTTTTAATATATATATATATATATATATATATATATATATATATATATATATATATATATATATATATATATATATATTTATTTATTTATTTATTTATTTATTTATAAATGTTTAAATAACATTTATATATACAATTTATGAGATCCGTTTGAAAATATTTTCTTTCAAATTTTGTGAAATTCAGAAATAGTTGCTAGGAAACTGCATGAAATCTTTTATTTAATTTTCCTCGCTGAAACATATGAATGAAATGAGTTTTCTCAATTAAATATTAGAACATTTCATATTTAAATAACTAACTTCCCGTGCATTTATTTATGAAAAATTACAGTAAATATATCAAATGTAATTTTGGGAAGTATAGTTTATCTAAATTTATTTGACATTATGAAATAAATAAAACATGCAATTACGTATATAAATTCCGGAATTAAAATAAATCAAATGTGCTTGACTTAAGTTGATGCAGATACATAAACACACATTTTATATATATTCAGTGGAAATAAAACTATTTCCCAAAGCACTCTTTTCCTAGATTTAAATCTCAGATGAAAAATAAAATGAATGAAATTCCACATATATTTATGCATTCAAATGAAGAGAAGCGGAAATTGCAGGAAAATGGGAATTCGTTTTTAATGGAAATTTTTATTCACAAAATTTGATTTGTATTTAAACTTGAATATGGAAAACACATTTTCTATACAAACAATTTTTGTTGAATTATAAAAATTCAACATGAAGTTTTTAATTAAATCTACCATATCAGCAGTTCATTTATGAATCAATTCTCATACAATAATAGTATTTCGTACAAAAAATTGTGACAGTTGATATAATTGATACAAATATTTTGAATGCTAATATATGCTATTAGTATTTTTTTATAAAAAAATTTCAAGGGAAAGATATTTATGAATTTTTATGAAAAGTATTTAAATTTAAACACTTGGTAAATATTGTGTCATCATATCCGAAAAACAAATCATTCTGTTTTAATGGTTATTTTTTAAAAATTCAGGAAATTGAAAATGTATTCTTACACATCAGTTAGTATATTTTAATATGAAATGTAAATTTCTTTTTTATACTTATAAATACTTTTATTTGTTTTATCTTATTTTAGTGTTTTTGTATTTACTTAAAAATTCATTTCAATATAATTTAATTTAATATTTTTAACAATAGGAATTTAAGAATATTGAGTTTTAAAAGCACATGAAATTATTAAATCAATAACTATTTCCTTTTCAACTATCACAAACATTTATTTTATATAGTTCTAATTATCGATAAGAATTATAAATTGAAAAGAAGAAATGCATAAGTAAGTTTCTTTGAAAACTTCTAATGATTAGGGAAAATTTCATGAATATTGATTTAAGCATTTTTTTTGTACTTCAAGAAAAACCTGAAAATACTATCACTAATTTAGTACTCTTTTTCAATTTATAAAAAGAAAAGAATATATTGACATATTCAACATCAATATTTTCTCATAAAATGCATTGTCAAGCATATGTTTTTATTTTTTAGCATCTAAGACGATGAACGTCTTAAATTAAAATTTATGTCTCCTAAATTCATATTTCTTAGTTCTTTTTATAATGAGCAAAATTTTTCAAATTTCGGCACTCTTCCCTTTCACAAACTAATAAAAAATATAAGAAAATTTCAGTAATGATTTTGTTTTTCTCCAGTAACTTCGTAAAATATAATTTTTATGCTCTGTGTCCTTTTAAAAGTTTCATTTGAACTTATACATTCACAAATTTGATCAAGCAATATTGTAATAATGATTTGAAATTTACTTTAAATTTTAAGTCAGAATAACATTATTCACCAAATAATAAACACAGCAAAAAAATGTGAAATTTAACTTCATATGAAATTTATCAGTTTTATTGAACTTCAAATATAAATTAACGAAAACTTTCTAGTTAGTAAAGAAAAAAATTTAATCACTTTTCATTAGATTTTATATCAATATACAGATTTGTAACTATGTAGTTTGTTTTAAGTTTAATTTTATTTGTAAATTGACTTCCATAAACTCTTATTATATAATAGAAAGATCTTCAGAAATTTTGTTATTATATTTTATTTAAAGTTTCGTCCTTTAATTTTATAAAATTTACAACTGTTTCTCATATATTATTAAATGGAAAATGTAAAGAAAAATATACATCACGTGTGAAATTTGTAGCCATTTGTCTTAACAGGTTATATACACTCCATGAAATAAATCGCAATTGTTTTCCTGCAACAAAAATAAAATATATTATGTAGCTATTTCTCTAAATATTTAAATTTGTATTTTGAAAATAAACATTTCGTAATTAACGATGGTTTCAAGTTTGCTTTTAACTATTGATTTGTTCTTGCTCAAGAATATAAAAAAACTATCTATCTAGAAAACTTTCTGGATTATTTTTAGATTTTAAAGTTGAATTTCCATTCTATATAAACTTTATCTTTTCGTTTAGAACTTGATTTTTTTGTTTAAATTTTATCTTTCGTTTTTGCTTATGAGATATCATTTAGAATCATTGAGCATCAAATGGAAAATATTTCAATATCATAAATGACCATAACTGTCAAAATGATTTGAAAAAAGTCTCGGAAATTTTTATGCACCAAAATCACAAATATAAAAATAAGCATTTTAAAAAATATTTATTCTTAAAATCACATTTATGCAGCAATTTTTCGGATTTTTGGATAAATTCAAAAATTTTAGGTCTTCCATTTCAACAGAAATATTTGGTTGGAAAGTTTCATACAGTATTTTATCATATCGGGTATTTTGAACTGACGAGTATTCAGTGTACTTCACTACTTAATATTATTTCACAAAATGGATTTAAGTTTACAAATTATCTTTTATAAAATTAATTTCTGCATAGTAAATTTTAATAACAAAAAAAATGTTTTGATGCAATAAAATAAAATTAAAATAAGTTATATAAATAAACAAATTATATATATATATATATATATATATATATATATATATATATATATATATATATATATATATATATATATATATATATATATATATATATATATCCCATTCCATTAATATGACCACCTCGTAATTTCAACGTCAGCGGTAAATAATCAATTACAGTAGTTAGTACAGAGCTGAGTTTGTGAACTGTTCGCGAATCGCCGTGATAAATGTATACCATGGCTAAATGAGACTATCTAAAATCAGCGAAGTGGCAAATGCGCAGCAAAAGTGTCAAAAAAGAGCACCATGGTGCCATACTTGACAGAAATGGTAGAAAAGACGTACTACCATTGAGCAACTGATAGCCCTGATGAACCAAATGGCTAATAATAGTGTCTCCCAAACTATTGTTTAGTGAACATTGCTATGTTCGCTGCAACTCGAAACAGATACGGGACTCATGTACGTATGTTGATTGATGTTCATCGGCAAAAAGGGCTGGAATTTGCACGCGAGTACCACACAACTCTTTATGCTTCATTGATGGATGTAGGCGTATATGTTATGTAACTTTTAAAAACAAACATCCAGCAACTGTTACTGGAATTGTCTAGGCATGAGGCGGGTGCATAATTGTTTGGAGAATGTTTTCCACACATTCTCTGTGTTAACTCATCACTGTGGAAGATATGATGGAGCAATACAAGCGTGCTTCTGTCCTTGTGGATCATGTGCATTTCTATATGCGCATTGTTTTCTCCCAGGATGATGACATTTTCCATCAATGAAATGCGAGTTGTCATGCATCAAGCAGAGTACGTGCGTGGTTTGTAATGCACAAGGATGAATTACCATTCTCCACTGGCCAGAAAACTCACCGAACTTTATCCTAATTGAGAATCTGTGGGAACATCTCGAACGGGTTGTTCGCGGTATGAATCCTCACCCACGTATTCAAGCGTTGTTGGCCACGGCACTGAAGTTGGCATGACTCAACATTAGCAAATATCCTCAGAAATAAACTTCTTCTCCTACATCTTAAATGAGACTGACTGTTGACTATTTGTCACATTTATGTGACTGGACTGTACGTCATGGATACCGAGTGTTTGTGAAATACCTGAAAAATGTTGGTCATCGATTTGAGGAGGCTTTCGAAAATTTCTTTGGACAACATTTAACATTTTTTAATTTTTTAATTTCATGCGCTTGAAGATCCGATGATCATTCTGATCACTGATTAGTGTAGAATATGAATTATTAATGATTGCAAAAACATCTCTGTAGTAGTACTAAAATTTTCTCATGAATGTTTAAATTGATTGAATTTAGTCCCGAAAATATTATAAATTAAAATTCACGATTTAATATATCTATACAGTTGTCCATTTTCAGTCAAAAATTATTTAATTTTTAATTGTTGAATTCCTAATAGTTATTTACTTATCAAAAGCGTAACATTATGAAAACGCATATTAAGGTTATATTCCCAAACATAAACAACAACAAAAAACAGTAAATTTGGCATTTTGAAAAATGTTTTTTTTAATTCAGAATGCTAGATTTATCACAAATAATGTGGATAGATTAAACACTATGTACAAAAAACACATATATTACATATATTTTTCAAGAATGAAATATTACAAGGTTATTTAAAATGGAAAAAAATTACAGATAATACTTAAGTCCTTATTTGTTAATTTCGCTCTCTTAAAATCATCTGTAACCAATTTTCAAAATTTGTATAGCAGATTGAATTATAGCAAATTCTAGCAATTTCTTTGGACAACACTCGACATTTTTTAATATTTTAATTTCATGCGCTTGAAGATTCGAAGATCATTCTGACAAGCACAACTTAACTTCTACTTTTTCATCACAAAAGGTACTGTAGATTTTTAAATACTTATTTAATTAATATGTCCTTTACGAATATTAAATTTCTATGATATCAGACAATTGCCTTTTCCCTGAAGTCTAAATTTTAGTTTTAAATTTTATGGCATATTGTATACGACTAATGCCAATGGTGTTTTCTGTATGATATGTAAATAAGGAAGGCATAAATTATGACCGCAAATATCCTCCCTTACATGGATCTCCATATGCGTATAAGGAATCCGTATGCTTAGTGGTAGCTCTTTGCACTCCCAAGGCACATGACTAAGTATCAATCCTGGGGCTAAGGTAGGTTGACTAAATCATTTTTTCCTTCAGTGGACCGATGAACTTAGTACAACCATACTTTGGGTCTAAGCACTAGGGGTATTCGCGTTAGGCTGATCATCTAATCTGGATATATGCTTTGCACTCCAGGGCATTCTGTCAGGAAAATAGATATGGGCACACTGTAAACCTTGGCCCACCTAAAAAATAGTTGTCACGTGACAGGTTTTTACAAAATTTCATGATATTTTCAAGCAATTTGGCCTAAAATGTAACATTATTTCTTTTGCATTCAATAACAATTAATATTTAATGCCTTGCACTGCATTTTCCTTTTTCATTTACAACTTGTATATACAAAGATCTTCTCATGGAAATTAAAGAGGTAACTTTTATAACAAATTTAATAAATGACTCATATATTGGATTCATGGAACATGATTATCGAGAACTGTGTTTATGAAGGAAGTACAAGTGAAAACTCAATTCTTATGTATAGATATTATCTGTTAAATAGTCTTGGAATAATTAGGATGATGTTTTATAATCAAGATATAATAAGAATAAGTGCATCGAGTTGGCTGCTGAACTATTAGCATTCTTGCCTTTGATTCAACAGCTTGTGGGTTAGAGTATTATTAAGTGATTGAATGTTTGTAGTGGCTAGTAATCCAAATTAATCCATAGATCCCGGCATAATGGGCCTTCGTGTGCAAAATACTTTAAACAAACAATAATAAATAAACCAGTAATTTAAAATGAGTAGCTTTTTTTAGAGACTAGCACAACTTTCATTGAGTTTGTAAACGAGGACAGCCTTAATCAGATTTAGAATTTTTTTGAGTGCAATGCTTGTGAAGGATATTAGGGTGTATTTTACTTTTCCACAGTCCAGATGTTTTTGAAATTTATGCCTTTCATTATTAGAGCGGATTTACGTGAGATTGCATATAATAACAATATGAGATTTAAATTTATAAGTAATAGCATAATGAAATTAAATAATTTCAACATGACTCTCATTTTAGAAAACTGCAGCTACAGAAGCAAAGACACAAAGCTTCTCTGAAAAAGTGATTGAGCATTTGACTTATTGTAATGCATAGCTTTTATGAAAAGTGCTTAAATCATATTTTAGGAGATTAGTTACTATAATTTTTTAATTTTAAATTGTCAAGCATACAATTTAAAATTAAAATCCAAGTAATTACTTACTATTAAAGCAATTTAGATTGTGATCAAATATACAGCACATTGCGGGCCTGAACTTTATATGAAAAATGCGTACGAAAATCTTAGGCAAAATTGTTATTTAGGAAAATAGTTCGATTTATACACATTATTCTTCAACTAGATATGATTAATTTAATTTTGCTTAAAATGATGATTTGATTCAAGAAATTAATTCCCGCATAAGAATCAGTGAAAAGCTAATCGAATTATCGAACCCTTCGAAAATTCCCTTTCTAAAAATTCATTCAATATTTCATTTAGGATTATTTACATCTGTGTTTCATGAAATTTCTCAAAATCAGCGCAATGGAGGAACAATGTTTTATAGAAATAGAGAAGATTGATGCCTTAAATTAAAGACATTATTCCATTTTAATAATGAGAATGTAGGTATTTAATGAGAACAGGGATTACTCAATACTTTTGTTATTTTTTCTTCTATTATTGGTTAAGTTTAGAAGACAACTTTAAAAGAAGAATAAAATTTATTGAGTTCTGTTTTGAAGAGATAAACGTAATATAACACATTGTCTAAATTAATTAGCATAATTAAATCACGTTATAAGCTACTTTACAAGAAGTCTAAATCAGCATTAATTACTGTTAAAATAAATACAAATGCTGTAACTAAAATGAAATATTAGTTTTTGTCATCAGTTGCCGAAAATTTTCATCTAAATATGTTTCTTCTCATTCCATTTAGCGGTTCTCAATTCAATTGTTGAATTTACTTATCAATATATAGTCATTAATCAAGATGAATAGTCACTTATCAAGATGAATAGTCATTTTCGTATCAAAAGCGTATCGTTATGAAAGTGCATAAGATTATATTTCCTATCATAAACAACAACAAAAAACAGTAAATTTGGCACATTTTAAAAATATTTTTTAATTCAGAATGTTAGATGTATCACAAATAATGTGGACTGATTAAACACTATGTACAAAAAACACAGCTATTACATTTGCAAAATTTAAATAATACTTAAATCCTTATTTGTATTAATTTGGCTCTCTTAAAATCATCAGTAAACAGTTTTCAAAAATTGTATGTAAATTGAATTATTGCAAACAAATTCTCCATAAAATTTTGTATTATAAAATGATTAATGAGAAAAATATCTGAGTAGTTTCTGGACGTATATAATTTTCTATAGTAATATATATATACATATATATATAAATATATATATATATATATATATATATATATATATATATATATATATATATATATATATATATATATATATATATATCATATATATATAAATAAATATATATATATATTTATATATATAAATATATATATATGTATATATATATATATATATATATATATATATATATATATATATATATATATATATATATATATATATATATATATATATATATATATATATATATATATATATATATATTTATATATATATATATATTTATATATATATATATATATATATATATATATATATATATATATATATATATATATATATATATATATATATATATATATATATATATATATATATATATATATATATATATATATATATATATATATATATATATATATATATATATGTATATATGTATATATATATATATATATATGTATATATATATAATATGTATATTAAATAAAGTAACGAGGAATTTAGTATGAATTTTACAATGTGGAGTAAAGCAAAATATTTTGTAATATATATTATTTTTAAGTTGTGATCAATTTTCAAATATTTTTGAAGTTTGCAAAATTTAAATTCATATTAAAATAAATTTTACTTGAAATTTTAACCAAAGTCAATAAATAATAATAACAAAAATACGAAACATAAATCATTCAAACTATTTTGAATTTAGAATATGTTTAATTTTATTTTTTAGACTCAAGATTATATTTGAGATAATATTTATATCGCCCCAGTGGCTCTTTTCTTTTGATGAAATAATATAATAAGGATAGTGGCATTTGGTTTTAGAAAACTTTTATCCTAAATTAATCCACAATATTTCTGTTATAAATAACCAAACATTTTTGGACATTATTGCAGAGTAAAATGTTATTATAAGTAAAGCATATGTCTAATATCTGAACATTTTCTTATATAAATGATGTATTCTTAAGAAAAAATATCATTTCTCCTAAAATGTTTTACGAGATAATTTTCTCTTAACTTGGAACTGTAAACAGAAATTTTTTGAAAATGCTGTATTGTGTTTGTAATTTTAAAATATATGATATATATTTATTTGTAGCTATGAAGTTTAACAATTATATTTTCTGAAATTAACAAAATATATCCATACCTGCTTTACTGAATTTAACAAAATATATTCATTTATATTTCACTGAATTCATAGTATCGTTACCCAGAATTGTTTGCATCAGAGATAAGCGATAAGTAAATGTTGGTTAGTATGGGATATGCTCTCCTCTCGATCTAACAGCTTTTTTAAACTCCATATACAGCAGCAGATTATCTAATAGATCTCGACGTCAGTTGTTCAGTGTTTCTCAGAACATGTATTGACGCAAAACCTCTCCCCAAAACATCCCACAAATGTTTCGTAGAATTTAAATATTGGCAATTAGGCTTTCAAATCTATTTGTTTTATATCTTCACTTTGAGCAGCTGCTTATTATCCATATTTGACCGTGTATGGTCATCCATGAAAACAAAGTAAACATGAAAAATAAATAAGCTTCAAAGGCACCTTGGAAAAGTCTCCCATGGTTAATGATCATCTCAATTTCTTGTTATAGAAACTCTATTGGAAAAAGTTTATCGCTCTGTCCTTACAGCGTAATGTTTTTCCGTATGACAACTACAGGGACATTATAATTGCTCTTTCCCCGATGTAACTGGGACAAAATAGTGTCTCGTTTTCTCTCCAAGTCAACTGTCACTGAGAATCACTTGTGGTACTTAAACGACGACTCTTATGTATGAAAAGGACATGAACACAATTCCTTCCAGTTATTGATGGTTACTTTGTGCCCAGTTCTTGTATTCTTCTGTTCAACACTCTAAACGTTGTTACAGATGGCCAACTTTCAAATATATGATGCATTCAAATATATAAGACTGTGGTCCAATAATTCACATTTATGAAAGAGTTTAGGCAAAGTAAAGACTCAAAGGAAGTACATACACATGTGATGTGAACGATGATATATTTCCTGTTATTGTGACAATTAAAGAAAAATAATGCTATCTGACTGAAATCAGGTTCTTTTCGCATCATTATTATATCCAACATCCACTGCAGTTTGATTTTACTCGGGTTGGCTACCACTAACCATTATAACATTTGTACTTATGGTTCAGAAGCCTTTCCAAGAGTTTGAAACAAAAAACTTGCTGTTTTCGAAGTCATCTGCTATACTGGTCACAGTAGGCACCTCCATTAGGATTCTGATCATTCTTCTATGTGTAAATAGATCCGAATAATCTCTTCTAACCATATTTCAGAAAATATTTCATTTGTACTTGGAGTGAATGTCTATAATTGCATCCCCGTCATTTTTTTATTGTTATCTTGAGATAAGTATGCTGACCACACGCGTTTTGCATACGTCCATACTGCATGTATCATTTTGTTCTGAAATGTGTATATGCATGACATATCTGTTGAGTTGCGAGAGTATTAAACTGATAGTAAATACCGCTTTTCTGCGATTTAACTCTTTTCTTATATAGAGATTGTGCCTCCAAAACTAAATTTTTAAAGTATATTTCATCATTTTATTAGAGATTTCCTAATTTCTATATTAACATTCACCTAATTTCACTGTTTTTGACCAATATACTTTTTAAGCAATTTGCATAAATTATATAAAAGATTTTAATCACTTAAGAAAAGTTTTAATCACTAACTGCATTGCAAAAGAACTCTGCAATGAATTATTATATATCTATATCTATCTATCTATCTATCTATCTATCTATCTATCTATCTATCTATCTATCTATCTATCTATCTATCTATCTATCTATCTATCTATCTATCTATCTATCTATCTATCTAGTCTATCTAGTCTGATCTATCATATCTATATATATATATATATATATAGATATAGACTATATATGATATATATACACTACCAACTTGTCTAGGAACATTGATATGTCATTCAGGAAGTCATTAATTTTGTGAAATTGTGTCAGTGAAGTCATTGATTTTGTAAAACTTTCTTTGTTATTCTAATTAGCATTTATCACATTGATAATTTTTAAGAATTCATGAGTGAAATGTTGATAATAGGCACGGTTGAATGAGAATGAGAGCAAAGTTACTCCTTCATTGACGTGTGGAAAGATTTAGAAAAAAAGAAGGTATTAAATATTTTAATTTATATATAATTCAAAAATATCTCAAGAACTCCTTTGCAGTTATTGTAAAACAAAATTGTTATATAAATTTGCGTTTTACCAGGTGATTTAGATTTTAGTTTCTGCAAATAATATTTTTTTTAAATAACGCTTAACCATTTCAAAAAAATGTCTTATGATTAACTAAAATAATTTCACTCCTAGCTTATTCCTTAAATAGTTCAAATTTTTATTAATTTGATGTAAAATATAGGAATATAAAAATGTATATGTGTTGATATTTAAGAGATTGTGAAAAAAATCTCTCTCTCTCTTTTTTTTTTACACAATGAAAGCAAAAAAAAATCTTTGAAATTTGAAAATGTCGGAAACACATGAATATATATGTTTACATACATATACAGATGGATATATATTCTTAAATTTTTAAAAGTTTTTGAAATAGAAATAATCATAAATCATTAAATGAAATTCAGTAAACAAACTACTTGTATTTTAATCTAAGAATCCCAGTATTAATCCACATAATCTAAATAGCTATGATAAAGTGATAAATGATTAATATTTGAAAATTTTGGATCAATAAATTATTACGTAAAATAAAATTTAATTGTTTTACAATGTATTACCTATAAACTCTAATTTGTATAAATATATATTCTGTAAAATGACCAAGCAAAATTCTATACTTATATTAAAATATATTCAATCATTTTCGAATATACTCGATTTTTAAATTTTTACAATATTTATTAGAAACAGCAGTTGCATAATTATTAAGTTTATTTGTTGTGGCAGCAGCATGCTTCCTTGTACCTAGTCCTATGATGAGCTCTACCTGTCAGATACAAGCAGCAAGATGGAGTCTCCGTAATTTTGAAGTAGAGAAAAAGCAGATGTCCAGCAGTTTGCTTGCCACCTCCAGAGACATAATTTTACTTAGAAGACACTGCTACCACGGCATCTTCAACGTGCCCCATCTGCCTTTAGAGAACACAGTGGATCTTCAGTTACGCAGGGATTCGAACTACTACCTTCTGATAATGAAAATGATGACCTAAGCAACCAGGCCACTATGACCTTAGATAAATTTTTTACTTTCTAGCAAGATCTTAACATATACTAACATCAGCATAAATGTGCGTAATGCTGATCAATAATATTGTCCCTTCTGAATTTTTCTACATTGATTTTATACCATGTGTTTCAAATACAATAAAATATCTTTCTATTCAATAAAACTTTAATATAATATTCTAGCACAATGTACGTAAGCAAAATATTAATACTCAATAGTGTAAAAATACTTCTGGAATATTCTTCAATTGTTTAGCTGAATTACAATGTTTGTTGTGGTTTTTCGACTATTGGTAATTAAAATTTAATTTCAATAGAAAATTTATTGTAAGTAGATGTACTTTCTTATTTAAAAGCAGAATGATGATTTACTATCCTGCAATATATAGTAAAAGCACTTGACTTAAAACACATGGAAATTTTTGGAAAATTGAATAGTTATTTTAACAATAGTCAGTATCACTTGAAAATATTGAAATGAAATATTTGCTTAAAGTTTTATATCACATCCCATAATTTTATTTCAATGTAATTTAGAATGTTTGATGTTATCAAGAAAATATATTTTAATGAATACTGGGAAATATAAGACATTTATATAGGCATACTTAACAAATTCATTTTATTAAGACTTAGTTAAGATAATTCATTTAAAATATAACGTTGCTAGTTTTAAACCAATCAAAATAGATCATTACAATCTATTTAAAAGAATGATTCGATTTTTAAAAAAGATTTTAATATTTAAATATAAATCAATAATTAGACGTACATTTTTTAATATAGTTTTCAGCAATTAATGCGATAACACATTTTTCACAAATTTTAAATTGATATTAAAGTCTTACTGATATAAACTCATAAGAGTGATCTAAAATTGCTTACAACTAAGAATTTAGTATCCCTTTTACGGTGCTTTTAAAAATTAAACTAAATTTTAAAATTATAATAAAGTATTTTTAATTTTGTAAGCAAATTGCTGAATATTTCTCTAATAATAGATTTAATTTAATGAAATAACATTTTTAAGTGAAGTTTTAATAAGAGGCATACCATCATATGTAAATTTTAAAACCAGAATTTTTACATTAATCATTATAAATAAAATGTTAGTAGAAAATGTAAACAAGTAAAAATAAAATATTCGTAAATAAAAGCTTCTTATATTTGTTTTATTCAGAAGATGTTTCAGCTTTTTGTTACCTTGGATTTTAGTCATTGTAAAGCTGAGTAAACAGATTAGGAATATGAGTGTAGATCCTATTCTGTAGTAAAATGTTATAATATTGTTTCCATAAAATTATAATGGAAGAGTGATTTCTTAGAATTTAATGCTCGAGAAAATCTAGGCTCTATCTAAATTTCTCGTTACAGTATTTGAATATGCTCTAAGGCCTTTATTAGGTCGAATAATTAAAGTCGGGTGTGATTATATTAAATTATTACACAGAAATATGTTCTTGAAAGGAAAATTATACATTTTAGCTATTTTTATCCATTGTTATTGTTGTTGTCGTGTGCCAGCTAGGCTGGCAAAATGGGGTGCGCTGCTCCACTTTTCCAACTGAACCATATTTGGTGTGGAGTCCGACTTCTTTAGTACACACATGCCATAGGAACCCGATTATAGGGTAGGCAACCATTCACACCTCATTTATACAAGAAAGGGACGAAGACAGGATAGATAGAGAGAGAAAGTACATCCATGCCCGAACCGGGATTTGAACCGAGGACCTCCTTATCCACAGTCAGGTACACTGACCACTAGACAAGTTGGGCGCCATTTTTATCCATTATTTTTATAATTTGTAGCCTTGAAACCCAGTAGTTAAGGCATTGATCATTCGTCCGGTAGGGTGGTAACGAGTATATGCTATATACGTGGTCGTTAAATCCGTGGAATCGAAAGTACTGAGGTTAGTCGTTGCGTAGATATCATGGGTGTAATGGTCTGGAGAAAATTTCCTTCTGCTCCAGATCAATGTCAAAATTGAAAAAGTGGATCCTCTGGTGATGCAATCTATATGAAGAATATTAGAGAAAAGCCGTACTTTCAACTTCATGCTGTTCTGATTAAACGAAAAACACACCCTACTGACTTAAATCCGCATAGCCGATGGCAAAGTGAGCTTGCCTTGTCCAAGTGTGATTAATAATAACAACAATATTTCTATATGATTTTAAAATCAAAATTTTTTAATTTGTGTAAGAAATAAAATATTTTTTTTAAATATTATATAGCTGTAAGATATTATTTAGGTTACAATTGTAAGTGATAATATTGAAGTACTTATAGTAAAAAAAAAATATTTCCTTTTTTTACCGGGGAAAGCAAAGATACTGATAGTAAAAATATTAAAAATTCAAGCTCTTGTAAAATATTAGGTGAGATATTTCCATTCCAAATTATAGTAAATAAAATTTTAATTATTTTTCATGCATCATTTTCTAAATTAAATTTAGAATTGGATATTTGACTTAAAATTTTATATGTGCATTTTATTATAACATATGTTTTAACGATATTTAATTTATTTAAGAAATTTTTCCTACAGAAAATGTATTACATTCATATCATAAAATGATTAGATATTTAATGTTTTCTTTCAAGCATATTCTTAAATGAAGAAATGAATTTTTAAGTTCAATATAAAATTGCATTTTCTAAGGTAAAGTAATATAAATTCACCGTATGATTTACAACAAAACACATCAAAATGAAATTCTAAAAACTGGGGTAAAAATTTCTTTCATTAAAAAAGTACAGTGTAATTTGTGATTTATTGAAAGTTCAGAGAATTTTTGAATATATAATTTATTAATCTTTATAAAATATATAAAATAAATCGATTATAAATTAATTTTTAACAATAATTTCATTGTTTCATATCCTCTGCTATTTTTTTCAATTGATTTTGATACGCAATATTAAATAATCTGCAATGAATTTTGAATTATTTTCCAATAACCTGTTTAAAATTGAAATAATTAATTTCACCATCAGACTTGGTTATTTGTGAATATTTTTACTAAAAATTTTTTATTTTCATAATAAATAAGTCATATTTTACTTTTAAAGAGTCCTTTATTACATTTAAAAAGGAAAGCTTCAATGGGTAATTTGATATGAAATTTTGCCAAAGTTAAAATTAAATATTAATAAATATGAAAGGTGAAAAAATAAAGAGATTTTTATCAAATGCAAAAGGTGAATTTATTATTTGAATTGTTATGCTAAGAAATGACGAATGGTAAATGGACCATTCGTCAATTCTTAGCTACTGTTAAAAATTCAGAGGATCCAACCTACTGACTTCCCAACCTACTGATTCTGAGGACTGGTACGAACAAATCCATCCTGGGGCTGCCCTGGAGCTGAAGGGCATAGGAAATTGCAAACCACCATTACCAGGCTCATTACTGGACATACTCGCACCCTTACATTAAGGTGTTCAGGTTACATTAAGCACCCTACGTTAAGGGTCAGAAGGTGTTCCCTGTGTGCCTCAGGTGTAATTTCCACCAAGCTTCTCCGGACCATCTGCTCTCCTCTCAGGGATTGAAGAAAAGAGATCTTTTTGAAGACCCTGCGCTGGTTCGGGACTTTCTCTGGGCGAACGATCTACTGGACTTGGTCTAGATTGTACTAGATCAAGTGGAATAAGGAACAAAAACAAGAAATGACAGCCATTTTTTACAATAAATTAACTTCTCTTTAATTTAATTGTAAGTAAAACTGTTATGCTATTCGAATTCGAGTCTATTAAATTTAATTGTTATTATTTAAGGTTCTAATTGAGATTATTTTATTTTTTACACAAATCTAAGACAACGATAGACAATATTATGAATTTATTCATTCTATGTGTACATATAAGTTTTAAATATTTGCTATTGTTATTTGATAAAAATGCATCACAAATCATGCATTGAAATGTTAATTTTAAATAACTGCACCAGCTGAAACATAAGTTTCAGATAAGGTTTAGATAAGTAAGATGCAAATCAATATGCAATGCTTAGGACTTCTTTTATATATTTTAATAAAGTAGAAAACATGAATAAAAATAATTCAAATTACTTTCTGTAGACACTTTCTTATTCAAAACACTTCCTTAGAATGGGAGGCAATATTGTTATGAAAGAAATCTTGATAAAAGTAGCTGATAAATTCCACTGTAGAAATTTATTTATAAAAATCCGTGGCCAAGCATTTTTGTTACAAAGAGCTTATGTTTGACAAATTAATGTAAAGTTAACATGTCAGAATGTTTTAAAGAGTTATTTTACATAGTTTGATTGTTACAATGGAAGAAATCAACAATACATAGGACTATTATGGCTCAAATGAACGTCGTGATCTGCCTTGGAAATATTAATGTACACCTGCTGAGATTGCCAGTTCTGAAGTATTGGATATTCCACCATGATATTATTGATAAAAAATTTTAATCAATCAAATTTCGAACCTTATATACCGAATTCCATCATTTTTGTATCAGATCTTTTTGGTGGACAAATTTTTCCCAGCTGATTTTACTTCGAAATATTTTTAATGTTCATTAGTATTTGTATGTACCTCCAATTGCCAGAATAATGCACTGTATTTAAGAAGAGTTAAATTTTTGTTTTTACACAAACAATATTTATGATAGGAATTTTTAATTAATTACCACAGTTTTATTTAGTGTATATTCTGAAAGTCAAAATTCATCTTTGATGCTTTTTTACTATTTCATTTATTGTAATGCAATAGTGATAAGTTGCTGATTTTCTGAATGCTATGAATAAACATTTGATTTAATCATTTTAGACACCTAAAACTGACATTCGTGAATTATCAATGCATTTTATTAGCATATTCATCAACCTTATAATAGACAACAAACATTACACTTGTGATAATTTAAAGGAATGGGTTAGAGTAGAATGTATTGTTAACCATTTTAAAATTTTATATTTTTTGAGAAATATTGTTAATAATGTATAATACTGTTAACCATGTTTTCAAGAGGATTGTAAAAATATATTTACTATCCTTAAGGAATTTCAGGAAATAATTGAATCCAGCCCTAAAAGTGGAGTAAAATATAAAATAAACATTACCAAAAACTTAATGAGCTATAAAAAAGTAAGTTTAAGCAAACTATCACACAGAAAAATGTATGCTTTGCTCATCTAAAGCCTTTTCGATATTATGTCATTAATAACTGCTGCTTTAAAAAATTTTATTTTAAGAACTGCACATTTTTTGTATCAATCATTCCCACAGAATGATTTTTAAATTATGTGCTTTAATTATGATTTTTAAATTATTATGATAAATATTTTTTTAAATTATGTGCTTTCTGAAATATCATTTTACATAATAATATATATATCAAATATATATTTTAAATCCTCTAACACTGATGATAAATATGGTAAAATATTACATTAAAATATTAATCTGAAGGCGATAATTATTTATAATTACATTCTTATTATAGCTTATTGTTTATAATTATTTATGAAAGAAAAATATTATGGTATTATTTTAGAATATTTTTAAAAATCATAACAAATAGTTTAAAATAAATATATATTTATGCATTAGTCTTAAATTAGTCAAAAATTGCAGGAATGCATCTTCTGGTGGTGCCATCTATCGGAGGAGTCTAACAGGAAAGTCGTACTTTAACTTTCTTGGTGCTCTGATTAAATGGAAGACGCATCCTTCTTACTTAATTTCGTAGACATCGCCTAATGGGCTTGGCTTGTCCAAGTGTCACAAGTAACAAAAACAATAGTTTAAAATAGATGTGAAATTTTATTTTAATATCTAAATATTTGGAAAATGCATACAAATTAACATTGTAAGAAAAACAAGACCATATATTTAGAAATATTTCCCATGAAGTGTAGACTTGAGTAATTCAAGGATATAGGCTAGAAATAAAACAATGATTTTTTATTTTTTAAGTAGTTGTAATTGAGATATTTTGGAAGTTTTTAGAATTCAAGAGGAAATTCAGTCAACGTTTATTTAAAAGAAAAAAAAATAAAATAAAAACTAAGCAAATGTAACATAATTAAGAATATAACAATTAAATAATAATTAAATACTAGTTCATTTTTTAATAACATGGTATGTCATTTGACATATTAACATGTAATATCAGAGTATTTATTGAATGGCAAATCTTATGAAAAATTTCATTTTCTTTTCAGGAATATTACTGTCGAATGTAGGAGAAGCTCAATTATGTTAAAAAAATGATACAATTTCAAATAAATTTTTTCAAGAAAAAAAAAATTGAAGAAAAAAATCAACACATCGTTTTTTTAAAAAACATAGTTGTGTAATTTGCAGACATCAGATAAGGTAATTGGATTTATTTTTGATTCTACATCAATACGTATTATGCCTTTCCTAAAGTCTTAAAATCATTTATCTTGAAGACAACCTTGTTTTATATGTTTTTATGTATTTATTTTTTTGTTTGGATGTTTTTATTCATATTATATATGTATTTGATGTTTAGCTTACATTATGTCACACCATTCACTCATTTACATACTTATTCCCACTTCATTCAATGGCAACATGAGAACGGCAAGAATTTTATAAATATGATGATATCTACAATGTTATGTATATGAAAATTCATAAACATAAAATCTATAATACAATCCAGAAATGTTATAAAATTCATGGCTAATAATTTGTAGTATGCATTTAAAAATTTTAATGAGTATTGTTCAATCTCTTATATACATAATATTGTTGAATAGAATTTATAATATTGTTAATATAGATGGTATTTAATCATTTACAAAGAAACAATTAATATTTCTAATGTATTTTTCATAAGTCATGAGAACAGAAAAATCACTCATAATAAATCAAATAATTGAAATAGAAAAAAAAAAGTTTCGTTTATTATCATAAAAATATGTCCCTGTTAGAAATTTCTCACATTTTAGAACACATAAATTGTAAATCTATGTATAAATACAAAAATGAAGAAATATTACTTCGTAGATAGAAACGCTCTCTAATAAATTAAAATATGTAAACCTTTAAAGATAATAAAAACTTATTTTGATAATTTATTACCTAACTTGCAATAAATGTCTGTGACATTTCTTTGCCGGATTATCCTTATTTAACACGTGATATCATCCACAAAAATTTAATCATTTCATTTATAGAAATTTGTGTTTGTTCCGCAATTTTCATTCAAATAATAATGTAAATGCGAAAAAATATCAGTATTATTTTAAAAAATAACTTCTGATAACAGAATTAAATAAGAAGGATTTAGTTTTCAAGTTAATAATAATTAAAATTTTCAAATAAAATGATATCCTTTACTCATTTTTTCCTGACATATAAAATCTCCTCTCTCTAGACACTATTCCTTTCTTATAGTGCATATAACTTTTATAAAATATACAATAAATATTTATGAAATATCGTGTGATTCGGTCTGGTAGAGCTTTTGTAACTCTGTTTTTTAAATTAGGTAATAATATGTTCTCCTTTATTAAGGCTATAGTTTCGAAACAAATATTTGTCCCAGCTTATTTTCCAAGTTTTGATGACTTGAAGCTACAGGAATTTATTATCTTTCCTTAATGAAAGAATTTCTGCTTTGATAAGCACTTATATTATGTACGAGAATGATTTCTAAATCCCTATAACGTAAGCCTAAGTAAGTGTGTTTAGTAATGTAACGCATGAGTTGAATAATAAATAAAGCATAGGATATTATTGAAAACTAACTATTTAAGAACAATTAAGCACACAACAATGAATAACATAAAATAATCATAAGAATTTAAAACATAATAAAATGTATTGGAAACAGAAAATTATAATTTTAAAATAAAAGTAAAATTTAAAAAAAAATTAAATTTTCATCAAAATAGGAAATAAACATGGTTTTAAAAAGATAATAAATTTAATTTTTAAATAAATAATACACAAAAAATATATCAGTGAGTATAAAATTAATTTTGTGTATTTTCAAAAGAATTTCAAATTTGAATATTAATATTAAAATGAACATCAAAATAGCGAAATAAAAACGATATACCATTTTATATGTTAATGCAAACTGTTTAATTTTATGAAATACTCATTTGCTAGCTCATACTGCATATATATATATATATATATATATATATATATATATATATATATATATATATATATATATATATATATATATATATATATATATATATATATATATATATATATATATATATATATATATATATATATATATAGCTATCAAAAATCTGCTTTTTTAATAAACGTGCATTGAATAAGCAGTATTTACTCAAAGGAACAAATTTATTGCTGATATTCTTAATATTTAACATACAAGACAAACAAGTCACTGAATTTTACGAAATTATTTTCTTGATAATATGAAATCCAATTTTTTGTATCAACAAATGCATAAAAAATTTGATTGGATTGATGTTTATTAGTTGTTATTTAAAATATATCTTTATATATAATGCTAATTAATTACATTTAAAGATAATTAACTAAGAAAATTTAAAATAATTTTTAATTTCACAGCCAAAATAAAGTGAATATGTTTAATTTCTTCAAATAATTATGATATTATGTTATTCAAATTTATATGATTAAAATCAATGAAAAAAAGAAGTATATATATTTATTAAAATGTATTCAGGAAAATAACAAAACAATTTTTGCCACAGTGAATGTAAACTATTGCATTTTTGAAACAAAATCGTTTTTTTCTTAATTGTTCTTAAGCAACCAAATTGATTTGAATAATGAATAATGCATATTATGAATTTTGGTACTTTATTTATATCAATATGCTAATCAGTTGTTGAATGAGGAGATATAAACGTAAGATAATCTCTGGTGATATCCAGTTGAAATATGTTTTACGAATATCAATTATACCAGAAAAATTTATAACACAAATATTGATTATTCTCTAATTTTAGATAATTTTTATATTTATTTATAATCTATACAATCTAATTATGTTTTATCAGAATAGTTTTCTCATTTATAATATAGTTTATTTTAGCAACAACTTTTATCATTTATTAAAATTAGGTATAAAAACTTTTGTGTTATTCTCACGTACTGATAAGAAATAAGCATCTTTCAATAATAATTGTTTATAATCTAATGAATATTAATAAAAACAACACTCTTTAATAAATCGTTAATAAAAAGGTCAAATATATTTATTCCAAACTCTGCTTAAAAGTTCAATTTGATATACTTATTTATTTGATAAAGCTGTAGCTATATAAATAGTTATATGTGAGAAATTTTACATGCAACTGTTTGCCTATGATTTTAACACAATAATGTATTCAATTATGTTTATCATTGATATTTGACTATAATGTTTAAAATTATTGTTATTTTAAGTAATAAGTATTTCGCTTTTATGGTTACTTTTTTTCTCTGTTAAAACATTTTAACATTTAAAATCCTCCATAAGAAATCTAGAATGATTAGTGAAAATGAACTAACAAAAACTATTTTGGCAACTAAAGGGAATTAAGATGCAGTTGTTTAAAACACATCGACTGTTCATATCTTGACAATTTAATTCATTTGTTTTCAATGTTAGCGATTAAGTTTATTACAAATGACAATTTATATATTTCATGAGGAATTTCATTGGATTATAAGGTAATTCCTATCACATTAAAACAATTTTTTCTTAAAAATATTTTGTTAAAAAATAATTTCAGTTATTTTTCTTCAAAAATGTTTTCAATATTTGAAATAAATACTAAAAGAAGAACAATAAAGCAAATGGACAAGACTATTTACGCATAGCAAACCGATAGAACGTACAATCAATAGACAAAGAAAATTTAAATATAAAGTTAAAATTTGAATCATTTAAAAGAAACTTAGAGAATAAAAGTAAAATAAGATAAAACACAGTGAATGAAATGAAGTACCAACATGGCCAGTTTCATCATGGGTGTTGACCACATTGGCACAAAGTTATCAATTCTACAATGGTCTAAAACTAACGTTGAAATGTTGTACTTAAGGGATAAAAGTTGCTCAAATATGAATAGTATGCATTCAATACGAAAAAAAAAACAAAACAAAAAAAGAAATTATTGAACTTAGTGTCACGCTACACATGAATCTATGCAAAAGAGTAAAACAACAAGCAAATGCTCTTTAGTATAGGATATACCTTCCCTTTATTGAAATAGTTACTTCACACCGTCTCAGCACGAGAGTGATGAACATTTCTTGAGATAAGAGAGCCTGTTGCACACTCAACAGGTGTTTCCCGGAGAATGTAACTGTGCTTTAAGAAGACCCTCCGAAGAATCCCATACATGTTCTAAGAGATCTAAATTTGTAGATTACGTTGGCGAATCCATTATAATGATAGCTTTCCTTTATAGTGGCTTTTGAACAATAAGACATTTGTTGCCATAGTCTTTTCAATTATAGAAACGAAGTTGGCTCCAATGGCAACTCGGAATAGACCTACATAGGGGAGGATCACTTTCTCACAGTTGTCATCTCCCGTTACATAACCTCTGTCGAAACCATGGATCTCAGTTCACATATTCAGAGAAGTGTTTTCTCAATCAACAACTCAAGGACCACCCTATCAGTTAATTTCCGTGATCTGACTGGGATGAAACTATGTTCCGACTTCTCTCTAAATTAATAGGCATTTGAGATGATTTTCATTTGTAAAGAGGACACGACTCCATTGATGAACCTGCAGTTTATGACCAATGTTGTTATAATTGTCACCTATAACTATCAATTAAAGATATACAACGTTCTCCACAGCTCTTGAATACGGCACTTTAGTGTATGTCTTTTAACACATTAAATCGCGATCTTTATTGCATATGCTGTACACAGCATTTCAGGAATAGCACTTCCTGGTTTCGGGTTGTTTTCGTTTGAAAGATGAAGTAACGGTCATCCATTGTAGTTGTTTTTGCTGCCATCACCAATCTTTCTAATAGTTGTACCCATGGTTTGGAAAGCTTCCAAAAACGTGAAACATCAATTTTGTTGATTCCTAACTCTTTAGATATGTTAGGTCACACTACTCTCCTTCTCCAGCTTTTCAACCATTCTTCCACTTGTGAAGTTACCCAGGTGATTTCTTCTGCATATACGTGACAAAAGCCAACTATACTTGCACTTGCAGTGAATGTATTTAATTGTGTCTCTGTCCTTCATTTTATTATAGTCTTTTTGCTGAGCATACCAGTTACTCACGTTTTCACAAGCTAACATAGCTTATGATATTTGGTTCTAGATATTTGTATATGAATAAATTTTTTATTGAATTGCGTGTTTATTGCACTGTTCACAAGAATCACGTTTTCAAATTTCCAAGGCTATTTTCAATAAAATTTACATAAATTACTTAAGTTTTGCTTACCAAAATCTATCTATCTATCTATCTATCTATCTATCTATCTATCTATCTATCTATCTATCTATCTATATATATATATATATATATATATATATATATATATATATATATATATATATATATATATATATATATATATATATATATATATATATATCCTGGTAATAGATGTGTATAGATTTGCTAAACTGTTTTTTGTAAGCTTAATGGTTCAGTTAATGTATTTTTCTTCAAGATAACAAATATATAACTATAGAAAAATATTTTTCATCATTTTACCCAATTTCAGTCAAAATATTTTTAGGGGAAAGAACTACGAAAAAAGAAGGAATATATAAAACAAATGTATTTCTTAAAAACACTTTCTGAAGATAGGTTTTTATTTGAACAACTCAACCAAAGTCTGTGTTTGTCTATGTGATGGATGGTTTTTTTTCTAAATGTCAACTAGACTGGAGTTCGATTATCTTGTTATATTGTTCACACTGAAAACAAGTTTTGCAATACTGCAAATATATCAATGTGTTTGATCTTATTTATTATCTTAAAAGGTTAAAATATTTCAATTTTTAATAGTACTCTGAAATATAAAAAATGAGCAAAGGAAATGATATTACATATTTTCGAAATGTGATATTTTCCACTTTTAAATAATTCTAGAGTAAACTTTAAAATTGCTCAATAAATACTGGGAAGATTTTTAAATTTTTTTTAACTTAAATGATTAAATATCTCTCAACGCTAACTTTATAATTTGTAAATTTTCTCAGAAACAATGATAAATTTATTTTTGATAAACATATATTTTTGTTTATAAAGGATGAACATTAAATGAAAAAATTGAAATAAAAATTACATTTGTAAAAGAGTTATATTAGTTTAACATAAACGTATATTAAAATTACGCAATTTTTTGAATCTTTAATTATATAACATGAATAATTTAGGATTTTTAATATATTATTAGGATTAACAGCTTCGATATTTTTGACAAAAAATTACGAAACATATTTTTTTAACATTTAGAAAAGATATGTTTAAAATACTTTACACTTTATTCCGGAAACTTTTAGTTATCTTTAGTTTAAACTTTTAGTCGTCGAATTATTATTTCATGTAAAGATTATTAGTGCAAATTATCTTGTCTGCAAATTTTAAATTCAAGTAAATATCATACTTTTTTCTTTAATGTTTTTGACTTTATTAGCCATCTTTTATTTTCTTTTAGTTAATTATGTTTTCTTAAAATATTCTATTTCCTTATTGAAATATTTATAAAAGATTAAAAGTTTTCACCAAAACATAATTAAAATTTTTTTTCACTTTCATTCAATTTTTTTTACAGTTAAAGTGATCAACATTTTTTGTGATTCTAGTTTTATAGGTTTTGATTTTGCATCATTTCTAACAATATCTTTTATTTAAAAATACATATGTAACAAAATATTTTTATCAGAAATTTAACTAGAGGATATGGATTTTCATTTTATTAATTTTTAAAAATAAAAATTATATCATGAGTTTGTCTTTATTTAAATTTTATTTAACATCATACTTTTACTCAGGAGTAGGATATCTTTTTCGATCACGGGCAAAAAATAGAAAAAAAAATTGGTAGGCCAAGATCAATTTTCCAAAAATTTTAAAAAGTCATACACAAGTATTATAGTTTAAATATGTTAATGAAATGAATAAAATTGGGATTTCATTTCTAAAAGTTCCTTAAATTGAGATTCAAAGTGCGATGTACTGATTCTAAGGAATGAGACTATAAATGGTCATTTTTCAGTATACTTCTGAAAAATTATTTTTAAGTTTCATGAAGGAAATCACTTTTCAAGTATATAAGATGAAGTAAACATTGCAGTTATTTTCTGTGCGGGAGATATTAAATTTGTTAAACTAACTATCGATAATGATTTGTAAGGCTGTAACTTTAGCATACTTAGACTTGACAGCTCAAGATTGGACTGCAACGATGTTAATTCAAGTTGCAAATCTGACTTCATGGCTTTCCAATTTACGCAAGAAAAACGATAGAAATATTCAGTTCTGTTTGAGTGGCTCTGAAATCTTGAAATTTGCCTTCGAACTCAAAGTGCAGTTTTTCAAGACAACCGCATAATTCTTAACCTTCTCATCATTTACTGAGAGTATTGAATTTATCCTCGGAAATTGAGACATGTCACTTTTAGCGAGCTGCCCAACAAATATTTTAAGTTATAGCTTAAAAGCTTTGAGAGTGGTCCAAATATTGTCAATAAATTCATTTTCCTCTTGCATTTTGACATTCAAATTGTTCATATGACAAAGAAAATCTGTGAAAAATACAGCGTCTGAAAGCCCTATCTTCTAATAATTCGCACTCCGCAGAACAATGTTACTCTCGGAAGAAGGATAGAATGCCGTATTCAACTACTAAACTTCCTCAAAGAAATTCCTGCACTATGCCATTTCACTTTCGGGATTTACCAGCGAGATTGAACAGTATTTATAAGCCTAGATTTACAAAGATTTACAGATTTACCAAAAGCATCTTGATTCTTGATGTATAACACTGTAGAAAACAACACTGCTCCCAAGTCCAGATCAATTTTGATTAAAGAATCCAAGAAATCTGTATTTTTTCCTTTTATATTTGATGTTCGTTCGATTGTAATGTTACACATATAATTGCTTAGTACTCTCAAATTTGAAAGTCCTTCTTGAAATTTACAAAAAAGTATTACATCCGTTGTAGTTCTTTTTAAATAACACACACAATTCAGTTACTCGTCTATTTCAATGTTTTCATCAAAACTCTTACAAATAATGCTAACTGAGTAGCATCATTTATATTAGAGCTGTAATAAATAATGGAGCAAAATTTAAACTGGGCAATCTTTGACAGTAATTATGCTGACAAATTTTTATTGGTCGTTTCAGTTCTAAAATTCATTCTATTTTGAAAAAAAACTTCAAAATTATTTTCTTCTCTGGACATGAAATATAACAAACTTTGATCATGCATTGTCTAATGAACTCTCCAACACTGAGAGCTTTATTATATTTAGCAATATTACATGCTACACTGTGTTTTGCACGCGTAGCTACATCTTGAAAATTGTTTACCCCCTTGAAAAAATTTGATGTCGTGACGTTTTTTTTCTCAAAGTGTTTTGCATTTGTGATTTCGTTCATATAAGACATTGATTCAAAATTGGAATTCTTATGCTCGGATGTGAAATGTCTGTAAATTTTACATTCTTTGAAGATTGCTACAGCTTTATTGGAAATGAGACACACTGTTTCATCTTTATAGCTGTAGACATTATTCTAAATTCATTCCTCATTAAAAAATGACTCACTAAATCAGTTTCACGTTTTTAGTAACCATTTTAAGGACGAAATAATTTATGAATACTGCAAACAAGCGTTAGCTACGATACGCTTTTAATAATTTCCCTACTATTTATGATAATGCTCTATGTCCACAATATTTTCTTACCCAATCGATATTGTTAGAACTCTCACCAAAACAAAAAGCAAATGGTTGTTGCTTAAAATGAGCAGTCAGCAAAATGTGTGGTCTTTTATATTGGACTCCTATATGTCTGGTCTCCGAGAAAGAGATAACTTGAGTTGCCGAAAATCTACAGCTATAACTTACAAAACCTTCCGTTTTTAATACTTAATCGATTGAAAGCTGTCTGCGCTTGCTATTTTCATCGGTTTATATTTTGTAGAACAAAATTCAGGTCCTGCTCAAATAAGTAAGATGAGTAGAAAACACAATAGTCTTTAATATAAACCTATAACTCTTCCTCACGTAAAGAATATTTAAAAATAATATTTTAAACATTTTTCCGATTGGTTTTCCTTAATAGGAGAATGAAAACTTATTTTCCAGCGTACAATTTAATTTTCGTGTAAATATTTCGGATTAAAGATTTGATAAGTTTTCAATTGCAAATAAGAAACCAAATCTGTTAAATTAGACATAATAAATATTTTCAAAAAGTAAAGATAATTCAAAATCTATTCAGTTTCAGTCATATGTTTCGAATGGTTGCTGGATTTTGGGTTACAATTTTCTATAATTGTTAGATTTGGATAGACGTTTTGTAAAGATTAAAAATTGCATCACTATCCATCAGTAAATTTTAATATAATTTCTCATGAAAAGAATTAAAATCATTAGAATAATATATATTGTCTGATACGAGGGTTACTCTGAAATTTTTGAGATATGCGCAGACGAGAATTTACAAAATAAAAAATAACGGTTTAATTTTAAAGTACAAAGTATTTTAACACAGAATTAGATTTTTTACTAACTTACTTCAACTTGTTTAGCGTGGAATAAATTTTAAACAGAAGAGAAAATAGAGTTGATTCGAGAACATTTTCGCGCTATGATACGATTTCAAAGCAGGATTAAATCAAGAATGTGTTCAACGGTTGCAATTAGCATTTGGTGATGAATCTCCAGCTCGTGCTATTGTGTTTAGATGGTTTAGAGAATTTAGAAGAGGTCGCAATTTTCTTATGGATGAAGAACACACAGGAAGGCCACCGTCGGCAGTAATCCCGGATAATGTGTCTGCCATACGAAAAATGTTAATGGATGATAATCGCTGCACCTATCAAATGATACAGATGTCCAAACGTGTTAGAAATTATGAATATATTGCATATTCTGTTATTCAAAATTGGACAAATTTCGAAAAAGAATCTAACTAGGATAAAATTTATTGTGATTCAAAAATATTTTGTGTCTTGCAAAGCACAAATGAGTTATCATGAAAGGAAAATGAAAATTAAAATAGTTAAATTTTTAAAAACAATTTGAAACTTTTTTGTAGTTTTCTAAAATAAAAAAAAATGTTTTCTTTGCTACATCAGCACAAAGAAATTCAAATGTACAAAAGCAAAATAAAATCTTTCATGCCGTTGAGTTCATCAGAAATATATGAAAAATACATAGAAATAAGATAGATGAAGCATCAAAAAAATCATGAATTGTGCATTTTATTAGTGATTCATAGCATTAGAAATGAGCAAACTGAGACTGATTTCAAATTGCTGACTGATAATCGCGGAATTTTTATTAGATATATTATGAATGTAAAATGTTTGAATTACAATATATTTGAAATGCTGAATTTAAAGGTATTGTATTTGGCATTTCAAATATATTGCAATTCCCAGATAAATAAACATGTTCGTACATGTTTAATTTTCAAAATAAATTTATGCATTGTAATTCTATTAAATTTTGGATGCATGATAACAAGGAAAAATCAATAAAGATTCTATTATTTAATTAGATTTTACTTATGCACTTATTTTTTAACATGTTTAAAATAATTTAATTAAATTTTAGATTTTTAAGATATTAATCATGTATTAGAAAAAATATTTCTTTCATATATTGTTAAATATATAAAGTATTCTATAAAGCAAAAGCAAAATTATTATAAAGTTCTATAATATTCCATTAAAGTTTATCAGATGATTGTATTTATAGCTCTGTTTTGAATTAATTAGTTATATCAGGTTCAAATAACTTAATTTATTACTTTCTACTTAACATATCATGTTTGCACAATTTATATTCTATAGACCAATATGTAATCAGAGAAACAATGTTAAAACTTGTTGTGCTTGAATAAAGTCATCTATCTCTTATAAACTATGAATTAATAAATATGGTAAAAATAACAATAATTAATTTAAGCACTTTTTGAATATATAAAGTTGTATGCTGTGAATTTTATTGTAATTAATATAACTTGAGAAAAGGTGCGTTTCAATTTATATTGGTTTACACAATAAAGAGTAAAATACAATTAAGAGCATAAACTTATCATAAAATAGTTCGGTTCGGTATACAAGATAGTAACTTTAAAAATACAATCTTTGTCTATAATTATTTTTGTTTTCCTGATTTTTTTAAAACTTCAGTCATATATTTCTTGTTATTTTTCACTGCTATTTATTTTCTATTACATAATCATAAAGAAGTTAAATTTCCCAATAAAATAGTTTGCATCATATTTTAAATATTAAACAAATTAAATGTAATCGAGGTTAAACAAGTTAAACATATTTTAGTCGAATTCAAAAATTCAGTTTATAAATCAATAATTTGACTATCATCAATTTATGCATCCTTCCCTCTTCAGGATTCTACTTTATAAATCTTAAAATTTGGCATGATCAAGTCAGTCAAATAATATTTGCATCATTTTTAATATTTCAAAACATTCTTGGAAATTCTGGCCATTATAGAAAATTATGGAAGTCTCTAGTACTGTCACATGAATATTTTAGCCTGTTTTAGTAACACTGGTAGTCGATATTTGCTTAACACACTGCATTTCCCTTCTAAGTACATTAGCACAATGCTACCAATTTAGTGCTTTTCATTGTTGGTTGCCCGAGTTCCATCACAGTTATTGCACAATAACAGAAGATGAAATTTGTATTATTGATTGTATGTCTGTCAAAGTTCATAATTGGTTTTCGAGTATTCGTCCTTTTGACACAAGAATGATACTAAGTACCTACAAGGTATTCGCCTGTAAAATGAGTTGCTTTCAGGTATTCAAATGCCTTATTTCGATTGTCGGTTGTTATATTATATATCATAGATAATGTTTCAAGTCTACTGATTTTATTCTTGATATTTGATAAGAAGATGGACTTCATGGAAAGACAAGGATGAATTAGCGTATCTTATGATTTTCATGCATATATAGTCAATATATGTAATTAATAATTAATAAATTAAGTACGGAAATGATTTATTTTAATAAATAAGAAGACTATTCATATAATTATTAAATTAAACACTTGATTTTTAATAAATATATCAAATTTTTAACATTTCTACCTCCATACTTTTTGATAAAGATTATCAAATCTTTTTATTATTTGGCTTAATTTTATATAAATATTTGGCTTAAAATATGAAATATTTTATTACGAAAGTTTAAGTAAATTTACGTATCAAATAATTCTAAAATTGTATCAGAAATTTTGTAACCTTAGTATTATATAAGAATTTTATACTTTGCAGGAGCAAGGAATTTTCATAAGTACGGGCTAGCATAAAATTTATGGAAAATATTACATTTAATCTAAATTGTGATGAACACTATTGTTATAGAAAATTTGAATATAATTAAATGCATTCATTTTTATAATTTCGCTTAAGGTTATTTTAAAATAGAGCCAGTTCAATCTTTTGAAATATAAATATTATTTGCTCGATAGCCTTTATAAGATATTTTTGAATATCGTAGTCTCTCTAATTCATTAATTAACTGTTATCCAAATAGGTAAAGTAACTACCTAAAAAGTTTATAAAAATGCTTTTTCAAATGCATATATTATTTAAATATGATATATTAATCATGATTGTGAATTGATAATGGTCTCAAATATGTATTTATTGAAACTATATCTTTATATTCTAAGCGATATAAGCTCACTGATGGATAGAAATGTGGAAATATTTGCTATCCTAACAACTTGTTGAGGAAAATAAATAATTCAAATTGAATGTCTGATTTGACAAAATATAGTAAGTATTACGGAAAGTATTTAGAGTGGAAAAAAAGTATAATATTAAATATGCATTGTTATATGTGTATATAAATATCAAAAATTAATATATCCTTAATATATTTTCATTTATTCTATGAGGAACAAGTTCATCTCTCAATTTTAATTTTCCTTTCACAGAGATAATTGTTTTTTTTTAATTTAAGAAATACTTTATATTTAAAATTTGTTTAACTATGTTATATTGAATATTTTATACTATTGACTCAGCAGTAATATCGGGGACTGATTAATAAAACTTACATTATTTGAAGAATTAGAAATGTGGTTCCGTTAAATGATATTTTAGATCCATTCATCATAAATAATCAAGATAGGAACTGCAGGCGCATTAAATTTTATTTTCGTTTTTATACGTATAATGTCACAGAAAATTGCATATGTGCTTACTATTAATAATAAATTAATGCACTTTATCTTCTTCTTAAGATATTTTCATACATTTTTTACATTTTTAATTCAATTTATAATAATTATTTATTGGCATGAAAATCTTTGTAGGAATGTTTTTCACAAAACTATATAGCTAAATACACATAAACAATTGCACTTATTGAATTAAATGCAAATGCAGCTGCGCCGTCATTACAAAATAAAATTAAATGTTTGTTAAGAAAAGTTGAGAGTATAGTATTTAAAAGAAACTGCGTTTGAAATACGTAAATAAATCTCTGGAAGCATTTCAATGACAAAAGTAGAATTTTAGATATTAAAAAAGAAACTTTTCATTTAAGATTAATTAATGCATGGATTTAACAATAAAAACAAATTTTCTCGAATGAGCGATTTAAGGTAATCATTGATAGATTGATTTTGAACAAAATTTACACAGTCATCTTATAGTAACGTACCTAGTTGATTTTTATTATATAATATGATAAATAGAGAATTTGTCACTAAATTATGTGAACCAATCTTCCATTATTTTCTGATAATATTTCTCATTGGCAGTAAAACATGAATAGATTAGAACAAGCGTCAAATGCAGTAAAATAGCATGTACATTACACAATGTCAGTGTATATAAGGTACAGAAAGATAATTTTATTATTTCGTATTGCTGTAACTTAAATATCAGTATTAAAGTTATTTATTTATTTTCGCATAGAAAAGTAGAAACAATAAATGAGTGACTTTCACTCATTTATTGTTTTAGTTTACATAGTTTTTCATATCATATTGGGCAAGTGACGCCCAACATTGGCGATACGCAGGGCGAACCGAATTCTGATGTTCTTATCACTCTCCAGCACACAAGCTGGTATGTTCACCGTTTCTGTTTGAATGCTTGTTTTCAGATCTTCCAAAGTTTGAGAATGGTCAATATAGGTACGTGATTTTAAATACTCCCACAAAAAGGAATTGCATAGGTCCAAATTGGGAGAACGTGCTAGTCAATCAAAATCGTTTCTCATTGAAATGATGCATCCGGAAAAACAGGTCTATACGACATATGAACAGTGTTCATTACTCCAACGCATGATGGCGAATGAACCCCAATGTCACACAACACTATGAGCTTCTCCTTCAAACGAGAACATGCTATCCTCATTATCTTTACTACTTTTGTGTCATTGCAATTCAAAATAAGGAAATTATCTTGTTGCATCCTATATATACTAGAAAAATTAATATTTTATGATGTTTATATAACAGTAAATAGGAAAGAATTACATTTGAAATATATTTACTCCATATCTGTGAATGTGAATCTATAAGTGAAAACATATATAAGAAAAAAAAACTAATTTCTTAATCTACTTTGGATTTAAGCATGTAAATTAAAATGTATAAGCACAGCTGTTGTGAGTTTCATAAAACTAATACTGTGAATTTCAATATAAGAATTTCATCAGAAAAAATATTGTAAGATTCAACGAAATGTGTTTATGCGCTCAGAAAGGATAAATTCTTGTCGTTTACCAATAAAAAATTCTCTCTGTTATGGTGAATTAATTTTTTTCTTACAACGAATTTTATTTTGAAGATTTTTTTATTCCTTATAATTAAGTAATGCAGTATAGGAGTTGCTGTTCATTTTCTCCACTATTTACATAAAATGCTGTAGACCAGTTTATTTTGCACAAGTTCAATCAATTTTATGCTCTCAACTCTGAATAATAAATCATAAATTTTGTAAAAAGAAAATTGACTTTTTGAATTGTGATTCTTATGCACAGAGTCCCTTATTTATTAGTTCAAAGAATGGAACAGTGAGTCATAAAATATGTGTTTTAGCTTCATAATTTGAGAAGGTTTTTAAAACATTTACATTATATAGAAAGATATATAAAACTGAATTCTAAAATAACTGAATATATCACATTAAACAATTATTACATACTACATATTAATCTTAATATGAGGGATTTTTAATTAAAGATTGAAGCATTAACATTTACTTTTTTAAATCTCAAATACATTCCATAACATAGCGAAAAATGTTACGTTAAATTTCAAAATAGGCTAAAAAGTTAAGCATGAAATATTAAGGATGATAAAACAAAGCTAATGTTTTACCTGATGTAAGTTAAATGTTCTGAAGTAAGTAACTTCAAATGTAAATAAAAAAATTAGATGTTTTTTGTATAAGAGTATGAACATAATGTCTCTAATTAAGGAAATGTAATACAAAATAGAGAGAGTTGATCAGTTAAACATAAAATAACATTATATTTATTTAAAAGACATTTCATATATCAGAATGTAAAAGTATAATATTGTTAGTAAAATATCTGATTAATTTTAAAGTTACTCATGACAAACAGCCGTTTGATTAATTAATTTGTAAGAATATATTAATGTACTATATAAAATATATAACATAGGAGTGCAAAACATAAAATGAAACATAATAAAGTAATTCATTCTAGAAAATTCTTTTTTGTAGTCTTTTATAAAACTATTTTTTATTTCACTAATTATGTACCTTTTTATGACTTTTATTATATTTTGATGTTTATCAAAAAAAATAAAGTATAAAATTTTATGTGTTGCACTATTTGTAGCACAGGGAAAATGTTGTCAAATGTTATCTTTATGGGAATTTTGAATCTCTACAAGTTTATGGAATACAGTATTTTTTCATTATTATTCAATGTGAAAATTTTGGAAAGTACAAAATTTTTGTTTTTGTATTAAATAAAAAAAATGAATTGTATACAAACTGGTTCTTGAATTTTTTTAATAATTACTAATGCGCTTGATAACATATATAAGAAATTATTTTTAAAAAAATCATTAATAAAACAATTTTATTATTTAAATTTATTTCAAGAAAATTTAACTAATTCTTCACTTTCAAAATTTTATCAAATTTATTTAAAAAAGAATAAATCGAGAACATTATTATTTATATTTTCATATAAATCAATAAATAAATCTTATCAAATAAATTAAAGTTTGCTAAATTGTTTTTGACAGACTTGAAAAAAATAAGGAACTTAAAACAAAATTGATTTCAGTGCAAAATGTTATTAAATACTAACAACTTGAGAATTGTAATCAAGCATCACATATTTCAGATAATTAAGAGTCGAGGAAAATCTATTAACGAATGACTGATTTTAAATGAAATGAAGAGTTAACGCAACTATTTAAAATTAAATGATGAGGAAAATTGTCTGCAAGGAATTTCCTATAAATATAAGTGAACTGAGGAATTTCTATTAAAAGTACGAGATAATGAAAAATTGGATTCATTTTCGTATCAAAATTAAGCAATTTTAATAAGTTTTTTTCATTATTGTATCTAAAATTTGAAGTTGGACAAACATGCGTACTTTTATAAAAGATATTTGAAGTAAACTTAATTTTGTTAAGTATTTAGAAAGGGAAAGATAATTAACAATCAAGGAATTCTGTTTATTTTGTCATACTCAATTTATAGAATTATTTAATGACTTTTATATCAAGTGATTTTATTTCTAACACCTTTGTAAAAAATAAACCACATGCTTCTTCAACAAATAAACACTTTTATAATTATAAAACTATGAATCTATGTTTTTACTTATGAAGAATATAATATATTGGTTATCACATTAACGTACATAAATGATTGATACTACTTTTTAGCTTTATTATACATTATAAATTGCAGTTTTATGACTTTATTACACATGTATCAAATTACATATATTTGAAACTCTACTCATAATTAGTTATTTGATTATTTGATAAAAATACCTATTACATTTTAATTTATCAAAATAGACCAATGAATTACATCATGCAATAGAATGAGATTTCATTGTATGATATCCTAAATTAATGTTGAATCAACTTTTGTTTAATTCATTTCAGACAATTTGATTTGCATTTAAAATATGATAAAGTTGTCTCTGAATTTTCAAATATTTACCTTCTATTCAATTTTCAAGATATCACATCAAATGTATTTACGATGGAAATTTTATTCTATTCATATATTTTGAGTTTGATAAAGCATGGCTAATTATAATATGAAATACATAATTATGTAGAAAATTATACAAAAACGCTAGCATTTAAAATGTACAGTTCAAACATTATGTTTATAGATAAACACACAATTTTCTGCTGTTAATAATCTTTTAATTTAACCAAGCATTTATTTTGCTGTAGATTTTACTAATTTATGACATTAAAAAAATAATAGTTATCAAAAAACGGAAAAAAACTTTATTATACCACATGCAGAATTTTCGATGTTATAAATAATAACTGCTATTACGCTTATTTTAATTAATCTTTATGAAAAGAATAGAAAACGTTATTTACATATTTACATACATATTCTTAAAAGCAATTACTTTGCTCATAAATTTTTAAAATAAACCTATAAATTGTAGAAAATAGTTTAAATTATTCAATAGAGTCTATGATTTTTTTAAGTAAAATTATATTTTTTGGCTGAAATAGCATGCATGTATTATTTATTGAAACAGAAGTTCATAGAAATTATCATATGTATTAACTTCCTTAAAAGCAGGTGTATGATTTCATCAATGCATACTTCGATATAAAAATGTTATATTTCTTTATGGAATGTGAGAATGTAAATGAATAAAATAGAATGTTAAGAGTGTTTCATCGCATCTTCTTATATAAATAATAAAAAACTCTGCTTTCATATATTTGATTATGTAATTTTATGGATAGTTTCTATTAAAGAGTACTTTTTTAAAAATTCTTTAGAATTCCATACTATTGTATCTTATTTAATTCTATATTACGAATTGTTGAGATCTGTACAAAAGTTTCTATCATCTTTTACTCCATTTAAATAGAATTTAAGATAGATGTGAAAAAAATGTTGAATCATGAAATTATAATAAACAAAACTACACTTTATTCACTAACTTATAAAGAAATTTTATCTATAAAAAAAAAGAAGACAGTCAAGCCTAGTTCCAACCTCCCTGGTTCACCAGAAAGACCCCATCGGACGCATTAGATTTTAGGGGTGACAGACAAGACTCAAAACTTATTATTGATCTCAGACTTATTTGTGGGGGTCTGCAAATCATGATTCAAAATGCAATCTTAAGCCGGCTTCCCCCAAACCCACCCTGGATTGTTTGGGGTTCGCTCTGGTGGATGTTTGCGCAAGTCCACGGCTGGTGCTCAACTTCGCTAGGACTGTCATAGATATGATCTAGCTGCCGCTAGATTTCGGAAGGATTGAAAGCAACACTACATTTTCTTACCATCTGTCTTACCATCATAAACATATAAATCTTCTTTATCACACGTTATAAGAATTCTGAAATTTAATTTTTCTGATACAGCAGTGAAAAAGTATATCTAAATTAATGATGAAATTAATTTTTTTATACAAAATCCAAAGAATTTATCTGTATAATTTTAACAAATCTTATTCTTATAGATTTAAGATTTTTTTACTTTCTCACAATTTGTTACTTCTAAAAATGTACGAATGTATAAAAAGACTCAAGTAAATCAATGAATGAAATTCGAAGATGTGGGTGAGGTTAATTCAATTTTTGGACTGCTGCTTTTATTTGTCATTGGTAGTGTGAAATTTGCACTATAAGAACAAGATTTCAATATATTATTAGCATTGATTTAAAGAAAAATATCATGTGAAAAATGATAAATTAAAAATGTAATGAATGTACATAGACTCATGTATTCTCCAGGCATTTTAAGGAATATATTTAAAATATGCGACAGTTATCAGCAAAAATATGTGAGCTACTGAGTTTTAAACTGAAGAAGTACACTTTATGGCATATAGTTAATTTAAAGCATAAAAGATTCTTTATAAAATAAGTTACTTGTGAGTCTGATCATGGCTTTTATGTAATAAAAAAAACTTATTGAAATATTCAGAATTGTCAGATTTCCCTTGAGCATATTGATATTATTAAATTGTAATAAAACTGAAACATTTTCATTCATCTGCACTGGTATAATTAAAGTTAAAAATATTTAGAGTGAATCTAAGGAGAAGGAATGTACTTGATAAAAAATTTTGTGTTTTATTCACCTAAATGGTTAAACATTGATTTTTATAAAATAAATTTTGCTGTAAAATTAAAATTTCTGAGTTTTGTTACCATCAATTCAATGTTTAAAAAACATACATTTTCAACAGTTTAGAAAAGGAATAATTATATTAATTTACATGATTTATAATGATGTAAATAATATGCTCAAAAGATACATTTAATTAAATTACTTTGAATGAGGTGATTTTAATATACATATAAGTTTGATTAGTTGTTGATAATTCAAATTTGAGCAATTTATGATTTGAATTCTTTCTGAATATTAATTCTTTTCTGAATGTTTGAATCATGTTTTTTTTTTTACATATCTGATTAATTAATTTCAAAAGTTATAATAATTTCTTTTAAATAACAATAACAATTGATTTTAATCACGTTGTAGTTTTTATATATCCGTATTTTTTAAGCAGGATATTCATATTTAAAATTCTTGATTAAAATAATGTGATTATATATTCATGACAGTGATTTAAATTGAACTTAATTGCTTAAACAGCGTGTAAAAATTGTATAAGAAAATGTATTATTATAAAAAGAAATGTTATTTAATTTCAATCTTCAGAGATATTTTTCACAACAAATAAGCTATTAATTATCGGTAAAACTCATATACAAGTGTTGTTGACTGTCACCTTGGTTAATTATTCACTTTAAATTATGCTTCTTTCACACTATTTAGCTTCAAAAGGAAAAAAAAATGCTGTTTTTGAAATTTGATAGAAGCCCGTGTAAACGTCTTAATGATATGTTGCTATAGCAACATTAACGCTCTACGAGATTCTCTCTCTAACAAGAAACATATTTCATCATGATTTTTATAGCTTTCGATATTTTCAAAAGTGATTAGGTGGTGTCAAAACATAAAGATTATTTTGCTCGAAAACACAGCTGTTATAATGATAATGTGACAAAGAATTCAATTTAAAAATTACCTAAATTTCAAAAATTGACTTTAGTTTTTTTGGATATTCAAAGATTTATTAGAAAAAATCTAATTATGTTTTTATTCTAGAAACTACTTTCTGTAAGTTTTAATAATTTGGTGTATTTAAAAAGTTAAATAATGTTAAGTTTTATACTTTGTACTCATATAAGTTTCTCTTTTATTAGCTTATTAAGTTTTGCTTAAGCAGTTGTTAGTGCTGAAGATAATTTTACTGGGAAAAAATTTATTTCGTTACCCTCAAAATTGAAAAGTCTTTTCTTTTTCATAGCAACAGTTATAAATCTTTTTAAAGAAAATTATAGTTCAGGTGTTGTAATTATGAGTGACAGTTTAATAAAAATAAATGAAATATTGTAATTTTGTTGACATAATTAATATTTAAAGCATCTTTTCCTTAAAAGGATAATACAAGTGAATGAAAAAATAATTTTAATCTAAATTCATTAGGAAACATTTTATTTGAATAAGCGAATGTTTAAACTAAGTCTCAGTTTTATTTAAAAATCAATTTTAATCCAAAGCAATACGCCGCAACGCTCAAATTCTTTGAATTTAGTGAGAATATGGATTTTTAATGATAGCTTTTTGTATCTTTCAAAACATCAGCTTTTGTGCTTTGATTCCCTATTCATATTAGATGAACATCATCAAACTCCTCTATTTTCTGTATTATCTGCTTTTTTGTATCATTATATATAATTTTCCTTCATACATCTTTGATTTTAAAACGCATTCACTACAGTAAATATATTTTATTTCAATCTAATGAAAACAATTTTAAAACACGCATCTTCACTATCTAAATATTTTTAAAAGTAAATTTTTTTCTCATTCTATTATATTATTTGAGAAACCATTCACCTTTTCTTTAAACAAATTACCTGAAATTGATTAAAATGTTTTTGTATTATGCAAATATTTCATGAGTTTTAATCAAAATTCAAATTTATTATGATCTAAAGTTCAAATTTATTATGAATACTAGGTCACCAAAAGATTTGAAATTTGTAAAAACAATGAATATTTGATTTGTATTTTTTATAAAGATATAATACATGTGAATGCAAAAACATATCCCTAAATTAAGCATATTAAGAAACATTTCATCTGCATAAATGAATTTTTAATCTAGGTCGTAGTAAGTAGTTTCATTTACCTGGATAACACTGTAATAATAACAAAATCCAGTTGAAGTGGTCATTGAGCTGCATTGTCATTCAAGTAGCTTAACGACTGACACACTTATGCAGTCCGAAGAAATGTATTGCATCACTTCAATTTCAATTCAAAGAGTACATGGATTTTCAATAACAGTTTCTTGTATTTAAATTCCTTCTTCGACTTTGAATCCCATCAGGATGCTCTAGTTTATGAAACAATGCTACATTTTTTTAGATTATTTATTGATTTATATAATAGGGTAACACACAGAAATCAAATATAATATGCATTCTTCAACAATAAGCACAATATTCATTAGTTCTCTTTTATTTAAGAATAAATTAATATTTTTTTATAATTTTAATGCTTTAGTGATAAAATATTTTATACATATATAATAACTCATATATTATATTCTCAGTTATTTGTTAAGAAATTTAAGTAAAGTAAAGTTTCAAATAATTTAAAAAATAAAATGGATGGATCAATGATGTAAGTTAGAAATTTTCCAAGCAAAATGATATTTATCTCATACAATTAAAAATTTTAAACTTTTCCTTTAATAAAAAGTTAAAAATATATCGTATAATCATTATATATTGTTATATTTAGAGCAATTAAAAATATCAGTGTAATAAATTAAATTACCAAAAAATAAAGTAAGTTATTATCTTATTTTTGGAAAATATTTATTCAAACCGAAATATTATTTAAAGACTCAAAGAATTCATTGCTAATATTTTTATTACTTTGATGAAAACATGAAAATTTTCACAAGGAGCTATATTTAAGGCATGATTTATTATATTTTTGATTTTTTAAAAATATTGCTTTTAACAAAAATATGTTATTTATATATTTTAAATTTAACTGATATTTACGTCGGAATATTATATAGGAATTTACATTTTTTTAAAAATTTCTTTCTTAATAAAACCGTTTTGTATGTAACAGTAGAAAATATATCTAAAAAGGATTTAAATTAATTTTATTTCTATGCCTAGAATTTTATATTGTTTGTAATTGTGATTTTAAAAAGAACAATTTTTAAATATTTTTTTTGAATACATATATACCTACCTAATTTGCAATTTATCTGAGATAGGTATTTTGTTTACTCACAGTGCGTATAAATTTGCTAAGAAAAACAAATTTTATAAGTATTTTTCAAATCTTTTATTGCTTAGCAAAAATATATTCAAAATTTCGATTTGAAGAAGTTTCTAACGCAGAAAATGTCATTTTGTTTGTTTGAAAGCAGAATGGAATTTACATGTTTTCCGAGCCCTGATAATGATATTTAAAGACAAAAAATATAAACATGTCACGAGAAATACGCTAGGCATCTGTGACATTTAGCACAAATATTTTCAAATAAACTCTTAAATACAAGAATATTTATGTCAAAATTTAAAAGAAATGATGTCAATTCACATTCTTTATAGCATAAATGGGTGCATTTTATTCCATCGTCTTATGTAATATTGTTGGAACTTAAATAAACTTTACAATACATTTTAAGAAAACTCAAAATTGTTATGTCTAAAACTTACATGTAACATTGCATAGCAAAATAGTGCTTTTGATTCTAATGATCAACTACGCATATTTTTTATATATATTTGATTAAATATCATGCGTCATTTATTTTTTTATATTAGTTTATTTATTAAAGATTATGAGAAACCAGGCTTAAACTTTTAATAGAATAACAATCATTTAATGCACAAATATTCTACAAAAGTAAAGACTAACTAAATTATTGTATACTTAAATATAAATAATCATATATACATTTTACTTCTTTAAATGATACGAAAATTTTTATGTATAAATTATAAATTATTAAAAAAACTACGATGAAAAGTGGTACAAATCATTTGAAAGAAGCAAAAATTTTACAAGTTTTTTTAAAATTAAATATAAGTATTTACAAATAATACTACCCATTAAACATTTCTATAAAAACAATCAAACACAGATGTAAGGTTCTATGTATTAAAATACAATATTTTTCATGTAATCTAGTTACATTATGTAAATTATGTAATCCACTGTTGCATTAATTTAAATTAAATTTTTAATTGCAAATTTATTAAAATGTTACTACAAAATTGTTGCAAATGTTTCTAAGTAATTTGGGAGATGACATTGATTTATAATCATAATTAAGTAACTAGTGCTTAGAAAATTTCAATAAATGATGTTAAAAATGATATTAAAATTGAAAAAAGAAAATGGCTTATGAATTATGAGTTTTTTTTATGCATTTTACTATAATTTATTCGGACCAGAATTCTAATTTAAGTTTACTATAATGGATCGTATATTAAATTATGTTTTAGTATTAATTTTAATATCAAGTTCTTAAATCTATGGTGGAAACTTAGCCACATCAGGTTTTGAATGAGTGTAACTCTGAATATTTGGTAATTTATTAGCTTAAAGATGCTCTAAATCTTCTTAATATTCAAAGGCATTATTATTTTGCTTGTAAAATTTCCCTAGGTAATGCATCATAATTGCGTTCTTTAAGTAAGAAAAATTATATAAAATTTCCAATTATTTATAGCGACAAAAGGGCATGATAAAAGAAGAAATCCATTCATTATCTTATTTTATTAATTATAAGAATGAAATCGAAGATGTTCTAAGATTAAGATATTTCTTGATGATCAATCTTTAAAATTATTATGCGCTAAATATAAAAGAAAATTGTCTAATTAGGCTTTATATATTTGAAGTTTATCGTATATACTTAAGACAATTTTTGATGTGGAGTATTAAAATGTATTGGAACACTCGAAATGTCATTAATTTCATTAAAATTTTCCTCATCATTGAAAATATTTTAATATAAAATGGTTTTATTATTTTCTATATTTAGAATAAATTTAATGCTGCAAACAAGGTCCTTTAAATATGTAGGAAAAACATAATATGTACAACAATATAAAAATAATATATTGTTTAAAGAAAAAGTGAAAACTAAGTTCTTTGAAGATCATAAAATAAAAGACAATGTGTGATATAAAAATATTAGATTAGAGTCATATGATGTATATTTTTAGTCCTTTAAAAAACATCTATGCGATTTCTTATGATAAATTTTACGATTCGATAATTAAATAAATGCAAAAATTTATAACGAATGCTTAAAACTTCTTCTTCATTGGCCTGACAGCCCAGGGTGGGACTTGCCTTCCTCAGAAGTGCATAGCAGGACCCCCTATTTTTTGATAAGGTCATCCAGTTTGTCACTTTTAATGTTTTTAGGTAGTTTTCAAGGCAGTCACGCCATCGGAGTTTCGGTCATCAAATTCTTCTATGAGAGATTGAAGTTCTTTACTGTAGTACAGAGATCTCACATTCCATGTTCCAAAAAGCAAAGTCCTCAAGCCGTTTCCAAGTCGTTTACCAAAATGAAGAGGCCAGATAATTCTTTCTTTGGATTTCTGAAAAGTTGAGTTTTTCCGGAGTGGGGTTGTTAACCCCACGCCCAAACTGGTTGGCGTGGGGTTGGTGCCCCACGGATGGTCCTGGCCACCAACGCCAGAGACTGGGTCCATTTTAGTTGCCTTTTACGACACGCATAGGTACGTTGGGACGATTCTTACCCCCCCGGTCACCACACGGGGCAAATGTTTAAAAATTTTCTTAATTAAATTTTCATTTTCATTTAAAGTAACGACATATAAATACTTAAAAAGAAAATATTCAATTAATTTTCTCCTTTTTTTAAATTTATTCTGTTCAAATACATTTTTGATAAAGAGATATTTAATATGAAAATATATTATCCAACTAATAAAATAGTGTAACTAAATTATTCCTCATGAATATGATATTGTTTTTATAAAATAAATCTATAATATTCAATAGATGAAATGGTAGAATATCAAGTAAATATTTAATTACCATCTACAAAATAAAAAACGTAAGCAATATTAAATGTTTTAGTCTTAATTGAATTTTAGTATATATATTTTTAAGATATATATATATATATATATATATATATATATATATATATATATATATATATATATATATATATATATATATATATATATATATATATATATATATATATATATATATATATATATATATATATATATATATATATATATATATCTTATTAATATGAAAACGTTAGTTTCTTATAAAATGCAATTTCAGAGATAACTGTATCTTGTTCTCTCAGGTTGCTAAGGTAGATTAATTTTGAGACCCTAAATTGAGAAGTTTGGAAAACATTTGATAAAATGTAAGCTCATGAACATTTTTATGTACATAAAATTAAATTTCATTACTTAAGAAGCTGTGAAAAATGTATCAGACGAATATAAAATATATGTACAATTAAAGATTTAATATGCATTTTGAAAATAATAATTTATTCATAAATATTTGCCAAACAATTTTCGAACTAATTTATCTTTTCTTTATGTCATATTTTCTAAACTTTCTTCTAAAATAGTGAATGTAATAAAAACTATTCTTTTTTATTTTTTGTAATATTTTATTTAATAAGAATATACATAAAAATGTATCCGGTAATATGCTTTCATATGAATTTATATCATTGAAATATTTAAAAACATTGTATAAATTATTAATGTACGCATTAAGTAACAAATGCTAATATTTAATAGATAAAAATTAAAATGAATGTGTGTGTTTTATAAAATACTAATAGGTATTTTTTTTTAAAAAAAACCTTATTTAATGAGAAATAAAAGTAAATTTGCATTTTTATTTATAAGAAAGAAAATATTTCCCTATATGAGCTAGCTGTGCATTATTTCACAAATTACTTGCGTTTCTATAATTAATTCTTTATTTTAATTTTTCTCTCCTATCTAAACTTCTAATCTTAAGTCTTTGTTTACTGTAATCAATGAAGTGTATTGCAATCACTAAAGGCATTATTAACAAATTTCTACTAAATCAGAAATTTCATACTTAAAATTTCATATTTTAAAAAATAATCATCTTGTGATAGTACTGTGCACAAATTAGTCTTTTAAGAATTTACTTGTAAAAATGTATATAATTTTCTTTTAAGATAATCGATTTTAATTCTAATCTAATTTTATTTTAAAATTTAATTAATTCACTTTAAAATAATTGATTTATATAATTTTTTTTAATTTATAAAAAATAATTTTGATCCAATTTAACTTTCATTTAACTTCGTCAACTGTTGTTCCTTTGCAATGAAATTATTAAATGAAACACTAATAATATATTTTTATTAATCAAAAGTAATAAAAATTTAACAAAATCACCAAAATAGAAAACGTAAATTAATCTTGGATCATAAGTCATTCCTTATCAATTTCTATTTTAAGAAAATCTATTGAGTGACGTATGTTTTAGTTTTGGGATCAAAATTTTGATTTTTAAAAAGATAACTCTTGTTTCAAAATTTAAAAAAAATAAATATCAAAATGCAAATTTTATGAAAGAAACAAAATGTTAGCAGACAAATATTATACTTTGATTATTTTATTTGTCATTTTTATTTATAATTATTTTCTTAATTATTACGAGGAGTATAGGTCACTAGTTAAAAAATAATAACTCCAAAGTTATTTTTTATTACAATGCATTGACATGATTTTTATATTGTACTATTGATCTAATTTCATGTGTTTGATGCTAACTTAAATTTCAGAATTCTCTAGAAGACAAAATCTCCTATATTCATTAAATATGGACTGATATTTCTTCTTCTATTAAAAATGATTTTTAAATATTAAATAAAAATAATTGTTTGAAACAAACCATCTATTTTATTTCATATGTAATTTAGTGAAAAAATAATTAATTTAGTAAAACTTTAATTTTGTAAAAAATATACAAAATTAGTTTCAATAATTATTCATTATTAAATGTCCTATTTTTATATTTGCATTTTGGAAACACGTGAAATTTTGAGATATTTTAAACAAAGGTGTAGAAAAGAATGAAAATATTTTAAGTAAATTAAATACTAAAATTATTTTGATGAAATGTTTGTGTATTTTTTTAAACTTTTTCAAATTATTATAAAATATTAAAATATTTTTTACTTTCTTTAATTATTGTGCTGTTAAAAAAGAGATACTTTACAAATAGTAATAATTTGCATTTATCTATAACTAAATAAGTATGAAAGTATTTTATTGCGATATTATTTGAAGATATATCATTTACGAAAGCCAAAATTGCGTAACCAGGTTTGTTCTCAAATCATCTATTATAATGCTTGAAAATAATAATATAATATTATTATTTTCAAACATAATAAATAACATAAATTACTTACCCCACAGAATCTCAAACGGCTAAGCTAGTAAATAAAGAAAAATTTTTTAAATTTGAACATTATTTCCCGCTGTGCAGTGTATGTAACCCTTAAGAATTAATGCATGAATCACAATTTGCGAAAGGTGCATTTCTATAACAAAATTATAATCGTTGTTATGCATTTAAACTTTGATTTTCCTACGCAACTTAAATTTAAATTTACAATTTACAAAGTGAAAAACATAAATAAAAAGGGAAACATATAAAAGCGTTATAAAAAAGAAAATAATCCATATATCAATCAATGTAATAAACAATTTTGAGAACATTAAAATTAAAAAAACATTGAATGATTGCACTACTTTAATTAAAATTTATTACACTAATTAAATGACTTATCCCATCATCTACAAAATTGAAATAGAAAGGCTATTTTAAAGTACAATTTTCGTAGCACTTTTAGAGTATAAAAATTCCAAAGCTGTGTTGAAGAATTCCAAATACAATTTCATTTTTTTATATATTAATGTCTGGAAATTTTTGAAACTTATTATAAAATATCTGAAAAATTTGCATGGTAGTAACTCAAATGCAGTATTATAGTTTGTTTTTGTTTCGAACAGATAAAACAGAAAAACTTTAGAAATTTGCTAATAGTGCTTGTTATTGTCTGTGATAAGAAATTTCTATTTATTCTTTTTAAATTTTTAATAAAAATATCAGGTAATTAGCAATTTTTTATATTTACTGTAAATTAAATTTCAAAATAGTAATTTCTGATTTAAGTTACACTGTGTTAGAAAAAATGTATTAATTTTCTTGATTATTGAAAACATCTTATTATTTATTATTAATAATGTAGTTTTAAAAATGAATTAGTAATTAAGTAAGAAATTTATCTACGCCAAGGAAATAAATATTGATTCTACTTATTGACTCTCCAAAAATGTTTATGTCTATTTGACATTTACTTACTATTTGTGTTTGTTAGGAAAGACACTTCTACAAAATTTGATTAGAAGTAATACGCAGAAGTTAATGACTTGTTACTATGGAAACAATTAACTCCAGAAAGATTTGCTATAAAATTTATTGCTTCATCAATTTTATTCTCCAGAAACCTTCTTAAATATTTATTTACAATGACATTAATATTTATCACCTCAGATACATAACTCTGAAATTCCTAAATATATGAATAATTTCCATGATATATAACTGTATTTTGTAAATTGGAATAATATTAGAGCCCAACTTATTTTTAAGATCTCAATTCTAGTATCACTATTAATTCTGAAAGAAGATAGTTTTGAAATACATCATAAATTAAAATTAAAAGTGCTAATTTCTTATTTAAAAATAAGACAATAACATTTAATAAACATATATTAAGAACAAAACATTAAATATCAATTAAAAGTCTCGGCTACATTCGTTTAAAATGTATAGAAAATTAATTTATTTATTTTGAGAATTTTATATATTATTTTTTAAAATACAATCTTTTAAATAACTATTAAAAAATTGCATTTTTGATCCTTACACCCTTAAAAGCTCAATTTAGGATTTTATATTTAAAAAAGTATAAATTCATTATGCTAAGAGGCATTATTAACTTAATTAAAGAATAGCAATGATGTTGTTGAATAGTAAATCGTATTATAAAATGAAAGTAGAAAATGTAAATTTTTTTTTATAAATTCTGAAACATGCTAATTTGAAAATTCACTAAATGTTAATTTAATAAGTTGTATTTACTTAATTTATTACGTGTTTTTATATAAATTAACTTAAAATAGACTTTAATTGTATTAATGATCTAAAATATTGTTAATTATTTTGAACTATTAATTTACATTCAAATATTATTTAGAAATTTTTGAAGATTATCATTATAAAGGAAGCATCCTATATTTACTAGGTATCGTTTATCCTATATTTAATATATTTATTTTAGATCAGAGAAAAACCACGTGCAGCATAGAAGATTTAGCCAGAATATGGAATCATAGTAAAACTGGATAATGTTTACACGAATATTTTTCCAACCTGCAATGATATATTATACATGAGATTGAAAGTTTCAAAAGTGACCACATATATTCAGAACAAGGATTTATAGTATCCAATATAGTTAAATCATCACATTTTTTCTATTTTAATCTAAATTTAACAAATCTTTCATCCTGCAAAATGCTTACTTTTCGCAGTCAACAAAGTTTGTGGACCAATCCACTAAAACTGCACTGTACATTTCTCAATTATAATTTAATTTAAGATCAGAACTAGTCGGTTGAAATCTACATCACAATTAACCCTAACGTGATGGATCTATTTCCATGACTAATGGTTGGATAGAAGAAACGACCATACACCAGAAAAAAGTTCTAAAAATCACGCTTGGAATAAAAGGTTTAGCACTCATCTTGTGGGAGGAAATATTAAAGAAGATTCACCTGACAGTTTAATTTTCTGTTACTTTTCAAATAAACCTGTTTTATTATTGTTTTCTCCTTGTTGATAATATTGGCATTAATACCTGGGTATTCTGGATTGAAATTTGTTGCTCTACTGTAAATGTTCTGCTTATGAATGTGTTTTCTGATTATAAATGTAGACAAAGGGTACTCCAGATACTGACTAGGCATAGTAGTCACCTAGACTGTAAGAATTTCTTGTTGGTTGATTGGTTGGTGTTGTGTCCTTGGAGATAATTATGAGTGTGTAAACACAGCTGGCTATCTCCTTGATGTTTTCAGAGTATAAACTCTTTTTGATGTCAAGCATGGGTAATTTTCCGACTGAGCCAGAGATTTTAAAATGACAAGGCAATCAAAAATATGTCTTGATGATAGTAGAATATTATAGCAATTAATGCAGAGACGGTAGGTTCTGTTGTCATCTCTAGGAATCTTGACATCTCGATAGTGAACGATTTTAAGGTCACCCAAGAAAAAATGGTTACCATTGCCTCCAAGGAGGTTGGACTTCTGCCTGTTGGTCCACGGAAGGTATTTCATTTCCCTTCTACCACACAAAGGATAATCCCATGGATGCATTCCACTATTGGCACCTAATGCCGCCCTTTGCAGGAGTACTTCCTGTTTAAAACTTTTTTAATTGATTATAATATTACTTTTTATCATCCATCTGTTCTTCTCACTCAGCTTCCCTTAATCGATTCTATATTTCTTTGCTGAGTTGCCTTAATACAATGCGCGTATATTATCACAAATAAAGATACCATACAGCTGGAACTGTATAACGAATGGCATCTTTACGTCATATTTGTTACATTTACTGGAAATTCTATAATTTGTTCTCTAGAAGTTTGTGAGATATGACATTTTATGTTTTTAATGGAAATCCAAGACCCATACCGATCTACTAAAGAAACCTTAGATTTCCATTATCTATATTTTCATAATAAAAAGGCTGATAACTAGACTTATATTTTTATATTTATGACGTGCACTATAGAAATTCTAGCTTATCAATGGTGCTAAATTGTCATTCACCATTTAGAGGGTTTTATATTGCATTTTAATTCTAATCTGCGAGAACCGTTTATTGTCTTTCCAGAAAATGGAATTCCACACAATTCAACGGTGTCATCCACATAGTTTTATCAGTTGTGTTCATTAATGTCTATTAGGGCATGTAAAATATATGAGTGGCCGCAATGTCTTCCATATGAAATGATATACCAAGTATTTTAAATTACGAAGACACAATTTCTTTTGCGGTTACACCCACTATATGCCATATCAAATGAAACTACCATGACATAAAGGCATTTCAGCCAACTATCTAGACATACGAAGTAAATAAATAAACAAGCTGTAGGAAATTTTTATTAATTTATACTTTCATGATTAATTTTTATTTCAGTTTTATTCGTAGAAAAAATAATTTGTTTCACAGCATAAAAAATATAGATTTAGACTTGACAAAATTATTTGAATGCATATATATTTCACGCATATGGCAAAAATGAGAGCTGTAAAGAAGATCGTTACTTAAAATGAGATTCAAATTAATTTAGATATATATTTTCGAATATATGAAAGTAATGAAATAAGTATTCATTAGTTTCATAAATTATGTTATATTTAAAAAAATCTATGCGTTTTATTCATGATTTGTTGATTTTAAAATAGGTATATACACTTAAACACTTAGACAAATATACATGAGAGGCTAATTATGAATAAATGATAAGGTAAATTTACAGAATTGCGAATTTTTAGATAATAATGGCTTATTTCCTTAAATATAATAATAATAGCTTCTTTTAAACCAGTGGAAAGAATTTAATAAAATTATAAAAGCTTTAAATAAGAAATTATATATATATATATATATATATATATATATATATATATATATATATATATATATATATATATATATATATATATATATATATATATATATATATATATATATATATATAAATTTCTGCTATCTGTTACGTGTAAAAAAGGTGAAGCATAAAATCCATCCTATAAAACTACACTTTTATCATCAATTTGTTTATTTCAGGCTGTAAATAGAATTTTAAATTTTGTTAGTGCATTTATTTTGTTTTAAGACTCATAAAAAGGTCATAAATTTCAATTGCAAATTATCATAAATGTCACTTTTTCGATAATGAACATTGTGTTATTTAGCTGTAATGCATTATTCTTAAGCTAAAATATTGATGTATATTTAATTTTAAAATTTTATAATAATACTTTATTATTACCTTAATAATATTTTATTCATTACCTTAATTTCTCCAACACATTCTGTTTTAATTCCCTTTAAGTCTATAACTATAACTACATGTAGCTTCCTTAAAATGTTTTTATGTTGGAATTTAACAAAATTGCGAATAATAATAATTATTATTTTTTAATGTTACTTCTTAAGATAAGTTAAAGTAGAATCACGTACTAAATCTTCGAAAATTTAACATACAATATAGACTAGTAAAAGCAGTAATTTTTGTAAACTGTCACAAATTTCAGTTTTATGTCAAATATTTCACATGATTTACTGCATATTACTTTCAATTACTCTTTTATATTCTAAGGTTTCTTAATAAAATTGGATTCTTAACTATTTAAATATTAAACTAATATACCAAGGATTTTTCAGCCAGATACAGCCTAAGTATTTCATGTAAATTTTGTATATTCTCTGATGACAATATATCATTAAATATTTATTAAAGTTTACCATACATTTTTAAATAATGTTTCTCTCTTTTTTAATCCATTTCAAAACTGAAAATTAAAATTCCATAAAGTTTCATAAAATATAAGCCAAATTATATAGTGATTTATATTTATAAGCAAAATTAATAGTACTTTTAAAATGATGTTACTTTTTGGTTTATCCACAATGAAACAGTATGGGATTAATTTGTAATTTTTTTATAAATATATTGGTATCTATGTTATTTCTTTATTTATAATACGATCAGTGTGTAAAAATAAATCAATGTATATTTATTTATTATGAGAGCATATTTATTTCCCATTGGTAAATTATTACTCTTAAACAAACCACATTTTTAATATAAACACTGGACTATTAAATTTTATAACTATATTTATGTCGAGGAATCACTGTAAACAGATGAAATTTATATTCAAAAATTATTGTTTTAAATGACAGTCTTCTTAAAAAATTAAAAGGAAATAAGCAGTTAGTTTACAATTTTAAAATATGTTATATTAGAACTGCACAATGTAAAATATAGGGAATAATCTTCACTTGGAAACAGGTTTATTAAGAAATAAAATATGCATTAAAATTATGTTTAAGAAATATTAATACCAATAAAATTCTACTTGTTATTCCATAAATCGAAGAGACTTACTGATACAGAAGTCTAACCTAGAAACATTGTATCTCAATTTTATTTCATTAAAATTTATCATTAAGTTTATTTTGCTGTCATATTTTTGAAATATTCGCATGCAGGCACTCAGCTTAGAAACTGAAGGTTGAACAGCTAATACAGAAATTTGTTGTTCTTCTTATGACCTTCTTTTGACTTCAAGAGAACTTTTTCGTATTCCCGTATTGCAAAAAAAAAAATTATTTGAATACAACCAATAAAACTGATTAATGTATATACTATTAGAAAAAAAATAAACTGAACTTTTACTTTAGCCTGCTACATGTTTTAATTGTGAAGTTTCTTACAGCTCATTTTCGAAAAAACGTTTTAGGAAATAAAATAAAATGTTTTCCGTTTTTCAAAAGTATTAAGAAAATTTGTGATGTTTGGACTCATCATACTTATACAGGAAAGGATATGTAAAATTATCATATTACATGCTTATTTTAAATTTATTTTATTTTATTGTTTACACTTACTTCTAATATTTATAGTATAAATCACGTCTAATATAATTCTAAACTAAAAAATGTATAATTTATTTAGTGTAATTTAATTCTTAATACTCTGTTAAAAATCATTTTAAAAAATCCATCAAAATAATATTGACAACTTTAATGCGAATAACTTAAACCTAAATAGTATTTTACATTTAAAAGATAGTATTCAGAGAATTTTGTTCGAAGGATGAAGGTATATTTTTTTCTAAGAATATTCAGAAGTTTATCTCTTTCCTGCCAGCAATAAAATACCCAGTATAATAGAAAATACTTGGAAACAACATTCGTAAAATTTAGAGAAAAACATGTTTCGTTATTTCTTCCAATGCAAGTTATAATGCTTCAGTTAACAAATTTAAAAGCTGTTTTCAGATGACTCCATTTTCTAAATTGAAGGTGTCTTGAATTCACAAGATTTCAAAAATAGAGCTCGTACAAAAATTCAAGAGCTTATAGGAATTACGTTTATTTAAAAATGAAAACATTTATTTTATCTATATTTCAAACCATTTATCTATATTTCAAACATAAAAAATGAAAAATGTATTAATAAACTATTTAAATAAATACTATTATTAAATAAAAAATAGTTGCGTTCATTTATTTTTAGTTTTACTAAAACGCAAAAATTCATATTAAGTGTCTCTAGCAAATTTTATTTTTACAGCATCTGATTTTAATTTCAGAATATTTAATCTGATTCGCAGAATATTTTTAAGCGGTTTCCAAAATATTGCAAAATAGCTACGGATATAGTAATCTGCATATTTTGAAGTATTCTACATAAATGGACTCTCTCAAAAAATACATAGTTTTGTTATTGTTGTTTACTAATGACAGTTGGACAAGCCAAGCTCACTATGCTATGCGAATTAATTCGATTGGGAGCATCTTTCGTTTTTAATCAGAGCACCTTGAAGGTGAAAGTACGACTTTGCTCTACAGACGTGCCATAGGTACCCATTTATAGTGTAGGCAACCATTCACACTTCATTCATACAAGGAAAGGACAAAGACAGGATAGATAGAGAAAGAAAAAGTACATCCATGCCCGAACCGGGATTTGAATCATGGCTTTTAATATTGATAATATTCCTCTTTGTTTTGTATCAGCTAAAAACAAAGGGTTTTGTATAATTTCTCTACATATGAAGTCATTATTTGTTGATCTTATACAAAAATTTGATTATTTGGATTTATTATAAGATTCAACTAAATGTTTATGTTTTATAAGCCATGGGGATAATTCTAAATATCACAAAATGTTTACAGATATGCTGCAATTCATTTTCATATGTGTTTTGGGTGAAAGGATTCTGCCAACTAAGTGGTATTTTTAAAATTTCAGAGTAATATATTTGTTTTCAAGATCAGTCAAAAAGCATGAGTCATAAGAATGAACAATATATCAGTATGCCATTACAACATTATAACTAATCTTAATATAATAGGAAAATATATTAAAATTGTATTATGTTTCTTACCAATCAGTTTCTGGAAGCTAGTTGTTGTTGTTGTCGTGTGCCAGATAGGCTGGCAATATGGGGTGCGCTGCTCCACTTTTCCAACTGAACCATATTTGGTTCTGGAAGCTAGTAATTCTAAGCTTAAGCATAAATGGAAAACTTAACATAATCTTCATTGGTTAATTGAACTTATCAGTAAATGATTTCAAATTTTTATTGTTTATTGTTTTTACTTGAAAAGTTAAGGGCAGTGAGTGATCTGTTAACGAATAGCTCCAACTGCGAACAAATCAGAAAGTGAACGCTTTCGCAAAAAAATTTTATGTTCCGACAACGAACTAAAACGAATTCTAACGAACATTTCTTGGCTTTCGGAACATAATGTGCAGAAACCCAATAGACCGAAAATCACTTTTCATCTCTCTTGAATTATGATGTTTGCCTATTGAATTTAAAAATTCCATTCTAGAAATTTTTTTCTCAAAAGAATATCTATAGCCAAAGTAGACCATCAGTTTGGAGTTTGATTTCATTCAAAACTGAAACTGTGGTTTCATTTTGAGCACCTTCGCTCCAACCCGTTAGTAGTAAGTAGATTATAAGTAGACTTGAATAACGAATTCCAGAAGAGAACAGCCAAAATGTTTTTAATCACTTTACAACGACAATGCTATGAATTATTTCTGGAAAATCCTGAAAAAGATAGAAAAGTAATCAACATTGAATATGTTCTTTAACACCCTTACACAAAAAAGGAAAACGACTTATTAATATGCAAGACTATAAGTAAGTATTATTATTTTACAAACTTAGTAAAAAATTATACATCATTTTAAGTTTAATTTTTAGGGTCTCTAGAATGAATTAATCAATTTTACAAAACTATGATAAAAGTATGATAGGATAACGATAAATTCGGATAGTGGACATAGTCTTGTAATAAATTATGTTCGTTGACCGGTCTGTAGTTCCTTGTATAAATAAAATGGGAAATTCAAAATTTTAGTTTTTCTGACACTGTCAAAAAAGTATTAATGTATTATTAATGTATGTATATTAGATACTTCGCAATCAAAAAACAAAAGACTCTTCAAAAAGATTCAAGCATCCAATATATCTTCACCATCCTCTAGATTTTTTTTTAGTTTGTGATTCGTGTTCACGAATTGCAAAAGTAGAAACGTGAAAAACTACCAAACACTCTTTCTAACAAATGTAGATTCAGAAAGCAAAATCACATTAACTATCGCTTTTAATTTATTATTAATTTCATTGCTTTATTTACGTAAATATAATAATTGTTTATTCTCTCTACTGACTATGAAAAATCGCCTTTCATACCCATATATATATAAGATAATCTAAAAATTAAAAATTATATATATATATATATATATATATATATATATATATATATATATATATATATATATATATATATATATATATATATATAAGGAAACAATAGAAAGAAGCTAAACCATCACTAACGTAGTTCTTTCAGATCATTTATTATAAAAATTCAACATAGATGTTAGAACGACGTTATAAATAATGTATATAAATATGTATTCATTACTTATAATTTGCATAGAAGGAAAATTATGTATTATGAAAATAGCACATTTTTAAAGATCAATTATTTTCAAAGAATTGTATTAATACCATTCCAAAATAATTAAGCACATATTTTAAATCAGAAATGTATTTAGAGAACTCAAATCTTCGTCCTTGTTAACAAAATCAGCACTCCTTAAAATCAGAAATTACTCAGATTTTCTAATATTAATTGGAGCACATCTTTATATCAAACTTCAAAATTTTGCAAAAGTATGAAACTTCGACCGAAAGTAATCTGATCCTTTTCCTAAAAGGAATTTACTCTTTGCCTTTAATTTGCATAATCTTTTATCTAATACTTTTAGTTTTAATATTTAGTAATTAGCTATTATATGGCAAGATGAGAAGATAAATTTCTAAACTTAACTGATAATTTTGAGTAAATCGTTTTGAATTTGAATTTCCTTCCTTATAAATAAAAATTTAGGTATGCTTTAAATAAATTCTTATATTTACTTAATAAATGACTCTTTTTTGGAATTAATTCTCTTTACAATAATATAATATATACTGTGATAAAAATATTAAATTAGTTAGTTAATTAATATATTACTAGTTAAGAAAAGCTTGGAATAAAGTTAAAAATGTAATATTTAAATGAAATATTTTTACCCTCTTTAGATTTTATTTATACACTCATATTGGAGACAAATTTAGAAAAATCTATGTTATTTTGCAAACATTATTTGCATAAATATTATTTTCATTATCACACACACAATTTATATATATTACATTACAGAAAACTGCGTTCATCACATCCACTTAAAACCAATAAAAACCTATGAAAATTGTACTGATAATTATAGTTTTAATTGAAATTATACATTTAATCTATATCATATTTTATATAAACAGTTATTGCTTATGTATAAATAAGTTATGTAGGTATAATTTAAGCCTGAATCTAAAGCAAATATATGCAGTTTCAGAATACTTTAGATAAAGTATCACTTTGATTTAAATAATAGTGTAATTTTTATTAAAACGTTTGCTACAATAAAGCAAGCAAAATACAGTTATTTTAATATAATCGGCTCTTTGATAAATTTTCTCAAAGCAAAAATTTTTGTTATTTTTATTTAAAGCAATCAAAAGACAGTTATTTTAATATAATCGGATCTTTGATAAATTTTCTCAAAGCAGAAATTTTTGTTATCTTTACATTTAAAACTACCAATATTGATAATTTAAGAAAACGTATATGAATTTTGGCAATTCTAAAAAAGTGAATTATAAATTTGAATTTAATCCATCCAGAACATTTTACATTTTGAATGGGTAAAAATAATGAAGAAAATTTTTAAAAACAAAAAGGAAAAACTCATGTGTTACAATGCATATGCTTATCTAAAAATTTAGTTGTTTTGCTGTTGATAAATCATTTTGGTTTACTTTTCTCAGTTTAAAACTGTATGGAAGTATATTAGCGAAGTTTCATATCACAGTAAAATTCATTCGACCGAAATATTTAAAATGCATTCTGAAAACGTTATGATCACTCATTCCCAAATTGTGAGCGAAACTCGCAATTCATTCAAACAGTAACATATTGATGAATAGATAATATCATAATAGACTATATCACATGGAACTACTATGAAATCTCAAAAATAGTTTGCATGTCCCTGAAATTGATATGATTATAAAACACTATATATGATTAAATTATTTTTAAATCAATATTGCAAAATGTTATTTAAACAAAATTTAATTGTTGTTGAGAATCAGTTTATGATATATTTAATTATTAAAAGGGCTAAATGTGGTTTACTGAAACTTAATGTTTTTAATGAATGAAACTAAAATCGAAAATAACTAGTATGATTGTAACAAAAAATATGGGATCGTAGAATGTCATAGAGGTAGACATAGGAGCATCCTTTTTTTATGAAAAATGCAACAAATATTTAATTGATGAGACAAATATTGTATTTTATCTGATAAGATGGCGTCATACTAGAAACATTATCAATACGAAATTAAAATCAAAGCAAGAAGTGATTACTATATTGATTGATGCCAAATTTTATTAAACTTTACAGTGTTTGATAACTGTTACCTTAAAAATATCAGCTACAACACCGTTTTCTGCATATGAACAGATATTGATAGAAAAAGTGCTACTCAAATCGAAGATTTCCAATTTTTTAAATTATATTATTTTCAGAAATTTACGTAAATTAGCTTTTTCCAAATTCAGGAACATGGCCCTTTTTATCTAATAAAAAGAAAACAGGACCTCCACTGCAATTTTAAACTGGGGTCAGGATCATTTACCTAATACTGTGTGCACTTGTAATAAAATCTAAATATATACTTTGATGATTTCACTCAAAAGAAAAAAAATTAATCAACTTTAGAAAACGTAGCATTTTGATAAATCTTCTCTGTTCTCATAGATTTTGACCTCCTTATCTTCGCGTTTCAGAATACCTATTCATTCGAAACAATTCTATATAATAATGCAAAACAAATCTGCATTCATTAAAGAAATTTTTATACCAAGCAAGCGCGTTATCCAATTGAAATATTTGCGATATCTCTTTAAAAGTAACAGCATTTACTTAAGAATTTATTCAGTTACTACAACAATATTTTGATTTTTCAATTGACAATATAAACCTTGAATGAATTCTGCCAATAACCGATTATACCCGCTTAAATTGATTATTCTGTTTTAACGTATAATTTAATTCTAATAATTTTAATTCCAATAACTAATAATTTTCTTTAAAAAAATGTTTATCAATTTTGTATTGCAAGCAAATCGGACTAAATATTCCTCTTTTATCAATATTTATATTCAATTCCTAATAACTTTGAGGTTTTAAAGGCATTTTTTGTGATATATTCATTCAAGAAATTGCACTTTGCAATTAATCTATTCGCTTTCCATCTAAACCACTGAAAATAATTTTAACATCTATATTTCGGATTATTTAAAAAAAAACATTTTGTTTTATTAATTTTTAAAAATAAAATGTTGTTTTAAAGAAAAATATATTTCATTCATTAAATTAAATCGAATGTTCAATGTAATTTTTATTAAGTTAATAATTAAATTTTTTTATTTTAAAATATTCATTAAAATTTACACCTTTCTTCGTCATTTTAATAATTTTAGTTTTATTTTTATAAACAAGTTTTAGGGCACAAATGTTCAAATTTTACTTTAAATGCTCATATTTTTGTAAATATACCGATATAAAATATTTTTTCTGGAAAGTTTTTTAATATAACTCATATGAGTATATCTGAGAATAAATAAGTTAATATATTTTGACTAAATAAAATCTTTTGCTTAAATGCATTTAAAATTTATTGTAAATTTTTCTCACTCATAAAATAAAAATTAAGGATTTGCAACAGAAAATTAGTAAACAGAACTTATTATAACATCAAATTCTGTAATTATGATAACTGAAAGTGAAATATAATTACGTTTAAAAATAACGGGATTGAGCAATAAAGTAAGCTAATAACAATTAAATGAATTTAAACTGTCTACCTATTAAATGAAAGTGATTCTTCTCTTAAAAAAACTGAATTTCTAAACATTCCAAACGATAAATATATATATTTAAAAATAACAAAATTTAGTATTTTCAAATTAAGATAAAATTCAATAAAATTAAAAGTAAAGTAACCGCGCAATGCAAAATAGAATAAATGCATCTAAAAAAATTCATGGAATATAAATAATGGATACCCAGAGTCAATGTATTTATTTTTGTTATTTTACTTTGTAATCACATTTCTATACACAAAATTTAAAAGAGCTCAAATAACAAACATTTTACATTACTCAAAATTAAAAGAAATTATCTAATATTTTTCAAGACAAATATTATAATTTATATAAATGTTATGACTGATTTTTCATGTCAATATTTAATTGTAAAGCAAAATTTCACAAAAGATAAAATTTTCTTAATTAAAATTAGAAAAAAACTTTTGAATAGTTAATTTAAACAGAAACTTAATCTAATTGAGTGGCTTCCCAAAAATAATCAATTCTTATTTACCTTACGTTCTGTTGAGAAATTGACATACCACAAATAATGCACACTGTTATTATATTTACTTACCTTAGGGCTCAGACATCAAATTTTATGTTATGTCAAACAAACATTGGGAACAAATATGATAGATTAAAGTTTTGATGTAGACATGACGGTAAAACTAATTAATTTCCGAAATCTTACTGATGTATCTGATACACAGAAAAAGATACTCGGCTAAGATAAATAGTAAAGATAACAACTTGTGTGTGCAATAAGTTTTTCACTGAAAACCGACACTGTTTTTCTACCAAATATTAAAATTTATTTTCTAATAAATAATAATTTGATTACTTAACATATTTTCTGCTAAATCCTAATTAAAAAATACCTTTTTCAATAAAATCTCAATTTCTTTTCACTAATTTCCCAAAATTTACATAAATTCTTTATCAAAAATGTTTTTTATGATGATTTATGTAATTATTTGGCTAGTTAATATTTCATCTGGTGAGTGACCGATATTACTGCAGTTTAGAAAAAAATATAAAGTATTTTTACTGTAAAAATACGATTAAAAATGTAATGCTATAAAATATTCATAAGGAAAATCACGTCTATGATGAGACAACCTCCTCAAATCTTATCACAACTTCCACAAACGCATTTTCTGTTACATTTGTTAAGACAGCTAAATTTAAATGTAATATGTAATGAAATTAATTTTTTATGAATAAAGGGTTAGGCTTAAATAAGAAACGTAAGTAGTTCAAAATATTTGCTTTTACTAATATTTTTCTCAATGTATGACACTGAAAACTTCCCTTGAGTTTTTAAATTTAAACTATATTGAAATTTTAGAAAAATAATTGCAAACAATTATTTTTATTGGTTATTTTATTGTATTTTATTTAAAACCATAAACAATTCTTTTAATTCTTTTGCAATTGAAAACTTATACATTTTCTTAGAAATTCATCTTTGAAATTATTCATTGAAATTGTTTTAAAAACATTCAGGAGAAAGGTACACATTCTGTCTTGTATTCAAATGAAAATGTATAAATGTTCTAACAATTTCATGATTAAAATGACCTATAGCTACAGTAAGGCCCTTGTTTAAAGTATGCTACTAAACTGTCAAAATCATAATCAAAATTGATATTTTTTGAGCTATTAATAATATGGAAATAAATTCAAATTAGAGTTAAATTATCATCGAATCAATTCTGTTAATTAATTTTTGGACAATTATTTAAAATAATAAATCATATAAATTATTCAATTTTATAAAGCACCAAAAATGTACTGAATTTTAAAACCACTTAGAAGTTAATATTGCAAAATATATTTTCAAAATTATATCAATCGATGTTTACCAAGTTCCATTTTATTCACTATTCAGTCCAAAAAATAGGAAGTAATGTTATCTCCATCTTGAAGCATAAGTATAATATATAGGGAATATTCCAGAAAAGAGTAAGTGCACGACCATCGTAAAAATAACTCTGATTAGAATACAGCGTTAATGTTCACTCAAGTGCTCGTAAAAATTACTGTTTTAGCAGTCATAGGGTGCTATTAAATGGAATAGTGAAAACACACGTGCAATAATTAAAGTGCCAACCAATATTTTATTAAATTATTTCACAAATTGTGTAGACGTTCAATAAAGTCAAGATGCTATAAAGATATTTACTCGATGAAGTTGACATAAAAGCATTCAATATTTTTGAATTACATAGTTTTTTTCTAAATAATGTTGTGAAATGTTAATTTTAAATTTAGGAAACATGTTTAAATAAATGTCAGATTATAATTCTTTTTATTTTAATAAAGTAGTTTTTTTTGTACAATGGCAGGCACACATGGTGACTGAAGCCTATGCCACAACAAGGCCAGAAATTGCTACTCATTTATCGTTACCCAGCGAGCACATGTGAACCAAGTCACGGAGACGAGTAGCGTTACCCGCGCCATACCACCACTAACCCATTTACAGGGCGGGTGGTATGGCACGTTTTTGTATAAAAACATTTGTACAAAAACACAGAAGAAAGGACAGAGAGAACAGAGAAGGAAAGAAACATTTATGCCCGAACCGGGATTCGAACCCGGGACCAACAGCTCAGGAGTCAGGAACGCTAACCACTCAGACAATCGGTCGGCTTTAATAAAGTAGTAATTAAAATGATTTTTTTTCCTACGGCGGGCACTTGGATGACGAACCCTATGCCATAACAAGGCCAGAAACTGCTATTCATTTGTTGTTGCCCGCGCCATACCACAAACCCGTTTATAGGGTGGGCCACGTTCATACATCATCACAGAAGAAAGGACCAGAGAAACACATAGAGAACAGGGAAAGAAAGTAACATCCATGACCGATAAATAAGTTGATTCGATTTATAAAATATATTGAATTTATAATTTAGTATTTTGTTTTATCGTAAATATATTCAATTTTAAATAAATTTCACTCCTATTGTTGGGGTATTCAACATTGTCCGTTACAAAATTAATGATTTATTGCTTTCTTACTTAAATGCATTACATATTTCGTTAAAAAGAGCTTTCGAATGCTTACGCAAATACTTTTTTAAAAATTAAGACGGAAAAAGGAAAACAAATAAATCTTATGTACAATTTTAAATTGTAGCTCACAATTTAATAGTAAACATTTTAAGAATTATACTAAAATCTTTAATAGCAAATACTATGTAGAGATTTCATAATAAACTGATCTATATATACATTTAAAATTCAATAACCAGACAATGAAAGAAATTTCAATCATCAAATTGTAGTGGCTAAACTTTGATTTAAAATTTAAAATAATTTGCATTGTAAAAATTCTTTTGTCACATCTATCAATGTATTTTGTTAATTGAAACTGGACACACAATCACAATTTTGAATATCCAAACTGCTAGTTATAGATGAAAATTTGCTCCAATAAGTTCTCAAAATTGAAAATAGTTACTGCAAATATGCATTGAATACCACTTGATGCGTGACATTTTCTGTTACAATCGAATGGGAAAATATGACATTATATTCAATGAAAAGGAACCATTGAAAATGTTATGGTTACTTCACGATTTCAATTAACCAAATGTAACATGCATAATTTTTGAAATTGTATTTATTTATTAATATTTCTGCTGCATCATGGTAAATTTAAATTATTAGTTCGCTTATAAAAGGTTTTACTTGGCGCTATTAATTATCAAAATAATATAAAATATTAACATTGAAACAGTATTTATTAAGTTATCTAACTCAGTTGAATGTGATAACGAACTACTGTTGGTGAGTCAGAGTTTTGTTTTGCAAAGTTTAATTAGTGTGAAATATTTACTTTTTTTAATTTAAAAGAATCATATGTGCAAAGAGCTTTTAAAAGTTTTTCACAAAAATTATCTGTTTTCGAATAAATTAATTTATATCATAAAAATATAGTAAAAAATATAAAAAGTAAATGATTTAATTTATCATAGAATTTTAAATCTATCTGAAGAATAAATTTGAAAAGTAATTTGAAATCTTCAAACACTATTAAATGACAATTCATGTCTAAGAAATCAATAGTTTTATTTTTATGTCTACGAATTCAATGTGTAATATAATGTAATTTTTCCTCGTGTAAAAACATGATTATTTTCTATTTAATTAAATTGGTTTAACAGCTTAAAATCTGCTTACTTTTTTGTGAAAAATGCTTATTTTGTTGTTTTAAATTTGTAATGATTAGGTTTTTTACAGAAAAGTTATAGCTCACTACAGTACCTTAAAGGAAATATTTTGAATATTACTAGGGACGAACAGTTTAATTGAGGCATTATTTGCTTTGTATGCAAAAAATTAGAATACTAAAATTTGCCTCTTTTTAGTAATTAATTCGTTGCAACGCATATGTTATTTATTAAAAATTCCTCTACAAACTTTTAAGTTTAATGGTTTCGAAATAGTTTTTCACTATTCGCATATCCATTACATGCTGGTAATTTCCTAGGTCCATTGATAATTACAATGTATTAATTTATTTCAGTACATTAATGCGGTGCGGGTTTCTGATGAGGACACTTTAGTTTAAATTCAAAATCTTTAAGTAAATTTGATCCAAAATTATCCAGTTTGTTGCAGGTATTTTTAAGTAAGAATATATAATTTTTGTTTCATTTATATATATATATATATATATATATATATATATATATATATATATATATATATATATATATATATATATATATATATATATATATATATATATATATATATATATATATATATATATATATATATATATATATATATATATATATATATATACATATATAAACGATTTAAAATTACAAGATATTAAATTTATATGTTTAATCAATTCTGTAATTTATTTTCATATTTTTAATTAGAATGCCGTTAGAATATCCATTTAAATAAAAAGATATTAAAGTACTATTATTTGAACATAATTCTTTTAAAACTATATAAAAGAAAAATAAGATATAAGTTGAAAAACAAAATGTAATTAATGATAACAAAACTAAATTATTGTAAAAATTCCTGTGTGAGTTTTTGGTCATTGGTTAAAGATTTTTAAAAGTCTATCCTTCTTTAAAGTAAATGCAGCATTTTATGAATAGCATAATAATTTTCAGAATTTTTAATACTAGAAAATGTTTGCAAATTAATGCTGTTTTATGTAGAATAAATATGTTATATATACATACATATATATATATATATATATATATATATATATATATATATATATATATATATATATATATATATATATATATATATATATATATATATATATATATATATATATATATATATATATATATATATATATATACTTGGGAAACCTTAATAATAATAAAAGTTCTTAAATATAAATAAATAAAGTTAAGTGAATAAATTTCTTAAATATAAATGAATATTTATTATTTCTGTTAAACGTGATATTTTAAACAAGTAAAGAGAAGACAAAGTAAAATAGGTGAAGAGGATACCACAAAATGCTTTTGAAAACAGTAATCTGTATAAATATTACTGATACATAAAATTTGATTTATCACAATTTGAGTCATAAAATGAAGTGGAAGAGTGATCAGTGGAAAAGCAATTTTTGACTTACCAAGATATTATAATGATAGCAAATCTTCACATTCCTCCTTTTGAGATTATTTGGTTTCTATATAGGTAAGAATATTTGCCTTATATGGTTTATAATGCGAAATTCTGAATTTTTTTGTCGACGAAGAAGTGTTGCAAACATGACGTGTTGTGACATCTAGCAATGATGTAAACACTAAGGTTGTCACAAATGAATTTTAATCATAATTCTTATAGGTCTCCATCGCGAAGACGTAATTACCAGGTTTTAAAACTAGGTTGCCAGACATACAAGGTAATACCTCAAAAAAGTCACCGAGCTTACAAGTTGGCATGCTGAAATATACGGCAGCTGTGCCGAGTATTTAAATAATACTGCAATCGGAATTACTGAATGCCATGATTGAAAATCATTATTTGATATTTTTATTACGTTAGTTTATTACCTAACTCAAATTTCATTGTAAAAGTTTAATCTAGAGTTGTAGAATTTCTTATGCATTATATAAAATGTAAAACTAAGTTATTTATCATAGGTCAGAATGTTAATTTACTCTTGAAATCTGTATCTAATTTTTAGGTTAAAGAAATGACTTATTATAGTGGATCAAAAATCTCATTTATACTTTTTGATTTTTATTTAAGTACATTTTAGCCCATTTTGGTGAATGCATTATACCTTTTCAATCCGTTATCATTCGGAAATTTAGTAAAACGAGCATAAAACATCTAAGTTGAATTCTATTCAATAACTTTACAGTTAAAAAGTGTTTTCGAACATTATATACCTTTTTTGATTAATGTTTTGATAATCTGTACATGATACTTTATTTTAAGATACAAAATATATCTTTAAAAACATTACCTTTTTATTTTTGTAACATGAACACATTTATGTGTTAAAATATCAATCCTCATAAATACTTTAAAACTTCAGATGAAAGGAATTTATATAATTCCTGCAGCTTATATTTATTTCAGTGCTATATATACAACAATTATTAAATGTAAAGTTAGCATTTTTTACAGCATTAAATTAATTTTATCTTAATATCTGTTTTTAATTGTTAAATTGTAAAATTTCATGTTTTCATATTTAAATTGATATTTTAGTCAGAAGTGACATAGTATATTAATTCATGTTTTACTTATTTTGGTATGTCACACATGTAAGAAAAAATATCTATTATATATTATACTTCGGTATTCATTGAATTTAATGTTTGTCAAAATCAATATTTTAGAGACATAATATAACCAACAAATCCCTTAAATTTAGAAACACTTTTTCGCTTGATAGAATCTAAATAAAGTAACATGACATAAGACAGGTGTCAATTCTAATATTTTTCAGATATAAAGTATTTTGACGGTAGCTTGGTTCAATTACTATATAATTTAAAATAATCTTTTAAATCGATATAATTATATTAATATCTGTAAATTATTTCCCTAAATCTATAAAATTATTATGGATTTATTCAAGGTTATTTTTAACTTAATATATGCTCTGAAATGAGCTTTACTTCAAATAAGGAATAACTAAAAAAATTGTCTTTAGTTGTTATGATTGACTTACATGTTTTAAGATAATTTCTGTGAATAGTTTTTTAAAAAATATTTTGTTCATTTTCCAGATATTCTATGCCAGTAATGAACGTTTCATGAACTATTGAAAAAACTGATTACTCATTATATTTGTTAACAAAAAATTTGGTTAGATTTTTAAATATTTAATTTTCTTTGACGACGATAACATGCAGTTTGTAATTTCTTCTGAGTTAAATAATGAGTGCTTCACAGGATATAGGTAAAGAAAGAATTTTCAAAGTTTGTCATTATATAAAAATGTATTACTTTAAGAAAAACTAAATATTTAATGAATGTTTAGGAAGATAATTTGAGAAGATGTTAAAATCTCTCACTACAATTTACGAAAGTTTGCCTAACTTGGTCTGTTAGAGACAATTTTATTGCAATTTAGATTGTTGATTGATACTTTTCTATATTTTTGCTGGAAAATATATATATTTACATAATCTTATAAATCCTGGAAAATATATATATTTACATGATCCTCAATAAAATCTTAAATCAAGAATCGCAGTGGGCATACGTTGTGACTATCGTTAATTCAAAGCATTTTATTGGCAAACCAATTCTTGAAACTGAGCTGAATTTGAACTTATAGATGGTAACATTCGTTTTAACCATTCAAACATCAACGACTATCTTCAATCGGAGAATATAAACTGTATGGAATTACTAACGTTCTCTCCGGAGGACTTGAATTCAAATGAGTATGTGTGGGACATGCTCGGCCCACAAATCACATCCCGTAACACATACTGCATCAGATCCTCCGAAATCATTGCTTGCTGAATGGAGTTCTATACCCCAAGTGAAGCTTGATAATGTAATCCTCGTTATGCCTTGGCATTATATAGACAATATTATATACATATTGGAGACATACAATGTGTATATAATATTGCCTCATACCAACAATGTACTGACCAGTTATTGTACGGGCAATATGTAAGTATTCCAGGAAGCTAAATTTGTGGTTTCTATGCCTTTTATCACACATAAACCATCTCGTATGTCTTTTTTCATATTTTAATGCATGATCTTTGTGATTAATGGCATTTGTTCTGTTTCTGCTCCTTTAGTTAGCGATTGATGCATTGTCGTTAGAAATGTGTATAAAACATTATGCAATTTAATCAGCGTTACCATATGCGCTTTTTCAGGTCCCCAGATTGAGTAAAATTTCTATATCTGATTCATTGTTCTACCATTAATTTTGAGTCTTTAGATATCAATTTAAATTAAATTGGTTATAAATGTTTGAAACCCTAATATACACTACTGGCCATTAAAATTGCTACACCAGGAAAGCAGCACACCACACACGTGAAATTTGCATGACAGGTAGAACTTAGTGTGATATGCAAATGATAAGATTTTCAGCGCCTTCATACAAAACAAGCGACAGTAGTGACATCTACAATGTGTCTAAAACCAGAGATTTGACAGCAGTTTTCTCATACTCAATTTCCGTTTCAACGTTTCGGCAAAGAAAGTTGTTGTAATTCTTCGAGTAAGAAGAAGAAATGCCTATCAGCACTTGTCTGACTTTGATCGAAGATGGATAATAGCCTACCGGGATTGCGGTTTATCGTACCGCAATATTGCTGCTCGCGTCGGTCGAGACCCCATGACTGTTAGCAGAATATGGAATCGATGGGTTCAGAACAATCATACGGAACATCATGCAAGATCTCAGCGAACCCCCATCACTAACAGCAGAGAAGACAGACATCTTACCCGCATGGTCACAAGGGATCGTACAGCCACGTCACGAACCCTGAGTCGAGAAATGGAGTCATTTGCAAGGCAACAAGTTTCTGCTCGGACAGTTCGACGACGTTTGCAGCAGCATGGATTGTCTGCACGGCGACCATGGCTTCGGCTACCATTGACGCTGCGTCACAGACAGGAGCGCCTTCAATGGTGTGATCAGTGACGAACCTGGACGCAGGAATGGCATCACGTCATCTTTACAGATGAATTTCGGTTCTGTATACAGGACCATCATGGCCGACATCCGTGTTTGGAGGCATCGTGGTGAACGCGCATTGCCAGCTTGCATTGGACATCGCCATACTGGCCCATCTGCTGAAGTGATGGAATGGGGTGCCATTGGATACATGTCTCGATCACCTCTTGTTCGCATTACCAGCACTTTGAACAGCAACCGTTACATTTCCGATGTGTTAAGGCCCGTGGCTCTGCCTTATCTTCGAGGCCTCCCTAATGCTTTGTTTCAACAGGATAATGCATGACCGCATGTTGCCCGTACTGTTCTGAATTTCCTGGATACAGAACAGGTTCGACTGTTACCCTGGCCAGCACGTTTTCCTGATCTGTCACCAATTGAGAACGTGTGGTCAATGGTTGCCGAGCGATTGGTACGCCATCACTCACCACAAACTACTGTCGATGAACTGTGGCATAGTGTTGAAGCTGCATGGACTGAGATCCCCGTACATGCCATACAATCTCTGTTTGACTCCATGCCTAGGCGGATAAATGCTGTTAATGCAGCCAGAGGTGTCTGCTCTGGGTACTGATTTCTCAAGATCTATACATCCTAATTTCCTGTAAATCTAATCACTTGTTCTTGCTACTATAATGTATGTGTCCAATAAATATCGTTCTTTTATTTGCAATCCTTCTTGGTGTAGCAATTTTAATGGCCAGTAGTGTACTTATCTTCTGGATTTTACTTATTTTAGCAAATCATTGAGAATGACAGTTGTGCATATTAACAAAAATAGATTATAAAAATTAATATTGAAAATATTGTTAAAAATATTACTCATGAATGATTTTCTTTATAATGTCGCTCGCCATATTTTCTACAAAAACAAATAAAACTAACAATGAAAATATACTTTGCTCCAAACAAAAATGTTTCTCTATCTCTATTTTACATTTTGATCAATCTAAAAGTTATTATTTGAGGAATAAGCTTTTGACATGTAGATAATTTTTGCACTAAAATAAGTGTTCTTTCTTAAATGTATTTTTAACAGAAAATTCAAAATATTGTATTTTTATAATACATTTTCCACAAATTATCATTTTTATTCAAAAGAAATATTTTATGTTAAATAAGCTGGATTTTAGATTTCTGCATTTAATGATATTCAAATACTTTAATATTTAGTCCAAAGGGGATTAAATACTATTTCAATTCAGTTTCGGAAGATAATATTTATTAAATATGAATAACGAATATTGTCCTTTGTACTTTTATTATTGTACTTTTAATAATGGTATAACGACTTATAAAATATAGAAAGAAATCTCGAGAGTGATACTGTAACTCAGAAGTCGAAGGAACTCTAGTAGGTTATTTCAACCTTGATGTGGTGGTAAAATGAAATGCTCTGTGGCACTTTGGGACGGTAAATGTATCCATATATATTATTTACCGTCCCAAAGTGCCTAAATACCAAAGTCATAACATATGTGCTTTAGACAACTGATTACATATTGAGTATTTAAGTTAACTAAACATTTCAAAGCATTGCAAATTGCCACTAAAGGAAAACTTCCTTTACTTGTAAATTTGATAATAAAACAATTATGTTTATTGTCTCTAACATGAAAATGAAAATAGTTCTTGGAATCATTAGAAGTATTTTAAAACTTGCATTACTGTTTTCGCTGTACAAATAAATAGTTTTAGTGTACAAATAATAAATAAATTGGAATATATAGTTTTAGGTTAACAAGTTGAAAGTTTACGATGAAATTCTTTTGTGCATGGATTTTAATTACCAATATTTATTTAGTTCCAAATATTGATTGCAACTGAATTATTTGGAATTGAAATTATACTACCAAAAAGGTATTTTGACACTGAAATGTATTTTAATAAAATAATATTAATTAAAAATCGTAGCCGTAGTTCTATAATAGTATCCATATACTCTTGTAGCAATGTTTATATACTGAAAAACTGAACAAAAATATTTTAATCATCCAAAAATGCTACTACAGTTTAGGAGATATCAGTGCTAATTTTACAAAACAATATGTGTTTATCATAAGAACTCTACTTGGATTATCTAATTTTAGATAATAAGAAAAATATTTTTAAAGTCTTATAATTTATGAAAACATCATAGTATGTTTTCTTTTTATTATTATATTTTTTATTCATCAATCATAAAAAAGTCATGGCTTATTAGATATATTAAAGTATAATTTTAACCAGTATCTAGCTTAGCTTAAAAACAACTACTTCATTGAAGTTTAAGACATTTTATCTAACCATATTACAAGTATATATTTTCGACATCATGAAAGAAAATACTTCAGAGTTTAGACTTATCTAAAGGACTTTAAAATCCACTTTTCTTTTCAGGAGAAATTTTGATAAGAACAATAAGAAAATTGATGTAACGCAAAGAAAGAAACTGGGAAAGTTTCAAGAACCACCTCAGATAAAGATGCACGCAAACATAAGGATGGAAAAAATAATTTTCCAGCAGTTCAGCTCAAGTTAAAAATGAGAGCTTAGAATATTTCAATCTTATTATAATATATTAGACTGGGTGAATGTTTTTGCTTTGGTAATTTACTTATTTATTTATTATATTATATATAATTATAATGTCATATATATATATATATATATATATATATATATATATATATATAATATATATGTTGCACTTAGTTTTACTTCTTTAGAAATTATTGTAACACCAAAGCGGCATAAAATATTAAATAAGTGTTGTAATACTTATTTAATATTTTATGCCGCTTAGGGTTTATAGACTATATTTATTTTTTAGCTGAAATTTTTTATATTTAGTACCTACGTACATTTTTAGTGTAGTGGTGCAATATTGATAATTGTTTTTTGTCATTTCTGTAAAGCCATACTTTTGTAGCAATGTGGTTAATCTCACTGATGAAGATATAATGTAAAGTACAATTTAAATCTCAAAGATTTTGAATTTTCTGTGGATATAAACGCACACCCATATGTATGTGTGCTTATAATAGACAAATCTTTCAAAAAAGAAGATTTATCTTAGCTTTTGAAATGATTATTTATATATTATTAATGGTATTATATATATATATTTAATAATTATATAGTTAATAAAAGTAATAAGTTTCAAGTTTAAGAAACAAGCATTTCATTTATCATTCTGTGAAAAATCTTTCTGTTGTTTCATTCTCAGTTATACTTCTTGTGTCAAATTCAGAAACTTTTCAAGTTACTCTTGAATTAATTATCCTTTGCAATTCATTGGTATCATTTATAATTATTTCCGTCTTAAAACTTTGATTTTTCAGCTCATTAGTTACAGAGACATGATTTTAAACTTTAGAACAATAACGATATATTTATGTGGCATAATTTAAATTTCTGTTATTCCTTGTATCTTAACATTTTTTCATTTAAAAATTTAAATAAATTTAATAACATGTGAGATTACAATTTATATAAATTTATTCCTTGCAATATGTTTATTTATAGTTTTAAATTTGATTGTTTTCATGAAACAAAATATATCTGTAGTAAAATTTTATAAGAAAAACATTTTACTTTGCTTCATATAAAATATTAAGTTTGTATTTTCTATCATTTAAATAATAATGTATGGCAAAGTAAGAAGTGAAAAAAATATGTGAAAAATTATAATTGACACAAATACTTTCCTTGTAATACTAAAGTTTACAAAGTTATTCAATTAATTTGTAGTGAATGTAATACAAATTATAGAAAGAAATTCAATATATATATATATATATATATATATATATATATATATATATATATATATATATATATATATATATATATATATATATATATATATATATATATATATATATATATATATATATATATATATATATGTATATTGATATTAAATTTTCTTTAAGTTGTATATCTCATCACACTTGTAAAAGGTTTAAATAATTGGCACTTTTACAGAAAAATAAAATTCAGAAAAATTTGATCTCTGTCTCTTCCTTCGATTATATATTTTCCTAACATCAATAATGTTTTGCATAAAAAGTAAAGTCGGAAATATTTGAGATGTTTTGAATATGTATTTGAGTGAATATTTGTTAAACTACCTGCTCCCCAAATATTTTTACTAACATCTTTTGCCATCTAAAAATGTAAACTTCACGAATTTAAAGAACATTTTGAATATACAAGCATGCAATGTATAAATATTTAGCATAATTTATATTCATATATAAGAGTTATTTACTAAACATTTTAAAACTTTAATTTATCTTTCTGTTACTTATTATTTATAACAATAGTTATTAAATTTGTTTGTATTCGTGTATTTTGTAAAAGCATAATGCCAATTACTTTTCTTTAATGTCTTAATAGTTTGAATTATTTTATTTCAAAATCCTTTTTTGATAAAGTCAAGCAAAAAAATTTAGAAAACTCTGAATATTTACAGTTATATGTAGTATACATTTGCTGTAAATTATGCACTTTTCTGTTTTTATTAGAAGTGCGTACTAAAAATATGTTTAAACTCTTATTTCAAACTTTTGATTTAAAAATATTTTACATAAAATATAAGGTTTCCAACATTTTAAGCCTACTGAAACTAAAGTCAAGTAAGAGTTTGCTCAGATTCTTGCCATCGAAACATTTTAGAGAGCATCTTTGCCCTCAAGGTATGTAAACTGTGTTCAAAATAGGTTGTATGGGGATAATCTAGGAACAGAAATTTATTGAGAGGAACAATTTTTATCTCTTTGTATCAAAACTTCGTTACGAAAATGTATAGCATATATTTTATGTAAAACAGTTTAGCATATATTTTATGTTTTTATTTCAATAAAACTGTCTAGAAAAACAACAAAATGTTTTGTCAAAACGTAATATCTAGTTGTATTCAGCAAACGACTTAAAATTTAATTTATTTCACCTTAATCTATTTCTGAATGAGTAAATGATATTTAAGAATCAAATTTTTGATAACTCTAGTGTTTTTTCAAATTTTAAAAATAATATTTTTGTATATCAAAACACGTTGTTAAATGCGCGTTTTCTTTTTTACTGGTAAAATTGACAAATTTTGAAAAATATCCATAGTAAAATAGTTATAAATTAAATATTGAACACTAATGTCCATATTATAAGGAGCAACTGGTTTTTGTGCCTAATTTGCAAATGAATGAATATAAAAACACCAAATTATGATTACAGGTGCATAAAAGATATGTGTATTGATTACAAAATATATTTTTTCTGAGGAAAATTTATAAATGATTTGCAATAGAAAAAGCAATTTCGCTGGAAAAATACATTCTTGGAAAAAGAATAATCACAATTTTATGAGATGAAACTTTATAGAAACATGATAAGGAAGTTTTGATAAGATATTCACTCGTCCCTAGCTTGAATGCGTTGATAGCATTGAATTACCCTGCTGTCAGTTAAGTTGTCGGATACCGAAACTGGAAGCGAAGACCAAACAGAGAATAGACTGTTTTCCAGCTTTTCTACAGATCTTGGAGAGTGAATTAAAACAACAACTTATCTACCAAGATAGTCCCACAGATTCCCAATGAGATTTAGGTCAGTAGATTGAGCTGGCTCCTACATCTAGATGAGGTCGTGCGGTATAACCCATTAGAATGAAATCATTGCCAATTTCATCAGCTTGTGGATGAGCATATGGATCAAGGATCTTATCCCGATATCTCACAATAGTCCCATGTTTTCTCCGAAACACTCATAGACATCAATATGACCACACCGATTGCCAACTCTGACCATAACCATTATTCCACCACCGCAGTAATTATGGCTTTCTATAGTAATGAATGGATGGTATCTGGTGCTTTGTTCTCTCCAGAATAGCATACACCTTTAATAGTTCTCCCATGTAAATCAGGAATCTATCTGTAAAAAATCTACCAAAGCCATGGTTGTCTGGCCTACAAAACATATTCTCTTTTCCAAGATAAATAGCCCCTTTTCTGTAGTCCAGTCAAGGGAGACTCAAACAGTTGGTTCTCTCGTATACCAGCGTGGTGCACTAAAAAGCAATAATCACATTACCAACAGATGTAAGCAAAATGAAGGTCAATTAAACTGTTTTAAGGACATTTTGTTTGCAGCTTGTTATTTTGTATAAAATTTTTTATTGAAATGTTTCACTCCTTTTGTAAGATAAATTTAATAATATGTGAAGATTAAAAAAATATCTCACATTGAGAAAAAATTGCCAGTGATATACACACATATATGAAAATTCTGTAGAAAACAGTATTTGAGAAATGGAAAACAACTTCACAAGAAATATCTTGCATTATATTTATTTTAAAAGTTCTCTTTTTAGGAATTATTTAATGTTTAAAAAATATACATGTTGTTCATAAAAGGAAAGTTTTTTTTATTCTAAAACTCAGATTTAACTTTAATTCTAATGAAAATTTTAATTTTTTTTCATATTAGTTCTGACAGATGTCAAAAAATCACATAGTAATGAAATTACTATTTGAAATTTAAAACTTGTCTTCTTTGTGTGCAAATATATAAATAATATGCTACAGAGTAAGAAGTGAAAAATATTTTAGGAAATGTAAGCAAAGAATGATGGTGTATAAAATATAAACTTGTCTTGGATTGCTGGAAATCACTTTAAAACTTTGTATATATTGATTTAATTTTTATACGCAGAAAATGTTTCAGTGGACATATATTTTATAAAACATTTTTCAATATAGAAAGTATACTAAGAAAACATTTTTGTAATACAAGCAGTTAAAAAAATTAGAATTTCAAGCATTTTAAATATTTACAATATAAATTTGATTAAAATTTAACTCTTATATTAATTAAAACATTAGGAAAAAATTTACAATTTATCTCAAATCATAAAGTTCTTAAAGTAACCTGCTATATGATATTCTTCTGGATCAATAAAAAAAGTATTTATACCAAAAATGTTCTTTTTAAAGGATATTTTATGTAATAAATTTCAACTTTATTATATTCAGCATTTTTTGTATTATTCTTATTGAATTAATTGAATATTTATTTTTGAAATTTAGTTTTAAAACTAACTTCACACTTTATTTTAATATAGTATGAATAAAATATATTTCATGAAAATATATTTAGAAAATATTGCATAAATGTTCACTCAGTACCTTATAAAAAGAGAAATTTGAAAACAGTTTCAAATATAGCACTTGACATGCAATCCCAAAGGGAGCAAACTTGCGAAAAACTTTCTCATTTTTTCATGTATCAGAAAACATATTTATAAATGCTTTCAAAGAATATATTTCAAAAGGAAAATATCATGAATAATGTCAAACATACTTTCTTATAAACTGTCATCCAAAATTTTTTTCAAAATAAATATCAAAACAGTTTCTTATGAAACTTGAACGCTTAGATATTAAAAATGACACTATAAGTACTGGAATAGTTTAATATAATCCTTGTAAATTATTATGCATATATTCATATTATTGTTCGCTTATAAACACCATTTTAAATAAATTATATTTCTCTCAATATTTTATATTTAATGATACATTATTTTTATAGATATTTTTTGAATTATATATAAAATTTTAAAAAAATAAAGAAAAAAAGTAGATGTACAAACAGACATGTCTGAAGAAAAAATAGTACAAATTTAGTGAGTCTCCATATGTAAGAATCAAATGTTATCCTTAGTTGTTTTTGGATTGCTTCAATGTCTTTCAAATATTGGCAGAAGTGATCAAAAGCAATCAGTTTTATCATTAAATATTTAATTGTTATGTGATATTTAGAGGATCGTAGATACATTTGAATATTTTAAAAGTAGGAAAAATAGAGAATTTAAAAAAATCAAAATCAAATTGTTCTTACAATTTCTCAAGCAAAAAAAGATCTTGAGGTTACAAAAGTGTGAGAAATTGTTTTAATATACATTTGCATCAGTCTCCGTTTTTGTCAAAGCATCATTCATTTTTGAAATACTCGTAACAGACCCTTTTCTTGAAATATAACTTCTGTTCAATTTTGAAAATATTTTGTTGAATTGTATCACTAGTCGAAGTTTGAGTCAATTTCATTGTCTTTTACTATGTATTGTTGTTGTTGCTTATGACCCTTGGACAAGCCAAGCTCGCTATACCTTTGGCAGTACGAATTAAGTCAATAGAGAGCGTCTTTCATTTTGATCAGAGCACCACGAAGGTGTAAGTACGACTTTGCTCTTTTTAAGGTGCCTCGTAATTTTGAACCACTGTCAAGTGAAGAGGCCACACCTGAACTGGCACCTTCCCCACACCAGCGGATGGACTTTAAACGTCACATATTAACGTGGACACATCCCAAAACCATGGAGTTTCAGCTACCCAGTGAAGGAGAGTACACGGTGGTCACCCTTCCAATCACTGCCCGCGGCAGATGATGCTCCACATTGCTGAGCTTACAGGAAGCGGCGTGAAGCTACTGAGCCACTGGAACTCACTATATATTTCCACTGGACAACTGTATTTTATTTAAGAATAAAAAATAAAATATATATTCTTTGAAAAATCTACAAATATATGTTTTTGTGCAGATAAAGATTTTATTAGTTTCCTTCCCTTAAAATTAATAACTAAAGCTTTATTCTGCATATTTTAATAAAAGTCTAATGTATTATAAGGTCTAATATATATTATGATATAAAATTAATGAAATGGCATTTCTTATATGACATAAAATGAATAAGATCACAAATTCTTTTATGAAATTTCTAAGCACGTCTACCAACATAGCCATTAAAATGTGTAGATAAACTACACATATTAAATGAGAATAATATAAAATATATTTTATATGAGCATTAGATAATTAATACTGTAAAAATGCCTAAATATTTCTGTTTTTGCGTAATACATAATATTAGAAAAAAATTATATATTATCAATGATTTCATTCATGTACACAATTTTGAAGTTCACTGAATTCAATAGATCAAACAATTTCAACACATAAAAAATGTTAATGTATTTTGTATAGTTTTACTTAAAATACTTCATTTATTTCTATTTTATTATAGAAGTCATGTCATATACGGAATGTACTGCGCTCAAATATTTTATTACTGTATGGATTTGAAAATGTTAGCAAATGGATGATCTAAGCCCAGTTTGTCGAAAATTTCTAAATGTTGACTGTTTATAATATTAGGTAAGAAAATTGGTAGATATTTATAATTTAAAGTGATGTCAACACTTATCTACAATAAAAATCACTAACATTTTTCTCACAAATATAGAGGGTTATGTGTATTTATATATTAGAAACATACTTTGGGCATTTTATAATAGTTATGCATCTTTTTCATTTTTGCTACATTTTTGTTAAATATATATGCTACATTAAACATGCATTTTTAATTACGTTTTACGGTAATAGTTGTTTTACATTTGGATTTTAAACTATGATATATTTTTGAACTTATATTTTGAAAAGAAAAATCCAGTTTCATTTTTTACAAAATAAAATAATTTTCTATGAAAAATTAACTTTGTTTAAAATAATATATGCAATATTTTTACCTTAAAATGTATTGCATAATGTCTTAAAAATGATTTCCTACGTTATCAGTAAGATTAACGCAAGTTGTAAGGAAATTTAGAAAATATGTGAATATTAAAGGGTTATCTCATTAAACAAAATCTAGATAGTTATAAACTTAAGTGATTATAAGAGATAGATATATAGAAGTGTGTTCTAGGATTTTAACTTATTTCCATTTAAGATATCTAATTCCTTCCGTTGGTAAAAATGTAAAGATTTTTAAGTATTTATCATATCTTTAAATTAATGTAAAGACAATGGATTGTTAACTTACAATTTTAAATATATTTTACCGAGGAAATAAAATTGTATATAAATATTACTTTTCATTATTTATATTTTTTATTCAATTTAGTTAGTTTGTTCTTAGACTAAATCCGTCAGGGACTTTCTGATGATTCGTAATCAAGTGAAAGATTTTACATTTATATTGAGCAGTTATATTAATATATTTTAATGTTTTTGTAGCATAAGAAAATGGATAAAAAATTTCCTTAAATTAATTATCGTAGAGAAATTTAATAACATATCTTAAATTTCTATTTTATAGGAAAAAGAAAGTTTAAATTATCTCCACAAAAAATTTTAGTTTTAAAACTATGAACAAAGTTAACAAGTACAAATGTCTGTATTCATTTAAATTAAGAAATTAAAAAGAAACCTATTACGAATGTTGGATTTTCTTAAATTTAATTATTAAATATAGTATTTATCTTACAATATAACTTTTTAAAATATCATTAGAATTTATCCATATTAATATTTAAATTCATTCCTATTAATTTATTCAGTTCTTAGCAAGTTTAAATTATGCCATATAAAAACTGCCCCTTTTTATATATTAATTTTTAAGAGAAATGTATAGTTGATTTTTTTATTTTAATTAAATTGATTTCCTTCGCTTAAAAAAACTAATGGAAATAATTTCTCATCATTCCAAGGAACACTAAACTTAAATATAAAGTAAAATCTAAAAGTCCATCAATAAACTTCTTTAAACTTTTAATATTAGGAAAATTTTGAAGCAGATTTTTGTTAAAATGTATTTAATTAACGAATACCATTTAGCTTTATTACAGTTTTTAATGTTGTATTAGAGATAAGATTACTCGTGTTTATGCATCATGAAACAACTATTTTTATTTTGTATTATAAACATGACAACTTCTGTTATATATCAATCGAAATATAATCCAACAACGCACTTGTCCAAATTTATACAGGTAGCTCCACCGATAAAACCATCCTAAAAGGAGGATCTAAAGTTCACATTGTGCTTCTAGATAATTCAACTAGACAAATAACACATGAAATTATCCTAGCTTCCAATTTTATTTGCTATCTGATTGCTATTCAAGAAGCACTGAAGGAATGCATCAACTTGAATGATATAAACAAAGGCAAAGGACTGGTAATATACTGCGACCTTAATTCTGCTCTAGAAGCAGTTTTACATGGCCACTCGAGGCTCACTCAGTACATTCATTGACTACTTGAAACAATGTGTCAAATGAGGAAAACATGCACCATGCAGTCGATACCTACACATATAGGAATTGAGGGTAATGAAGCATCTGGTAAACTAGTTAAAAAATCAAGACACTTAAACAGCAACATCTGTAAAATCCATGTTACGCTTGAAGTGTCAAACGCCATTGCCCGATATCGAGTTAAAGAGAAAACCATTAAGGTGAATTAACAAATATACAAGATTGATTCTAACAGAGTAATCAGGAAGAAAATTACAAGATTGAGAAGAGGCCGCTTCGGACATGAAAATAAATGTCGGCAATACAAGGACATATGTAAAATGTAGAAATTGGCCTGACGAAGAACTCTTTCCAATCCATGTTTTCAACTGTCCCACTTGGATCCCATCTAGAGTCCCTGATCTAAAGATATCTGTTTAGTTGATCTTTTAATTTCTTATTAATTGGGCCATTGGAAAAATGAAGTATTGCAAGTTTGTAAGTAAATTCTAGTAGTCTTGAGCATATTTTACACTACATATTAAATGGTATCTTAGTATTGATATTCCCATGATTAAGTTGAGGAATCCTTGCTGCACTTAGTATAAGCTTCGATTTTTCTTATTTTCTTAAATTTTATCAGAGTAGTCTTTTTATAATTAAGTTTGTAATTCCAGTGCAGAAAAGTATATCCTCAATGTGTTTGGATTTAGTATATGATTACAAATATTATTCACATTTAATTGTGTTTTAGTTTATTTAAAATTAAATGTGTTCCAAAACTTTCATTAATAGTAGGAAATGATTCTTTTTCAAAGACAGTTATGAGTTATGTTTACTACTTTACTAGAACAAAATATTACTAAGATATATGATTCGTTTCAAAGAATTAGAGCAGAAGAAGGTGACTTCAGTGCTACTTATAAATTGGACATGGTAGATAAAAGCTTGTTATAAGAATTAAAATAATCAAGTATTCTAATATAAGAGCTACAATGAATAACTTAATTAAGACAATGATACCCAAGTGTGTAATTCCTGAGAAACGGAAATTATACTCTTACTACACATTTTATGAAAGAAAGATTTTCTGCTTTTATTTAATTAAGGACGTCTAGTTTATTTTAAAAAAGATTTAGGTCAATTAACAAAAATTGGATAAAACTTTGTAAGACATTTTATTTGAGATAATGAGATGTTTATTAGATATTTATTATATTAAAGTTAAAACTTTTTATAATTAAATTCTTTAACTATAATTTAAATTGATAAATTTCCATTTTAACTATGTTTATATTTTTCGTCGATTTTCTTGACATTCTTTAACGTCATAAAATATAACAACATTTGCATAGCTTTATTGCAGATGATTCTTATTTTTTAAAGAAACCTTTATAAATCAAATTACATAAAGTTGTAAACTTATCAATTATATAATGCAAAATTACAATGGTAAATATAATTTTAACAGGAATTATTTAAATTATTTAATATGAGTTTCCTAAATTATTTATTTACTTCTCAATTACTAAAGTGTAAATTAAATATTACATTTTATATTAATTATACCTTAAAAAGCATTGATTTGAATGTAAAAATAATTTTATAATTTTTTTATCAGAAAGAAATCTTAATATTTGCTTCACTAATATTTGCGAAATATTTCATAGGTTAAAAATGCCAAATTAAGAACTATACATACATTTTTTGAGTGATAATATAAATTGTAAATAAATATAAATATAAATTATGGATCAATAACATCTATTTTATTTAAAATTATAAACATTAATTTTTTAAAATTAAGAGGAAATAAACACGAGTGCAATATTTAAGTCTTCTCACAATTAAGATATAGGATCTCATGTGAACATGCATAAATTTCGAATAAAATTTCAAAACTTTAAAAAAATTAAACAATATTTAAAAATGTAAAACTGGTAGCTTAATTATAAAATTTAGAAAATTTCAAAAAATATGAAAAATGTAATAGATTTTAACTTAATTTAACTATTTTAATATTTCTAAATTTTATAATTCCAATAATATAATATTTTACTAATTAACTATTTTACTATTTCTTAAATGTTACAACATGTTTAACAGCTATGCACTACTTGCACTTTGAAGTAGATTGGCTGATTTGCACACAAACATATCTTAGTATAATTATCATTGATTTTGGTTCCATATTTTCGAGCTTTTAATACCCACATTTATTTGAAGATTCTGTTTAAAAATTTATTGGAAATTTTTACTTAATTTTTAGTTTTGTTTTAGTCAATAAATATATCTATTGAAATTAGGGTACTAGGAAGACATGTTTGTGCAAATAGGATAACCTATTTTGTTATTTAAAATCACATAAATAACTTTATTGTAAAATATTAGCAAAACATTAAAGTATTAATAGTATTAAGAATAATCATTCCCTACATTTCTTATTTTTAAATGTCATATTTTTTATTACTTGAGCTATTAATTTCAATCGATAAATATTGATTACATTTTCATAAACATTATTGAAATACCTTTGACATTATCATAAGAGTTGTGCATCTGTTAAGTGTTTTTACATTGCATATTTATGAAATTACATAACTTTTTATTCTTTTCATTAACATAATAAAAATAATTTGATAGTTTCACGTACATAATATTAAATCAATCTTTTTTCACAATTTATGCTGCTTCTGTCTAATACGATTTAATTTTCGATATATATGTTACAAATATCTATACATATACATACATATATGCATATATATATATATATATATATATATATATATATATATATATATATATATATATATATATATATATATATATATATATATATATATATATATATATATATATATATATATATATATATATATATATATATATATATATATATATATATATATATATATATAGTATATATATATATACATATATATATATATATATATATATATATATATATATATATATATATATATATATATATATATATATATATATATATATATATATATATATATATATATATATATATGTATACATAGATAGATAGATAGACAGATATATATAGATATATATAATTATTTATAAAAAAATTAAACATACATTTATTTTTTAGGTAGTTTATTGCCCTGATTTCCTCAGAAGTTTAATGTAAATTTAAATTTATTTTAGTTTGAAATATATTTACACGATTCAATTTTAGTATTGGCAATAAGATATAATTTTTTTTGTTTCGTATATAAGCTGATTTTTTTTAGTAAATTGGCTGTTCGCGTATGTGAATTTTATGGCTTACGGCCTTTATGTTTATTGTATATAAAGTAGACTGCTTACTGCAGATTTTTTAGAGATCTCTTATTTTAGATTCAATGGAAAAATAATACAAACGTCAGCAAAATATTTGAGTTATAAAAGAATACTTTTATCTGAATGGAGATCCAAGAAGAAATTGGATTTGACATAAAATCTTAGTGAAGAAATTTTATCAACTTTGTAAAATATTTAAATTACAAGGCTTAAATATATTTCATTTAATTTAATTGACAAAAATTTAAAAGTTTTGAAAAGAAGATTTTAAAATGTTTATTTTTCCAAATTTTGAAATATTTGGGTTTAAAAATATATTTAAGTCCAATTCCTTACATATGTTAATTAAAAATGCAGTAATTATCTTAAATAAATGTGATTTATGAGAATTTTGAATATGGTTGTTATGACCATTGATCTGTTTACATTGGATAAACGTTCTTTTTCCTTAATGCGTTGCACAAAAATAGATTTCTGAGAACAATAGCAAACTTTATTGTATGATTGAAGTTTAAAGTACAATCATACCATGAATTTAGATATTGTTGTTAGAAATCTATTTTTACAATAATAACATTTATGCAGTATTTCCTAAAAGATAAAAATTTTCAGTGAAGTTGAAGTAACTGTTTTTTGTGAATGTTGTTAATTTCTTTTATCACTGAAGCATTATTAGAAGATCTACATTTTAATGTGGATTCTGAAACTTATCCATTACTAAAGCCAGTGGTATGAGTGAATCGTTGATTTGACTGAAGAAGGGCTGAAGGCGGGGTAATTTAATTTAACAAACTACGCTGATTCACGAAATTTGGCAAACATTTAATGATTGATTTATAACTTAAAAAAATCAATCAAAACTGATGAATGAAAGATACAAATGCTGAGTTTTTAGATATGTGAAAAATAATATGATCGGAATCTCAATTTAATTCTTTATTTGTGGAGTCACTGATAAATTAATTTTAATGTTCCGTTTGAATACCTGATAAAATAACACTGTAAATATTTATATTAATAACATATTTAACAACATTTACGCTAATAAATAATATATTTATTATTTTTGAACTATTGTATGCTTATAAAATTTATTTAAATTAAAATAAAAATTTATTTATGCATGTTTTATATGTTCAATAAATTGAATAAAATGTTTCGTGTGATTAAAAATTAAATTTAATTTTAACCAAAAATGGCTATGTATTTTAATATATTTTCAACTAAATTAAGCAATTTCATTTTAAAATTTAAAATAAAAACAATTATATACAAACTTTTTCATATTGGTTGCATACATACTTGAAAATTCAGGAAGTATTTTAAAAATCATATTAATTTGTAATATATCTGCAATCTGTATATTTTTTAAACTCAACTTTGTTAAATACTAATTCTTTACATTTATTTTTACATTAAAGTACCTGAAATTTTAAGAAAATAATTAAAGATTTTCCTTGGTTAATTAGTCTTTCTTTAATGAAACAAAATCAAACTTTAAATATACTACATTTCATGTCCTTATAAATTGGATATTAAAATAGGAGTAATAATTTTTTTTGTAATTAAGAATCAAAATCTTGATATCAATTTCCACAAATTTGATCATATTATAAAAAGTGACACAAACTCCACAGTATTTATAACTCAAATTTATTCACGAAATAAAATAAACCTCCAAACTTCTTGCCTTATGAATTTTATGTTTGAGAAATATAAAATTCATAACCCATGAAGTATTTGTCATATAGTCAACAAGTTTCAATATTCATGTTTTCTTTTCTATTATGATATATACTTTACGTTGTTTACATTAGCTAAAACGCATCATTTGCTTTGAATTATTAATTTTCATTAGTAAGGAATGCCAACTTTTGCTCTTCCATGTATCTATGATATTTCTTATCTCTAGATTAATGGTATTAGTAAAGATAGAGAAAACACATGGTTTTGGTGATATAAGCATCAAATATTTTCAAATTATATAAACTACTTATTCCCTCTTCAAAAATAAGCTTACAGCTGTCTACTTGAAAATATTTTAACTATAACTTTGAATGTTAAGTTTAAGTAACTTTTCAAGATACCTGATTGAGTTTTCAAAATAAATTAAATAAACTATTATAGTTAGTTAAGAGCTGCATTTATTAAGAAAATGTTCAACACCTAATATTCCTCAAATACATTCGTGAAGGTAAAGTTTTCATTGAATTTAAAATTTAATTATCATAATCTTTCATAATCAAAGGAAATGAATTTTATACTATCATTTTTTTACAAACATTTGCTATTAGCTCTAGGAATATATATCAACTTGTTTCATTGAATGTGTATGCGTGTATCTTTCCAAATAGAAACAAGATAAAAATTGGCTTAAGTGCTTAAAATTTTTAAGGTAATGATTAAATTTAATGAGATCATTTGCTTATGTGCTTATGTGATCTCAATAAAGTTAATCTTTAATGATATATATATATATATATATATATATATATATATATATATATATATATATATATATATATATATATATATATATATATATATATATATATATATATATATATATATATATATATATATATATATATATATATATATATATATATATATATATATATATATATATATATATATATATATATATATATATATATGTATACATATATTTACAAAAAATTCCTATTCTTCATTTGATAAATTATATCAAAATAATTTCAACTTCCTTCTAAATTTTGTACAAGAGGGAAAAAGGTGAAAGATATGTTTTTAGATTGGTGATAGAAGACAATTGAATAAATCTTTTGTGTAAATAATACTGTGTATGACGACAAGAAAATTTAATATATATTTAATAAATTTCCTTTTAGATTTACGATTACCATAATCACTAATTGCTGGAATATTGCATAAAATACTTGTAGTTTTTAAGATTTTACCTTTGTTTACTATTGAGAGACCCTGAATCATATGCTCACGAAAGAAATTACAGTGACTGATGTAAATGCATATATAATACAATTGTATTTATAATGCAAGAATATATTTATATAAATCTCCAACATCTCAAGCAAAGAAAAACTTAAATATATAACAAAGAAATAAATTAATTTTAAGTGAAATTATTCATTTAAAGAGCTTATTTAAAAGCCATGCATTCAACTGTTATTTTAAAAATGTGGGTTATTAATTCTTTATCCGTGAATATTCAAAAGCTAACAAATATCTTAAGATGTTAGAAATAATCAATAAAAGTTAATTGCTGTTAAATCCTTTATATTATAAGTTGCTACATAAATTTTTGACACCAGCATTTTAAAATAATTAAACTTATGTACAACTGTCAAATGCAAATCATGACATACCTTTCTAAGGTATCCAACTTTAAACACTAATAAACTCTAATATGCCAACATAACATGACTCATAAGCTAGAAGTTCAATTGAGATATTTTATTTCTGGTAATTGCCTTTTATACTGAATCCTTATAATTTTCGATGAAAAATTTGAATTTAGAATCATCGAATGTTCAATAAGATAGCCAAAATCTGAAATTTGTAACCTTATGATGCCTGTAAGAGCTTGAGAAAGAAAATAAATATTTGATAAGTTATTTAGCAATTTTACCAGATTGATAAAATTGTTAAATAATTTCTCAAATGTTTATTATTTTTCTCACTCTCATAATATAGATATCTTCCTGATACAATGTATTAATTGAAATTTTTTGCATTTTCATGCGATTTCTGAATTACATAAATATTTATAAGTTTTATTATTTGATATTCGGAAGGAATTTAGCAATTATCCTATGCAAATTACAAAACTTACAACTGCTACTTCTTGTTTAATAATGGTATTGTAAAAAAGTCATAAATTAATTGTTCACATGCGATTATCTATAAAAAATAATTCTTAATCTAGTAGTAAAATTAATTTTTCATTTATATGAGGTATTTCTATTCTTTTTGCGCATCATTATTTAAATTACAATTAGCGACATAAAATAGGGTCATAAAAGTTTATTGCTTCACGAGATGTTAACTACTTGCTACCAAAGTCATCGATAACTGTATACATTTATAAAGATTGGGTAATTACTTTGTGTAAATAATTAAATAATATTTTAAAAATTAAATGTTTTAAATCGTAAGATTCAAGAATGTTTGCTAGTAATTCCGATTATAGATTCAAGCCTTCTTAGTAATAACTAAGAGTGTTTCACTTTTTCTTAACTCCTTTTAATACAACTATTTTTATTGAGAGAGAAATAAGTAAACTAAATTTTTTTATGTATATCATTACTTAATGAACATCCATATGTGGAATTTCCCCATAGACAATTTAAAAAATTTTATTAGAATCAAAACTTGGGTATTATAAATTATTAAATATTTAACATGCAAGTGTTAAAACTTTTTAACACAGTTATATGGCGAGTAAAACAGTTTATTTAATATTTTATTTCAGAATATTAGCACAATATCTCATGACCTAATATAAATCTTAAAATGTTTTGCGAAATAGGTATGCTGACAAATATAGATAATTTTTAACGTTTCATGTGAATATGTTTGTTACAGCTCTCAATATAACAAGCATATTCAATGTTGCTTTGAACATGAATAGTTCAAAGCAACAAAGTTAGATGGCAATGTTACGCTAAAATTAAATATTTCATGAAGTGAATTTTAAAGTATATTCAATTTATTAAATGATATTTATTTTTAGTATAATATTTATATAAACCTTTGCATTGAATAAAACAAATGTTTTATCATTAGAAAATTAACATTATATATATATATATATATATATATATATATATATATATATATATATATATATATATATATATATATATATATATATATATATATATATAATATATATATATATATATATATATATATATATATATATATATATATATATATATATATATATATATATATATATAATATATATATATATAATATATATATATATATATATATATATATATATATATATATATATATATATATATATATATATATATATATATATATATATATATATATATATATATATATATATATATATATATATATATATATATATATATATATATATATATATATATATATATATATATATATATATATATATATATATATATATATATATATACATATTATGTCTCCCTGAAAAGAGCTCCATGTTTCTACGAAGAAAATAATGATGCTACTTCTAGCTTGTGAGTCATATGGCATTCAGTTAAAAATACAAGATAGCCTGCTGAGGCGTAAAAGCCTTACGAATCGATTGGTAACCTCATGTTGACGCTTACTAAAGCCAAGCCCCTCGATTGCTGACTACGCTTCTACGGATATTAGCACTGTGACTATAAAATAAGAAAAGTATTTTTATTTATTTTTTATAATTTATTACTCACAGGCTCCCCGAATTTTTCTTTTAAAATACAATTGTTTGATAAAAAGTGCTATTGATAAATGTATTATTTTATATTTAGGAACGTCTATAAAGCCTAGAAAGGAATAATCTATTTCAATTGCATTCTTTTCTTATTTATAATATTCAGCTGTTGGATTATTGTTGATGAGACAGAATGTGAATAATGACAGTTGTATCTTTTTTATATAATGTAACTGGCAAAAGGAGAAATAATTGTTATAATTTAACAGCATTTTATTACTTCTATTGAAGCATGTAAATGCTTATTACATTCGATTTTATATTAAAAAGTAAAAATTGCTAAGTTTTGGCTTTTAAATATCAAATATAGTTTCGTAATATATATTTACTTTAAAGTTTCTAAGATATATAAAATTAACTGAAATATTGAGAAATTTCTAATTTTATATTCGTTAAGGACACTAAATCGATTAAATACTCATAAAATAATGGGAAAACTCTACAAATAACGGAAATAATTTTGGTTTTATATTTTAAATTTATAAAACACCAGAATATAAATATTGTGCAATGAATTCAGTTAGAGGAATTCATTGCAGTGCGTGTGCACTGAAAGAGAAGAATTTGAAGTGGCACTTGCTTTTAGTTAGCTGACTATTTGGAATTCTCAGCTAAAGCCACTTCTCAAATATATTATAACGATGAAAGGCTATTCTGATGGAAATAGTTAACATATTGATCAGTTTAATAGGAATGTTTTCGACTTCGTCAAGATTATGCTGCATACACAATATCAATACACACTCCAACACATCGGAACACGAAGATTTATATGTATAACAATATGACAATTGAAATTTTGGATATATATATATATATATATATATATATATATATATATATATATATATATATATATATATATATATATATATATATATATATATATATATATATATAATATATATATATATATATATATATATATATATATATATATATATATATATATATATATATATATATATATATATATATATATATATATATATATATATATATATATATATATATATATATGCATATATGTATACCTACGAAACAAGTATAATAAAATGTATATATAACATTACACACATTCATGTAATATTATTCATAATCATTAATATAATTAATTTAATATTTTTACTTACTTTTTAACGCTTTAAAAGAAGTATATGTCATCTTATAATGAGTGTTTTTATGAAAATTAAATAAATATATATATTTTTTTTAAATTTGAAACAATTTAATCAATTAAGAGCAAAAAATGATTAAAAGAAATACGCAAACTATATAATGCAAATATGAGGCCTAATCAGGTTTATTTTAATTTATAGTTTAATATTCTTTTAAATATTTTGATATAAAAACTTTCATTAATTTATGTTTCTGATGTATGTTTTTGGCTTATAGGAATTGAATACGTAAAAAAAATGTATCTAAATATTTTATGTTGAATTAATTTAAATTCTATAACATAATATTGTAATTGAAAATGTAGTTGAGTTTGAGAGCATTAATCTTTAGAAACAGAAAATAATTTGATTGAGCTGATCACATTTGTTTGTCTGCTTAATGTTCCGTTGTGTGTGCTGGTGAAAAATCGATATTGGTGCAATACAAGAGGAGTTCGAGTGTGTATTAATCTTAAGAAATTGAAAATAACTTGGTAATATCTTTTTCTGCAATGATTTAAGTGTTTGTAAAGAAAGCAAGTTATGTTCAATGAAATTTACCTTAAGCAATTGAATTTAATCTCTAAACTGCTAAACTGTAATATTTGTAAAAGAAATGATTTTATATATTTGAACTTCATCAAAAAAAGACAATATGAACTCTCTAAAAAACATAAATTGTGTGCTGATTTTTCGTTCCGGTTTCTTCTTAAGTAGAATCAATTATGAACTATTTCAAAATAATGTCATTTATTTAATTTATTAGTAATTATTTTGAGTTATTCTGACTGAAATTTCAATAATTAGTTAAAACCAGATATTTCCTCTATATTTTGAATTTCCTGTTTAGGAGAATTTGCCAATGGAACTGAAAACGAATAGTAATTGCAATTTCAGATCAGGCGAATTTTGAATAATTTTGGTGTGATAGTGCTAAAAAAGACTGTAATTCATAGTCGAATACCGTTGGGGACTGCTAGTGCTGATTAATTTATCAAACATCCCTGCTTACTTTTCAATTGAACAAATCATATTTTTTAAATAAAAGTATTTGTAATAAACATATTTCGAATTATTTTTTATAAAATACAATTTTAGAGATACATTTTATAAAATATTTATCATATTTTTCGATATTTTCTACATAAGCGCCTTGACAAGCATAAAGCGAAAAAGAGTATTCGAAGAAAATTAAGCATATTAATTAAATTTAAAAAATCTGATTTTTATATGTGATATATATTTGATTTCATATATGAATTTTATATATTATGAAAAAATAGATAGCATTTGATATCTATGATTCCATAATAAAATATTGATGAGGTTTTAAATTGATTTTTAAAATTTAAATATTTTAATCAATTTAAACCTCATCAATATAAATTTCGTTTTTCTACATAAAAATAACAGCAAAATCATGTTTTATTGAAAAATTACAGAAAAAGTTAAAATTGCACATAAGCACATATATTATTTTTAAAGTTGCTATTCACAAGAGGTTAAAAATAACAATTTATAAATTTTAAAAATTTATGATAACAATTGTCAAATGCCTACAGAATAGGAAAATATACCATTAACAAGAATATGGCTATATTAAGGTTTTTATGATTTAACAAATTATTAACTTAGCAAAATATTTAATTAATTGTATTTATATATATATATATATATATATATATATATATATATATATATATATATATATATATATATATATATATATATATATATATATATATATATATATATATATATATATATATATATATATATATATGATATATATATATATATATATATATATATAAATATATAAGGCACAGGAACTTTCATAACACAAATTTGTTAAGTGTAATGAAGAAAATTTGAAAAAAAAATTGCTAACAAATGTCATATTATTCACTATGCAGTAACATTCATTAAATAAAAAACTATAGTTTACAATACCTTTTGTTATATGTACTTAATTTGTTAAAGCTGCACATTTCTTAATAAAAGGGCAAAAAATTAAACATCTCATGTTGCCAAAATTTCATCTAAAACGAAACATTTTACTACGTATTTTCTTTTTGTTTCACATTTTTGCACCACATGCAAACAATTCATTTGTAAATAGAAAATGTTTATACTTCTACTGTTTATTACATGCAAGTGTATAATCAAAATATTTAATGAAAAAAGTTTTGAATATTAGTTTGTAATCTATATAACTCAAAAACTAATTTATATGCATATTTTTACCATACTTATTTGGAAATTGGAGAAACATAAATTTGTATGGCAGAAAACAGCATAAATACATTCTCACATCGCTAGCACAGAACGTGTCATGCAATATTACTTTTTGACAAATTATCTTTAAAAAATTATGCAATAAAAAGTCATAATACAAATTGTTGTTTTACTTATAATTTTATAATTATATTTGTAGTTCTCTTCCTTTTCAACCGGATCAAACATTCTCTGCAGCTTAGTATTTAATGAACTTTATAATACAGGGTGATCTTTTTTAAAGTGACAGTGTTTGGAGCGCCCTGTAGCGCGATGTAATATAGCCGAAATGGCACCAAACTTGGTATTTAGACTAATCAAGACACGGGAAAAAGGATTCCGAGAAAAAAAATTTAGTTCCAAAAATAACCGTAGGGCATTTTATGGCTCTTTACTATGTATAAAATGCGAGAAAATAAAAATGCTAACAATTACAATCGTATAATTAAATTATTAATGTTCATTTACTACATTAACTTCCCCGGCATTGAGGAATTAGACCACATTCAATGTGAGCACCGTTCTCAGAAATAACACGGTGCATTCTGTGCACAACGTTCTCCACAGCCATGCATAACAAATCACGAGGAATATTTTACACTGTCTTTGCTATGTTGTCCTTTAGAATAGACAAATTTGATACACCACCAACATAAACTTACGTTCCTGTAACGTGAGAGGCATGGCCACTGGAGCTCATTTACTTCAGCTGAGATTATTTGTCGGAACTTTGTACTATACTTGCTTTTATAGTCCCTATTACTGGCACTGTCAATGCACAACATTTGCATTTTGCTTTGATACTTGTGTTTTATGCTAATTCTCGTTATTGTAAGCTACAACAGCACCACAAAATGCCCTAGCGACAACCTTTGGAACCTTTTTTATTTTACGGAATTTTTATCCCATATTTTGATTAGTCTAAATACTTTGGTGCCATTTCGGCAATTAGACTCCAAACACTGTTACTTTAAAAAAGATCACTCTGTACATCTGTTATCAGTTCATAAAGTTAAAATATCGTACACTATTAGAACTGATTTTAAACACCGCCCACCCTATCTAGTAGTCAGAGTGCTTGACTAATAGAGTGATAGGTCCTGGGTTCAAATCCTAGTTCGGGCATGGATATAATTTCTGTCTCTATCTATATTGTCTTTGTCCTTTCTTTGTATGAATGGTTGCCTACCCTATAAAAAGGTTTTTATGGCATGTGTGTACTGAGAAAGTAGGACTTCAGACCAAAATATGTTTCAGTAGAAAAAATGGAGCAGCCCATCCCATAATGTCAGCCTAGCTGACTCATGACAACAAAAACATTCGATTTAAACAAATATTTTATAAAAGTAGCAAAGTTTAGTACTCTCTAGGTATTTTAATCCCAAAGAAAATGAAATAAATACATTCTATTTTCATAAAACGTATATATAGATGCCTCAGTCTAATTCCACAAGTGGATTAAGTTTATAACTTCAAGACATCAGGTTATGAGTATTGTAAGTAATGACATATATTATTGAATAAAGTTATATTTGGAATTTTTCGGATATATAGGGAGTTCCTTATAAGCAATTTCCTTAATGAATACATATGGAAAATGTCTCGTAATATTTAAATAGATGAAACTTCCACTTCCAAGGCATTACTGAATGATTTTCCGCAGACTAGTTATTCCATGTACTTTCATCTGTTAGGGAGAGAGATTGCAATAACAATTGAAGCTGGAATGAGGCTCATTATATGGTCCGCTGCTAATTTTATAGTTGCGACTCAATTCAGAATTAAAATAAGGTAAAATCAAATATTATAAATTTCAAACAACAAACTAATTTCTGCCTTAAGAAAGTATGATTATCGTTATAATTGCTACTTTGCATCTTTAATTTAAAAGTCTAAAAATTTTAATCTGAATTGGAATGGATGTCATTTTTTTAAAATAATCATTGTTTTTTTTCCATCAATGAAGCGAATAAAATTCATTTCTTTAGTTATATTGCAATAAGCGAAAAAATATGCTTATTTTCTTTTACTTAAAATTAGAAATTTAAGCATAGTACTTTTACCATGCAATTTCTAACTACCTATAAGAAAATTAAAAAGCTAAGAATAAATATAAAATACTTGTACATTCATTAAAAATTTCAATGAAGGCTTTCAAACGATTGCAAAGAGCTACAGGATTTTTAATGATTGCAAAAGTTATTCGAAAGAAAGAGAAAAATTATTCAGCACTATCTTTCACAGAAATACATACACAAAGCAGAAGTAAAATATCCATTTTTCTTTGTTTAACAATAATTGACAAGAAACTTCAGAAGAATTTCTCAAAAGATTAAAATCTTGTCAGTAGACCCCGATAAGATTATGTAGAGAATGATTGGAATAATTACAATTTAGCATTCTGATTTATAAAAGTTTAGGATGTTTTTATGAGTTTTTATTTTCATATATACTTAAATTTATCTCTTTCTGCAAAATTAGATTCATTATTAGTAAAGTAGTATATGCGATAGTTCTTTGAAAGTTTCTTTAAAAAAATATCAATTGTAGTGCAGAAATATTTTTAAAAACATCATGCTTTGTCTTCCTATTACTATTTTAGTATGAAAGGTGCCGACCAACTTGTCTAGTGGACAGCGTGCCCAACTACGGATAAGGAGGTCCTCCTGGGTTCGAATCCCGGTTCGGGCATGGACTTTCTCTCTCTATCTATCCTGTCTTTGTCCTTTCCTTATATGTATGATGTGTGAATGTTTGCCTACCCTATAAACGGGTCCATATGGCATGTGTGTACTGAGGAAGCCGCACTCCACACCAAAATATGGTTCAGTTGGAAAAGTGGAGCAGCGCACCCCTTGTTGCTAGCCTAGCTGGCATACGACAATGAATGAATGAATGAAAGAAAGTATGAAAGGTACACAATGAGCATATAAATCATGTGTAAAATCAAAATTATTTGAGTAATTTACAGTTCTAACTTATCTTAAACAATGTAATTAAATGATGTACTGAATCCATGCACGATTCGAAAAATAACAAGTATTAAAATCATAGGAATGAAACATCCTGAAATGCTATCCCTACTAAATTGCCAATGTGCAAGAGTTACTTCCTATTGAATCAATAGCACGAGAGACTTAATTTAAAATTCCTTGCTCACATGGAAGTATATAATAAATGACCGTAGACCACTTTAAGGAAAGATGAAGCCCTTTTCTATATGAAAGGGTATATTAATAGACAGAATTATCAAATAAGGGGAACAGGAAAATTCATCCTCAAATAGACACGTACCGCTTTATTCTGCAAAAGTCACTGTATGATGTTCTTTACTGCATATTTTGTCATAGAGGTAGATTCTTTCGAGAAGATGTGGGTCATCTGTCTTGTTTTACCAGTTTTGTCATCAACCACATCATTCTAGTAGCGAGGATGTATGGATGGGATCAGTTTTATACAAGATGGAGAGCACGTTTACTTAAGCAGCTACTGGAGTGGAATAATTTAGCAATTCAGAATTCCTTTCCAAAGTACCGGTACTTCCGATTATCTGATATTAAGCAATGGGACTTTTGGATGTAAAATTATTTGAAAGATGTGGTTAGTATTTCTTTTGCAAGCTTACCGAAATAAATATACTCATTGACAACTAGTTCTGATAGTGACATTGGAGACTTCTTTATCTGTTGTGGAACATGAACAAAACCAATTTTGTTTCCATCCAATGTGATTAGGCATTGTCGTAGTGAATAAGTAAACGTTGTTGTTGCTTATCCCCGACTGGCGACAGAGTACCATCACACCAGCTCCATGAATCCAAAAATAGTCAGTCTCTCAAGCACCACCTCCGGTCTCAAATCCATGTCCCCTCTTTCAAACCCAATGCACTGAAAAATATGAGAGGGGGAGGCCTGAACCACTCGACATAGAAAAGTGGGGTGTAAGAGCAGCTTCTGTTGGTACAGAGTACCTGGAGCACCCAAGGCAGAATCCAAGGGTAGAAGTCTGACTTTGCTTCATTGCCCCAGGCTTTAGCTGGACATAGTAGAGTGGCCTTCACGCCTTGGGGAGTGGGTTAAGTACGTCGGGAGAGTAATCTCCTGGTTCACCCTACCAGGAGATTACTCTCCCGACGTACTTCACCCACTCCGCCCAGGAACACTAGTGCACCGGCAACTAGTGCACACTATGAGGTAGCCTGTAGAGAAGTAAACGTAAACAATAGTATCACACCAGTACAGTCATACACGTAAAAGAGTATAGATAGTATAATGTATAACTTTTATATTAATCTTTATTGTAAAATTAATTTGTCTTTTGTGGTCAAAATGTTGGCAATGCAATCTATTGCTAAAATGTGATATTATTTCTTCTCAAGCCTAAATCTTTATATCTCCCATTACAATTTTCCGATCAAATATGACGTCCTTCATATTAGTTTTTCTTTTCTTATAGCTTTTTGAAACATAAACCTTTTAATTACCCTCAAACTAAATTTTTTTATAAACAGGTACAAACATAAATATCTTTTAATCAAGTTATTTAAGTAAGAAACAGCTCTGCAAAGTATTTTAAAATCTAACTATTTGCTTTTCAACCAAGGCTTTTAAAAATTCATAAATATACATATTTCCTTCTAAATATGCAGTGATCGTTTATCAATGAAGTAAACAAAACTTTTTTTTAAATACAAAACCGGAACATTTTTGATGGTTTTCGAGCATGAACAGAAGTAAAAGAAATTAGACACTTAAAAACTGTTATTTAAAAAGCGTTTAGTGAAGTTACATTCTTTCACAGAAAAATGGATTTAACATATTTATAAAACACATTATGTGTGTTAAGATTTTCAAAAACATCTTTAAATACTGAGGGCATAGTGCATTAAAATTTTTATCTATGCAGCCATTGAACTCAATCTTTCTAGAATTATAATTTTAATTATTTTAAAAATAGAAATTATAAATAATAAAAAAATAATCTTTCTTTGCACATTTTTACTATCAAAAGAATTTTTTCCCTTTTAGATATTGATGATATAATCAAAGAAATAGATAAGTGAAATTGAAGAGATTTTAAATATGGCAACAGATGCTCATGTAGTTATTTTTTATATTATAATCTTCAATATTCTCCTTTAAAATACTAATTCATTGAAAATACCAAAGGATGAATTAATATCGATGGATTTCATTAATAATTTGTATAAAAGTACATGGTGTGAAAATTCTTAATGTGTTAATAGGGAATAAATGAATAGGTTTCAATACGAAAAAAATAGTGCAATTATCAAAAATGATTTCCTTTTAAATTACATTTATTTTTTAAATTACACATTCATTGAAAACATCAAAAGATGAAATATCATAGACGAATTTCATTAATGATTTGCTTAAAAGTACATAGTGTTAAAATTTCTAATGTGTTAACAGAGAATAAATGAATAGGTTTTAACATGAAAAAAATAGTACAAATTTTAAGAAAAAATTCTAAGAAAATTTCCAAGATAAAATTTTGGAAAATCACCATTATAGGAAATATTTCAGTATATGTTTTCTGTTCTGATCAAAATAAAGTATCAGTACTTTATAAACATAACTAAACCATCACATTTGAGCTTAGATATAATTTTATTTTTCATAAATATAATTTAAAAAAAAGTGAGTTTATAATTAAATTGGGCTTATGATATTCAACACCCTTCGTATTAATAACACATTCTAAGATATAAGAAAGTACATGTAGAATTAAAATAAATTTCTCGGAATTGTGCTAAATATATTACACAAAGTGTATTTTTATTTTATATGTATTCTCTATATAAGTAAACGCAAATATTTCAAAACATTTAGCGATTTTCATAATTGACATCATCAGTAATAACGAACTATTTTAAATTTTAAAATACTTTAACACATACCTTATTATTATTTCCGATTATCTTAATAATTTTTATACTTAACTACTGATTCAAGCTTTCAGCATAAAATGTCCAGGGAATTTTCTTAGTTTTTTATAAATGCATTAATATAAAGCTGATTTTCGTTAAAAATTTCAATTCAAATTTAAAACTCAATTTATTGCTCAAATAAGACGTTTCTAAGACAAAAATTCTGTTTTTATAAAATGAAAGTTATTTGAATATTCAATTGTAGAATTATATAAAAAATGAGTTTACATCATTGGGAAAAGCATGTTAATAATTAGTTTTTAATATATCTGTAGCAATCTAAATATCATTATAAGCATATTTTTATTTTGAATGCAAAATGATTTAAGTAGATTTAGAAAGCAAATTTCTATAAATATGATAATGCAAACACCCAAGCACAAAATTATGTGTCATACGCTATTAATTCCATGCATTTAGATTCCATTTTGATTATGTTTAACATTTTGGATAGCTTTGGTTTTTTCTTTGTATAAGTTTTAAATTATTTTATTTCTGGATTTTAGTATTTCAATTCATTGTCTATTTATATTTTTAAATCGTCGGGATTGAGCTGGGTCTCTTGCTTTATGATTGTCCAGTCTGAAGAAATAAACATAAAATATTAGAAATGGTAGATCCTCTGTATAAAACTCAAGCTGAGTTTTTATTTTTATTTGTTACTTTATTTGATCATTTCATCATTTTTTATAGAATATCCCAATCCAGAATTTGTTTTTCAAGAATGAAGGTGCGTGGTTCTTTTCCTTTTTATGTAATGCAATTTAAGAGTAATTGCGTGGTGTTTTATTTCTTATTATACATTTATAATATAAATGTTCAAATAATAACTATAGTTATTGTTTTTATTATCATTATTTTAAAATTTATTTAATTTTTTTTTGCTAAATGCAGAGTATATGTTTACAATTTTACTAATGTGCTGCTAATGAAACATATATTACAAAGGAAATGATAAAAGCTCTAAATGAGATATTTATAATTTTCTAATTAAAGAGGAATTTCAAGCATTTCACACTCATTAGACTTTCCGGAAGCTTTGCATACCTTTTCTACTCGTAGTTGAATCTTGTGAAATTTGTCAGCGTTATCCACTAGAAATTAATTAAAAGATTAGTTTGCAAAACTGTTGGAAATGTGTTTTCAAATTTTAGTATATCGAGAAATATCAAATATTTTTGTTGCAATAACTTTTCATACCACAGTTGATATCATCTGTGTGGTAAAGAGTACTTTTGTAAATATTCAAGAAAAATATTTGCAAAATTAAATAATTCCTTTTTTAATTTTTCTTATTTGTTTACATTTTGGATAGTGATAATTGTTCCATTATTTTATCATAAATTTCATTTTCAACAAAAGGATATTAATATGTAACTGTTATTATAACGAGATACGCAAAATTTTGCTTATCATTATTTTTAGACATTGACGATATTGATGAAAACATCTATAATCATCTTTTAAAAAGAATAATTTGTAACAGTTCATTCAAGTTTCATACACATATTAAGTAATAAGAAATTACCAGATTACTCATATTATAAAATATAAATGACAGAAATAAAAATGAACGCAAAATGAGCGGCTATTAGAAGTTTTTATTAAAATTTAAATATAATTCTACACAAAACTTTTGAGATCTTTAATTTTTAAGTCACATATTACCATTCTTATCTTAAACAAAATTTTAGAATTTCTATATTGTTATAATGTATGGATTTTTATTAAAAATTGAAAACTTATTAATTAATACCAGCACGTTTAAATACTAAAGGTATGGTATTTTTAGTACATTTTATAATAGATCAGTTTGTGTGTTGTTTGTGCGAAATTTTATATTGAAATTCCCCCTTGAAAAGAATTTTTTTTAATCAAGATATAAATTGAATAACAATTTATATCTTGATTTATATCATCGAACTGACTTTCAAATGAATATAAGAAATGTATTTTAAATTTTTTATACAAGTTTGATCTCGAAATTATAAGCGCATTCTCATTGTTATCTTCCAAATTTTCAATATAAACGCGTATATTAACATTTAAATTAAATTAATAATAAGTAATTTAACTTTACTAAAACCTCATTAAATTGGTATCTAGATTTTATCAATATTCACGAATGAAATGAAAAAGAAAACATTTTTCAATAAAGTGTCACTCATTTTCATTATGCAATAAAAAAGGAAATGTTTAATTTAAACCCTCAATAGTTTGAAGGTTTTCTATGAAACTTTATAATGAAAATTCCTCTTCTAAAATGAGATTTCATTTTTAAAAAATGTGATTTGATTAAAGGAAAGACATTTATTACTAGCATACAATTGAGAATAATTTTTAATTAGTTCTGTGTGAATGTGTACATTTTTAATTAAATATTTTGAACTTTCAGTTCGGATTGTGATTGTATAATACCATTATAAATAAATTTATCAAATATACAATTACTACACTGCTAGTACAGGTAGCGAAAATAATCTGTACAATAAATATAGTTTAAAACTTACAGACGCAATTTTAATATATTAAAATAAATTGTATCAAAGTGTTAGAAATATTGGTTAAAATACTTTATTTTTTCAAAATAAATTAGTTTGAAAAATCCAGGTAAATTTTTCGAAAATCTAAACTAGAAAATTGCAAAAGTAGAAAATTATATTATTACACACTAAGCAAGACAATCAGAATCCTACAGTATTAAATATTTTCACTCCTAATATAAATATTTACATAAAAAACAGAAGAAAGCCCTAAATACATCAAATATCTGATATTCGCCTCCAATATTATGCATATTTAAGATGTCTGAGATCATGAATATAATAAGTTTAAAACCATAAAAGGTCTAATTAGTTTTAAAAATCAATAAAACCTAATTAATTCTAAAATACGTCTTTATACATAAATGTGAAAATTATCTGTCGAGATCAGTAGGGAATTAATATGGATTGCTCCTTATCAAATAAATATATGTGATTACGGATCAAGCATTAATAAGTATTGATGACCAAAATGCATTTTAAGCAGTTTTTAGATATTTTATCTGTAAGTGTCACTTAATTTTATTTGCTTATGTAGTATAAGGAAACATAGAAACTTTTTTTTTTATCAAAAAATGATTTTAGTTAAATTTACAAAAACAAAGATTAAATAAACTTTAAAAGAGTAACTTGAATTAAATTATATATTTAAATTAATTGCGTAGTACAACTTTACGGATTATACATAATATTAATGACACTGATTTTGAACATTTATATAAGATATATTTAAAAAAATTATATACAAAATTAATTTTCATGTGTAAAATTATTTAATTATTTAGAAATTAAGCAGTCGAACAATTTATTATAATAGAACCATTAATAATATCCATTTTGTGCGGATTAATCAATACTATATACATATATATATATATATATATATATATATATATATATATATATATATATATATATATATATATATATATATATATATATATATATATATATATATATATATATATATATATATATGTACTTAAGTATTTATACATATATTAGTTAATATTGTAAATAAGAAAAATTTAATAAGAAATCTTTTTTAAGTTAAGTATTAGAACAGTAAAGTATTTTGTTTACTGAATTTTTAATGGTTTTGAAACAAATGTACTTTTAGATGCATCAGCTGATTGTTTTACAATAAATAAATGACACGTACAATACACTTATCGGAAGAAATAAATAGGAATAAATGCATTTATTGTACAGACATAGATAAAATTAATTTTTTTTCATAAGACAAATATTGTTTTAATGAATAATTTTCCTCTCTAACCATAGATAATAGAACTTGTTATGATATTTGAAACAACCAGTAAGAAATTAACTTAAGAAAACATTCCATTTATTTGTTGAAGATAATATACTTTCAAATGTCTGTGAAAAAATATTATGGCTTAAGGTATATTCTATTATAACAATTTAATTGAATAAAATGCATCACTGTAAACTTCGGAATCATTAAGAAGCATGCTTTAAATCAAAAGCTGAATGTAGATAATAAGACAATTATGCTTTCAATATTTAAAGTTGTAATTTAGAAGTATCTTAGAACAAATTTCTGTTATTTACATATTTGTAATATCTTGCCAAACTTAAATTAGGTCAATTTTAATGTATTATAACATAGACATTTCTCATATCTGGCCAAAATATGCAAGGATTTCTCAGAAAGATTGCAAATGATTAACCGTCACTTTTAGTTTCTCGTTCAGCTGGAATTGTCCTGTTGTATAATCATGTTCCTTACGAAAACAATACTTGATAGATTAATAATTTACTACTAATAATTAAAAAATAAAAATTTTAAAAATTAAAAAATATAATAATTGTGAGACAATTATTAATTTGAATTTGATTAACATAAATTAACTCAATGTAGGTGTTGATGCACATAAATTTCAAAATTATATCAGATTTACTCTTAAACTAGTACGAGAGTCACATAAACTTAAAAATTTAAATCTATTTAATATAAAACAAAACGTTTGACACTAAAAATAAGGAAAATATGGTATTACAACAGAAAATTAAATAGTAAAATATTTCAGTACTGTTATTGAATTATTTACATTACTTACACTGGTGTGCAAAAATGAAGGACGAAAGGGTTTTTCTAGTGCAGCGTCGGTCAGCAGCGTTCCAAATCGATAAAAATCGTACCAGAACATCCTCCAGATATATAAATATGGAAAAAATAAAAAAACTTTCCAAAAAAACATTCCAAATGATTAAAAAGGAACTTTATTGAAGAATGATCTTCGCAGGGACGGCTGAAACATCCATGTGACAGCTCTTTAGTAAGAAACATCCAGCTTTTACTAGGGGATATGATTTCCCCTGATAGCTGTGCAGGATTGACATCAGCTGTCCATACTGAGTATGAGGTTGTCAATAATATTTTGAGGTACTGCTGTCCATTCTTGTAGCGTTAATCGCAGCTCTGGAATCATTATTTGTGGCTGGTGACGTTCCGCCAAGTGTCTCCCTAGAAAGTCCCACACATGTTCGATTGGATTTAGATCCAGAGACCTTGCCGGCTAATCCATGTGTCCAATATCCTAACTTTCCAACAGCTCTTCGACAGCCTCTGTATGATGAGGTGGAGCAATCTCGTCCATGAAGAGGAACTGGGGACCCATAGCACTTTTAGAAAGACGCACATAAGGAAGGAGATTATCATTACAATAACGGGACGCAATGACTAAACCTTCTCTTACGACATGAAATTCAGTATGGGTACCAAGAATGATGCTTCCCCAAACAAGAACACCGGGACCTCGAAACCGGTCCCTTTCGACGATGTTGGAAGGGTTATTGCGTGTTCTCCGCTCTCTCCAGATGTGTATGCGTCCAGAATCGGTAGTCAGACTAAATCTGCTCTCGTCCGTAAAAGTGTACTCGACCCCATTGCTGATTAGTCCAGCTCTGGTGTTCCTGGCACCACACAAAGCACCTTCTCTGATGGGCAGACGTTAATGGTACACAATGTACAGGTCTTCTTGCGAATAGACCCCCATTGTGCAGCCTCTAGGTGACTGTAAACCGTTATATCGGTCGTTCAGTTGTCTGTTGGAGATGTCTCGCGATATCTCTAGTTGTCTGCGGCCTTTCCTTCTTGCCTGTAGGACCAAATACCTGTCGTCGACTACTATGGTTGCTCATGGATAACTACTGCTGAAACTTCGAACAGCTGTTCCTGTAGTTTGAAATACTCTCCAGATTCATGAAACGATGCTGTGAGCGATTCCAAACTCGGCAGCCACACTTGCCATGCTTCGACCTTCCTCAATCTTCCCAATGATTCAACCTCGCGTAAGGTCATCTAAATGTCGTCTATGAGGTTGCCTGTTCATTATTTCATACCGATTAAACAACTCTTCGTCGTTTAAATTGATATACGCCGTGCAATAGCTTTCACAGAAACGCTGAGCGTACACTGCCAGCCTGCTTTATACTCCTCTGACATTCCCCCTTTACGTCATGTTGCGTAATTTGAGAATGCCCTTGCGTATCTGACCGTAATCGATCTTCTGATAGGTCTTTCGGTCCTATCTACCTGTTTGTTCCGCTGTTATGCTATTTTTTCCATTTCGTTCTTAATTTTTGCATTCAATGATTATTTACAAGTACACCAGTTTGCTTGTAAATAATCTATTATAAGAGAGAAACAGTTGAAAATAATGTCTTTTTCTTCTTTCTATTGACATTACGTTTCATTCAATCAGACAAGGTATATAGAATTTTATGCTTATAATAATTTCAAAATAATAAGAAAGATTAAATGAATGTTTTAGTTTGTAAAAGTACTGATATACTTAATTTTGATGAAGATGATTATTTTATAAATAAATTTGAATAATACATCACAATATTTCATAAAAGATATTGCTAAGCTAATATTAAAAGGTAATAATTAAAAACTTTGAAAATTAGGGTGTATAATAAAAAAGGTAATAAATGTTTAAACATATGATTCGATTAACATGTCAAGTACTTCAGGAACTATAAATTTTCAATCAAAAGCGTCCTAACAAAGGAAAATCACTAAAACAGTTAATTTTTTACCAAGAAAGGCCCAATAAATTCCATATATTATTTAATTTATTGTTAAATGTGTAGCAATCAAAAATTATTCTACATAATATCAAAATTTAACAAAAACTGCAATTAAAGCTTAGAATTTTCAAAATTCTTAATTTTGGAAAGGAATTTAACTACATGGACAAAACGAATAATTTCTGAATGATCGAAATATTTGTGCATAATATTATATGTTTATGATTTATATTTTAAAAAAAATCATAAGCTATTTATAAAATTTCTGTCAAGTTGAAAATTTAAATATCGCTTAGAATATTTATTTTGAAATTATAAATTAAATCTATTATATTTTATTGTTTTGACAGGTTGGTTACTTGTATGGTAAATACGGATTTGATAAATAAGTATTTAGATGGAAATAAATTCCATCAAATTTGGAATATTTTACTTTCATTGCAATAAACTAATTTCAAAAATCTAAAGAGAAAATAGACATGTGTATAATTGTTAACTTAGTAATTATTTTTTTATGAATTGTTCTTCTGGATTACGAAAATAAAATGAATTTCTTGTGTTTCCGTATTATTTAGTACTAAGTGTAATTTCGTATTATTTGGTACTAATAGTGTAATTGTAAAACTCTAGGTCTAATGTTCCTTATATTTATTTACTTCTTCAAATATTTAACAATTCTGAAACTATTCGCAATTAATAGTATAGTAAACATTTATCTGTCATTGAGTTAATTAATTAGCTTTTAACATACCATGCATGATTTTTATTAATCCCATATAAAACTTTATACTATTTATTTAAAGTTATTTAAAATAGATTCATTAATAATTCATTAACGAAGTTATAATAAAAACTAGTTATACCTATTAAAATAAAAATGCAACAAACTTTAAAACAAAATTATTAGCTAAACTTATAACTTACATTATAAGATAAAAGTCCCTAAATGCTAATATATCATTTATGTAACAAATAATGGATGATCAATTGTAAATGTACGAAACGACACGGTGGGTACAAATTTAGACTTTATTGAAAATATACATCATAGGCTTGAGCACAGCGATCCCACTGATAAACAAGCAGCAGGATTCCTTGTTTCCAGAATAACTGTGGCCGTGACGAGATCCAGTCTTGCACAGTGCCCTTGAGTACGTTTTCCGAATTGAAGCGCTTCTCTTTCTGATGTGTCTTCAGTGGACAAACACATGGGAATCGCAGGGCGACATGTCAAGACTGTAGGTCGGTATGTCCAACGTCTCCCACTTGAACTTGGCCAGTTCCATGTGTGTGATTCAGTAAACATGTGGACGCGCGTTGTCATGGAGCAGAACCACACCCTCCGTAAGCAGCCCCAGTCTTTTGTTCTTGATTGACCTGCGTAGGCATCGGAGTGTCTCAGAGTACAAATCGGAGTTTATGGCTATTCTGTGCTCGTGGAATTACACAAGTATCGGATCTTAAGCGTCGAAAAGGACGTTGAGCAAACATCTTTCCCTCTGACGGTACGGTTTGAGCATTTAGGGGAGTTGATGATTCATGCTTCCACTGGTTTCTCACATTCCGCTGTCAGAAATAGGATAACACCTCGCTGCTCCCCAATCGTCGAATATAGCAACACGGACGATATCCTGTCTTCATATGAACTGCCGCATCATTTAGACGCCACTTTTGATAGCCGAGCTGGCAGCCGAATGTTTAGCGCCCTTGCCTTCGGTTCAACAGTTCGTGGGTTCGAATCCCACTTTGAGAATGGATGTTTGTAGTGGTTCGGAATCCACTTTAAACCGTAGGTCCCAGTCTAATTATCCTTCGTGCGCAAAAAATGACCGTTGAGTGACAAACAAACCAAATCAAGCCGCTTTTGATATGAGCCTCTGCTCTTGCCTGAGCACGCTGGGGCCCGTGCAAGCTCCGACCCCAGTCAGAGACTCCAATCACTTCCTGAGATGTCTCGCTACGTTCTCCCATGGCGGAATGTGCAAATATTTAACTGTAACGTTTTTTGTCGTTTCGTACCTTTACATTGATCACACCTTATATTATGAACTTTGGTAGTAGTATTGAAAGATTAACATTTCGCCAGTAACTTTCATAATATGCATACACAATAATATATACTTGACAAAGTAATAAAAGTTGGAGATAAAATTATTATTGATAGCGAATAATGTTTTTTAATTTTATTTGAAATATTTTGTATACTAAATATTTTGAAAAACTAGCAAAGCTAATTAGTGAATTCTATGAAATGTTTAAATTGCAGAATGTCTAAAACTATTTTTTAAATTTTTTATGAGAAATGTTTAGTAATTTTTTAATAAAACGGTTCTAAATTTAAGAAGACATTTTTAAATGTCTAAATAAGTAGACTTTAATTTTAGCTCAATTGAGTGACTTCGTTATCATGTACCAAATATTTAGCAAAGCTGTAAAAAATAAAATTCATATGTGAGAAGTTTATGTTGCATTTTATGTAAAACAGAAATTTAAAATTGTTTTAAAATACCTACTGACAACAAATGCAAACAATTGTTTAACTTAACCGAATTATTTAACAATTTTATTCAACATTAAAGAAAAATAAAATATATTATCAGCCATATTATCAAGAGTTCTATATATATATATATATATATATATATATATATATATATATATATATATATATATATATATATATATATATATATATATATATATATATATATATATATATATATATATATATGTAAATACATAACCAGTCTGCATACATATTATCTGGGTATACAATTTAATTTTCTCGACAAATTAGCAACTACATTTATATGAACTGATAAGCGAAATGCTTTAAAAGTTTTAAATACATAGGTATGGATTATGAGATTTAAATTCACTATTTACATTAATCATTTTCGATAATATGTAGCAGGTACGGTAAAAACAATGAGACATACAAAGTATTTATGTTATGATTGACCCAGAAAAGGCTATTAAGAAAGATTAGATTTGCAATGCAAATAATGACAAATTATTATTAAAATTTAGAAAATATTTTTCTCAAAATGTTTTAAAAAACATCATAAAATAGTTGCTTCTTGAAAATTCATTAGCTAATTTTTATACCAGTCTATTTCTTTTTTTTTTTTATATAAAAAATATTTATAATTGTGGTGAAAATTGTTATTTATAATTATTTACAGAATTATATATATATATATATATATATATATATATATATATATATATATATATATATATATATATATATATATATATATATATATATATATATATATATATATATATATATATATATATATATATATATATATATATATATATATATATATATATATATATATATATATATATATGTATGTATGTAATTATATTAAAATAGTAAGTCATCAAGAGAATTAAATACTCATATTATAATTTAAAATTTTCTACCTTTGTTCTGTGTAATAAATTTGTTTTATAAGTACAGATTTTATAATTTTTTTAACTTAGATTGAATTTCCTTATTTGATTTTTACATTACTGTTATCTGAAGTTTTAATCAATATCAAGATAAATTATATATCCAACCTTTTTCTATGCGAATTAGTCAAGCATAACATGATTGATTGCATTTTATTATTTTTATCAAGATGTTTAACTGTTGTCTCCATTACATAATTGTACTTTATCGCAGGTTGATTGATTGATATTTGTTCAAAATTTAAAATTTCTGTGAAGCAATAGCAAAGAAAAAAATTGGCTATCCTATACTTTACTGTAAATTTTGAATCTAGGCTGAATTTTATCTCATGAAAAAAATAATATTCCAGATATGTGATATAAAATAATATTCCATATATAAATAATTAACATTATTTTTTGATTTGCATTTTACTTAAAGATTAAGTTAAGCATTTTTTATGATAGATATATTTCATGAAAAATTTCAGTGTTATCTCTGGTTTAAAACTAACATTGCTGGCCTCCGTAAATGTAACACTTTAAAGGAAGCATGCATATAACATGAAATTTACAACATGCCTTAGCGGAAGTGAGATATGCAAATTATTGGAATTTTAGTGCAGACGCACGCTTGTTTCGCCACTTCAAAGCTCTAGTCAAAGCTTGGAGATTTTAAAGATTTCAAGTTAGCCAATTGGGTTTTTCTTGAATTTTTTTTAAATGATCATTTTGCTGAAAACAGCGATCATTTTTTGATCAATTATTCGAGTTCGACGAGGAAGGAGAGTACTCTAATGAGGTTGTGGATTTTTCAGGGAAATCGGTAGTCATGTTGGACGAAACCAAACAAGAGTATTGCGGATATGTGATTGCTGGATGTAGGAGTGTACGATGAACTGACGTGTTGGATTCCATCTACCTTAGTGGAGCACTTCATGTCATGTCAGGCAAATTGTGCGCATGGCAATGACACGAACCACAGCACAGCACATTCAGTCTGTAACGCATAATCTAGTCGCTGCGTGAACCACTCGACGCCATTTACAGCAGAGTGGTCTGTCTGCAAGACGTCCATTGCTTCTTCTACCCTTGACACAGAACTACAGACGTCTCCGCAACCAATGGAGCGATGAAAGAAGGATGTGGACGGCAGAATAGAATGAACTTCTCCTTACTGACGAGTCATGCTTTTGTCTGCAACAACACAATGGTCGCATTTGAGTCTGTAGACACCGTGGAGAGAGGATGTGGAACAACTGTATTATGAACTGCCACACTGGTCTTGCTTCGGGTATTATAGTATGGGTTGGTATAGGATATTACTCTCGCACTCCTCTAGTAGACATTACTGGTACTTTAAACAGCCAGCGCTACATATCCGAAGTTTTGGAGCCTGTGATCCTTCCTCACCTTCAGCCATATTTCAACAAGATAATGCACGACCATAACTGGCACCCATTGTCCAAGGGTTCTTCGTCAATCGCCAGATTGAAGTGGTTCCCTGGCCGGCTCGCTCTCCGGATCTTTCACCGATAGAAAGCATGTGGTCCATGGTTGCTCAACGATTGACCCAGATTACATCCCTTGCTGCCACAACAAATCAACTTTGACAACGTGTGGAAGCTGCTTCGTCTGATGTACCCCAAGAACACATCCAAAGTCTCTTTGAATCAATGTCGAGGCATGTGGTAGTGCTGATCTCTAAGTTTGACGTTTACTCTGGCTACACTGATTTTGGCAGGAACCGCACTTCACAGTTTACAAATTTAATCATTTGATACTTGGTAAACATGTTATCTACAAAATAAATTTAGTTGTGATATCTCTGGACTTTCTTGGTGTTGCAATTTGAGTGGCCAGCAATTAATTTTGAAATTTCTGCTTAATAGAGAAATATCCATATTCATCAAGAAAAGAAACAATTAGGGGCTTAGGGGTATCTCTGGTTTAAGTCTTAGTTTGAAATTAATAGTTTATAGAACTAATTTTGAAATTATTAATCTAACTCAAATAGCAGAATTAAACTGAATCCTTAGAATGTGTTACAGGGATTATTAAAAATGCAGATTTCTATAAATTTTGTAAAACGGAAGTAAGAAACAGAAATAAGAAATAAAAATAGAATTTTAACTATGGTAATTCATCTATTTTAGTATATTTAAGTACTATATAAGCGTAACTTGATCAACAATATTTAATATTTTTTTCATATAAGAAATTCTATTGAAAGAATCAAAAGAAATCATGTCAGTAGAGTATAATATTTTATATTATCATGTTTTATGTGACTTTCCAGCTGAATTAAATATAGTCGTTAAATTCCAAGGAAAATTTAAATGCGTTTGATAAAATTTACTTAATTTAAATCTGTAATAACAGGGAAAAAGAAATTCGATTTTTTAGTTGTTAGTTTATTTAACCGATTAATTCTCCTCATATATCAAATTAATCTTATAAGATTTGACAAGATTTCTAATTCATTAAGATTGAAGCTTCTTAAATATTCATTGAAACAATCAATTTCAGACTTAAAATATGAAAGAAGCATATTTAATTTTTTTCTCATAAATGTGTTAAACAGATTTTAAGATAGTGTCAAAAATAATAATTATATTACAGAATTAAATTACAAATAGTTTTCCAATCCATAAAAAAACGGTGAAATATAAGAAATAAGCAGTGAAAATTGTCTATTTAAAAAGAAAATTAATCGTTAAATTGAAAGTGGTTGGAAAAATATAATTTAGAATGTACCTTGGCAAAAATTTAGCGTCTTCTTCAAACTTGATTTCGTGTATGTTTGAAGGAGCAAGTTTGTTCTGAAATACCGATAAACCAACCAGAAATAAACTGGCATTATACTATCAATATGGCACCAAATTGGGTAGAAACTGATTGTTATCCTAAAATATAGGTCACTAAAAATTGGCAATATATATGGATGAAGAAAGAAGATAATTGAAGGAAAAATATTACATTCATGTTAAAAATTCATGACATTTTTTTACAAAAACATATTATTTTGTTAAAAATAAATGTCACCTTAAGTTTAAAACTGTTAATGTTTTTACCAGTTTAAATTCAAATTTGTAAACAAACTCAAGTGTATAGATCAACATCAAATTTTTCATTTATAGAATATTTATTCATTAGTTTTGAGAAACGTGTGATAGTATTTAAGATTTTTTCTATGTATTTCTATAAGTTGCATCTTATTTAACATAGGAAAAATAAATTTATAATTTTATCTAGATACATGGTTTGTTTTCGCCAAATCTTTGTGTAATTAAATGCACCAAGAATAATAATGGTCCATAATTAATATGATAATTGGATTTAATATATCCAAAAAATAATTAAGTTTCTCCTTTCAAATAATTTCATTTATATAGTTAGTTATTTGTTATTTAATATTTTAATGAAAAAAACTGAAACTAATTAACATCTCCTAATAATTTGATAAGCTGTTTCGTGAGAAAATAATTATAACACGGAAAATATTTCATATATTCTTGTAATTATAGACGGTAATGATGCATTTGTCCTGTATCAGTAAAAATAATTACCAATAACTAATCTTATATATCAAGTTTTAATTAATTTTGCTAGTAATTAATTAATGTGATCTTTTCGGATTTACTCATTACAATATCATTGTTTATTATACTGTCAGTTAATAAAATTAGGCGTAATATTGGAAATTCTTTCTAAATTACAATTTTAAAATTTTGAGTTTTAAAAAATAAAAAAAGTTTAAATATTTTATTGAAAAAAACAATTGATTTAATTATAAGTCTGTTCAATAAACCTTTTAGAAACAGGGTGTTTGGTAGTAATTAATAATAGTTTGATAAATTCCTTACCTCATATTTTACTTTTCTAATTTAGCAAGAATCTTTTTTTAAAATATTACATTATTACTGAATTATTAATAATTTCAATTTAAGGCCGCATTTTCCCAATTTTGAAATTAAATTATCTAAAAGTTTTAGATTACTTCAACCATTTCTATTGATAAAGTTTTATCATTGTAAGTCTACAATCTGTTAACTCATCCATGAAATTAAGTGTAACAAGAATTCATTTAATTTTGTTTTATGTGTTGAAAAATGTAATTGAAAATCAATTGAGTTTAAATTTGATTAATGTTAAAATTAAACATTAAGTGCAATCTTGTTGCACTAAATAAAAACGATTGCATTTAATGTGAAATTTTAAAATTACTAATTTTAAGTTGTAAGATAAATGAAATTATCATCCACCAAGACAATTATAGAGGAATTCATAGAATATTTTCTGAGTTTACTATACAATTATTCTGTGACGAGTAAATTCTTATGATAAGTTTGAAAAATATTTTAATCTTATTTAGATTTCACTTGTTAAATTATTTCAGTTAGAGTTTTAATCCTTGTAAATCGCGAGCACGCAATATCGTCCCAAATATGCTAAAAATTACAATTTGTCAAACATGACAAAATTCTTGTTGATTTCAAAGAAGTTGCTATGCAAGGTATTTGCTATATAGATGTCTTATACTTTTCGTTTAGAAAATAAATTTTAATTTTTTTGACTAGATTAGATATTTTTTGGCATTCTTCCGTAATAAATAAAAAAATTTTTTTCTGAGAAAATAATTCTGATTAATAACAGAAATGCCACATTTAGGATACTAAAATTAGTAAAATATTTTAAACCTTTTAGATTATACACCTTTATTTGAATATTTCTAAGATCTTCATTTTGTAATCGGCAGATTTAGTTATCAGTAAAGAAGTTGAATATAAATATTTTTTTATTACCTTTAAATACTTTTAAGAAGTTATTTATCATTTGAATATCTCATTAACCAATTGAATATCTTCACTAATTTCATGGAAAAGTGAATTAATGTTAAGGAACGTCGTATATATATATATATATATATATATATATATATATATATATATATATATATATATATATGCCGCCCAACTTGTCTAGTGGTCAGGGGGTCAGTATGCCTGACTGCGGATAAGGAGTTCCTGGGTTCAAATCCCAGTTCGGGCATGGATGTACTTTCTCTATCAATCTATCCTGTCTTTGTCCCTTCTTTGAATGAATGAGGTGTAATTGGTTGCCTACCCTATAAACAGGTTCCTATGGCATGTGTGTACTGAAGAAATCGGACTACACACCAAATATGAATCATATGGAAAAGTGGAGCAGCGCACCCCATATTGCCAGCCTAGCTGGCACACGACAACAACAACAACATATATACACACACACACACACACACACACACACACACACACACACACACACACACACACACACACACACACACACACACACACACACACACACACACACACACACACATATATATATATATATATATATATATATATATATATATATATATATATACACAGGGTGTCCAGAAAAGGACTCCCTGATTTCAAAACTAAATATCTCGAAAACGAAGATCGATAGAGGAATGCAGTAAACGGTATGTTTATAGTAAAAACTGTAAGAATGTAATACATCAGTTTGAAATAATAGTTGCAAAATTTGCAAACAGATGGCGCTGTAATCACCATACGTAATGTTTAGTGTAAATAGTGATCCGAAGCCCAACGATTGAAGCGTGAAAGGAGGTTAGCGTTGAAAACATTGTGATGTGATTTTTTGCAAAGAATGTTTTCAAACGATTATTTCATTTATGTATGCTGATTTGAGCTGTACATTGTACAGCGCCATCTGTTAGCAGCTTTTGTAACTATATTTTCAAATTGCTGTATAAAATTTTTACAGCTTTCACAATAAACATACCTTTTACTGCATTCCTCTATCTATCTTTGTTTTCGAGATATTTAATTTTGAAATCAGGAATATATATATATATATATATATATATATATATATATATATATATATATATATATATATATATATATATATATATATATATATATATATATATATATATATATATATCCACTGGATGATCATAGAGAATTATAATTATTGTTGATTATTCAATTTAGCTAATATGACCTCAAATCATGTTATACAAATTTGGAGAAATATATTCATGCATTATAATGCTTTATATCATGTTCTTGACAACTGCGTATTCTTAAGGGTTAATATATGGGATTTAATAAACAATCAAGATCAATTATGTATTTCATATTTTTAAACAATGAATAGTGGAATTTGAGTAAATTTTTCTCATATCTACTTGGAAAGAAGTGATAATTATTTTTTAAATGAAGATCAATTATGCAGTTTACAACGTTTTTTTTGTTACAAATTTAAAATAAAAATCTTTTCTATTGTTTGCTTAATAAGTAAACTTTCAAGAAAGGCATCAAACCTGCGTTCAGAAGACTGACAATTGTATTTATTTAGTAATACAATCTAACTTACTTAAGGTCTTAAGTAAATTAAAAATGAAGTAGGGAGTAGTTGACCTTCCCCTGACAGTGCACGTATTTATTTCAAATCAATCTTCTTCGTATCATTGGTTTCTATTCTCTTGCCCTCCGACACCTATAAAAATGTACTCAATCAAATTACGAAGCTTTAATTTCATGTTCATTAATATTAGCGCTCCTGAAATATTTCTCCCTCTTCAACACTGCCACAAATTTTAAGGAAGTAAAATATTTCAGTATTCTTTATTAATATTTATCAAAATTTTGCAATTTCTCACATAACTTATTTATTTCTATCATTAACTTATTTATTACTATTTGGGATTGATAGACTATATATTGATATGCTTCATTACTTTGCTTCAGAGTATTATATTATTGATTTTTATATTCCATGATATTGAAGGTCTACATGTTATTTATATTTTTATGAAAATAGATAGCAAAAATCTTAAATTTACTTTAAGATTTTTATTACCTCTTTCTTCATTATCTATAATCTTAATATTTACTTGAAGTTAAAATTTAAAAAATGCTTACTCATTTCAATCAAATTAAATGGATTAAGAAAACGTACCATGTTATTATATTTATACTGAGCAAAATTCAAAAACAGACAGATGATATCTTTGTTTATTCACAAGAAACTTAAAATTTGTAAATATTACTTTAAAATTAATATACTAAGAAATGAAACTTATATAAAAATGTTAGAGAGAATTTAATAAATCACAATTTTTCAAAACTGTAATTTGATTAAAATTGTCTTCAAATTCTATAAATGACAGAATAAAAAACATTTTAGGAAAAGTAATTAACTTTATAAAGATGCATTTATATTATTAAATGCAAAAACTTTTTTAAATTGCAACATTGCTCAATTATTATTATAGTGCTTTACAAAATTAATGTTTTGATTGAAATTTTATAACCCACCTGAAAGCGATATCTAATTAAATAATTAAAAGACATTTAATAGTTTAAAGTATTTAAGAATTTGTACAAGATGATTTTTTCTGCATATCACTAGCAAAAATGAAGGAATTAAAAGCAATATGAATCAATTCTAAAAGTATATTAAATATACTTGAAATTGCATTTTATTGTAAATAATCGTTGGTATAATTTTTTTAATATTAGGAAATTCCATTTATATTTAAGATTTGCATCTGAATAATGATTTTCCGTCTTGTGATGATAAACTAAATTTATAGCTGTTTAAAAATACTTATAACATTCTACATTTGGTAATAAATACTTTAAAAATATAATATATACAAAATAATAAGGGGTTTCAATCGTTTAAAATTTTAAATTAGTTATAGGCAAAAAAAGATGATATCTACAATCATGTAAATTTATTACATTATTTCCCTTTAAGCAATAATATATTTTAAATAAATAGGAATATATTTACATTGGAAAATGATAAATAGGGAAATTTAATTTTTATATTAATAAAAAATATGAGCTATTGAATATTAACATTTCATCAATATTTACATTGCATTTGAAATATATAACTTTATTGATGATTATATATATAAAAAATAAGATAAATATTTCCGAAGAACATACTCAAGTAATCTTTTCTGGATATTAAAGAAAAATAATTATTTCGCTTGATTGAGATGCTAAATTTTTAATATGTTCAAATAATTTCTGAAGTTATAATGACATTCAGCACAAGCTTAATAAGATTTATGATGATAATTTTTATTATGAAATGTACCATTAAATTATCTTTCCTTTGAAGATATAAAATATTATATGGAATTTAGAAAAAAATTAATAAGAAATATGCGCGAGGAAATAGGATAATTGAACAGTATAATGAAAGCTAAATCTTCAACTGAGAGTACATGAAAGAGATCAATAAACCATTTTTTAAGTCTTTTCAGAATTCAATTTCTACTCTCATTAGCTAACGATAAATAGATTATCAATGGAAAATAAGTCATTAGTCATAAGAATTGCATACAATCAGACAAGTTTTCAAATTAATGAATATATTTTATTTGCTTGCTTGTGTACTTAAGAAGTTTTCCAATGAAGTTAAAAAAATCATTTAGATAAACTAAAAATCCCCATATAATTAGACTGTTTTAATTGAAAAATTATCTATACTTTATAATAATGATTAGTTTGTCTCGGAAAATATTATATCTTTAAGCATAAATTTTTTAAAGGGAAACTTATTGGGATTTTTATATTTATCTCAAAATAAGATTTCTTATCTTTATGTTGTATCTGTTTTCTGAATTAATTTTTTTATAAGAAGATCTCAAAATAAACATATTTTAATGAGTGTTGTCTAGAATATATTTATCATTAGAATTTGTTAAATGACTTTTATTAAAAAATAAACGAGCTTCAAAATTTCTTTTTATGTTAAGAATAATATCTTACATTTATTTTTCTCAATGATAATTACATAGGCAGTTTAATGTAAAACTGTATTATATATAATGAATCTTAATCTTATTAAAGCATAAAATTATGTCAGAACGTTTTTGCATTATTTTTAAAAACAAAGTTTTATCATTGGTATTGAAAAGAAGAATTTATAAACAAAATTACAACTGTCCATTGGAATAAATACGATTTCAAAGTCAATATATTAATAATGAAAGTGTCAGAATAGAAAGAATATCAAAAACACAAGTTAAGTTAAGAATATATAATACCATCGTTTTCAAATAATTCTAAGAATTAATGTTTTGCATTCAGCGATATATTTTGCACATGAATTTTCTGAGTGATATGTGGAAAGTTTTAAAACTATATCAAATTTTTACAGTTATGTAAACTTTGTGGTTTCTTATAATATTTTTCTTAGTTTTTCATTTTACAATTTTATATTTTAAAAAGCATATTAAAAAGTACAAAAAAAATGTGAAAAAGCAGTGGCTAAATGTATCATTCTTTTATCAAAACTACTTAAAAATGTTTCATATAATGCATACTGGAGTTCAGATACTAATTAAATGTAAGATTAAAGTTTTAATTGAGTGTGAGATAAGGCTTAAAATAAAATTAATTAAAATATGTTTTTTGTGGCAGTTAATTTTTACGCCATGTTAAAAGTTTCACTAGTGGAAAAAACCGCACTATTTGGAATGAAATAATGGGTTTTTGTACCCAAATAATTTTGGAAAAAAAGAATCACAATTTTTTGAATAATTATAGAGAGAGACACTGCTTTTCTGCTTTCTGCATTTCTGCTTTTACTTACATAACTTAAATGTTTTTGAGGTTTTCCGAGTTTTCTTCATTGGGATGCATGAATATTGCACAGTAACTTTCAATTTCACGTATGCTGATTTTGTAGCCGAATAATTAGACCTCAATTCAACAGTTCGTAGCTTCGAATCCAATCTGGGGCATTGATATTAATAGTGATTCGGAATAAGCTTTAAGACATGAATCACGGTATAATTAGCCCACGTGAGGGAAAAAAAAACGATTTTAGGACAAACATATCACCCAAACCTACTGTTTTATGAAAAAAATCCGAGAATTTATTGATAGGTGATAAATAAAATTTGTGTAAAAGCTTTTAGCTGTGATTCAAATGGTCATACTTGTGTCGGAAGTAGAATATCGGAAGTAGAAATATGAGGAAACTTGTAATTCAAACATAATTTTTTAATATCCATTGCAAATATTATAAGTACAACATCAGTTTTAACAATAGAGTATAGAATAAAATAAAATTAATCATATAAAGAAGTTAAAATATTTTTGAAAAGAGCTAAATATTTCCAGTTCACATTTAAACTCAGTGGAAGTGAAATTACTTAGAACTATTAAGCTTTTACAAAGATGCCCTTAAAGGAATTTTATTATGTTCATTTATCTATAACAAGTACTTTCCGAAGAATCATTAATATTTTTCAAACTCCTTTTTTATTTGCAATCATTGACTCAAATAAAAAATTATAATTTAGTTTAATTAATAACAAATTGACTCCCTCAATTTTGTATACATTATTTTCTCTTTTTTGAACAAGAACGATAGTAATCTAGACTAGCATAAGTATGAAAGTAAAAAATAATTTTCCAAAATAATTTAATTGTTTCAAATATATTGCAGAAATCAAGCAATTCAATCTCTTCTTCCTACAAAAAATTACAAAAGTTTAGAAACGCTCTAAACAAATTAAACTATAATCAGAAATTTATATGTAAATATTTCATTTTATTTGATGTAATTTGAAGAAAATAAAATTATCCGTGTATCTAGGTAAGGACATTTATAGCTAATCAAAATCTTCTTAATGCTATTGTGAATTTTTTGTTAAATACACACTAATGAGATAAATTGGTAATAAATGCTAATAGCCGTATTTCAAATAGATAAGGTTAAATTATATATAAATTATGTAAATATATGACACGTTTTGCAGTTAAATATTCTTAAGAATCCTCTTCTCTTATTTTAGAAGGAGAGATCTATTGTTTAGTTTTGTTTTGTGTATTAAACTACTTTTGGATACACAAAAATAACATATATAATATTAGGTAAAACACAAATACATTTAATATTCAATAAATTTTAAGCTACGAATATTAAATAAAAATTATTGATATTAAAATTACTTTTACTTTAAAAGGTAAAACATTGTAAATACTTTAAAATAATTATGAAATATACTTATAAAACCTAATTTATCCATTTAAACTTCATGGTACAAAATGAGCTTCAAATAAAGAAGTTTGAAAAGTTCAGAAATATTTCTAACAAGTTAATACAACTTTTTAATAGAATATTATACAAGTATAAGATTAGATAATAGAAGGAACTAAAAATGTTAAAAAATCCTATTGCTTTTATGACTGAGGATTAATTTATTGGTGTAAAGTGAATATGCAGAAAAAATACATATACTTTATTTTAAATTATTTTCACGTGTAAGTTTGAAAGTGAAGAAAGTAATGTAAAAACTATTACCTTATTGGGAAAAGGAAAAGCTTGCATCATTCTTCAGTTACATTATTTATTTCTTACATTACTTATTTCCTTTATAAAATAAATAATTTATTTATAATGAAGCAAACAAAATTAATATATTTTTAGTATTCAACAACTTTATTATGAAAAATAGTAAATAATATACCAATAAATTTTACACATATTTATAATAAATAGTAATATTTAAAAATGAAAAATAAATTTTAATTTTTATAGTGTTAGTTAAATTCATTTATTGTAATTATTGATGAATTTCATACATTATTTGTTAGTAAAACATAAAACTTTTATTAATACTTTTGACTTAAAATATCATTAAAATATTTTATTTAGTTAAAAATATAAATTTCTATTTTTGCACTTTTGTGATTGTTAAAAGATGCTAAGGTTATTAAAACAAAAATATATATCCAAAATTTATTACCATTTTATAATATAGATAACTTTGCATTGTCGATATATACGTATATTACATTTCTATTTTTCTCTGAGTACATACAAATTTGCTTTTTACACATACATCATTATTCAAACATATTTTAAATACATGTACATACTTTTCACAAACTTTATTTCTATTTTTACAGGTATTCTGATATTATATTGTAAATTTTTTGATGTATACACATACATAAATACACCCACATATATATATATATATATATATATATATATATATATATATATATATATATATATATATATATATATATATACAAACACACTCACACACTCATGATTTGAGGTTTACATTTAGTGTTCTTTATATCAGATGTAATTTTAAATTTCCATAGTTACCATTGCTTGGCAAGTAATGTTTAAGACATTCAATAACAGAAATTTTTATTTTCATGTTTTTATACCTTAATACGTCACGAATATCTAATCATTTCCATAGCTACGAATATTATGTTTTTAAAAATTTTAATCCTGTATATTTGTCTAATGTTAAACTTCAATAAATATTGATTTTAACTAAACACAATTTATTCCATAATGATAGGAGAGCTTGCAAAATTTGTAAAAATGTTTCTTTCACTTTGGAAAACAGGCAATCACGTTCTTTCATCCCAAGAGAATAACAAGATTTATAAGATATTTGAGGAGATAATTAGCGACAATAGCAGGGATCAGAATAAGAATGTAATCCAGCAAAATAAAAACAGAAAGTACAATTTTTTGCACTCACAGTTCTTCTAAGCACTGATACAGTTGCAATCTTCTTGAAATACACGATATAACATAAAAACGAATAATGCTAACTCTCATTAAGCGTAAAATGCCTTATAAAGGAAATAAACAGTCGCAATTTCTTTTCGGAGAAATTTTTTCTAATTTTAGACGATGGTGTACAAAAACACTCTACTTCTTATTTGTTTTGAGCATTAGACATTCGACATTAGATGACTCTGGATATATGTGTATGAAAAAGTTTGTTTTATAAATCGGTGCTCGGATATATTGACTGTAATAATTTGCTATCTGAAGAAAAATTGCTTCGATCCACTCTTCGATGAAAATTATTATTAATGTTAATTAAATGCAAATTAAGATAATTTTGACTAACTAAATATAAAAGGAAATGAAACAAGTTGCGGCTAGGTGGGTTGTGTGTGGGTGTATATATTTTTGCTCTTTTGAAATTTTTCTTCTAATCACTGAAGCTGATTGATATGTTTGATAACAAGCATATACATAATAAATTAGGTTGAATTGGTATATTTCAAAAAAAGTCATTAACGTATTCATTAGATTCACAGTACAAGATAATGATATAAATCGATGTACGAAACTAATGTTTCATTAATATGGATAAATTGAAGATGCTTATTACATCTAAATACGTGTTGCTTTTAACTATATTTTCCTGTACATAATATGAATAGGAACTACAGATGAAAGTATGAAAAATTATAACAAATCAATGTTCTTGTTTGTTTCTTGTAGAATGATTAACATATGTACTTTAAGGAACTTCACTGAAATTACTTTGCTTGCGTAATCGTATTTTTTCTTCGAGTTAAAAAATGTAGTCATACATTTTAAGAAACAATGTACAATGTAATAATACCAGTGTTTATATGAAACAGCATATAGCTTTACTATTCCACAACATTTAATTTTTTTAAATAATTTTTGTAGCATTCTTTATCTTTAAAGATAATTTCTTTGGTAATCATTCGCATTCCTAACATTATCAGTTCTCATTCCTAACATTACCTCCTTGATATTTTACAAGTTTTGCAATTAAAAATCATGTTCAACTTTAATTTTATAAATAATATAAGCATTGCTGATAGTATTCTATTGTATAACTCAATGAAACTCCATTAAAAATACCATTTCTTTTTATTATAAAATGACAATTCCCCAATTAAGCGCCATGTAATTACCATTATGGTATTTAAAATTTTCGAAACAAATTATAATAAATATTTTCAAATGTAAAAGACTATGAGAATTTGGTAAAATTAAATATCTATTTTAGTTAAGAAATTTAAAAATTCAAAACATTGATACATACAGAAATATACTTAAACGAAAACAGAAATACGAAACAATTAGATTAACACAGAATTATTAATATCAAAATTATAATAAATATTTTCTCAGTAAAATTTGAGAATTCAGTAAAATTAAATACCTATTTCAGTAATGAAATTTAAAAATTCAAAATGTTGATTTATACTAAAATATTCTTAAATGAAAACAGAATTACGAAACAATTATATTGACACAAAATTATTAATATTTTTCAACTATTAAAGTATGAAATTGAATTGTATACATAATTAATATATAATGCTATGAACTAATTCTCCATTATTTGATGATAAAATGTAGTATTTAGAAATCTATTAATATAATATATAAAAATCAAAATGAATTATAAACTGTTATAATACTAATTTTAATTACTTTATTACATTTTCATAAAGTATTGATGACTTTCCTTTGAAGGTTTTAAAGATATTGATAATGATTCCATTGAAATGAATTAAAAAGATTCATTTTAATGAATACGTGAAAAATGTTATATCACAAAACAAATTATATAAGGTTATATTTTTATACCATTAACACAAGCAGAAATTATATAAAGTGTTATTCAACTTTTTAGAGCCTAGTAATTTTCTGATTTTTTTGAAGTCTTATTACTTTAAAAAATCCGAAAAGTTTGCAAAATATTCGTTTCTTTAAAGTAATTGATATTTTGACTTCTGAAAGATTTTCATTCATTTATATTCCAGTTAATTTTTTTGTTTGAAAGAAATTAATAATATTTGACAGATTCTCCTATAATTTCTCCGCAGAAAATTCAAGTAAAATATAAAAAATTACGTACGTCTTCATATCGCATGAAAATTGTACAAATTTTAAAAGATTTTTTTACAATAGCATTTATAAAAAATCATTTAGATTATAATTACATAAAATAACGAAATTTAAATATTGCTTATAATTATTGATTTGATTTTATTCATAAATATATATGCTACTTATCCTGCCGAATTTTGTGTCAATTAAAATAGTATTTGTTGATTCTTTTGCATTTTACATCTTCGTGCTTAATGTTTGGAAGTGAGTGTGTGTGTATCTTACGTATAGACATCCAGCCACTCTTATTGAGCTGAATACTGCTCTATAAGATAGTATGATTATTACTTGATTCTACCGTGATTGACTATCCAATCGATAATATGGTCACAAGATATAATATTTATATACAGATGAGAGGTATCACATACTATATTAATATCCTTATTTCATTATATATAGTTAATATTCACTATATATTTAATTCTACTTATATCTCCAGTATGCCATTATCTGATATCTATATAAATATTTATATATTGTTTATCATTTCTATATATATATTATTGATTTGATTTTAATCATAAATATATATACTACTATCCTGCCGAATATTGTGTCAATCAAAACAGTATTTATTTATTTATATGCATTTTACATCTTCTTGCTTATTGTTTGGAAGTGAGTGTTATATATATATATATATATATATATATATATATATATATATATATATATATATATATATATATATATATATATATATATATATTTAATAAGGGGTACTAGGGTATTATAAAAATTGTCAGAAAGAATCTGTAGAAAATTCTGATTGTTTAATCTAATGATTTTTGAAATCATCTAAATACGGGATAAACAAAGATTTGTAAAAATATTTGAATTAACATAAAATGGGATTATATTGTTTTCGAAATATATATTTAATTCTTTTGATTCATTGTAATTATATTCTTCCTCATTCAAAATGAGAAATTAATAAGCATAAAATGGCTGAAGCTTTTAATACAAAAATGATAAATATTAGATTTATATATGAATACTTTATGATTAAATAAATAACTGCAGCTTGATAAAATAGTGTTGATTGTAGCACAAAAGAAATTATTTAACACCGTAAAAGAAAAAAAAGTAGAGAGCTATAGTGCTGTTGTTTCAAGTTCTTCAAAAATCTGGCGGTAGTTAAATTAGATCCATGACAGCGTGAACCCTTTGCGCAAACATCCACCAGATTGAGCCCCAAACAATCCAGGATGTGATTGTAGGGTTCAGATTGCATTTTGTGCACAATGAAAAGACTTTCCTCCTAGATTCGAATGTCATGCTTTTCAGATGCCACTAATTAGTCTTGACACAGCCGTTTTTTCCTGTCTGTCAATCCCGGACTCTGACATGGCCCTCGGAGTTTTCCTGCAGAACCAGGAATGGGGAGAGAGGTGAGCCAAATTTGCCTTTCTTATTTTTTCTTTACAGAGAAAATTTCTTTATAAGTTAGTGTGTAGTCTCTGTTGGATAAATAGGAACATCCTCTTTTAGCTAAAATAACTGCAGCTTTGTTGCCTTGGATTTTAACATGGGAGAGAATCCACTGAAATTGGACACCCCTAACCTTGGCTAGATTTTAAGAGTGGTGATAATCTGTATGCCTAAAAAGTTACACGCATTACTCCAGTCCTGTAGGTATTGAATCGAGTAAAGCTTCAAATTACTTGATACAGTTTCGTTGATGTGGGTAAAATAGTTGAATAGCAATAGTAAAATAGCTGTTTACTTTCCATTTTCATATTATTTACTTCATATTTAAATTAATACCGAATTAATATGTCCAATAGAGTAATATAAAATGCTTTCAATTATATTTAAAAAATGTTAATATTTCAATAACTGTTGATTGTTTCAGAAAGAAATTCAGCATTACAAAATGCTTTAATGATTAATCTAAGGAAAAAATAATCTATGATTACCTTTTTTATAAAATAATTTATGTAGGTCAACTTTAAATAATTTATTAAGCCTTAAGTTAGATATAAAAATGATATTCTGTTCAAATCAAAGTAAGGATTCTAAAAACTGTTAACATATACATACGTACATTCAAAGCGGTGCAAGTGAGTTTCGGACTGTAACTTCAGGTAAACTTGTTGGGAATCAATGCCCATCCCCAAGTGTTTCGTAATTTTGAACCACGCTCAGGTTACGAGGACACATCTGAGCTGGCACTTTCCTGTCATCATCCAAGCAACAGCATTGGAAGGACTTTGGACCTCACATATTAACGTGGACACATACCTAACCCATGGAGCTCTAGCGACCCAGTGACTATGTCACTGGAGCTCAATCCGCTAACACAGGTTAATTTGATAAAATTTTTATAAATCGGAATCATTATAAATTGAATGTTATATTACTATCATTAAACGGGCTATTTTTGTACTTATCGTATTTTTCGGCTTATAAGACGCACTTTGAGAATATTTCTGTAAAGGGATGTATTTTATATGCTGATATACAATTTTTTGATTACAGACATTTCCGGAAATTTGATCTATTCTAACTTTTAGATTTTGTTTTTGTTTCCTCGCAGTGGAGTAAGAATTTTGCAGTTACGTAGAGTTCAGTGAATGCGCATGTACTGATAATCGAAGATCGATCACAGCTGTGTTCGTTTAATTCTGAACTTGCTAAAATTGGAAAGATGGACAAGGCTCTTGACTTCCTTTGAGCCCTGAAACAAAATTGAAGTATCCAATGATACAAAAAATAATAAAATTAAAACTGCAGTGCAATAAAATAATAAATAATTATGGATTCAGAAAATGAAATCTTATTAAGCTGAGTATTATTTTTTAATTAAACTCTATAAATTCATTGTAATGATCAGAAATAAAATCTTATCCTTCAAAAATGTTTATAAAAAACTAGACTTCAAACTGATGTGTTTTAAAAGTAGCAAACCCGGTTATAAGAGGTGCAATTATCTAATTTTTTAGAAATGAACTTTTCGTGAAACAATTACTATTGATAAAGTTAATCGTTATTTAATCAAATGCTCGCCAATATAAACAATCATAAAGAATTTTATTACAAATTAAATGCTTTAAAAATAGATCAAAACACAATGAAAATAGAATGAAAATTAAGTGATTATGAAATAATTCTTTAAAATTTTTGTGAAGAAAAGTTTGCATAGAACATGAACTTCATAAAGAAGAATTGAAAATCCTAAAATACATTTGAGATGTTTGAAGATTCCAAATTTTGATTTAATATGTTTGTTTCGAAATTTCTCAAATGATCTGCTGGGCGTAGATATGTAATGAATAGTTAAAAACGTAGCATTTCACTTTAAAAATTTCCTTTCAGAACTCTTTCCTTCACTTTCAATACGGAGCTCAGAAAATGCACTATCAATAACATTTCAAATTTATATTGAAGTCCCAACTTGAAGAGAATAATTAAATTTTAATTTAATATTTCAGTCACAGAAGCATTAATTCGGAGAAGTAGAAAATTATTTGAATAGGAGATGGGTTACATATAATAAATTCATATTCATTCTGGCATTTATAGCGTGATTTATTTGAGTAAAAGCAGCACTCGAAATGGAAAAATATCAAACTCATAACCACTTCTTAAATGTGGGATAAGAGTGGTGTATAGTTGTAAATCAACATTTTCCTCGGAAATGAAACCTCGAAATGTTTTACTTTTGTTCTAAGCAATAGAGTCTACAAACGCTTGAATAAGAATATCTAATCATTTCTTTTCTTTTATTTAAATAATGAAAATACTTCGTATGCTATCTATAGTTGAGTAGAAGCATACTTAATGCAAATTTAGAGTATTACAGTTTATTAAAGTGATACTTGAAATCTCTCATTATTAAAACTCACCTTCAAAATCTCGAAACAAGAAGTTAAATATATGCTTTGGCATTGAAATATTTATTAAAGTTGCAACGTAATTGATAGCTAATAAATGATCTAAGATATTCAAGGCTATATATATTGAATTCATAATTTATAATTTCTCTTAATGAATGAATTAAAAAAGATGTAGTAACTATAATCATGATATATTGAAGTATGTATGAGTTTGTAAAATAAGCTTTTATAAAGCAGTTTCTAAACTATATACAACACAGATTTATTATCACTTAATGGCTCTAGAAACATTTGGAGTTTTAGCAACTGTGGGGTAATTTAAACTTAAAGAACGTCAATTTATAATATAATCAAGTGTGCTTACTTATGCTACCTTATCAATTTTCTGTGGTTGGCAAAATGTAAAGAATTATATACTACTTGCAAATATGTTAATAAAAATTACAATATAGAAATATAAATTGAAAAAATAAGCTATTGCATTTTATACAAATATTTTGCAGATGGATGTTTAAGATTTATGGTATTTTTTAAAATATGTATTAACTTCATTCCAAAACATTACTCAAAAGATAATTTAAATAAAAATGTATATTTAACGTACTTACATAGTTTAATGTCAAATAAAAAATTTTGAAATCACTTTTATATTAATTATATTGTAATCTGACACACAGTATGAATTTGATATATATATATATATATATATATATATATATATATATATATATATATATATATATATATATATATATATATATATATATATATATATATATATATATATATTGATAGATAGATATAGATATAGATACAGATATATATCAGTTCTATAATTACACGGAAATTTTATATGATCATTATTAGAGCCTTTTTATTTTAATGAATATATTTTCATATTGAGTGATATTCAATTTTTTAACGTTTTTTTATCATCGCAATACTACTTTAAACATGAATAGATTAAGGTAAAAAAATTTGGATTTTTTTAGGATTAGAGGAATTCATTATATATATAACATTTTGACTGTTTTATTTCTCTAAACTGCTACATAAGAAATTTACTGTCATTAAAATAAATAATACATTGATGCGTCTTAATATTTTTGTCTGTATTAATAATTTCACTTTGTAATCTTATTGTTCTCTTATTTTATCCGACCAAAGAAAAATTGGATAAAATTGCTTACACATTTCATTTTCAATAAAGCACATTATTACAATTAGGGCAATATTTATGGCACATGTTTTAATTCTACATATTTTTGATTATTTGCTTAGTTAAAATATGATCTTATTTTGAAAACTTATTATTAGACAAAATAATTTTTAAAAATGAAGGAAAAAATATTGTCTACTTTACAGTGCGAAAAACGTTCAATTGAAGAATAGAATTTTTGTGGGAACTTTCTACATGCTGATTGAATAGTAAATGAAATCATGTAAAAAAAGCATATTTCAGCTAAAATTTGTAAAAAAATCTATTCGTGAAAAATCAAATTTTGTTACATTACAGTTAGTTACATTATAGTGTATAATTTAGAGAACTTATAAATAAGTTAAAATGTAATTTTATTATCAGTGTATATGTTTAGTAGTGTTTCAGTTGAGACAATAAAATCCTTTTAAGATTTCTTAATAACTATACATATAAATTATATTTGTTTGAATTTATGTACATATTATTTATAGCAAAACTTTTTGTCTAACCTTATGTTTAATTAATCCTTTTTCATTTATTATATTTTGATTGATAATTTCTTCTCATTTGCATAATGATTCCTTGGAAAGTAAGTACCATTTTGAAAAAAAAATTATAGCAGACTTTTTTTTCAATTATTTTTACATGAAAAACCATATGTTAAACTATTTTTCTACATACTAGTTTCTGCCAATGTTAAAACACTTGCCTTAGCTTATTACCAGCTTTTCTACACCCTCTTTATAAAAACTTCCCGCCAATGACGATAACCATACAATTCCCAGCATTTTTCCTTTCATCTTCATATCCAAAGTGCTTGTAGTAGAGCTCGTAATTAATATGCAGGAACAAGGTAACACCAAGTCTGGACTGTAAATTGGGTGATTATAAATGGCTAACTTCGAAACTGTTGAAGCAAACTTTTAGTGTCGCAAGCATCATGAGGCTAAGCACACACTACCCAGAAGCAACATATTTCCTTTACGCAACATTCCTCTCCTTTTGTTTTGAATTGCAAGCAGTGGCTTTCTTAAAGTTCGCAATCACATGCCGCATTTATGGTTGCACCTCTGGGAAAATTTCAGTAATCAAAACCCCTTTAATATTCCTGGACACAGTGAATATGTTTGTGTGTGCTAACATCAGTATTTTTTTGGAGATTGAATGTGTCACCACTCTGTTTACTGTTGTTTTATTTGTGGTGTGATATGGTGATCCCACGTTCTATCGTATATCCCAATTTGGCTTAAAAAAGCTCTGCCTCTTCTCTGCTTTTCTGCATAGTGGGAGAAATGTCAATGCATTATCAACTCGCTTGGTTTTGTGAATGTCAGTGAGAATTTTTGGAACTCAACGGGAATAAAATTTGTGATAACCGAAGCAGTCTGTTAAAATTGCATGCAAGTTGCACGAAATTTGCGGAAATTAATTTGAAAACGTCGTCATTGTAAAAGGTCTATCCTCATGAAATTTTTCATTAATATTCCTTATCATTGACAACAGATTGCGAACCGAGCTTCATTATGGGCATTTATTCGACCTTCATTAAACATTCTAACCCATTTTCTCTGCATGCTATCCCTCTTCGTTCCTTTACCATAAACACCTCATATTTGTCTATATATTTCAGCCAGTTCCACATTCCTTGCGTTCAAAAATGGTATTGCAACATGATTCTCATACTCGGTGGGAACAATAATAGGTTTAAATATTTTAAGCGAGTACAGCAAACTTAAAACACAATGAAGAGCAACCTAAATTTCGTCAAGAGAACGACAGTGTACAAGATTGAATATTGCAAATGTGCGGAACACCAACTACACCTTTGGCGTGGCAGTGCAGTTGCATGGTATTTACTTTCCGTATACGTGTTTTAATTTTGTAACTTTGTAAAAACACTTGGATTGAAAAAAGCAAAATTTTAAAAGATGCATAAAAAACACACTGCGCCATAATGTAAGTAATAAGTTGATTACAGATTATGATTTATTATTTGTCTGCTTTATTACTTACTTATATGATGATTATTATTTATATTGTTAAGTTTGTATACATGTTTAAGTATCTTTTTGTAATAATCTAAAACATGATATAACAATTCATAAATATGGAATGATAAATGTAGATATTTAATGTAATATCTCATTTTATCATTATAAATTATGATACTAAAAAAATTAAATGAGATATTTATTATAATAATTTTTATTGTAATCTTTGTTCATAGTTTTATTCTTTGTAATAAACTTAAAAAATGAGAAAGAGATCTATGGTATACACTCAAATAAAAACTGATAAAATATTTTAACAATATTTGCAACACAAAAGAATTGGTTTGCCAAATAATTCAGTTTTATGATTAATTACACAGTTATCATAATATTTACTAACATGAATGAAATAGAAATAAAACTGTCAAGATGCAATCCATTAATATAGAAGAAATATTATTGAAATGATAATGGAAATATATATAAAGAAAAGATAATATATTTAAGTTACTTATTTTAATTATATCAGTACAATATATTTATCCTAAAGAAACACAATATACTACATTTTAATGTGAAAGTATAAAAAACAATAAAATTCAAGCAATTGAGTTTAATGAGATTTGCTTTCAAAAGTTTCAACAAAAGAATAATATAGTACATGTCAAGCATATTCCTCAGAGATACATAATATATGTGAAGTATTTCACTAAATAAATAAAAACAGTACATATTTTATTGTAATTTTATTTCATTCCTATTTAGTAATAGTTTAAATAATTGTATAAAATATTCAATAAAATAAGTGTACAATAAAATATCTGTATTCAATATAATAACTGCATAAAATATTCTAAATAAATACATGAGGTTGTGTTCTTTAAAATTCAGTTTATATATACATACACACACACACACACACACACACACACACACACACACACACACACACACACACACACACACACATATACACACACACACACATATATATATATATATATATATATATATATATATATATATATATATATATATATATATATATATATATATATATATATATATATATAGGATTCTATATATATGTATAAGGAATCTAATGTAGTTTTTCATATGTTACCATTCTTAGGAATGAATTTGTACCTTAATCAATTATTCTGGATTTAGTAAATAGTCTTTAAATGTATTTAAATCCAATTTCATTATTAACTAGTATTTATTTTGTTAATATATTTATGATATTTTTGAAATAATGTCTTATTTATTTTTCATTTTTAATATTATCTAATAAATACTTTAGTTAAACGAACTATATATATATATATATATATATATATATATATATATATATATATATATATATATATATATATATTTATATATATATATATATATATATATATATATATATCGCATATCTACGCATATATATATATATATATATATATAGTATATATATATATATATATATATATATATATATATATATATATCATACTATATGATATAGTATATATATATTATATAATATATATATATATATCGCATAGATACTACGCGTATATATCATATATATATATATATATATATATATATATATATATATATATATATATATATATATATATATATATATATATATATATATATATATATATATATAGTTCGTTTAACAAAAGTATTTAAGAAAATTAAAATGAAAAATAAATGTAAGACATTATTTCAAAAAATATCATAATGTATTAGCAAAATAAATACTAGTTAATAATGAAATTGGATTTAAATACATTTAAAGACTATTTACTAAATCCAGAATAATTGATTAAGGTACAAATTCATTCCTAAGAATGGTAACATAGGAAAAACTACATTAGATTCCTTATACATATATATAGAATCCTATATATATATATATATATATATATATATATATATATATATATATATATATATATATATATATATATATATATATATATATATATATATATATATATATATATATATATATATATATATATATATATATATATATATATATATATATATATATATATATATATATATATATATATATATATATATATATATATATATATATATATATATATATATATATGTGTGTGTGTGTGTGTGTGTGTGTGTGTTGTGTGTGTATGTATATATAAACTGAATTTTAAAGAACACAACCTCATGTATTTATTTAGAATATTTTATACAGTTATTATATTGAATACAGATATTTTATTGAATATTTTATACAATTATTTAAACTATTACTAAATAGGAATGAAATAAAATTACAATAAAATATGTACTGTTTTTATTTATTTAGTGAAATACTTCACATATATTTTATCTCTGGGAATTGCTTGACGGACATATTTTATTTTGAAGATGAGAAAAAAGTGTAAAATTTCAAATTTTACACTTTGTTCAGTAATTTTGCTTAGTACTTGCTTTATACAAATACAACTTAAAAGAGCAATTTTCAATTTCAGTGTATAAAAAATGAAGTTCTAACAGCATAATTTTTGATAAACTGATGAACTGATAAATTTCAGAAGAAATATATTTGCAAGTTACTCTTTAATAAATTGCTCAACTTATGTTGCAAATGGATGAATCAATAATGCAAACGACATACACATAATTTAGTGGTGTTAATGGAAATGCAAACGAAAGGACTTGGATATGAACAAACAGAGAAAATTAAATTAGAGTTTGAGATTGTGGAACATGCAGCCATACTGTGATAGAATTAGGAACATAATTAATATATTTAAATTTGTTCCCTAATTAACGGCTGTTAATATATTATTCTCTTATGAAATAATTTCCAATCTATATAAAATAATAACTTATGTGTGAATTTCTAAAACGGAGAATTTTCTTATTAACTTATTAATTTTATATATTTTTAAAGATCATTATCTTTTTTTAATCAAAATATTTCTGTTCCTGAATTTTAAATAAATATCACAAAATATTGATGCCAAAAGTAAAAATGTTTACCAACATGTAAACCATTCATATTTGAATATAATAAAAAAAAATTAAATCCTTTAGGAAGTTAAATAATTCATATTTGAGTGTAATAAAATTAATTAAATTCTAAGTAGCTAATTAAATAATTAAGTAATAATCGCTAAATATTTGATTTCTGACAAATATTTTAACTATACATTTGACTGTTTATAATAATTTAAATTGCTGATCATAAGTTCCCTATTCTCTATTACAACCTATTGATACAATGGTAATATATTTAAAAATGTATTGATGTGCAAAAAACACATATTAAAATTAGTCTGAAATACAAGTCTAATTTTAGAAAGATAATTATTAATAATTACGAACATATTTGAAGGTTCAGAAAACCATGAACATATTATGAAATTATTTTAAGAAATCATAAGTTTGATATTAATATTTCACATCTTGTTCGTCAACTAAATTATTTTCATATTTATTTACTTTTTTATTTCAAACTGTAAGTCTTAAAATTTTAAACATTATAGAAAAAAAATTTAGATTTTTAGTTTTTATAACAGTTTTATGTTTTCCTTATTATATCAAAAGTTTTGAAATAAAATTTTCAGCTTGTAAAATATTTAAAAAATATTGAATTTTGTGATTTTTTTAAATCAAGTCTATTAAAGTTTAATAGAATTAATATATGTAACATAAATTTGAATTCTTATTCCTTATAAGCATACGTAAGCAATTAAGCCTTTCTTTATTTGAAACCTCTAAGTAAATTTTAAAATCACTCATAAAAAACATTCAAATATAAGAACTTTGAAAATAATAAATATTTTTTCACGTAACTATCCTGAAATATCCGATGCTTATTCATTAACTAAATATTTTTAATTAAAATATTGAGATATTTAGTTAATATTTTTTGTTAAATATTTAGCTACTTATTAATAATTGAATATTTTTAGTTACAACTTGCAATAAATAGCAAAACAAAATATTGTAAATGTTTGTGTATTATTTATTTTTACTAGTATATCTAACAAGAAATCTTCTTCTATAATCAGTTATCTGCAATTTTAAATTAAATTATATATTTTTATATCTTTTTACGACTCCAGAACTGAACGTAAAATATATCAAAATCATTCATTCTAAATATTTCCCTAATGAACTTCCCTATTTAGAATAACTTTCTTATGTTTTGTTATATTGTGTTATATGCCAAAAATCTCATGCAATATTTAACATGTTAGAATCCTTAATTTAACATCTTATTCGTTAAACTGTGAATATAAGCATGCTGCACATATTATTATTTAAACATCTTATGAAAATATTTTTTCAAAAATGGTCATTTCAAATTGGATGAGGCTGCTTATATCAACCATACATTCTAATGTACATTTTATATTCACAAATATACTCCTTTTAGAGATATAAAAAATCATATCTTTGGAAACTGAGAATAAGGAATTCAGTAAAAATTACTCTATTAAATACAAATGCTTCATATTTTCAATTAATTTAATCAAGAAAATTTTCTTGTGGGAAATTAACATAATGAATGATTTTTGAAACGGAATTTTCTTCCAACTTTGTAAATAACCTTATCACAAAATACATTAACTGAACTGTTCACTATTAAGAGTTAATTTGTTTCTCAAAGTAAGATTAAGAACAACTAATAACTGAAAATTTCTCTGTACAAAAGTAACCATCTCTTAACTTAAGAACACTTCATTAAACTTTTCATTCATTTCCAAGCATTGTACATTTTTGTTTAGGCAAATGGAATGCTTACTGATTTGACATCGACAAGTAAATATTTAGTGTAATTTCTTGTCCCAAAATTAAATGAATAATTTTATAATTTCAAAACTTCTACAGTATCTTACATTATGTTTAAGCATATTAAATTGTCTTAAATGCTCACATGCAAGAAATTATAAGAAAATTTTAAAAATCACATAGTTTATATCTTGCAAAATTTACTCATATATCACCAAAATAATCATCAGCCTTAAAATTGAAACATAAAAAAGCTAGATTATGCAAAATAAATTTAAACTGATTTTATAAATATATAAGGATGAAATAATGAATTATTTAATAGAAATGAAAATCTAAACAGCTGAATTTATTATATATGAACATATTTCAAAACAATTATTTCCATATAATTTTAAGAAATGAACGGTGAAACATTTTTTAAGATTTATCAACAGTTGATTTTAATGCATTAGATGCACTAATGCAATAACAAATCTAAAGGTTGATATGTGAAAAATAATTTAAACATAATTTAATTTAGTTAAAAAAATTGCGAGACATCTTTAAACATCGTGTTGCATTTCCTCTTTGTCAGGGAAAGTTAAGTATTTAAACCTGGATGAAAAATAGCCAGAAATTCTCCTAAAATATTATCGCCAATTCCAATGTCTCCTATATTCATCTAAATATAAATGCATATATACATATATTACATATATATATACACACATACAATTTGACACTTTTTTGTTAGATATTTTGTTTGTTCATGAAATTGACAATGGTATATTACTACTACCATTTATAATTTAATAAAAATTTTATCTTCATATGAAGTCAATAGTATTAATTGTGTGTAGTTATAAATATGTTGGAGAGAAGTTGAAGAATTATTAGATTATTAGATATTAATTTTTGAAAGAAAAAATCGATATAACGTTTCTTTTGTAGGTATATATATATATATATATATATATATATATATATATATATATATATATATATATATATATATATATATATATATATATATATATATATATATATATATATATATATATATATATATATATATATATATATATATATATATATATATATATATATATATATATAAATATATATATATACATACATATCTATCTATCTATATATATATATATATATATATAGTGTTCTTTTTATGGTGTAATTATACATAAAACAAAATAAAAGCGTACAATCTTTCATGTAGACAACTTTCAATAAGATATAACTTTATGATATGTTATTAGAAAAATACAAAACTACTAACAGTTTTACCTTTAGTTTTAATGTAATAATTAAACCTAATAAGCAAATTATATAACATGTCTACATTGACGTAATTTTAGGCATAGAATGCTGTGACTCATGCCATATCAGAAATTTTTCTTAAAGTTTGGTAAAGAATAGTTTACACTGGCTTCAAAAATTCTGTTGAATATATGTATATATATATATATATATATATATATATATATATATATATATATGTATATATATATATATATATATATATATATATATATATATATATAGATAGATAGATAGATAGATAGATAGATAGATAGATAGATAGATAGATAGATAGATAGATAGATAGATAGATAGATAAATAAAATAGTGGCTCGTGTTTTTTTATCTTTGATAAATATAGAACCAATTCTTTAAAATTTAAATAGATTGATTTATGTAATTGATACATGTATGAGATTTTTCTCAACTGCAATAGTTGATAAAATTTAGATATAAATATAAGGTTAAATTTATTGTAAACTTTTGATTTGAAATTAAGAAATCCCAGCTTACAATGCATCTAGAGTTTCATCACATATTTTTACATCACACATTTCGAAAAGTAAAACATCCATTCTCTGAATTACATTTATATTTTTGGTAAACAAAAAGTTGCGTTTTTGAAATTCTCATCAAAATTTCTTTTTTACGATCAAACAGGAAAAAGTTTCCAAAAATAAATTAGAAAGATTTTTCTAAAGTGAAACTTTCTCACTACTTGTTTTTGAAGCTTGTAGTAAAACTAAACGTAAAACTACTCCCATCTTTGCACTGCAGGGAATTTGAAAGTGCTGTTTTGCTTTCGAAAAGTATTTCAAAAAAAGAAACCAGTTTTATTGCATTTGTGTGTTGAAATTTCGTTGTTTTTGAAAACTTCATGCAATAATTTTTTTCATTATTTCTACATCTATTTAATTCCTTTAGAAGAATCTTGATTAGCTTCAAGAAGCTAAATGTAAATTAGATATAGAATATAAAATTTTTCAATTTCCATTCCATCAACTACACTAAAAATTACAGTTTGTAATACACTTCAGTAATATCTACATAAAAGTTTTGTAATATTATTACAAGGTTACAAAATATTCTTTTCTATAATTAACAAATTATTTTATTATTTTTCAAAAGAATATTTAAACATTAATTAAGGAAAATAGCTAAAATATTTATAGAAATTTTAAGAAATAGTATTCCTCATATGCATTTTCAATTCAGTTATTTATTATGATTGATAATTTATTATTTAATCTGAATTAATGGCAAAATAATTTAAATATGTATGAAATTAATTAATTAATATAATATAAATATTTGGAAATACCATATTAAATGTTTAAAAGCAGTGTATAAAATATTTACACAAATTTATATTTATACTAAATATTTAAAAAAACAAAAAAAGTTAAATTATCTTACTTTTTTCTCGTATTCAGATAGCAAGTATTAAATATCTTTCACAAATTTTCCCCATGTTTGAAGAAAATGCTTTATTTTACGTAGATGATTAATGTAGGAAATTTTAAATCTAGATAATTGTAAAAAATGAATTAGTATCATTTTAATGAATGAAATAAAAATTAGTAATTTTTAAATATTGTGTTTCATATTGTAAATTATAATAATCTGTTCCAGAAATATTTTTAAAGATCCAAGTTATTTATTTGTTTTGTTCACACTTCATTCTGAGAATGTGCTTAAGTTACAAATTCTACAGAAGCTTGCTGTGTTACGGAGGTTCTCTTTTATTCCTGCATGAATTACTACACTTACATCTATGAAATAAAATTTATATTAAACAATGAAAAAATATTAAATAATATTCTTACATATATAATCTCTAAAAAGAAAACATTTGTAAATTTTGCATTAATTTCTTAATTTCTTTTTTTAATTTAAGGAGTTAAATCTGTTTTAATTTTTAATATAGTCGAAACAAAATTTTAAATTTTACTAATCCTTAAATTCTTAATTTTCAAATCAATATAAACATAATGGAGATCAGTTCTTTAATAAATCCAAATACTTCATCAAATGTACTGTATATTTTACGTTTTATGATAAAATAAGGAAACATTTTGTAATTTCAGACTATCCAAACAAAATATTTCTTTGGAAAGTCTTTGGAGATCCAGAATAATGATAAGCTTTCAAATGTTAAATTGGAATGGAACTATAAATTTTGTTTTAATAAAGATTATTACATACATGTACCTTAATTAATGTAAATTTAATACACCTTATTTCTCTTATTCAATTAAATATTACATATCCAATATTGAAACTTTTAATTTTTTATTCAAAATATTGAGTGCAAATGCTACAAATCAATGTCATATTCTAAGGATTGTTTGCAATAACAACCAAATTATATTTTGTCTTGTTTCTCTGCTCTATCAAAATGTATTTACGATGCTATGCCTTAATCTCAATATTGTTTCCTTTATAATGTACGTATTATGTAGAATGACCCTATATATAGTATAGTATAATATATGTATATATATATATATATATATATATATATATAGATATATATATATATATATATATATATATATATATATATATATATATATAAATATATATATATATATATATATATATATATATATATATATATATATATATATATATATATATATATATATATACTGGAAGAACTTTTAGAAATATCAGTAAGGATGGTACACTTACATTTGTTTCTCAATTCAATCATAATGCTAAAATAGATTTCCATCTTTGAAACAAAGCTCAGTGCATCATTGAAAGACGAATTAACATTTTTCACAGTATAACTAATTAACTTTTAGCTATATAATTCCTGAATAAATAAAAATATAATTTGCTTGACGTTTTGCCTTGCCAAATCAACACTTAATATTAAACCATTTAATCATTAAGCCCCTTGTTTACGGGAATCACACGTAACCAGATGATTGATGACAGTGAATGGGAAACCAATTTGCTGCTCATTATCTACTGATATTGAACTGACACACTGACAGGGTATCATAACAACATTAAAGCTTTGTCACTCTGGATTCTACTAAGTTCTACCAAAGAACATGAATGAGAAGTCATTATATGAAATAGTGTTTTGTTTTTTACTGTTACAAAATCATATATCTAAACAGAAACTGAATATAAAAGTCTTAGAATATGCAGTTCTTTAATTATCCTTCAATTTTTATATAAATTATAAACATATCTTGCTCTTTCTATTTACATAATATTTGATTTATATTATGAGTAAAACAATTGCAACAGTTTACAATAACTATTTATTAATTAATACTTGAAAAACTATTTTTACATGTAAATTTGTTAGTTCAATAATATTTATGTTTGTGCATCATCTAAATCATTAAGTCTTAATATGAATTAAAAATTATGTTCTAGTTAAATTTTATAAATCTAAATTTTATTATTTTTAAGTTATATTTTTTCCAACAGCGGGCACAAGAGGGTTGAACCCTATGCCACAACAAGGCCAGAAACTGCTACTCATTTGTCGTTACCCAGCGGACACCTATGAACCAAGTCACGGAGGCGGGTAGCGTTACCCGCGTCATACCACCACAAACCCGTACATAGGGTTGACCACATTTATACATCATCACAGAAGAAAGGAAAGAGAAATACAGAGAGAACAGAGAAAGAAAGTAAACTCCATGCCCGAACCGGGATTTGAACCCAGGACCCACAGCTCAGGAGTCAGGAGTGCTATCCACTCAGCCATCGATCGGCTTTTAAATAATATACCTTCAAATATTCACACATAGATAAAAACAAATATAATGGTTAGTTATAGATAAATGTAAATAATATACCATATACTTGCTAAAATATTTAAGTTATTCGAATATTTTATTTATGTATAAAAGTAACTAAATAGGTTTTTTGCAAAAGCTGCAATCTTACAATTTATTAAAACTTATAATAATATAACTTTTAGTTTATTAATTTTTAAAATAAATGAAAATAACTATGATTATATTAAAAGGAAGTAAAGGAATATATGTATGAATGATTCAAATCAATTTGAAAATGCTTAAAACACTTTTTATAGCAATTTATGAAACATTAATCATTTTATATATTTTTGAAACTTAATCATTTTACACATCAGTTTCTTAGAAACGTATAAATTATAAAGTATTATAATAACTGAAATCCGGTGGCTCAGAGGTAGCACTTCACTTTCCCAAGCCACAGGTCCGAGGTTCGATTCCCCGGCTGGGCAAGATTGAACTCAGCCTTTCATCTTTGAAGTGGGTCGATAAATTGAGTACCATGTGTGCTTGGGAAACTAACATTGGAGTATTCGCGTTAGGCTGACCACCTAATCGGGATATATACTTCACAAATCAGGGTCCTCTTGGTCAGAAAAAAAGATGGGCCTTGCTTCGATATGGGCTGTCGTGCACCAGAATTTAGATGTTGTGTTATACATAGATTATTATAGTTACTACTGAAATAAATAAAAAATCTCCAATTTAATTAAATGCACAAAATTTAATACTTCAGTATGCAAAGACTCAAATATTTTACTTTGAAATATAATCACACATTGGAATTCACGATGTAATCATTTATGACTTGAAAAATGTTGATTCGTAATAAAAATATATTTTTAAAATCTTTGATGTAATGAATGAAGTATCTATTTCTTATAAATTTAATAACGGAATAATACAAAAATTCAATTAAAATATCTTAATAATTGAAAATATTTCATTTGTAAAGCTTTTCAGATGTATGACAACGTATGCTTTGAAGTAGTTTAATTGCAGAACTTAAAATATTTCTTCAGAGAAAAATTACAAATTAGTTTATAATGTAAATATATGATAATTTAAAAGAAAATGCATAATAATTAATGTAAAGAGTCATTTAAAATAAAATATATCTTTATTGCTCAAATAATCAATTCCTTCAATAATTTCAATAAATTCATTTCAAATGATTGAGAAAATATTTCTATATTTATTTTGATTATAAAAAATTAAGATCGCATATATATATATATATATATATATATATATATATATATATCTATATATGTATATATACATATATGTATATATATATATATATGTGTATATACATATAGATATATATATATATATACATATACGTATATATATACTGTATATATATATATATATATAGAAAATTGCATAATCTATACAATATGTAAAGAAGTATAATAATAATTGACTCAGACATATATTGAAATATGTTAAATTGAACATAATGTCATTGAAAAATTAAATGTCAAACGTAGAATATTAGATGAAAGATAACACATTGAAATGATTATAGCATCTGAAATATTAAATGGAATAACGATATATTGAAAGTATCAAATGTGAAAATAACACATTGAAAAAATTATAATGTAAAGCAATTACATTGAATAACTACTTTAAAGAAGGATAAATATAAATGGAATAAAGTACCAATATGGCCAGCTTCATCATGGGGTGTTGACCACATTGGCACAAATTATGGCTTTTCTGCAATGGCCCAAGACATAGTCTTAAAAAAGCCTTCACACCCCAAAGCCATACCAAAAAAATGCAAGTAGAATTCAATCCAAAATATACAAGTCAAAATCCAATGCCGCCAAAATACACTCAATACATAATAATCATTATTTTGTTTCATTATATTATATTCTTTGCATATTTTATAAATTATACAATTAACTATATCTTAGTAATACTATTTTAGCTGCTTTTGCGCTAAATGTACTGCTAAACTTAAAACTTAAAATTTTATGTATTCTTGTGCTTTTGGTTATATGTCTAACTTTGCATTTATATTTTATGCATTCTTGTGCTTTTGGCTATACATCTGATTTTGCATTTATATATATATATATATATATATATATATATATATATATATATATAAATGTATATGTATATACACACATATAAGGTTCTTCGAAAAATATTCTCCAAATTCCAAATACAAAAATACATTATATTGTTTTGTATAAATAGAAAAAATCTTAGAAGATATATTTCCAATGACTAAATATAAAGTTTTGTGTGTGTTCTATTTTAAAACTACTACTTAAAGGTTACATAAAAAATGTAGAAGTTTCTATGTGTCTCTGAAACTTGGATAAACAAACCGGTTTTCGTATCTTAAAAATCTTACTCATTTCTTGAATACAAATGTTTATATTTAAAATAAAATATAATTTTTCGTTGAATTTATTTTAAGATAATTGTTAAATTAAAATAAATGTTAGAAAGTTATGTTTGTAATACGTGAATGTAAAGAAAATTTTCTACTTTTGATAAATTAAAGGACCGAAAAATATTGCAAATTATATTTCAAGTAAATTAAAAAATACTCTACGATGCCCCTAAAATAATAAGGAGAAAATCTAGAATAACCTATTATTTTTTGTGAATGAAAAATAGTTAAATATGTACAGTATTTATAATGTTAATTTATTTTATTTATGTATATACATTTTATAAGATAGAAAACTAAATATTGAAAATTTATATTTTCCTAAATATTAAAGTTCCAAAAATAATACTATATCTTTATTTCTACAAATATTAAAAAAAGGGATTCTAATTACCTTAATTTTCCATTTACGTTCATAGATAGAAATATAATTAATTGATGGTTTTATTTGACAGAATTATTTTTAAAGATTTATATCTTACTTAATTTATAGTCAAATGACACATTCTTAAAACAGAATATATTAAAATGCATTAACTTGTAAGGAATACAAACGCGATGTTTAACCATTGGAAACACGAAATTCAATGTTAGGATCCATACTTAAGCAAAAGTTTTGTTCAAGTTACAGTTGACAAAATATTTATTTGTACTCTGCAGTTTTGGAATTTTATAGTAAAATAAAATAACGTAACTAAGTTAAAATTGGAGAATTATATTCTCTTGAGGTAAAATAATGATTTCCATTGGTGGGGCGTAGAAGTGCAGAGGAGGGTTTTAACTCAGGTGTTACCTCGTCACCTGACTTTGGTTCAAGATTACGAGGTACATGCTGATGCTTAAGTATCCCAAGCCCGTTAACCTAGAAGTACAGTCCGGGGCTTCCCTACATCGCTATAAATGTAAATATTCTGCTCTTCAGCACAAGCTTCTGAAAATCCAGGAATTTTCAAAAAATGCTTCTGAGTTCCTTAAGTGACACGTCCTTATCATTTTCTTTCTTCTCTTACCTATCATTTTGCTGAGCTCTCATTTTAAATCATTTTCTGTCATGTCATTAAGTCATTTTCTCATTTTAAATCTCTTCTTTAATCTAGTTTATTTTATGAAATTCTAAAAAAGATTCGGATAATTGAAGTTCTACTGTACTTTTCTACCATATTTTATGTTTTTCACTGAACTACAAATATTATACAGTTTTTAAGATTTTCTAAGCAAATGATGAAAAATGAGAGAGAAATCAGATTTTAAAATTGCCTTAAAGATCTCCAAATTAGAAAAACAAAAATGAAACATAATATAACAAAGGCAAATTGATGTATTTTAAATCATATACGAGAAATACATAAAGTAATAATTTGTGGTCACTTTATGAAAATAGAGAGGACATACATATTTTTTAAAAGTCTATATGCACTAAATGAAGTAATTATTAGTAATTAACACAAATATATATATATATATATATATATATATATATATATATATATATATATATATATATATATATATATATATATATTAATAAATGCACTACCAATCGCATTGTATTTTACACAAAGAATCGTTCTTTAATTTTGCATTCTGCAGTGGCTTAACGTTTTAATATCACATTTAGATGTAACCAGAATCAGATATAGACAAAGTTTATAAATTTAAAATAGCACCATTATGAATATTAGCTAAATTATGATCTTTTATACTTAAATAAAGAAGCTTTAACATAAATGATAAGGAAACTCAAAAGAAATTATGTGTGATTACTAATATTACAATTATCCCTATATCATGAATATCATCGTGATTGCTGCTTTTATTATTTTCAATTTTAATTTGCAAGAATATTTATCCAAAGAATGATAGAATAGGCATAATTTTTGGAGTAATATTTTAATAGTATTCAGAACAATTAAATCTTTCTAAATACTTTTAAAATAAAGAAATTATTGAATTTTGGGTTATTGAATGTATCTATAATATGGCTAATAAGTTTCCCTGAATGATTTTGAACCATTTTGGATTAAAGACTCGCCATACGCCATGGCATGCTTGATAAAGTCAACGGCTCCGAAAGGTGACGTCGTCATTTCAAAGCTGAGGATGTATTTTTGTTCTTTTTATAAATATTTGAGAAATTTGTAGTATTAAAATTTGTGTGTAATATTAAAATTTATGTATTATTTGAATAGAGTATGCCAACCGGCAAACCCTAGCATGGCAGAAGATGACAAAATCTCTCATCTTATGAAAGGGATAGTCGAATCAGGCACTACTTACAAAAGAGATGTAAATTTTGTCAGTTTATTGAAGAAATAATTCGGAAACGGATTGGGCACTAGAAGTTTGCAAGGTTTCCCAATGTAGTACCAATAGCCTTCATCGATTACTCGGACCTCCATTTGATCATCTTTAATCAGAAAAATCGTGCGTGAGAAAATACAAACACATAATTCAGCACCAACGGAGGGGCTTGAAATAAGACTAGACTCTTTTGAAAACATTGTTCGAGAAGAAGTGGAAAGATCCCACAATCCAATTTCCGGTGCAAGATTACAGAATCCCATTCCAGAACCCATGCGTTGTATCCAACCGTTATATATGAGTTCAAAGACTGCACGGGATCAGTTTTGACACGTAACCTACGAAAAACCCAGGAAGACCGACTAGTGGCATACCACAGGTAATGGACAAGTTTGCTTCAACTGTAGTTGACTAGGACATGTAACAAGCTACTGTGATGATCGGGACGCTTATCATCGCAAAAATGTGGAACGTGAAGCCTTCTGGGAATTATATAACAGCCTCTCCATCGAAGTAATCAGCCGATCTGTCATTACACTTCATTCCAATATCGAGGACCTTCCCCAAATCGCATCTTCATATCCCCGTTGCCATTTCGAAGTGCCAGTCTATCACCGAGTTACAGAAATGAGGAAAATTGAGCTGTGCGATCTTCATCTGAGGTAAGGTTGCTTGTATAAAAACCCTACTTTGACGACTGTCACCAAGATGTCGAGGAATTACGTGGACGCTAGCATAGATAACCAACACGTGCTTGATCTTGTCGATGACTCTGGAGCCTCATTCTCAGTAACATCAGACGTATATCGCCACCAATTGCGGAAAATTATGTTTGTCGATAACAAGCATATTATACTTAAAGTGGCTGAAGGCACATTTTTTGCAATCGGTTGAAACATATGTAATCCGAATTTGCATAAATGGCACCAACCATTTGAGTTTGCAGTCTTGCATCATTGCGGCTACAGTATTATTCTGGGTTGGGATTTTCTGGAAGCCTCTCAGGCTGTGGTAGGGTGCAGTCGCTTTGCTCTACTCCAGGAAGAATCCTTACAAAATGACAGAAAACAGACTGATAATTTAATTGAGCTCTTCCGGTTATGAGCTTTGGATTTTTCACTGCCTCCGTATTCTATAATGAAGATAATCGTGTCATATACAGTAATCCATGAATCTAGCAGAGTGCAACGAAATTCTGCTTCTAGAAAAAGGTCTGTCTATATCAGAAACCATTATTCGTCTGGAAAAAGTACGAGAGAATTATGGGTTACAAATGTCAATCTCAATGCTAGACAGATTCTTTAGGATATGTACATAGCTAAAGCAGAACTTTTAGTAGTATACATTTTAAATACCGCTGAAAAATCTTCCTCAACAGAACTGAAACCTGCAATGAATACTTCCAAACCAAACCTGGATATGGAATACCTATATGATGAAATTATGTCTGTCGACTTGACCGCAAAGCAACGAACTGAACTCCAGGACATTCTTCATGAGTTCGTAAAAATCTCTGAAGATCAACATAAAATATCGCATCAATACTGGAGACCACCCACGGATCAGACAGAGGGTTTATAGGGAGTTACCGACTAAACGTCAAACTATCTAGGAAGAGGTTCAGAATATGCTGAATAATGGAATATTTAAGGCATCTGAGAGCCCTTGGTCGTCACCAGTTGTGCTCAACAGGGTAAGAAAAAATAGAAGCTGGCATTTTTGCTTTGATTACCGTCATTTAAACAGGATTGCAAAGAGAGATGTCTATCCACTTCACGGATTAATGATACCCTAGATTGTTTAAAGAGGGCCAAATATTTTTCATTCAATGAACCTTTACTCTGGAAGAGAGACAACTGTGCTTTCATCATACTAACAGGGTTATACGAATTTAAGGTAATGCTCTTTGGTTTTTGTAATGCGCCCACTACATTTGAACGGATGATGGATAATTTATAGTGCCATCTCAAGTGGACTATATATCTTTGTAACCTCGATAATATAGTTGTTTTTTTCGAAACTTTCGAAGAGCATTTATCCCGTTTGAGATCCGTTTTACGATGTATATTTGACGCGGGTCTCAAATTAAACCCAAAGCAATGTGTTTGGCGCTAAGAAAATAAAGCTTCTTGGTCACCTAATAGCGGAAGATGGAGTGCAACCCGATCCAGATAAATTACGAGCAGTTACTGATTTCCCATTTCCGTAAAATGTGCATGACGTAAGAAGCTTTCTAGGTCTATGTTCCTGTTACCATCTCTTTATTAAAAAAATAGCTTTCTAGCCCGGTCATTACAGAAGTTACTAAAGAAAGAATTAGCATTCACTTGGGGTCAATTAAAGGATGACTCTTTCATTAACTTAAAAGGAGCGCGTACATCAGAATCTGAACTAGTATTGTACGATAAAAGTGCCTCAACAGAACTCCACATTGACACTAGCAAACAGAATGGAGCTATCTTGGTCCAAATTCAATTATGAAAAATAATAGCTTATGCATCACGAATGCTCAATAAGTTGGAGAAAAACTATTTAACCACGGAAAGAGAATGTCTAACTCTGATATGGGCAATCCACAAATTCCGTCCTTATTTATTCGACCGACCATTGCTGCAGTAACTGATCATCATGCATTGTGCTGGTTATCAGGGCTGAAAGATGCATCGGGAAGGCTTGCGAGGGGGGCATTAAGCCTGCACGAATATGACGTCTTCATATCCAATAAAATGGAAGAAAACAGACTGTCTTATAATAAATTCCATAGATCCCGACTCTTTGATGGAGGCCTGAATAATTATTGCATTTACAGATATCGCTGCCAAACAAAGGAATGATCCGAAGTCAGCAAAATTAGTTCACACCGTAGAGAAGTCTGAGCCAGTCAAGGGTGAATTTGAGCTCATAGAGGGTGTCCTTTGTAGAAGAAACTATGATCCATCTGAGAAAAACTGATTACACATAATCCCTAGACTCCAGTGCCAGAATGCCCTCCGGAATTTCCACGACGCACCTATTTCGGGTCACTTAGGGTTCACTAAAACTGATGACTGAATCAGAAAACGATTCTTTTGACCTAGATTATATCGTACCGTAAGTAATAATGTTTTTTATTGTGAAGAATGTCAAAGAAGAAAACACGTACCTCGGAAACCACTAGGTCACCTTATCTCAATTCCTCCAGCTGTAGCTCCTTTTCACCGAATTGATATAGACTTGCTTGGCCCATTTACTAAATGCCAAAGCGGAAATAAATAGATTGTTGTCTGTACTGATTACTTAACGCGGTATGCAATAACTGAAGCTCTACCGACAGCCGACACCAATGAAATAGCTATATTTATAATAGTAGAAATTTTATTAAGGCATGGAGCCCCTAGGATTCTAATTACTAATAGTGGGAAAGTCTTCCAATCAAGGTTGGTATCCGAAATCATCAGATGTTTTTAGGTAAAGCACAGTATGACGACCGCTTACCATCCGCAAACTAACGAACTGATTGAACGCTTTAGCAAGACATTGACAGATATTATGTCTATATATGTTGATATGGAGCAACGAGACTGGGACTCGGTTCTACCGTTTGTAACATTCGCATATAATACTGCAAAGAAGGGCGTTATGGGATTTAAACTATTCTTCCTGCTCCACGGGTGTGAAGCCGAGATGACGATGGACACCTTATTTCCGTAAAAACTCAATGATCAAGCGGACGACTATCTAGAGCACTTAGTCACGAGGGCCCAGGATTCAAGACAATTAGCTCACCTCCGAACATTAATTGCACAGCAGAAACATAGAGGACGTTACGACGCCACGCATAGGACAGTATCTTATCTCAAACCGGTGATCTAGTATATATTTTACACCTCTACATAAACTGGGTTTTTCCGAAAAACTCCTAAAGCATTATTTCGGCCCGTATTAGGTTTTCCAACGACTATCTGAGGTAACATACGAAGTAGAAGATTTCGATCCTATGTCGAAGCATAAAAAGGCTAAGGATACCGTTCATGTCCTGCGGATGATACCTTATTGTGATACCGACAATCAAAAGATGTTGACTCTACCTTTACCACTAATCCTCATCGACCAGACACCGAACCTGCCGAATCAGTGATACCCCAAGGATATACATAGAAATCATCAAAACAAACACATACTGGATCTTTGACTCAGTCTAGAACTAGGATCAAAACCAACACTTGTAAGACAGCAGGGTGATGTCTTCTAAAGGAAGAATAGAATGCCGCATTTTGGATTAAAAACTCACCACACTTCATGGTACAGTAAATAAAGTCAACTGCTCCGAACGGGAAGGTCGTTGGTTCGTGGCTGATGATGTTTTTTCGTGCCTTTTATGTTCGCTTTCTTAAATATTTGAGAAATCTGTAAAACATGCAAATTCCTGTATTATTTGAATATACATAGAATGCTTTCTAACCATTTAAAAGCTTCTGTTGGAGCTACAAGCGGCAGTTCTTGATTGTAAGCCTTAGAGCCAATTAGTTCTGACTAAGAAATGTAATTTATTGTTATCAAAACCCTTCGTTACTGTGTTCGAGCAGCACTTTCAATAAACGTGACAATATGCTATTATTTTTTTATCCATGATTAAAAATTTAGAATTTTAATGATTAGATAGAACACAAATGAATTCAAATTGATAACATAAATGAATTCAAATTACATAAACTTAGAGAGATTTTTTTAAAAATACAGTTCTTTTTTTCCAATCTACATATTTTGATAATAATAATATAGACATAAATTGTTATAGTAATTATTTTTACAGAGATAAAAGTTTTAATAAATAAAATTCCTATGATATAAAGTAAATACGCTTATCATGCTAATGAAAAACAATATTTTACTAATAAAATATTTCTTATTTTTAAAAATATTTTAATTACTCAGATAGTTAACAAGTTATTCATATACGAATAATCAGTGAAAATTAAATTAATTTTTTGACAAAATCATATACATTTTATTATGGTTAAAACAAAAAGAAATTCCAAATACATTTTCTCATTTCATTGCCTTATTTAATATTATTTAAGTTTACAAATTTCATTTAAAAGTGTACAAAATTTTTGCAGTTGATACAAATTTTAATTTTTTTAAAATTAATTTATGCCATTTTGTTTTATATATATTTAGTTATGCTATCTTATTAAATTGTTATAAATTAATATTTATATTTAAGAATGTAACTGCATTTTTATTTAATAGAAAACTAAACATTATTAATATATTTAAACTAATTTGAAATATAAGTGATGTGGTGTAAAATTGTTTATAGTTAAATAGTAAAAAAAGCGGAACAGCAAAATAAAATCACAATGAAAATTGTCAAAGTTATATAAGAAACATTCTTGAAGAAATATATAATAATTTCTTTTATACATGAGTTGAAATATTTGATTTTATATTTTATATATCTATGAGACTTTGTGTTACAGAATAAATATTTAGGAATAACTTAATAAATAATAAGAATTTTTCTTTTATTTTAATTTTAATAAAACATTTTCAAAAAACATTAAGCATAAATATTTATCAAAATTTAATTATTTTAATAGCTAAGACTAGAGTCAGACATTCCTAAGATAATCGTAAACAGAAGTATCGAAAATACTTAAGTGTAAATGTTTTCCACATTAGCTCTTAATACTCTTTCGTAAAATTCCTTATCTAGTTAGTTAAACATTAAAGAATCCCTCCCTTTAGAGATAAAGTCTCAAAATCCATAAACTATAATACTTACTTAAAAGAATTAAGTTCTTTTTCAAAGTTTTCAAAAATATGAAATAGTTTCTTCCATATGTAATTCCTTTCACCTTATATTTGTCTGCAATATTTAAGGATAAAATCAAGATCAAATTGCTAAAGCTTTTAAGAATGTATATTTTTCAACTGCTATCTTACATTTTTCTGTGATATGATTTTTTTTTGAAATATAAACTTCTGTTTAATGTGAAATGGACTTGAAAGTTATTTGTGACAAAATGAAACAATATTTCTTTTTGGTCTCATTTATCTTATTATATTTTTGTGGACAAATACTTTGTATTTTTGATTTAAAAATATTTTGTTAAATAAATGTACATAATTATCAAGCAATGTTTACAAACTTAACAGAGAAAGAGTCATTAATTTTGATAATCAAGAGAAAAAAGATACTTACGAAAAAAAGAGTAATTTTTTAAATATATTTTTGTAAAATTATTTAAATAATTTTTTTCTGCAGCATTATTCCAAAAAACATACTTATTCAGTTTGCTTGGATATTTCTTAATTCGCATTGGAAGATTTAAATAACTCAGTTTTTTAATAGTCATTTAAATAACTCAGTTTTATAACTTAATTTGTTTCCTCAGTAAATACATTTTTAGAAACGTAAATGAAAAACATATCGAAAAAATAACTTTGTTGTAAACAACTTTTTTACTTACATTAAAACATCTTAGGTAGTAACTTAATATTTTTAAAATTGTTTTTACAAAAAATTAAAAAAACAAATTACAAAATTTCTGACTATTGATGTTCGCAGTGATTATCAAGACATTTAACATGTAATAGAATTTTTACTAAGTGTTTAAATAAAGTATGAAATGTAAATATTAGAACATACACAAGTAGGATATTTTCTTAAATTTAAGTAATGTTGTGTAATCATGATCATTTCAATATCTCAAATTAAAAAATCCCTAAATAGAATATCATATTCATTATGATAAATATTTAAGGAAATATTTGAATGATAATTAAAATTTAAGGAGGCTGAAATTGAATAAACTATTGTAGCGCAAAAATACGTTCATTTTTTACATTATTCAGTTTTAATAAGTATATAAAGGAGGATGAATGATAAAAGTGTTAAATACATTATAATAAGATTTAAATTCTTACTTTAAATCTAAATTTCACAAAACATTTAATGAAAAAAATTATATATGTATTGCACCTAATACAAAAATGTAAAAGAATTTATGGAATTTAATGTAATTTAACTTCAATTTATGTTGTCAATGAGAATTAAGTTTAGAGTTGAATATTCAAAATTGTAAAAAAGTAAATGAATTTGAAAGTTTTAAAAATAAAGTACAGGTGGATATGTATTATTGCTATTCAAAAAAAAAAAAAAAAAACACTTTAAAGCTGCATTTTGAAGTAGTGTTGTTGAAAAAAAATGAAACGTTTTTTTTTTCTTGAAGACAATTGAATCATTGAACTGTGAAAAGATTCTAAAACTAGTTTAATGAATGTCTCTGATGTTTTTAACACACACACACACACACACACACACACACACACACACACACACACACACACACACACACACACACACACACACACACACACACACACACACACACACACACACACACACACACTTCAATTATTGAGCCAGTCAATTAGTCACAATATAAGGTATTATTAGCATTGTGATTTATATTTCTATGTGCAATTCTTCTGTTTATATGATCACACAAATTTTGATTTGTAGTGTATTTAGTGATTGATAATTTTTTTTATCTTAAATGTTGCTTAATATGCACAAAGAATAAAGGTATGTTTTAGATAACTCGGAAAGTACATAATCAACAGGCTCGCAACAACCCTTCCTTATCAATCGGGCGTAGGTATCTTGTAAGGTAGTTTAGTCGGGACAATCATCTAATCATACTGACTGAAAGTTCACACGAATATCCTGCTTTTTCAAGAGGTATTACTGGAATTGCTCAATGCTGTCATTACACTAATTGAATATGGTTCAATACGATGTAAATTCATTTTATTACATAAATTGTGTCCATGATCATTTGGACCAGAGGCTTGGAAAATATTTTATCGGCAAGACAGTCCCGTCATTTGGAATCCAAAAGAAGGATGGCTCGGTGTATCTCTTTTTGATGTTTTACTAGTTAGTTTGTAATAAAATGTTGTCCAATGCATTCGTAAATTTTGAAATTTTCTCAGTAGCATCTTCACCCGTCTTGAAATATTCAAAGAAAGCCATTAATTTTGAAAAGTTGGCTTACCCGAACATTGTGCAACAAGAATCTTACTCGAAAATTACGATTTACGAAAATGACAATTTACGAAGTTGGCAAGCTATTTATTATGTTTGTTTCTTGTGTAGTAAAGCATTTTTAAACTCATTTTGTATTCTGGCTTTTATGTGTATTTAATCGTTGAAATATTTCTCTCTTATTATGACATAAATGTGTTATTTTAGCCTATTCTATCTTCCGCAATTTAATTCTTTATAATTTTCTTGTCTTCCGTATAAATTTGTGTGCACATCTTGGTGTACTTTAAAATGTGCATGTATTTGTATATATATATATATATATATATATATATATATATATATATATATATATATATATATATATATATATATATATATATATATATATATATATATATATATATATATATATATATAACAATAATTGGAATATTCATTAATAAAAAGAATAGTGTCCATCAATATTTTTGTTGACTGAATGACACAAAAATATACTATTCTAACCTCAGCAATTGACTATTCAACAGCTCTACCATTGAACTGTCAATTATTTGAATCACATTATCTGGTTTAATGTTTCATATTTCTCGTTGCATGGTGTGAATGGATTCATATGAGCATAAAGAAAGACTCATGAATCCATGGGTATATGTGTCAGTAAGTGATTCTTAAAACTTGGTGATGGTTGTGACGGACAAGCTACTGATATGATACGGTATTATCTGTTACAATATTCTTGATGCATATAAAGATGAACCTCATTTTAAACAGTTATGTAAACATTTCTTAGATTCACTTACAGCCATTCATATCCATTGTGGATTCCATTACGCATGAGCAATTCTTGCAGGACAATGAGATAACCCTCTTATCAGAGAGACATTCGAGTAGTTCGAGAACATTTAAATTTGCATTCCCATAAATTCAGACAGTTAAATTTTCTTTTCTATAAATATAGACATTTAAATTTGGAAACCTTTAAATATAGACATTTATATTTGGAAATCTTTAAATATAGACATTTATATTTTAAATCATATAAATATAGACATTTAATTTTGAATGGACAATATTGAATATATATGGTATGCGTTCAGCCTGAGTTCATAATTATTCTTGATAATTACTTTTTGAAGAGGTTTCTCTTACTGCAGTGATTTACAAACGTGTACAATTAAGAATTCTTACTATCTGGCCATTTTTCATTACATGATTCCCGTTCACATTGATACACATCATTACGTGATTCCCGCATTAAAACGGCAAAATGCTCTATCTGAAGTTGTGTGAATGCAAGAAGGCACTCCCCCACATGTAGAGTCTTCAGTCAAAGGTGCCTTAATTCAACAAATTGGTGACAGATTTATTTCTCGTCATTTCCCGTTTCCGAGATCTCCAAGGTCTCATGATTTGACACCAATGGGTTTCTGGCAGTGAGGATATCTGAAACGCAAAGTGTATCAGTTTCGTCCACAAATTGCATCTGATTTGAAAGATGACATCAGAACTGCGATTCAAGATATCCTTCTTTTCATTGAGCATGCTAAAGTGATATTAAAAATTTGCTGCATGCAAAGTCTCCTCATTTGCGTAGGAGGTCATGTGGAGACTTTGTGAAACACAATAAATTACTTTATTGTGTGCTGCTTCTTTGTTCTTATTGGTTGTCTTCCATTTTAGTATATCCATCGCCGGTTATGCTACAGTTGCAGTTCGAAGGCTATTTAGGGTTTTCACAATGGATATTACATTCCAATATAAAAAACTTGTTGTTGCTATTTGATATTTTTGAAATTTTCTAACAGTAACATTAACTGTTAGAGTGATACTTTTGTTTTCCATATCATTCCTGAGTGCATTCCTAATAATACCATATGACTAAATTTCATTCTTTTTCTGTGAATGTTATAATAGTTAAGGGCCCATAAGTCTGGTTTGTTTTCTTTTAATAATAACCCAGCAGCTTCAATCTAGTAATGACTGCTAGTATAGTGACACATAAACATATTAATGATAAAAAGCGTTATTTTTTCAATAAATTAGATTTAAGCATACCTTTTCCTTCAGAAATTAAAGTAAACAGCCAACATAACTTATCCAAAATTATGTTTTTAGGTTATATAGTAAGAACTTTTTAGTAAAATTAATACAAAAAAGAAAGAGAAATATTATGATTTCTGATAGATGCAAATTAAAAAGAAGAACAAATATCAGAAATTTCTTGAGTCCAAAGTTACTTATCATGAATTAAAAATTTATGTTTTAATGAACAGTATTAGTTATGTTGATGTGATAAAAATATAATTATTTTACAATCAGAAGCACAAAATACTCACATTAAGGGATAATATTCATTTGAGCTGTATTAAAAACGCTTAAATTAATCTATAACTATAATCCAATAAAAAGAATTAGCACGGTTGGGAATTAGGTGTATTTGATAAATCTAAAATTATTTTTGAAAATGAAAATGATAGTATATCTGATATTCCATTTTGTACATATTTAAGTATTTTATTCAATTAACATTAGTAAACTGAATTTTTTAATAAAATTTAAAATTTTGTTAAATTTTTAAATATAATCATTTATTTAAAATATTGGAACTATATTCGTATTTCTTACATATTAAATCAAAATATTTTCATAGTTATAAATGTTGTATATTTGAAACTATAAAATATTTCATTTTAAATTGTTCTTGTTAAATGAATTACAAGATAAATTAATCACTTTACTCACAGTTATTTTTGTGAATTAGATATTTTTACAAGCAAATAAATTTTCATTCCCTTTTGCAAAATTTAATTTGATATAACTTCGCAAATCCTAAATTTGAACTTTTACATTTTGTTAAATTTAGCCAACAAAATATAAATATAACTTATACAATGATATAATTACAATTTCACAATATAAAAATTCCTTTACTTAAATATTCCTAATTTTTATATTTAAATGAAATTTAAAACAAAAAAAATCATCCTAAATATTTCACTCTAAACGAATTACATAAAATTTGAAAATTTCTAAATCATTTAAATTTTAAGTTTATATAACACGATTTGTTACATTATGACTGTATAACTAATGTGAAATCTAATTCCACATTAATATGCATTTACTTGAATAAATAAGGCCAAATAAATTCAACAACTTAGCATTTTCTTCGGAAGTAAGTTTTATCTCTTAATGTATTTGAAGTGCACAAAGCAATATGAGACAGATTTGAATATTTTAAGAGAGATAGTAAAATGCAAATTCAAACAATCCTTGGAGCTTATCACCGGCCGAACCTATTTAGTATGTAATTCTCAATTTTCAGTTCCACGTAAATTTATTTACCAATAATGTATAATGCAGGTATGGAATTTCCTCATGGTATATATTCGAAGCAGGTAAATTAAGTTATATCTAAAATTCGTAAATCATCACAAAAATTTTAATGATTGCTATATTTATTTAATAAAAATCAGTTCAAAATTAATTTTAAATTCAAACATAGAAAGAAAAGATAAAAATAAACAACTTAATACATTTTAAATATATTATATATAAAATCGAATAAATATCTGTCTGAGAAAGAGCAGAATGTGACAAACCATTTCAGATGATAATTTTAATAAAAAACTTAAAACTAAGTATCTCACAATTATTTAATTGCTGCTTATATTGTTTTACTTTACTTTATATAACTTTTTATTAATATTGTAAAATTTAAATAATAAATCCTTAAATCCTTGATAAAACTTCCTTACAAACATAAAATTAGATAGTTGTGATGCTTGTTTTCATTTGTATATATATATATATATATATATATGTTTATAAATATATATATATATATATATATATATATATATATATATATATGTATATATATATATATATATATATATATATATACATTTTTGTTTTTGTGTTTTCGGAATGAATTAGTACTAACTTGTTCTTAAAATAATAAATTGCACTCTCTATGATCATAAATTAAAATAATAAAAATGTGGCTAGTATAAAAGTGCACTAGAACTTATTTATCTTTTTTAACATTAAAATATTCTTTGTTTAAAATGTTGGAAAATATTTTATAAACAACGAATGTTTTAACAAATAAGTTAAAAGACTTATTAAATTTAAATGAACTCAAAAAGGACTACTTGCCTTAATAATCCTACGTAACAAAATGCGACAAAATAGATGATCAAAGTATTTTTGACTCATAAATCTACAAAGAAATAACACAGTTTTGTACAAACATTCTTTACTGTCTTAAGTTATATCTCCAAATCTTCTGCTTCGTTTTTTGAAAAATGAAAGAAAAAATCAAAATTGACGATATTCCTCTTAAATGCACATCCCATCTAAATTCCTTAATACATCATGTAGGGATTATTGTGCATTTCACAATAAGCTTTTTATAAGAATATTTCGAAAACACACGATAGACTCAAAAATATTTTGAAATAGAAGTATAATAATATAATGTTTGATATTTTAAGAAAACCTCTGCTATTTTTAAATGTAATATATATTATGATTGTTTAAAATCACTTGTAAAATTGAAAAGATATAAGGAATGTTTGAAATTCTTCACATAAATCATTATAAAACATTGTTCCTTCACTTTTCGGGAATTTATAACAACAAGAAATGCAGTTACTAAAATAACAGAAAATTTTGAATGTGATTGTGTTAAAATCACATATTTTAATTAAAATAAAATATATTTTGACTAACTCGAGCACATTTTAATTGAATACGTTCTTATTTTTAAAAGCATAAAATGTATATTATTAAAAATATATGTAATTGATATAATAGTATTTTATAAACATTTGAGAAATAGTGTTAAAAAATTACAAAAAATAAATTGCACACTTTTATATTCATATTTTTTAATTGCAAACGTGTAACAAAATGGAATGCCTGTTCTAAAAATATTAATCAGGCAAATAAGAAATTATCAAGTAATTAAATATACTTAAATTGTGTATTGTTTCCTTAAATGAACTGTATTTTGTAAAAAAAAAACTAAGCATTCATTTCATGCTATAAAACTGTACCGATAATTATCTAAAGAGAAAATATTATAATGTAAATATTTAAGCATACGATATTTAAATATAGAACATTCAAGAATTTAACAGTTTGTTATGCATAGACATCTTTTATTCAAGAATAAATCTCTTAATAGATATAATCTAAACCTACTGAGAAGTAAAAGTCCGTGCCATCAATCAATGTCATGACTTACTGAAGACTATTAAGTTACAAAACATTATCAATCAATCATCAGTCGACCGAGGGAAAATGTTGAAAAGTGAGTAAAACACACCAGGATCAAAATAAAAGAAGGTGATAGACGTATTCCATTAGAGTTAACACTAACCTATTTTTATTTCCAATTCCTGTTACTCGTGCCATTATATTGCTAATTCAATGTGAAGAGAAGAAAGTGGAGAAACATTATTTGATTGTCTTCTAAAACAGCTATATATTTAGCTAGATTATTGAGTTAAATAAGAAAACTTGACCGAAACCGACATGATTTAAGATTTCAAATCACAATGCATTTTTTATCTTAACTTAGTCGGCATGAAACTTAACTTTCAATCACTTTATATTAGAAAAGTTATTGAATTATAAATATTTAAAAAAATATTTCATAACTATAATAATACTTTTTTCTGAATATATATATACACACCTCTGGGCTTTGTTTGAAATCTCAGCCTAATTAGTCCTCCACGAAACATGAGGAAGAAATCTAGAAATGCAAATTTTCGGCTCTACGTACGACATAATAATGACTGATGTAGTCACGCTAGATGAAAGAAAATGCACTGTGAAATTCGAGTCATGTATGTTCCTTTCTGCCATTCTGAACAAGATGCCGCTTTCAGGGAAAGAATGGATTGAAATCAGAAAGATTTTTTTCCTGAATGGACAAAATACCACAGACACATTTCGTCTTTACCACAGAAACCATGGATTTTGGTAGGACCTGTGAATTGTCAATACTGTACGGTACTTGATTTATAAATTTGAAGAAACTGTTTGCACATGTATTTGATCTCTGCTTCGAAGACCATCCGTTCTTGAGGAAGCTGTTGTAGAAATTTATCAGACTATAAGCACAGTTCGTCCCGGAATCGCACACAGTGTTTCACGTGTTCTGAATCTACAGAATCCAACTGTCATCAAGGTTATGAGCTCTGTTCAAAATACGTTTCGTTTCGATTCCAGAATGTCCAGATGTTGGATCGCGGGAGATAGTCAATTACGGCTGGATTTTGCTATTCAATTCCTTATATGGTGTGATGAAAATAGCAGCTAGCTTTTTCGAATTCTGTAGATAGATGAGGCACATTTCTCACTAACTGGTAACGAGAATTTGAAACATTGGGCAGAGAATAATCCACATGAAGTGCTTGCACGTAAATTACACGAAAAAAAATGTGAATGTTTGGTGTGGTACAACAAGTACATTCATCCTTGATACTTATTTTGAAGAGGTTGCTCTAACTCCGGTGATCTACAAATGTGTACAGTAAAGAATTATTACTATCTGATCATTTTTCTTTACGTGATTCCCGTTCACACTGATACACATCATTACGTGATTCCCGCATTAAAACGTCCAAATGCTCTATCTGAAGTTGTGTGGATGCAAGACGCCATTCTCCCACATGTAGAGTCTTCAGTCAAAGGTGTCTTGAGTCAATAGATTGGTGACAGAGTTATCTCCCGTCATTTCTAGTTCCCGTGATCTCCAAGGTCTAGTGATTAGACACCAATGAATTTCTGGCTGTGAGGGTATCTGATACACAAAGTGTTTCAGTTTCGTCCACAAACTGCATCTGATTTGAAAGATGCCATCAGAACTGCGATTCAAGATATTCTTCTTGTCATAGAGCGTGCTACAGTGCTATTAAAAATCTGCCCCATGCAAATTCTCCTCGTGTGGGAAGGAGGTCATTTGGGAAATTTGTGAACACAATAAATTACTTTATTGTATACTGCTTCTTTGTCTTTATTGGTTGTCCTCCATTTTAGCATATCCATTGCCGGTTATGCTACAGTTGCTGTTCTAACGCTATTTAGGGCTTTTACAATGGATATCACATTCCAATATAAAAAACTTATTGTTGCCATTTCATATTTTTGAAATTTTCTCACTGTAACCTTGACTGTTAGAGTGACACTGTTGTTTTATATAAAATATATAGTAAGTAATTCAAAAATTCTTTTTTATTATGTTAAGTACTTTAAGAAATATTCATTTATATTAACCCAAATCCTTATAAATCAAAAGTGACAAATTTAATTTTATTATCCCTTTAGTAATATTTTTAAATTTTATTGATGCTCCTTATACATAAGATATTTTATTAATTATAAATTACAGCTATAATCAATCACTTTTATATGTGATGTGTCTTGATAATATTTTAAAAAAGTTTTAAATTAGAAAGATGCATAGCTGAATGTGTTCAAGTTAATACAGCTGAACTTTCAATCATTTTGAATTTATTTTCAGATTAAAACATTTTATGCAAAAAAAGTTAAAGTCAAAAATATCAAGATTTCATCATGAAATATTTTTCATAAAAAGTTGAGAATCATGTTAACACATTTTAAAATCTTAATAAATCGAAAAAAGTAACACTTTGTTACTGTTGGACGTATTCTGAAAGACATTATATTGAAATCATGTATTGGGATGACATGAACGTGCGTTTCGCAATGTATTTTAATAAATATCAAATAATTGCGTATTGCCATACAATAAAATATTTACTACATATTTGTGTGTATAAATGCACACATATATGTATAATTTTATTAATTATAATTACTATTTCAATCAACATAAGTAGTAAATATTGTTTCTCCTTTGAGGGAAATTTATCTAAATTTTTAATGCATTCATTCAAATATAAAAATTATTTTAAAGTAAGCAGTGCAAAAAGAGTTTATTAATTTTCTATTCATTTAAGTAATTAAAAACTAATATTAATATTAACATGTATCATCTGTTTATATTAGTTTTTAATTATCATTATTACTAAAATATATGATTGTTTGCTATGTATAATAATATATTGGAAACAATCATATATTTTACTAATATTTTCAACGAAGTCATTGGAGAGGGAATGTGCAGCTTCTGTTAGACCAAGGTCCATAGCACCAGGAGGTAGAAGTCTGTCTTGGCTCCTTCGCCTACTGATATTTAGCGGGGCATAATGAAATGGCCTTCACGCCTTGGGTGGCCCTACCAGGAGTAAACTCCCGACGTACTTCGCCCATTCCGCCCAGGGTCACCCTCCCGCCACGATGAGGCAAACAGTAGGACTTGGGAGGACTCTTTCTCATCGTAATCCCAATCACTGCTCTGTCTTCAGAAGTGAATTGATTGCAATAGACCTGGAACTAGAAGCTATTCTTTCTGAAGAGGATTATGGTGACCTATGGATCTTGTCTGACAGCCGTAGTTCTCTCCACCATCTTAGTAATTGGCTTCTTGTAGGCGACAAGATCAGCAACTCTATCCTGCTTAAATTAAAACTCATTTCACTTAATCATGATGTTCACTTGCAATGGATACCTTCACATGTGAATCTCCACGGGAATGAAATGGCCGATAATCTTGCTAAGGAGGGTTGCAGGATTTCAAATACTCCCTCTTCCACACTTACTTTTCTGGAGTTATACTCCGGGAAAAATCAAAAATCTCGGAGGAGTGGAAAACACCCCCACCCATAATTGGTACAAGAGATCAAAACCGGGTTTGTCCCTTGACCTCCCGTGTGACAGACGTACCCGGACTGTTCTCTCAAGACTTGCTAGCGGTCATATTAAGTGCCTCACTTTCAACGAGGGCAGGAAAACTTTCGTCACCTGCACCAAGTGCCAAAATCATCAGGCTTCTCCTGAGCATCTTTTGGATTGCATGGGTCTCTCAAGGGAGGATCTCTTTAGCAATCCTCTTTTAGTCTTCGACTTCCTTACAGTCAACGAACTTGTGGATCTAGTCTGACTCCGTCAGACATGGAGGATAAGCAACAACAACAACACTAATATTTTCTTTTACTTAGGAATTGTTGAAATAATATCTAGTTTTTCTGTATATTTAAGCCACGTTATAACTTATACTTTCTTGAATAAATATGAATTTTATATTTTCATTTAATATAATAATTTGTTAGCTTATTAAACTTAGTTAATAAAGTTTCTCATAAAAAATAAAAGCTTACTTTGAATTATCCCAGAGTAAACATGGCATATTCAATAGAATAGTTTTTTTGATTCATTTGATACATTATTGACAATTGAAATGTTAAAATTACAAAAATACATATTTTAACAATCGTGTGTTGAAACATAGAATTGAAGACAAAGTTTAATATATTTATATATGTATTTTATAAATCTAGGGCAATCCAAATATACAGAACTAATACATTGTGAAAATATTAATATTTACAAAACGTTATATTTGTATTTACAAAATACCAAAAATATGAAATAGCCTCTTGAAATTCTATCTTATCTTATATCTCAGAAAATGTTCAAAACAATATTTATTTTAAATCTACAAGTAAATAAAATTGAAATAAATTTAATTTCTGAAAAGCTTCTTTTGGGAAATAAAATGGATATAAGGCTACAGAAAAGACCACTTTGACTTTAATATAGTATTTAACAGCAGATCAAAAAATCTTGATGAGGAGAATTTTAATTTAATTTTTATTGTGTTTCATTTGTAATTATTAATTGTTTTAAATACATGCTTCCTTTAAATGTTTAAATCAACTTTTAAATTTTATTAAAAAATACAGTAGTAATTTATTATTTTTTACTTTAACAATTTACCCTAGTCTTTAACATGATGAGCCTATATCTATAAAGGAATGAACATAATTTGTTTTTAAATATCAATTTACTTTTTATATTTATAACAATATATTTTTTATAATTCAAATACTTTTTTTATTCTCATATTTTAAATGTTACAAAAAAAATAAGATGTTCTCATGCATTCAAATTTTACATGTTCCAAAAACGTATTCCCAGTTAATGTTTTGGGAATAAATTAAAAAATACTTTTTAAAATGTTTCTAAAATGTTATTAAAAATTAAAATTCTTCATTTTAAACAATTTAAATAATTGCAATTTCTAAAAATATTATGATAAATGTATTTTAAATGTATCTTGTTAGTACTGTAAAAGTATTTTTAGTTTTGATTTTAAGAAATTTAGCTTTATTTTTCTATATAGTCATGTCTAGTAATTTTACCTGCCAATTAAGATATATATATATATATATATATATATATATATATATATATATATATATATATATATATATATATATATATATATATATATATATATATATATATATATATATATATATATATATATATATATATATATATATATATATATATATATATATATATATATATATATAATAGTTATATGTTAAAGCAAAACCTTTTCTAACACACACAACATCAGATCACAGAATATTAATACATCTTAGTAACTATTTTGGGCCATATTCGAAAAAAAGATTAGTGTGGAAATATTCAAAATCAATTCAAATGATTTAACTCAGAAGAATTTTGATAATTGATAAACCATAAAATTATCTCTTCCTGTTTGGGAAAAATCGAGCCCTTCTTGAACCGAATAATAACTGGGAATGAAAAGTGGATTACCTGAAGGTAAATTGCGATGATATATATATATATATATATATATATATATATATATATATATATATATATATATATATATATATATATATATATATATATATATATATATATATATATATATATATATATATATATATATATATATATATATATATATATATATATATATATATATATATATATATATAGATATATATATATATGCATAAATACAAAATTCAATGGATCGTAATTAACATATCTCATAAAAAATAACATTATTACATTGAAAGTAAAATTTCTTTCATTAAATATATATTAATGTATCCATAAATGAAAATAATTAAATGTTTCAGCGCAACAGAATTTCTATCATTTTATTTTTTAAAAAAATAGTTTATTAAATGTATATTTTCTGCATAAATAAACTCTGATTCTTTCATTAAATATATATTAATTAAATGTTTCAGCTCAGATTTCTTTCATTAAATATATATTAATGTATCCATAACTGAAAATAATTAAATGTTTCAGCGCAACAGAATTTCTATCATTTTATTTTTTAAAAAAATAGTTTATTAAATGTATATTTTCTGCATAAATAAACTCTGATGATGCAACAGAAAATAATCTAAAATTAAAATTTTTTTACTAGTATATAATTTTGTTATCAGAGTAAAGGTACGAACTATCAGTAATAAACAATTTTACCTACATCTAGAAAAATGTATTTAGCAAAGTTGTATTAAATAAAAGTAAAATAACTGAAATGAAATATTTTTTCTGATAGTTCTATTTTTTAGTTAAAATACTTTTATTCACATAGTTTTTATACAGTAAAATATGCTTGCTTTGTTATATGCAATGTGTATTATATTACATAATTTTTTTAGTGGATATTATCAAAATATTAAAAAATCATGTAATACTGAAAAAAAATAATACAAGTACGTTAATCCTTCACTTAATAGTGAAGGGGATAATATAATTCATTATTATAAAAATGTGTCTACTATAGATAGTTCAGTTATAATTTTTCTTGTAAAAGGTTTGGATTGAAATACAAATAAGAAATTAAAAAAATAAATAAATAATGGGAATTTTCTTAATTAATAAAAAATTTATTAAATATTTCTTATTATGTTATCATAGATTATTTAGAAATAATCTCTTCACATTCTTTATTTTTCAAGAATTAAAATCTCATCATTATAACATATAAATTGTTGTTATAAATACAGATTATAAGATTTTGCTATTAATATATATTCTTTATTTTTTCAAGAATTAAAATCTCATCATTATAAAATATAAATTGTTGTTATAAATACAGATTATATGATTTTGCTATTAATATATCTACTATGTAACATGATATCACTATTAATATACAGTTAAGAGAAACAATTCAAAGTTTTTCCAACTAATTATTCAATTGAAAGAATTAAAAGCTAATAGTGCTAAACCCCATGATTCCAAAATTGCTGAAATTAAGTATTTTCTCAACTGTAGAAATAAACATCATATTTCTCATAATAAAATTTATATTTCATTGTATAGATATCTAATATAATTTTAATAATCTCATATTAACGACTCTAGCTGGAATATATATCTTATGTTTCAAATATTATAAATTACTATATAACTTGAAAAACAGTATTTACGACAAAGATATCACAACTTTTCTGTAATTACCAATATTAATAAATCTTGATTCAAATCACTGATGAATTGTATATTTGATACATTGTAATGAATAAAATTATAATAAAACAATAATGCATGTTCCTAAAATGTCAATGATTAGATAAGTATTGAAAATAATTATCGCTATGAACGTGTATTTCTTCTAGCTGTAAAGGATAAAAATTAAAAATATTCATTTTGCCTGAATGATTTAGTAAGATATATTTTTGAATGTATTCAACATTTAATTCATTTTTATATTCATTTACTTAGACTCTTAATAGTTTAGTAATTTTTTTAGTAAATGCACTTTAAATTGTGAAGCAATAATTAAAAACAATGTGAAGCAATAATGTTTAAAAATACACTATTGGATATTTAAAAAAATGTTTTCTAATCTTTATAAGCCAATTTCTGGAGCATTCAGTAATTTAAAAGTATATTAAATAAATTTTAGGTATAGCTGAACTAATCCTTTTCAATGAATTTATATTGTACAGGATCTCATGAAAATGCTACCTGTTATAGCAAATTTAGGAAAAATTATTTGAAAGAGCATTGTTTGTAAATATTTAGTCCTCATTTTCTACTTTTATTATTACAGTAATTAAATATTAAATCTTTATTTGATTACAGACAATCTATTATAAATCATCTTCTTAACGAAAATTTCTTGATGAAATTTTATTTGAAACCTATTTAGCTCCAAAAAAATTTGCAAATAAAAATAAATACAGATAATTAAATCATTTAAATTAGCAGTATTTCATAAAACTAAAATTGTTTTTGAAAATGAAAATGATAGTAGATCAGATATTCCATTCCATACATATTCCATACATTCCATACATATTTAAATATTTAATTTAGTTAATATTAATAAACTAAATATTTTAATATAATTGAATTATTTTTAATTTTTTAAAATTTATCATTTATATAAAATATAGGAAATGTATTCGTATTTCTTATACATTAAATCAAAATATTTTCATACTTATAAATGTTGTATATTTGAAACTATAAACTATTTCAACTTAAATTGCTCTTGTTAAATGAATTATAAGATAAATGAACCATTCTACTCACAGTTATTCTTATGAATTCGATATTTTTACTAGCAAATAAATTTTCATTCCCTTCTGCAAAATTTAATTTGATATAACTTCGAAAATCATAAATTTGAACTCTTACATTTTTGTAAATTTGGTAAACAAAATTTAAATATGATTACTACAATCATATAATTACACAATTTCAATAAAAAAATTCCCATACTTAAATATTCCTATTTTTTATATTTAAATGAAATTTAATACAAAAATATTATCCTAAATATTTCACCCTAAACGAATAACATAATATTTAAAAAAATTCCAAATCATTTAAATTTTAAGTTTAGATAAAACAATTTGTTAATTTTGACAGTATAACTAATGTGAAATCTAATTCCACATTAATATGCATTTACTTCAATAAATAAGGCCCATGAAATTCATTATAGCATTTTCTTCGGAAGTAAGTTTTATCTCTTAATGTATTTGAAGTGCACAAAGCGATATCAGACAGATTTGAATATTTTAAGAGAGGTAGTAAAATGCAAATTCAAACAATCCTTGGAGCATATCAAAGGCCGAACCTATTTAGTATGCAATTCTCAATTTTCAGTTCCACGTAAATTTCTAATTAATTTACCAATAATCTATATTGCAGGTATAAAATTTGCACATGCTAGATATTAGAAGCAAGTAAATCAATCTATATAAATCTTATATCTTATATATATATATATATATATATATATATATATATATATATATATATATATATATATATATATATATATATATATATATATATATATATATATATATATATATATATATATATAATTATTCTTGTGTGTTCGTGTAGAATTAGTGCTCAGTTATTCTTAAAATACTATCATACATTCTCTATGATTATAAATTAAAATAACAAAAACGTGGCTCACTATAGAATCAATGTGTACAAGAATTTATTTATCTTCGTTAACATTAAAATATTCTTTGTTTAAAGTATTTTCCAAATTTTTAAACAAATAATGTTTTAATAAGTAAGTCATAATATTTGTTATACTTTAAATATACACAAAAAGACTTGCGTTAATAATCCTACGTATAAAAATGCGACAAAATGGATGACCAAAAATATATTTAACTCATGAATCAACAAAGAAATTACACATTTTGTACAGAAAATTCTTTACTGTCTTATATTATATCTCTAAATATTCTGCTTTATTTTTCTGAAAAATGAAAAATAAAATAAAAATTGAAGATATTCCATATAAATGCATCCCATCTAAATTCCTTAATACGTCTCCTATGGATTATTGTGCATTTCACAATAAGCTCTCTATAAGCGTTTTTCAAAAACATAGGCGCGATAGACTCAAAAATATTGTGAAATAGAAGTAAAATAATATAATGCTTGATATTTTAAGAAATCCACTGTATTATATATATATGATATTATATAGTATTTTCTACTCTATTATATATTATGATTATTTAAAAATGCCTGTAATATTGAGAACGTCAGGAATTCTTGAATTTCTTTACAAATGTCATTTTAAAATATATATATATATATATATATATATATATATATATATATATATATATATATATATATATATATATATATATATATATATATATATATATATTAAAATAACAAAATTTTATAAATGTGATAGTTATTAAAATCACAAGGTCAGATTGATATAAAATATATTTTTGACTAACTCGAACACATTTTAATTGAATGAGTTCCTATTCTTGAAACATTAAAATGTATATTATTAAAAATGTATAAAATTGTGTAATAGTATTTTATAAATATTTGCTGTAAAGCGTTAAAAAATTGCAAGAAAAAAACAAATTACTTACAATTATATTCATATTTTGTAGTTGTAAGCGTGTAACAAAAATGGAATACCTTTTCTAAAAATATTAATCAGGCAAACATGAAACTGTCAAAATCTTGAATATGCTTAAGTTGTGTATTGTTTTCTTAAATTAACTGTATTTTGTAAAAAAAAATAATAATTCATTTTATGTTATCAAATTGTACATATAATTATCCAAAAGTTTTTTATCATTTTTATTCAGGAAAAATGCTTGATATTATATTCAAAATGGAATGCTGAAATATGTTATTTCACAGTTTTAAATAAAAACAATTTGTTTCAGTGTACAGAATCATTTGTTGGTATACTGAAATGAATTTTTCAGAATCATATACAGTATCGTTTCAAATACAGAATCATTTGTGTGTACAATATTTGAAAAATCTTCTACAAACAATGTGTCTGTATCATTGATTTAACTTTCCGTATAAGATTAAAAAAAATTTCGACACATACAGAAAAACATCTCTGACAAGTCAATAGTTATTCTATTCGATAAGAAAAACTCAACAAGAACACCTTAATGCTGGTAAATTATACCGAAGTAAAATAATTTCAGAAATTAAGATAAACTATAATAATACTTAAGAAATATTTCATGTATATATTTTTTCATACGTTGTAAAAATTTAATATAGATGATAGTTAAAAATATCAAAATAAACAAGATTAACTGTATTTTCAAACCATTTCCATATTAATTTTCGCTTAGTTAAAAAACTCTTTCAAGAAGCATAAATACCACTATAATCATATAAATTAACTATTTTCTTTAATATGGAGATAATTCTTAGACAGAAAAATACATAAATTAATAAAATTTAGAAAAATATTTTAAATATTCCTCATTTCTAAATTATGTTAATTATTTTAATAACTTTAATGTTCTTTTGTAATTTATTTTAATCATGATGACATAATTTTACTTGAAACAATAATTTTCACATCATAGAACACTTTTATGCAATTTATTAATAGAAAAACACGTCTGTAAATACATAAATACTTTTAAAAAACATTTAAAAAATAAATAGAAAATGTCCGAATACCTTTTTTTTAAAAAAAGTAATTTATTTTAACATGTATGAATTTCTTATTTCGTTCTTTTTTGCAATCTTCTTTAGTAAATTCTTAAATATTTTGTTTCCACTTGAAATACAATGAATGTTATCGTCTGAATTTTTCATAACAGATGCTTTCCTTACGATTTCTGAGAAGAAAATCTCTTCCGATGTTAAATCCAGCATTTTGCATATGGTATGTATCCTTATTCTTGGAAGAACCTGTCAGGGAAAGTTCTATTTTTTAGACGAATTCACATTTTGTATTAGCTTTGTGAATACATGAAAGGTAAATATTCTTGAGAAATAAACTTTTTCATTCAAATCCTTTACTTTATATTCACTGAAACTTTTTGAATTTTAAGCTTGAACGAAACTATAATATATTTACAAACACACATGGTCGTTGACTAATAATGAATAGTGAAATGGTTTAAATTATATTGCATTGTGAATTTTATTCAAAAATTTTATTAGTGACTTCATTCTAGAACTGCATTTCTATATAGAATAACTTTAGTGTGATGTAATTACACAGATAACAAATGAAACAATATATTTTTAAATATGTGATTCTACGTGGACCAGTTTGTTCTCATGAATATTACCTCTGATTTACATACTAAGATTACGATGAATTTTTCAACTAATTTAATCTATGATTTTGAACAATAAATGCAATGCAGTTTTAATTAAAACTCATCATTAAAAGAAAAAAATGTATTTTAATAATTAGTTACAATTATTTAATAATTTATTATTAAAACAATGCACATCTACAATCAAATATGAAAAAAACTGTTGACCAACAAATATTGATTAATTTGTAGACATGAGATATTTGCTGATATAATACAACATGAAATGTAGAGAAATTGATAAATGTTTGAGTGTAAGCTATTATACTTGTTGTGCCACACCAAACAGTCACATTTTTCTTGTAATGGATGTGCAAGCGCTTCATGTGGACTATTCTCTGCCTAATATTTCAAATTCTCGTTACCAGTTAGTTAGAAATATGCCTCATCTATCTACAGAATGCTTAAAAGCCAGCTGCTATTTTCATCATACATTATAAGGAATTGAATAGCAAAATCCAGCCGTAAATTACTGTCTCCCGCTGTCCAACATCTGGATTCTCGAGAATCAAAACGAAACATGTTTTGAAAAGTGTACATAAACTTGGTAACAGTTGGATTCCGTAGATTCAGAACACGTGAAACACTGTGTGCACTTCCGGGTTGAACTGTGCTTATAGTTTGATAAACTTCTACAACAGCTTCCACAGGTACGAATGGTCGTCGATGACGAGATCAATTGCATGTGCAACCAGTTTCTTCAAATTTATAAATCAAGTCCTGTACAGTATTGACAAGGCACAGGTCCTACCAAAATCCATGGTTTATGTGGTAAAGACGAAATGTGTCTGTTTTATTTTTTCCATTCAAGAAATAAATCTTTGTGATTTCACCACATTCTTTCCCTGAAAGCGCCACCTTGTTTGGAATGGCAGAAAGCAACATACATGACTCGCATTTCAGAGTGCATTTTCTTTCATCTAGCGTGTAAACATCAGTCATTATTATGTCGTACGTAGAGACCAAAATTTGCATTTCTAGATTTCTTCCCCATATTTCGTGGAGGACAAATCAGGCTGAGATTTCAAACAAAGCCCCCGGATTTATATATATATATTTATATATATATATATATATATATATATATATATATATATATATATATATATATATATATATATATATATATATATATATATATATATAGAAAAAAGTATTATTATAGTTATGAAAGATTTTTCTTAAAAATATTTATAAGTCAATAATTTTTCTAATATAAAGTAATTGAAAGTTAAGTTTCACGCCGAGTAAGTTAAGATGAAAAATGCATTGTGATTTGAAATCTTAAATCATGTCTGTTTTGGTTAAGTTTTCTTAGTTATCTCTATAATCTAGCTAAATATATAGCTGTTTTAGAAGACAACCAAATAATGTTTCTCTACTTTCTTCTTTTCACATTGAATTAGCAATATAATGGCACGAGTAACAGGAATTCGAGATAAAAATAGGTTAGTGTTAACTCTAATGGAATACGTCTATCACCTTCTTTTATTTTGATCCTGGTGTGTTTTACTCACTTTTCGACATTTTCCCTCGGTCGACTGATGATTAATCGATAATGTTTTGTAACTTAATAGCTTCAGTAAGTCATGACATTGATTGATGGCGAGGACTCTTACTTCTCAGTAGGTTTAGATTATATCTATTAAGAGATTTATTCTTGAATAAAAGATGTCTGGTACATCTATGCATAACAAGCTGTTAAATACTTGAATGGTCTACATTTAAATATCGTATGCTTAAATATTTACATTATAATATTTTCTCTATGGATAATCATCGGTACAATTTGATAACATGAAATGAATTATCATTGTTTTTACAATATACAGTTGATTTAAGAAAACATAGCACAACCTAAGTATATTCATTTTTTTGATAGCTTCATATTTGCCTGATTAATATTTTTAGAAAAGTTATTCCATTTTATTACACGTTTACAACTAAAAAATATGAACATAAAAGTAAGTAATTTATTTTTTGTAATTTTTTAACACTTTTTATCAAATGTTTATAAAATACTATTATTCAATTACATTTATTTTTAATAATATACATTTTATGCTTTTAAGAATATGAACGTTTTCAATTAAAATGTGCTCGAGTTAGTCAAAATTTATTTTATATTAATTAGTCTTTGGGATTTTAACAACTATCACATTCATAAAATTCTGTAACTTTAGTAACTGCATTTCTTGTTATTATAAATTTTCGAAAAGTGAAGGAACAATAATTTATAATGATTTATGTGAAGAAATTCAAAAATTCCTTATATCTTTTCAATTTTACAAATGATTTCAATCAATCATAATATATATTACATTTAAAAATAACCGAGGGTTTCTTAAAATATCAAACATTATATTATTATACTTCTATTACAAAATATTTTTGAGTCTATCGTGCGTTTTCGAAATATTCTTTTAAAAATCTTATGTGAAATGCACAATAATCCCTATATGATGTATTAAGGAATTTAGATGGGATTTAAGAGGAATATCGTCAATTTAAATTTTTCTTTCATTTTTCAAAAAACGAAGCAGAAGAATTAGAGATATAACTTAAGACAGTAAAGGATGTTTGTACAAAACTGTGTTATTTCTTTGTTGATTTATGAATCTAAAATATTTTGATCATCTATTTTGTCGCATTTTGTTACGTAGGATTATTAAGGTAAGTAGTCCTTTTTGAGTCCATTTAACGTTTAATAATTCTTATAACTTATTTGTTAAGACATTCGTTGTTTAAAATATTTTCCAACATTTTAAACAAAGAATATTTTAATGTTAAAAAAGATAAATAAGTTCTAGTGCACTTTTATACTAGCCACATTTTTATTATTTTAATTAATGAATACAAGCATTACAACTATCTAATTTTATGTATGTAAGGAAGTTTTATCAAGGATTTATAATTTCAACTTTACAATGTGAATAAAAAGTTATATAAAGTAAAGTAAAACAATATAAGCAGCAATTAAATAAATGTGAAATACTTAGTTTTAAGTATTTTTATAAAATTATCATCTGAAATGATTTCTGACATTCTGCTCTTTCGCAGACAGATATTTATTCAATTTTATATATAATATATTTAAAATGTATTAAATTGTTTATTTTTATCTTTTCTTTCTATGTTTGAATTTAAAATTAATTTTGAACTGATTTTTATTAAATAAATATAGCAATCATTAAAATTTTTGTGATGATTTACGAATTTTAGATATAACTTAATTTACCTGCTTCTAATATATAATACCGTGAGGAAATTTCATACCTGCATTATAGATTATTGGTAAATAAATTAGAAATTTACGTGGAATTGAAAATTTAGAATTGCATACTAAATAAGCTCGGCCGGTGATAAGCTCCAAGGATTGTTTGAATTTGCATTTTACTGTCTCTCTTAAAATATTCAAATCTGTCTGATATTGCTTTGTGCACTTCAAATACATTAAGAGATAAAACTTACTTCCGAAGAAAATGCTAAATTGTTGAATTTCTTGGGCTTTATCTATTGAAGTAAATGCATATTAATGTGGAATTAGATTTCACATTAGTTATACAGTCATAATCTAACAAATCGTGTTACCTAAACTTAAAATTTAAATGATTTAGAAATTTTCAAATTTTATATAATTCGTTTAGAGTGAAATATTTAGGATGATTTTTTGTTTTAAATTTCACTTAAATATAAAAACTAGGAATATATTAAGTAAAGGAATTTTTATATTGTGAAATTGTAATTATATCATTGTATAAATTATATTTATATTTTGTTGGCTAAATTTAACTAAATGTAAAAGTTCAAATTTAGGATTTGCGAAGTTATATCAAATTAAATTTTGCAAAAGGGAATGAAAATTTATTTGCTAGTAAGAATATCTAATTCATAAAAATAACTGTGAGTAGAATGGTTCATTTATCTTATAATTCATTTTTAACAAGAACAATTTAAGTTGAAATATTTTGTAGTTTTAATTATACAACATTTATAATTATGAAAATATTTTGATTTAATATGTAAGAAATACGAATATAGTTCCTATATTTTACATAAATGATAAATTTTAAAAAATCTAACAAAATTTTAAATTTTTTTAAAAATTCAGTTTACTAAAATTAATTGAATAAAGTACTTAAATATGTACGAAATGGAATATCAGATATACTATCATTTTCATTTTCAAAAACAATTTTAGGTTTATCAAATACTCCTAATTCCCAACCATGCTAATTCTTTTTATTTTATTATAGTTATAGATTAATTTAAGCGTTTTGAATACAGCTCAAATGAATATTATCCCTTCATGTGAGTATTTTGTGCTTCTGATTGTAAAATAATTATATTTTTATCACATCAACATAACTAATACTGTTCGTTAAAACATAAATTTTTAATTCCAGATAAGTAACTTTGGACTCAAGAAATTTCTGACATTTGTTCTTCTTTTTAATTTGCATCTATCAGAAATCTTAATATTTCTCTTTCTTTTTTGTATTACTTTTACTAAAAAGTTCTTACTATATAACCTAAAAACATAATTTTGGATAAGTTATGTTGGCTGTTTACTTTAATTTCTGAAGGAAAAGATATGCGTAAGTATAATTTATGGAAAAAATAACGCTTTTTATCATTAATATGTTTTATGTGTCACTATACTAGCAGTCATTGCTAGATTGAAGCTTCTGGGTTATTATTAAAAGAAAACAAACCAGACTTATGGGCTCTTAACTATTATAACATTCACTGAAGAAGAATGAAATTTAGTCATTTGGTATTATTAGGTATGCACTCAGGAATGATATGGAAAACAGCAGTGTCACTCTAACAGTTAAGGTTACAGTTAGAAAATTTCAAAAATATCAAATAGCAACAACAAGTTTTTTTATATTGGAATGTGATATCCATTGTGAAAAACCCTAAATAGCGTTCGAACTGAAACTGTAGCATAACCGGCGATGGGTATACTAAAATGGAGAACCACCAATAAGGACAAAGATGCAGCATAGAATAAAGTAATTTGTGTTTCACAAATTCTCCACATGACCTTCTTCACACACGAGGAGACTTTGCATGCAGCAGATTTTTAATATCACTTTAGCACGCTCTATGACAAGAAGGATATCTTGAATCGCAGTTCTGACGGCATCTTTCAAATCAGATGCAGTTTGTGGACGAAACTGATACACTGTGTGTTTCATATACCCTAACAGCCAGAGATCCTCTGGTGTCAGTATTCAGAAAAAAGTATTATTATAGTTATGAAAGATTTTTTTAAAAAATATTAATAAGTCAATAATTTTTCTGATATGAAGTAATTGAAGGTTAAGTTTCATGCCGAGTAAGTTAAGATGGAAAATGCATTGTGATTTGAAATCTTAAATCATGTCTGTTTTGGTTCAAGTTTTCTTAGTTATCTCAATAATCTAGCTAAATATATAGCTGTTTTAGAAGACAACCAAATAATGTTTCTCCGCTTTCTTCTTTTCACATTGAATTAGCAATATAATGGCACGAGTAACAGGAATTCGAGATAAAAATAGGTTAGTTTTAACTCTAATGGAATACGTCTATCACCTTCTTTTATTTTGATCCTGGTGTGTTTTACTCACTTTTCGACATTTTCCCTCGGTCGACTGATGATTGATCGATAATGTTTTGTAACTTAATAGCCTTCTATAAGTCATGACATTGATTGATGGCAAGGTCTCTTACTTCTCAGTAGGTTTAGATTATATCTGTTAAGAGATTTATTCTTGAATAAAACATGTCTGGTACATCTATGCATAACAAACTGTTAAATACTTCAATGGTCTACACTTAAACATCGTATGCTTAAATATTTACATTATAATATTTTCTCTTTGGATAATTATCGGTACAATTTGATAACATGAAATGAATTATCAGTTTTTTTTACAATATACGCTTGATTTAAGAAAACAATACACAACTTAAGTACATTCAATTATTTGGTAGTTTCATATTTGCTTAATGAATAGGAAAGAAAATGAAGAAAATATGAAACAAGTATGAAATTTTAAATATAATTAAATCTCATTATATTGCTCAAGAAGAATTAAGAGTAAATGTAAAAAAAAGGTGGAAAACCTTTTACTATCTATCGTATGTATACTTATAAGTTTCATGTTGAGATTTAACAGTGTATGCAAAAGTAGAATATTAAAATGCAAGTATTATAGAAAAAAATTATCGTATGGCTATAAGTAATAGGGTAGAAAACGTAAAATGTTACCAATCGTTGTAAAAATATAATATATGAACTATTGTGTATTTTAATAAGAAAAAATATTTTAAATATAACAATAAAAACTCAATTCAATTAAGTATTTTTAATAATAATTAATTTTTCCCTTTATACTTAACATCTATTTTCAAATACAAACAAGATTAAGGGTCTCAAACTTCCGTTAAATTCACGATCAAGAATCTGACTTATATTCTAGTTTCAAAACATATAAGGAAGTTGAAAAAGATTAAGAAGCATCGTAGGGGAACACAAGTATTGTAATTCAATGAAAATATAAATTATAGCATTTTTAGTCCATTAAAGTGTGTTTATTTTCCTGAAAGAAATAATGATTAGAATTTACAAATAATCATGGAAGCTTCAGTAATAAACAACAATATTGTGATAGTTTCATTTTGTTTTTAATTAAGTTGTGTAAGAGATAAAAATATTCTTAATAAATCTACATTGTGTAAAACATGGATATAACAAAAATATATATGTTAAGAAAATAGGATTTTTTAAATTTTTATTTTTATCAAAAAAACTAAAATAAAATGATCAATGTCTTCATATAATAATTTCTGTTTTTATATAATCATTTCAAATTTATTAATAACATCGTACAAAATAATACATTATAAAAAGAATGTATGAATGAACAATATAAAAGAAATTATAAAAAGAATGTAAGAATTTATGAGAAATATTCATCATTTTAACATTACACCTCATACGTTACAGAATGCAGATTTGCAAAGGATCTTTAAATGCAGCCTTCGTTTAAAGTTTATCATATTTATTTATTTATAGTTTTACAATATTTTTTTTAGTGAGTTTATTATTATCTTGTCATGTATACAGAAAAAAAAGTAGGCGTTCTTTCATATGCTATAGTTTTCGAAACTCACAAAACAAAATTCAACAAAAAATGAATAATATTTAATTTCCGCTATTAAATTTTCTTGCAGCCCTATCTCTGATAGTCATAACCTCAAACTTAATTTGCATGACAAAAGAATGCATTTTAGCTTCTCTGCTTATATTGAGTTTTAAATTTTTTTCATGTTTCTTTAATCAATCAATGATATTGACTAAAACGCAAAAATTGTCCTGTGAAAGAAATGCAAATGTGTTTTTATTCTTGTTTTTTTGCTAACATTTCATAATTTTAATGCACATAGAGAGCTTTGGAGCTGATTATGATGCACATAGAGTGATTTCTTCTTGTTTCTCTCTGTATTTTGGTTTCAAAAATTTTAAAATATAAATCTCAACATTTAATTAATTGAACATTTTTAATATTGAATTATTTAAATAAATAATTATATTTTGAAGCAAAATATACATCATTGATTTTGATTTTAATGTAACAGTTTTAAATAAGTAATTATTACTGCATTTATAATTGAAAACAATTATTAAACTATTTGCAGTCCTTTTGTTATGAATGTTTTGTTTTTAGTTTTATTTAGGAAAATAAACAAATCTCTCAATTGATTTTATATTAAAATAATTTGAAAGACTTCATGTAAATATAATATTTAATTAAAATGTTTTTTACAATAACATTTTAGATTGATAGATCATATAGATCAACAAAAATGTATAGGTAGATCATATAGGTTACCATTAATTATAAAATAAATTGAAATCAATACTATGTTTTAAAGTTTTCAGCATTTTTTTAAAATAATTTAGAATTTTAAAAATAATATCTATCGTGCATTGTATTAAAAGAAAATATTTCTAAATAATAATACCATTCTAAAATTATTTAAGGACCAAGGAACTTAAATATTAAGTCTAGAACAAATAGGTGAATTTAATAATATGATTTAATTATAAAAACTTTAAAGTCATTTAATATCAAAATATTTTTAGACTTTTAAAATTCTCACATTCTGCTTGGAGGCATTTCTTTACATATAAAATTGGAAACTGAATTCTAAGAATTAAGATTTATTAAGACTCAAAACTACAAAATAAGATTAGAGAGTTGCAAAATTAATTAGAAAATTTAATTAAAACATTATTGCTAATGATTGAAATCATCTAATATATTTCGTTAAATTATGGCATTTATTGTTTCTGCGTGAATTTTTATAAAATGTTTTCATTTAACACAAAATATTTATATTGATTTATTTCACCTTAGATTATTTACAAAATTATAAATATATTTGTTTAAAAAAATACATATTTAAACTTCTGGTAATCAAAATTGCAACACAAGGAAGAAAAAATCTTACGAACGCCAATGCCATATGAAGCAAAGAAGAGATTTTAATATAAAATGATAAGTTTACAGCGATTTTAGGTGAGGCAGAAAAAATAAATGACATCTGAAATACTGCATAAAATGTGAAATGTTTCCACATTTGGAAATTGCTTTGTAAGTTTAAAATTTTCTTATAATATCATGTTATGACGCGAATAAGAATAAGAAAGTCTTACCAGAAAGTGTTGGATTTCAATTGAAATAGAGTAGTTGCCTCTCGAAAGTGTGAATTTTTATTTGATGTTACTGATCTTCTCTTAGATTGAAATTCAACCAGCTTTGAAATGAATATGGAATAGATTAATTCAATATATTCACACTGAACTTTATGCAGGACTTGAAAAATCTTCCCATGTCTAAAGTTCAAGTGAGAAAACATACTGGGTGGTCAGTTTAGCAAAATTGTATATCCAAATCCCTAATCATTAGTCAGAATGGGCTATAAACTGCTGTAAGACATTTTAGCATTTAACGCGTAAGCTGGTTTCTATAGATAATGATCCGTGTTCACGTATATCAAGCTAGGGAACCTAGAAAACTCTGAAACACCCATTCCGACAGACGTGTATTCGGAAGACAGAAGTTCAACATCTTTCCCCCCTATAATAGAACAGTAAATGGGACTAATCCCGGCACATTGAGTTCGCAGAGCAATATCCGATACCTAGATAATGGTGAGCGAAATTGTGATGATATTTGTTGTAGCAAGGATTGTTAACAAGTAACCATTACTTTCATTATTTTTGACAATGTAACAGAAACGGATGACATTTCTAGCGTACCCAACAATAAGCATGGATAAATAAGAGATATGATGTTTACTGTTCGGACGAATCTCAGTTATGCATATTGTATTTTAACAGTCACTTGTATTTAACAGCATATTGTATTTAACAGAACTTGTCTAGAATATCCAAGGAGAATGGTTGCAACTTTGATGCTTTTTGTATCGTTATTGGGGCCTGCACTTGAACACCTCAAGGCCAGTGGTTCTGGCTTGTCTTTGAGCCTGAGAAACATAATTTAAAAAAATGGAAATGCAAGAATACATGCACGTCATATTTTGAACTATCTCGATACAGTAGGTTTTTGATTATTGTTTTGTTCTGTATGGTTACCAGTCATCTCACTAATTGGAAACCCCTAGTCATGAGCTGATGAGTGGCGTATCCATTACTCATCTCCAAATACTAAGGTTGATGAAGATTGGCTAAATATATGAATATTGAAAATAGCATGGAATGAGTTTTTCACTTCTGTCGTTACAGATTAGTTAGACTTTATGCATAATCATGTTAAAGTCATTGTATTTTTTTAATTATTTCTGGCCTTTTGAATAACAACAACAGTTTAGTGAATTTAATCATTATTTTTACACGTCATTTTATTATGTATAGTGAGCACTTTTATATTTTCTTTTGTTCATGGTGTTGCAGTGTTGATGGCTAACAGTGTATTTTGTGATTGTTTAAAGAAATCAATTTGATAATTATGTTATAATTATCAGGATACTTACTCATATTGCAATTATTCCTATTTTAAAATTATTAGTTTAAAGAATCCAACAACTCAACATACTTAGAAATATAACATTTCTTCAAACAAATTTTTCCATAGATGCAAAATTTATTTGAAATCTTAGTTCCAAAAGAACGTAAGTAGTTATAATATATTAATGGATACATTTTAATTAACTTAAGATATTTTTCTCTGAATTGATACATTTCTAATATTTGTACTGTATTCAAGAAAAGGACTTCTTTTGTATCCTATAATATTATAGTTACATTGTTGCGCTGAAGAAAGCTTATACTAAAATAATGAAATAGTTGCTCATAAATTAGCGTTGTGTGTGTCTCACTATAGGAAACTAACAACTACTTATAGATAATTATTATTTTATTTTAATAGGACAAAATAAATATATTTAGTATCTTTAATTATAGTTTCGGTTCAAGATAATAGAAAACACACTCACACAATTTCTTTAATTTAAATATATTTTGTTCGATACGATTCAAAATAAATAAAAATGACTTGTATTTTAAATACTTTATTTTAAATTAAAGTAAAACTACGTTGTAAATTTTTATGATAGACAATTTTGTACATTATAATTCAAGGAAAATTTCAAATAGTAGATAAATTTATAGACTTTTATAACGTTGATTTTTTAGAAAATTTTTCTGACAAAATATAGTTTATGCATAACTTTCTTTCAATAATACAACATAAAGAATTGAATAAATATGAAAGTGTTATTTTAATATATAAATATATAATTAAATTGTAAAACTGATTACTAAGAGTCAAAACTAATCTAGAAACATATAAGTGTTCTTTCAAATAGAAGTATAATAAAAGAATAAGATTTATTGATACACTACTTTTTGCTTTATATAAACTTGTTTTTAGCTAGACAATTTGCTTGACGTTTTAATTAATTATTATAGCTTAATTTTTAATAAAGAGTTATGAATACATACACTATTGGACTGATGTATTTGAGAAAAATGCATTGCTCTCAAATATACTTCACATTAATTTTTACTTTACCGTTTATAAGATGGATAGTTTGGCTAAATACATCCTTTTTCTGTTCATCTGATTTCTCAATTGCTTTTGAAATTACAGTAGCTTTTAAAATTGGAATTTTATGTATTATATAGTATAGAAGTTCATTAAAATATTCAACACAGAAAAGAACTTAATATAATATATTTTATGAATAGTTATTTCAACTAACAAATTTGATTTAAAAAAACAGTAGTAAAAATGAAGTAATTATGGAGACTAATATGTATATATATGTATATATTTCCAAGTTATTAGGGATCATAAACTAAGCCTTATTACTGGGATATTACAAGGAAAGAAAAACAGCACATGTATTTGAAATAATGAACATTGGTTACCTACGAATATGGTACACAATTTTGTATTTAAAATTTGAAGTGTGCCAAAAACCAAAACGAATATACATAATGAAAAATAAAGAGATGTTTAAAATCATTTTTCAATTTCTTTCTTGAATTTATTTATTCAAATAGTATTCATATACATTTTCCTAACTTTTAACAGAACATCTTGCTAATTCAAAGTCAGCTCTGCTTCATGAATAATTTTTGAATTCCATATTAGGAAAATTTTTATTACTTATAATAAGGTCTTGAAAGTATTGAAAATATAAATTGGTTAATATTTATGATAGGAAGCAAAATAATTTATTGAAAAATAACAGCCTTTCTTACATATGGAAAATAGGAATTAAATTTTTTATTCCCAATGGACAGAATAAATACAAAGAACTGAAAGTTACAAAAAGTAAATTGCAGAAAATGCACTTAAATCATTTCCTGGAAGAGTGGTCTTGCCTCTAATTATCTAGTTTCCTCTATTAAACAGTAAAAAGCTCCAAAAAGGGGCAGATGGTTCCGGTCCATTACTTCTTCAGAGCCGCAGAGTAGACAAGAGGAACCATTAGAATGCCCAAGCGCTTCAAATGAGGTACTAGGTAGTCATGTCCTGTTGTTAGACGAAAGGTGGCAACTGTATTTCGCCTTGATAATTCAGAAATAACAGAATATGACATAAATTACTCCCATGTTTTTAAACTATGTGAATCTGCAGGTCTTGTGAGACATTAGAAGCAAATACATACTTTAGTAACAGTTTAATCTTCCGATACGAGAGGTGTGTAAAAGGATTTTATAGTTGGTCCTCCCCTTCCTTTGCAATAATGCCTACTTGATCATTGCCCTATAAGTAACAGAGACCTGAAACCCACTGAAGATCAGTCAGCTTTCCTCTCATTGTTAATTTCAGGTGTTCGTGGGTGTTCAGTAGTAGAGATTGACTGGATGGCTGCCTGAGAGTCAGAAAATATAACAACTCTTGAAAAGTTGCAATGAATAGTTAATGATTGTTTCAAAGCTATGAATAACACTATAACTTCACCGCCGAAAAAAGAATCAAAATAACCTGCCAGACATAAAATGAAGAAAAGTCAGAGAAAGCACCCACCCTAACACTAAAGTGGCGGTCAAACTGAGACCCTTCGGTAAAAATTTTCAGCCATTGAGAAGGTTGTTATCTCTCTGGTTTTAATAAATGGCCTTTGATGCAAGCGTTTTAAGATACTTGCTGCAGTAGCTCTCTTTCTATGCACAGTTTCCACTAAATTAAGCCTCATGATAACATTTGTTAATTCCAATGGATTTCTTCATGTCATCAGAAGAAGTTTATTACCTGGAATTTCGAGATCGTTTTCCTTTTCCAGGATATTTTGGATAAAACCATGATAGGTTTTCAGTTTTCTTGGTTTGGTTACATAATCCTTCCAGTAAAGATCCTTTACTTTCAGAAGTTTTTCTTAGAGAACCAAGGTGACTTCATTTCCAAGGTGACCTGGAAGGATACATTTTCTGTTAGCAATACATTGCGTCAATAAATGTATATTTCACAGCACCTGCGATCAAATGCAAGGTTTGGGTTTGCAAGACTTCGAGTTTCACTTAACTTTAAGTTTATAAAAGAAGGAATTAAATTAAATATTAGAAATTTGTATACAATTTCAACTAAAATAAAAATTTCAGGAATGTTCAACAGAAAAGTTTTTGAAAACAATAAACTGCTAATGGATCTTAAATAAAGGACTAAGTCTTTACCAATGAAATGTTTATTTGTAGGATTAATTAATTTTAAAGAAATGTACATTCACAACGAACACTTAAAGAATGATATCTTCATTTTGTTAATACATTTTGATAGGAAAATGTGTTACATAAGATTATTAAAAAGTTAAATTTTACAATGAGGAAATAAAGAAGTATACCATAATTTATAGAAATACACAGTTTAAAGTGCATCAGATAGATTTTATTATAATTATTTTAATTTTCAAAAAAGTGTCCGTTTTCTTATATTAATATATGTTAATTTAGTATTCTCTCTTAAATAAGTCGAACTTAAAATTAAGAGAGATTTGTGATATATTTCCTTATTTCTGAAGAAAAGTTTCTGTGAATCAATAAGGTCAATATCATAACTGTAACATGTTTCACACTTAATTTTTTTAATAAGCATGGGTGCAATATTCATGTATATAGGTGAGGATTGTGAACAGGTTATTTATACTTTCTAAATTTATTACGTATAACTATATTTGAATCATTTATTATTTCATTGCTATCATTAGAAAAAATAATTGTCATGGAAATATCAGATCAATAGTATTAATTTCAAGAAAATGCATTCATTATATATGGAAACAATATTCACTTACTTTTACGGTATTACTTTTATAAACAGAAAAGTAATTAAAAATCAGTTTTGTTTTCTGGCTTTATTTTTAAAACTTGAAGTTTGAAATTATAAACAAAATCAAATTTCAGAATATTTTTTCCTAAATTTTGATGTTACAAAGTAATCGGAAAAGTTATTTGTATTGTCACAGTTACATTGTAGAAAATATTGAATATTTATTAAAATTTCAATATTTTTTATGTATGTACATAACTTTCTTTATGAACAGTAATTTAGTAGAATAATATTTTGTTAAAATGAAATATTTCTGAAGAAACGGAGAATCAATTATTTACTGTTGTAGTGTCTTGCTGGTGACAATAACATAAAACCAGGTCTATGAGCCCGTATACCTTCAAGCAATGGAACACAGGTCATGGCTCGAGAACAGCTGGCTTTTATTTAAATAGATGCAGCCCAAAATCCATGATAGAAAGGCTTAAAATAAAGCTTCAAGGGTTTTAGAACATAGATGAACCAAATACTGAAGTCAGATTTTGCCTCATTGCATTTAACTGAGCATAATGGGATGGACATAACACCTTGGGTGACCATATCAAGAGAATACACTCCCGACGTATTTCGCTAATTTCAACCTTGAACACTCCCTGGCTTCAAGGAGGCAGCAATACAGGACTTTGGGGGAGTTAATTATTTATGCTAATAAAGGATAACATATATATATATATATATATATATATATATATATATATATATATATATATATATATATATATATATATATATATATATATATATATATATATATATATATATATATATATATATAATTACAATATTATCTTTGGCACATAATTGAAGTATGCAATTTTTATTCAGTTATATATCTAATAAATTATTAATGTTTTAAAAAGAGAGGAAACTTTTGTTGATCCATTATACTATAAAAAAAGAAATAATTGTACATTAGACAATTGAGACTGAATATCTATATTTGCTGACTGAATATGCTTTAAGACTTTGGAATATTTAAAATTCTGCAATGATCTTCAATTAGTGTTTTCGTGATTAGGAATAATTCCACATATATAGTTTTGCAAGCATATTCTAATTCTTTGCACTTGGTTTAAAAATTTATGCATAGTTACTCAGATTTACTACTTGATTAATCTTAATTCACCGCTATTGAGAATATATATAATTTATTTTGAATGGTATTAGGAATAAAATTAAGGAAATTACTCTCATACTTTTTTATTTCGGAGTTATTTCATTGATTTAGAAAAGTAATTTGAAATTAAAAAATTTGCTTCATATTTTTTCTTTTAGTAAAATTATGAGATATTTATTCATATATGCATGAATATCTATTTTAATAGCTAACCTTCAGTTGAAAATTTTTTATTCCACCACTTTCTTACGTTATATTATATTGTTAATAATCCACTTATTGGTAAAAATATTTTAATTGATTATATTTAACTATGGTAAAAAGTAGTAAATTTAAATTTTTTATGGTGAATATTGGCGTATATGTTAATTTCAATCAACCATGATAAAAATATTTAAATGAGATAATATTAAAGGTTTAAACTTATTGATGAATTAATTATATATTACTTATAAATCTATTCCATAAAAAAATATAGATATAATTTTAGTATTAAAATTGTTTTTTGTTGGTTTATAATTACATTATGTATTTCATTATATAGTTAATATAATTTATAATAGTTAATAATTACATCTTTAGCTGAATTTTATTTGTTCCATTATGCTAAAACTTGCTGTATTTATTACAAAAGTAAAAGTAAGACATGTAAAATGTATGGAAAACAGGTTATTTTTCTTAAATCATTTTTGTTGGATATTCACATGAAATTCATTCTTTTGAGAAAAAAGTCTACACTACCATAGATTTTCTTTAGCATTTTATTGAAAAATTTTACTGAAGTAAACAAAATAAAATGCATTGGTGTCAATTAAAAAACAAAGAGGGCATGAGATACAAAATCCAAATTTGTCTTGTGAATTAAATAAAAAGTATGAAAACATAAAAATACTTACTTTGAATGAGAGAAAATGATTAATTCAATGCAGTTTCTGAGTGAGTCATGGTTATTAATAAAAAAGTAGATTCTTCGTCAATGAATTAAACATCCTTGGGATACTTTCTCTACATTTATACCTAGAAATATACAAGAAAATAATACATCTCAAGCTTTGCAAGAATTCATTTTTTAAGCATAGCTTAATAACTTTTGACCGATTATAAAGTATGCCGAAAAAATGCGATTTTTTTGAGAAGCAATCTCTCTGGAAAACAATTTTTGGGCTCTTTTGACACAATCCGGTTTCAGCTACTCAAATTTACAAAGTCACCATAAAATCTTGAAATAATATAAAGGTAAAACTTCATAAATTCATATCTTCTCTCCTTTTCTCTTTGTTCAATATATTCTTAATTTATACAGAAAAATTGAGAATGAAGTATTAATTACCAATCTAAATCATTAATAACTTCATGAGGAAAAAACTCCTACTAAGTATATCGTAAGAATCATTCAATCTTTTTCCCTTTTTAACACAATACACAGAATCAATAGCCAAATTTTTTAGAACTAATACATGCCTAATTTTGATTGTAAAATAAAAGATGCAAATTACAGTTAGCTAGAATTTATGATAATCATATAGTTAAAGCTTTGTCAAAATTCCTCTATTTTGCAAGCAATTTAGAAAATAAATGGATAATTCTGATTTGAATGCAGGAACATTCAGTTAAGATATCGTTCTGAAGTAAAAACATCCATTAACAATTATTATTTATGTATATCAAGCAGCTGAATTCTCCCAGCAAAAATAAGCACTTGCTGTAACAAGAAAAGTCTTGGAATGTCCCCAAGAAAATTATTAAAATGCTATCTGTAACTGCCATACACTGAGTGTAAGTGCAATCTAAACTTGACGTGTAATCTAAAGTCATGCACTTGGTATATAAAAGAATGGTAAATATTTTTTTAAAGTTTAGACTGTGTCTCTCACACAAATTCAATGAGATATATGTATAATTTTACATTAATTGTATTCAACAATTATTCATTACCTCCAAATGTTTATTTACAATCTATATGAATAAGAGTTTTTCCTCCTTTAAATCAATAAACAACATTAATTGTGACTCAAATTCCTCAAAAATAGATTTATTTACTTTTTTACTTGACAAATCGCATTAGTGTAACTATTTATAGCATTTGAAAGGAATATGTTTTCGTAAGACAAATTTGATATGTTTTTCGTACAGCACACTATATTAATAAAAACAATATTCATTTGCATATCTCACAGACAGATTACATTTAAACTATTACTTAAGTTTTAAGATTTTACTTTTTTAATTTGTAAATTAATTCTGAAAAATAATTATTCTTACGGAAGTTAATGATTGAAATGAATTTAATATAAAACTTATTGTCTTATACATATAATAATGTAGTGAGATTTATTATTAATAGGGCAGTTTTAATAACTATGATTATACGTTAGTTATTTTTGGGCTTATAAATAGTAAATTATCTAAATCTTTGCATGAGTACTTATATAATATAAGATTAGAAATTTTTATGTATAAAAATAAGAAATATTTTACAAAGTCAGGAAGTATATCGAATTTTTATCATTACCATTTTATTGCTTTAAATTATGCGTTTAAAATTATTTTTTGCTTAAAAGAATTTCCTTTAAGATTCTTAAAATTAAATTTTCTCCATGAGCGAAATTTAGCAATTAATTTTTATATAAGCTAATATAATTTCTTATATTTATATACTATATCAAGGAAATTAGTTTCTCTTTATTTTTCTTAAGATTGTATTGCTATTCCATCGAAATATATTCTAAATTTGCTTAGAAATTTTTTAGATAAAAAATAAATGTGCAAACTTTTTCTCCAATTCTTAGAAAGTGTTTGTAAATAGAAAGAGATTCGTAAAACTACAGTTTTATCCAATAAATAATTCTAAATTTAATTAAAACTATTCTTAATTCATATATGAATGCAAATGCAATTTCTATTACGATTCAGGATCAATTCATTTTTATTTATAAGTTGGACTTAATTTTCTCCATGATAATGCACAAATATTTGTAAAAATATGTCTCTCTTGCAAAAATATTTTAAGAGATAGCTGATCATTTAAAAACGAAATGATTTCTCCGGAATGCATAAATATTTTGATTGACATCCTTTGTATAGAATATTTTTATCATCCAAATAATATCATGATATAGTAAAATCACTTATTATATGTGAATAAAATATGATTCGTTATATTCGTAAAAATTGAAGGATAATTTATTTGAAGAATTCTTAAATAATATTAATCTTAATATTTTTTTATCATTAAATGGATATAAAAGTGTATATAAGCAATTGGTTATTTGTACATTTTTTAAAATTTATAGCTCTGATCTTAAATATGAATTTATTTACCTAAGTATTAAAAATATTTTACATAATTACTTTGTTTAATAAATACAGTTTATTATGAACCATACAAAAGAATTCTCATATTTTGTGTAGTAATTTGCTAAAATTGTTTTAATAAAGGGTTAAATATGAAAGGATTATTTAATTCTTATTATTAGGATTAAATGATGGAATCCAAGTAATGTGTTATATTAATAAAAATTTACTTCTTATAATGATACTGAACTTAATATTTGTTAACTTTTAAATGAATACAATTTAATGCTTTTTAAATTACTTGTCCTCTTCAAGGAGTAATGAAAAATATTTAGTATAAAATATTTATAAAATTTATTATAAGAACAAAATAATTTATAAGAACTATGGCAAAAATTTAAAATAATTTTATTTCTTATATCTTGGAATTTATGATTACAAACAGAGACTTTAAATTAACTTCGAAAATATAAATTATTATAAAATGATAGATTTAGTAAATTAGAGCTTTCGGTATTAGAATTTTAAATAATAACTTTTATAAAGAAATAATTACCCCACTTCTTTTCAAATAAATTAGCTAAATACTTTTAAACAAATGATAGAATTCTCTGAAAAGTTAAGATATCATCTAATGCTAGCAGGAATTAATATAATAAATTGCGAAATGCGTCTGTCGCAACTTGAAACCAATTGAGCAATATGAAACCTAATTTACTTACTATAATTGTTCTAAGAAAAGTTTTGATTTTTGAACATTAGTTTAAGTTTGTTTTCTATGAAAAAATCCTGAAAACTAGTTAGTGTATGTTACAAAAACATAAGAATTCTATATTGTAAAAATTTCTTATTTGGGGTCAGAAATAAATAGTATAGATTATATGAATATTAATTTATAATAGTAATTTATAAGAATGTGAACGAGTAATAAAATTAAAATGTTTTTCTTGAAACAAACTTTTAATAAAAGATGTTAATAAATTTTTAAAGATATAATTTATATTTGCCTTTTCTATCAATTTACATTTATTAATAACACTTTGTAAGATAATATCCAATTCATTAAAACATTTCTTTTAGTAGTTTAATTAATTTATCTCACTCAACTTTTTATTATTTATTAAGCATTACACTGGAGTTTTTATATATTAAAAGATCATGATGAAATATGTAAGCTAACTTCAGGTTATTGAATAAATAGTAAAAAAAAATCAGTTACAGTCAATACATATTACCAAATAGTCAAAAATATTTTTACCAAAAGCTAAATCTTATAATTATCTGAGGAATTATTTTATTCAAACATTTTAATGCAGTACAGAAAAATGTCTTAAATATGAGATAAAATATGTATGTGAGGTATTATAAATAATTTTAACCATTTGATGTCTTAAAGGTTCATATGTAGCATACTTAATAATATATATTAATGTTTTTAAATAGTAAGAATGTAAATTATTTTAAAAATAGCTTACTATTAGACTTTGCACGTAAAAGAGAGATAGAGAATGCTTAGCTTAAAATAACTATTTAGCTAAGTGATATTTGAAAATCGTAATCGCAAAACGTGTTTAAAGTGTATGTTTTCTATTTATAATACACACATATATATATATATATATATATATATATATATATATATATATATATTTATTTATATATTTATATATATTATGTTCATGCGTGTGTGTAGAAAGGGGTGACTGTGACTGTGGTTATATAGTCCAATTACTTTTTTAAATAAATTAAAGCTTGCGTACTATCACTTAGATGATAAATGCTTTCAAGAAATTTTAGTAAATGGGAAAAATCAAATTTCACTTTTGCAAAGACGAGAGTGTCAAGTAAATATTATATTTTCTTAATTTAAACAAGAGAATATTCAAGGAACGATAATTAAAGTTGGCCCCCTCAAGCAAACTCATAAAGTTTGTAATTCTCGAGCAGCATTTCAGGAATCGTATTCGTGTTCAAGCTCATTACAAACTCATTTATTTCCGAACAAATTTATCATTAGTATTACCATGATACGGATTTTTATCGTTTAATCCGTTGGAATTCTGATGGTGAAACAAGTGTTAAAACTTTCATATCTTTCTGGAGGAAAGGTTAACGATCTTCCTGATACACAATCTTTTTTGGAATGAGTTTACATTCATGAATATGTTCTGAAAGTTAGTAAGAATCTTCGTATTTTCTGTTTTTAATCAGGTAGTGGATGTATGATTTAATTTTCTGATTTAAATAGTAATAATGTTTATTTATTTATTTCAATAGATAAATTAATTTTTCATATCAAATAGTCTATAGAAGAAATGATAGTTTATATTTTTAACACCTTATGTTTCTGAGATCATATATAGTAATTAAAATAACATATATTTATCATAATTACACTCATTCAGATTGGAATCTAATTCGTGTTTAGTGTAATAGAATATTTTTTCCATTGTTCAATTAGATTGCTATATGTTGCTTATAAATACGAATAATGTGAATCAAACTCATAATAATCATGAAATGATTGCTGAAATGTGAATGCGGAAAAATATTTCTCATCAATTTTCAGTGACATTTTTCAAAGGTTCCAGAAAGACATTTATTGTGAAAAAACATTAACATTTACTAAAATTATACTGTAAAATTTATGTTTAATTAAAAAAAATAACTGAAAGAGACATAATATGTTTCATTATAAATATTGCTTATCATGTATAGATAAAATCCTAATAATATTTCTTAAAAATAAATAGTTATGATTATTTTTTATTAAATGATTGTTTAAAAACATAAAATCTTAAAAACATACAAAAATACAAAAAATACATCAACAAATATGATACAAAACGAAAGATAATGATTTATTATTTGAAAAAAATGCTTCCTTATCAAAAATAAATCTATAAAATATGGAGTCATAAAATATAAATTCAGGAGATTTGATAATCAAGATGGAGAAGTGACTGTCACGAAAGTGAGTTTTTTGTTTCCAAGCATAATGTAATCAGACTGCCAAAGTCCTTATGCAGCTTAAATGTTTTACAAATTCAGTGTTCATCTGTTGATATAGCGTTGTGCATGAAGCAAAGTGTGGTAGCTAAGATACAGATTTCGTTACTTAACTGAAGTTTTGATTACGAAATCTTTGCAACATCTAATCTTCATAATATTACGTTAAACAGTGCTATACAGAAGATATATATATATATATATATATATATATATATATATATATATATATATATATATATATATATATATATATATATATATATATATATATATATATATATATATATATATATATATATATATATATATATATATATATATATATATATATATATATATATATATATATATATACAAGCTGACCCAGCCACGCGTTGCAGTGGCTGAATTTTTATAATACATAGAATCAATTTTTTACTAATTCTTGGGTACAATCAAATTAATATTTTCTAAAAAAAATTAAAATAGGTTCATTCATATGAGATTAAAAATAAAACGTTTCGCAAAAATTTAAAAGTAATAGGTAAAGTATCGAAATTAATTTGACATTATTTTGAAATTAATTAGATAAGCACAACCCAACATATACTTTCTGAAATTACGTTTTATTCATCTTATATCAAATTATAGTTTGTAATCAGTGACTTACTTACAAAATATACTATATAAATTAAAAATATCTAAAAATAAATTGTTATAAATGAGGTAGATAACATTGATATCGAACTATTAATTTTTAAATTTTGAATTATAAAAACTAAAAATTATATAAGTACTACTTTGTGTACAACATTTCTGGTTAACCTGTCTTTCGCTAACACGAAGAGATTTGATGGTTTTCCTACACGTGACAGGCAACATGTAGCTGTCCATGTGAGAAACATATGTTTTTCAAATCCAAACCGCAAATAGACATGGTTTGGCCTTGAGATTTATTCATGGTCATTTCACAAAAGCTAAACAAATCGGAAATTGCAGCCTTTTAAACGGTATTGGAGATTCTGACGCTATCAGTGTAATACGTGGAAACAGAACGATATCTCCTTTAAATTTTCCGTCAAAATTGTTGTTCGAGAATATATTCGGTCATTTTTTATGACTAAACGTGTACCGTTACATAATTGAGGTGGGTTTAAATTACGTAGAAGAATAATTGGTGAACCAATTTTCAATTGAAGATTGTGTGGTGGCATTCCTGGCATATCCAGAGAATTCAAAATTCCAGTTGGAAAGTTTACGGCTTTGTTTTCATCAATAACTGCGTCGATTGATTTAAAAGACACCAAATCACCGGGAAACATCTGTTATATATGGAAGTTAATTTCGTTCACATCAACGTTTCCTGCTGCCAAAATAGCACGATTACAGAGCCAATTATCAAATTATAAAATAAAAAAATAAATAAAAGGCTATCAAGAAATACTTACATGTTTTCGAGGTGGTATGAAAATTAGTAGAGAAAATCAGTAATAAATAAAATTTTATTCGTCTATTTATAATATTAAAAATATTCAAACTGAACACTGCACAATATAATAACACAATACAAAGTATAATTATGAAAATGATTCACGAAAAATTGTTATAGCATGATTATACATCATGAATATATATGTAAATTCTATATTTAACCACGCGCTTGCGCGCGGACGGTAGTTTTCTCGAAGATGGTATAATCTAGAAAAATAGATGTGTCGCCATCTGCCGAATACCTGTGCAACTTAGATGCTAAACCGCCATCTATTAGGAACTTACAGAACTAACCAATAAATAAACACTAATGTCGTATAATAAATATTGAGATCAATAATTAAGAGATAAAAACTATTCTATTTTTTAAGTTGGACCATATTATAAATGGTTACAAAATTTTATCAAAATCCGTTCAGTAGTTTCGGAGTTTATCGGGAACATACATCGTGACACGAAATTTATATGTATATAGAATTGCTGACCCAGCCACGCTTTGCTAAGGCTGAGTAATTATAATACATTGAATCAATTTTTTACTAATTCCTTGGTAAAATCAAATTAATATTCTAAAAAAATTTAAAATAGGTTCATTCATAGGAGATTAAAAATAAAACGTTTCACCAAAATTTAAAAGTAATAGGTAAAGTATCGAAATTTTGAAATTAAGCACAAATCAACATATACTTTCTGAATTTACATTTTATTCATCTAATATTAAATTATAGTTTGTAATCAGTGACTTACTTATAAAATATACTATATAAATTAAAAACATCTAAAAATAAATGGTTATAAATGAGGTAGATAACATTGACATCGAACTATTATTTTTTTCAATTTTAAATTATTAAAACTAAAACTTTTTTCCGCGGCATTATACTGAAATAAAAAAATATTAAAAGAATTTATCATTTGAATAAATAAATTAGATCAAAATGTACTGCTGAATAAATTAATAATTATCAAATTATAAAATAAAAAAAAATAATAAAAGGCTATCAAGAAATACTTGCATGTTTTCGAGGTGGTATGAAAATTAGTAGAGAAATATAGTAATAAATAAAATTTTATTTGTCTATTTATAATATTAAAAATATTCAAACTGAACACTGCACAATATAATAACACAATACAAAGTATAATTATGAAAATAATTCACGAAAAATTGTTATAGCATGATTATACATCATGAAAATATATATAAATTCTATATTTAACCACGCGCTTGTGCGCGGACGGTAGTTTTCTCGAAGATGGTATAATCTAGAAAAATAAACAAGTCACCATCTGCCGAATACCTGTGCAACTTAGATGCTAAACCGCCATCTATAAGGAACTTACAGAACTAACCAATAAATAAACACTAATGTCGTATAATAAATATTGAGATCAATAATTAAGAGATAAAAACTATTCTATTTTTTAAGTTGGACCATATTATAAATGGTTACAAAATTTTATCAAAATCCGTTCAGTAGTTTCGAAGTTTATCGGGAACATACATCGTGACACGAAATTTTTATGTATATAGATATAGCTATATATACAGAAGAAGATAAGCTATACATAGCTATATATATATATATATATATATATATATATATATATATATATATATATATATATATATATATATATATATATATATATATATATATATATATATATATGAATATTCAGAATAAATTACTTATAGATGTAATTTAATAATATATATCAAGTATTGAGTGAGTGTGAAGCATTTAAAAATCATGGACTGATATTGCTCAATCAGTAGACTAGTTTGTCACCTACAGTTTGGATGAAGATGCAACATCATTACGTGTAACTGATAACTATTTTTTCACTTAGTTACGTTAAATTCAAGATTACAACTGCATTTTCCAAATTGACTTGTATAATCATTATTCTTCAGCTTCTAGTCTCTCATCACGGTGCTGTTCTGTTGCACAATAGATGCAATTGCAAGACCGGAAACTCTTCCTTCAAACCAAACTTGGGAGTGGTTTGAATGAGTTGTTGAAACGTTTATCTTATTTCACATCAATAGCATATTTAAATCTCACCTAACATTAATACTAACAGATCATTATAAAAGCAATTTTTGAAGTCATTCATCATATTTTAGAAATAACTTAATCAGCACTGCTTTCTTTATACTTGTAAATTTCATTTAATTACAAATCGCAGTCATTAATTTTTGTTATAAATATGAATATAATGGCATCATACCTTTATTAGGTTTAATTGTTTTTACTAAAAGGTGTTATATATATATATATATATATATATATATATATATATATATATATATATATATATATATATATATATATATATATATATATATATATATATATATATATATATATATATATATATAATGTTCAGAGTGTTTGACTGCCAACAGGGAGGTCCTGGGTTCGATTCGCAGTTATAGCATGGATTTACTTTCTCTCTCTGCCTATTCCTTCTTTGTATGAATCGATTTTGAGTGGTTGCGTACACTATAAACGGATACCTATGAAATGTGTGTACTGAGGAAGTCAGATTCCACATTTTTTTCCGTGATATATGATATTGAGTTTTGTTTGCAGATTTTAAAGAACCTTAAGTTTGCTATTTTTAAAAGATGACTTATCTTTATTAGACCATTATACATATTTTCTGTGTGTATCACGATAATATTATGAATTCTGCTTGCGATTATTATTAGTTGAAAGTATATAAATAAAAATATTTACATTAATATTATTAAATAAAACTAGAGTGTGTTATTTAATAACACTTCTATTTCAAGAAAAATAATATTCCTTAAGCCAACATGTTTTTAAATAATTGTCTTTCCTTCAAAAGAAAATTCTTTATAAATCTGCGCTATGCGTAATGTATTAAAATTAATGATTTGTGTTCCAGCGTTTAGTCGTATTACTCAAGACTTTCTTGTTTCATCCTTCTTTACTTCCTTTATTTCGTAAATCATTGATACAAATTATTAATTTTATAAATTTGCTTTCATTATGAATTTGTAAATTTAATTTTAATTTGAATATTGGTTTAAGAAAGTATTTTCTTGCGTTTGTATATTTTCTTGTAGGTCACACTTGTATAATATCCCAAATTATTTCAATATATTAAAAATGTTTGAGAAAATGATTTCAATTTATAAACTGAAAATAATTTAAATCCAATAAAGTATTTTGAAAATGAAAATGTTTCTGGATTACATTTAAAAAATCCTAAATATAAGGCTTATTGAGAATGTGTGGCTTTTGGTATGAAGTATTGAAAATAATAAATTAATAATTTAAAAAAACTCTTCCATAACTGCATAAAAATCATAATTTCATGATAAAGGCAGAGTGAAACAGTTTTTAAATGCAATTATTATAAATTAAAACCCACGTAAAATTTTCTGTTGGAAATACCCGACATCTTTGGTATCCAGGAAAAAAAACATCCGTTGTAAATTCTTAGCACATATATTCGAGGTTATGTATGGAAAGAAATACATTCGAGGTTATGGAAAGCCGGCAAATTTATATTTAATGACACTTTCAATCCGAAATTTATAGAAATATTCATGAGTTCTAAGACATGGACAAAAACTCAAGACGAATTAATAGCACACCAACTGAAATAAAAGACTTACGGGAAAATAGAATAGTCATACTCATTTCCCTCCAAAAGTTAGCAAGAACATGTTTTTCGGAACTTCCCATAAAAATTGACATCAACTATAAAATTAATAAATTACATAAAAGATAAAAATGATCGTACGTTAATTTGTTCAAAAATGCTAGCGACCACTTTTTTTGTATATCTGTATGCATATGTGAGTGAGAAAAAACATGCAAACAGTAACTTTCGTAATTACGCGTGTAATTTTTGTCGATTTTCAATTTTTGTTCGCAGATCTTTTAACAATATTTTTGGAGTCCTACAATAGCTGAAAGAACCCATTTGCTCCATTCGACAAACAGGTGGGTGGACGGAAAACGGTGTTTATACTATTTGTTACCTGACTCAGCTTAAAACTCTTGCTGTAAGGGTACTTATTCACGTTGAGTTCACATAAGATTTAATACCCCTTTATTGATGAATTGCATCAATATTTATCTAGCGCTATATTTCTGTAACGTTTCATGGCTTTTATAATTTGATGTTCGAGACAGATAAGTTAATTTCAGAATTTTTTCACGAACGTCTCCGCAAATCTTCTCACCTAGAGTGAAATGTTTCGTTATAATCACTATTTTATGGCTATAGCTAATGGCATACTAAGAAGAAATCAGTTGTTAGAGAGTTCATTTTCTGTCTGTAGTCATCAACTGAATATTAGTTAAGATCCAATTCTATTTCTGGTTATATATTTACGCATTTTACAACACTTTCACAAATAAGCAATACAATCGTTCTCACATAACTACGATGTCCAAGAACTTTGTTCTACTGGACTTATTTGCTTCCCAATTCTAATTATTGCACTGGAAGAAGTCATATAAAGAATTGTCCTTTATTTCAATCGTCTCGCTATTTGTTGGAAATCGTTTAACCTTTATTGGATGTTGTGGTAATAACCTTTCTTTAGTTACCGCAATGGAGAGATGCAATGGATTGTTTACGAAGACATGCCGAAACTGTTAGTAAAAGAAACCCGTTAAAGTAACTAATACTGATCAGCATTTATAACTTTGCTTTAATCTTTACATGACAACATTCTCATTAAGTAGTAATCACAAAGTTATAACTAATAGATCGTGATCGCAATACCATTCATAAGAAATACTACATTTAAAGTGGCGTGTCAAATACGGTGTCTTCTGCTTTATCTATGCCTCTATGCTTTATCAACGCTTTATATTTATCTTTGTAACAAAGACAAAAACACTTTCACTTAGCTCTGACTGACAATATAAGATACGAGTTTCTTGTGTGTCGTAACCAATAAAGAAATTATCGCAGTGGAAATAAAAACTCTAAGCCTTAGTAAAAAAAAATTACATTCCTCATATTCTGTTATAATATTTACTTGTAATTTTTATTTTAATAGGAAACATCACCTATAATAACAAAAAAACATTTTCTTTGAATACAACCAATTGATTCCAAGTACGCAATACATAATTCATCGGACAATATATCAGAAATGCAAAATATATGTTGTAAAATAATTTAAGAAACAGTACTTCACAAATTAGGCAAATTTTACTTGCAAAGATTTCCGAAATGTATAAATATAATAATTTTTTCTATATCTTAACCATTAAATAACCATCTATAATGTATAATATAGTCTTTTTTCATTATATATATTACTAAATTGCTCAAGTCTCTTGGTGATACGCTATAGGAGTTTCTTCACAATTATTTCGTTGAAGAAAAAGACATAAAAATTATTGTACATTGTTCTTCTTAAATGTATTGAAGTTTAATAAACTCTCTGTTTCTATTAATACTGTTTTTAATATTATAAATGCTTAATTGTTTTCTCAATGAAAATCAATTACGAGCTTAATAACATATACTAATTCCTTGCATTTAATTTCTTCAGGTCTTTCAATGCCAAAATGTAATAAAGATGCAAAAGTAATTTAATTCAAAAGATTTAATCAAAAGTTTAAAAGTAAAATGCATGCTTAAAAATTAACTAATATTAAATACACACTGATTCATAAAATTCTAGAATTGTGAAAACTTAGTAAGAAATGCAAATAACTTAGTGATAAATTTGACATAAAATGTTGAGACGTAAGTAATAAAAACTAATTCATTGAAAGTAAGGAACTTATTATGCAACGGAATAATATAAAAATAAATTATGTGTGCAAATTTCATTTATGAAAAATGATAAAAATTTATTTGCGATTCATTTCAAGTAGTTATTTCGATTTTTAGATACAGCATTTTCTTCATATCTTTGAATTGTCACATCTTTAGAAGGCATAGTTGTGAAATAGTCTTTAATATGTTTGCTAAGCTTTTATGAGTCACGTAATATAATATGCAATGAATTGGATGATACGAAGAATTTATTTTGTCTAAAGTAATTTTAGTTTAATAATATATCATAAAATGCATATAAAATTCACTCGCATAGTTTATTCATGTATAAAATTCTAATATTGGTAGAATACAATCAATATTAATACATAATTTTATTTTAAATTTAAATTTATGATACATTTTAATCAAACAAATATATTTGAGACTAAATGCAGTTTTTAAAAAACCTCAGTAAAATGCTATTCCAAATAGCAATTTTTTCTACATTTGTCTGAATTTCGTTTCTAGAGTCAGTTTCATTTTTAAGAATTAAATACTTTGATTTAATTACTATACAAAAATCTTTTTATATTTCATGCTGCAAAAAAATAGGGTTAAATTAAAATTATTTGTTTAACAAATTTTATAACAATTTCACATGTATATTTATTGGTATATTTATTTTAATTAAAATCAAGTAAATAGAGTCATGTTAGTATTTACTTCAATAACTTTCAAACATGTTTTAAAGATTTAAGAGAATAATAATAAGAATATTCAATTATAAATGACTACAGAATGAATGAGAATTACCCGGGGAAAATGATGAAAACAATTTATGGTATGTTGGCCACTGGTAAAGCAATTCGTTGATTCACTTTTTTATGCTATTCCATAAAAGAAACAAAAATTACATTACTATAATAAATTTAAATTATTATTTCATTAATAAGTTTTTTTATCTCATTTTTATACTGTGAGTTTTCCTTGAATATTTATAAAAAATATCTATTTAATGGGAGTGACTAATAACATTTACAACATATTTTTTGTAACTAAATATGCACAATTTAATGTTATACTTAATGTGTAATTCATTTCAAGTTTTTGCCAATGAAAATTTATTATTTATTTTACCATCCACTGGGCATTAAAAATTGAAGGGTGATTATTTAGTATTTCAGGAAAAACTATAAAAGAATCTTAGTTACATTATGAAAAACAGAAACAAGTCATACGTTCAGTATAATACACAATATAAATTTTGATTTTAGAATTTTACAAATCCTAAATTGTATTTACATAATAAATTTTTTATCAACAGATTTAATTTCCCATGGTAAAGTTAACATTTATTATTGATAAAAGTTTACCAATGTTAAACTTTTAAAAAAAAAATTCATTCAACAGGGAAGCAAATTTACATTTTATTAAAAGGAAGAGTGCACTTTGATTTCCCCTGATTCCCGATTTTCTCTTTCTTTATCGAGATATTTGAGAATAGAAGTTTGAAGTTTGTTCTTATAAATGAATTTCAAAATTAATGTATGAAATTTTAAAATTCTGTTCTAAAATAATGTTTTTATGATACTTTAAATATAAAATATTTTAATTAGTGTTGCAGCAATTTAACTACTAAACGATGAAGAGACGAATAAAGACTTGATTGATGCATTTAAGTTGTGCGTATCAAAATATAATTTGAAAAACATAACACAATTATAAATTTAAAATACTATTTAATACAAATAAGAAACAATAAAAAATAGTTACTTAAGAGTTTAAAAGTATAAATAAGAATAATTAACAATCTTATTGAAAGGTTTTTATTTGATACTAAATGTGAAATTTATAAATTTAGTCTGAATAATAGTTTAGTATGTAAGCTATTAGATCAGTATTAGATTGCATAAGAATAATATAAAATAATATAAATTTTTCTACCATAATTGTAATTATTTAAATAGGATAGAAAATTAGAAGTATCATACATTCATTTAAAAGATCTTGTATATTAAAAATAATTGTTTATTAAAAATCACAAGTATTTATTAGTGTTTATTATGTTTATTAATTGTTTATTAAAAATCACACTGTTTTAGTATTTAACTAATATTTTAATATAACATTTATTTTAAGTTAATTCAATACACTTTCTCAATACAAAATTTGCATTGGTACTTGTTTCGTTGACATGAATTTAAACTTGTTACTCCTTGCAATTTCAAATTTTCCATTACCACACTATAAGATATGATGAACTTTAAAAGTATGCGAGTTATTAATATCTTATTTACAATCTTTTTTACGTTTAGAGTTTAAGAAATTGAAATTATAATAATTCACAAAGTATACTTTTACATAAATATATGAATAATAATAAATGTATAATCAGTAATAAAGTAACCCTGTTTTAATATTCTTTATTCTTCATAATTTTCAGAAAAAAATCTAGAATCAATACATATATTTGTAAGAGATTATTCAGTACAAAATACCCTTTCAACATAAACATTTAATAAGGTATTTATAAATCTTTCTCAAGACTTTTAAGATGTGTACTGCTTGTGTTATTTTCTACCTTTAACTTTGATAAAAACGTTAAACGCAAATCTCTATAATGAAAGAAATAATATCTAGCAATATTAAAGGAATATATTTATTCAACAAAACATTAATACAGGTAAAGTTTTATCATTTTACCTTATCGCCAACGAGACATTTACGTGTATTTAGACAGCCATTGGCATTTTCATCAGTGAAAATTTGAGATCTATGATATATTCTTATAAAAAACAATTTTTTTAACTTGTTTAAAATGTGCTGACTTTCATGTCACTTCTGATCATATTCTGAATTGTCAGGGACTTTCCGAAATTGATCTTTTCTCAAGATCAATTTAAATGCTTGATTTTCTGAGAATGACAAATTTCATAAGCCTAATTTAGCAAAGCTTAACACCGGAGATATACAACAATAACATGTAATTAGCTACAATATCTCAACAGTGTCATTTGAATTATACGACATTTTGACAGTTTTCAACATGCTTAATACCAGTTTTACAATTCTATGACTAATATCAAATCAAAAATATCAAATTTCGTTTTGAATATCTCGCGCTAATTGATTTTGTTAAGAACTTCAAAAATAAAGCATATATATGTCATGCATTGCGTTATTTCTTTCTTGTTTCATGAAACAGTCATTAAGAGGCATTATTAAAGAGGAAATTTTCAAAACTAAGATTTATTAATGGAACGATTTTATCATATTTCAAGAATAATCAATCACGACATCTATATCACGTCCGCTCGATAGAAGAGTTCAAAAAATGAAAAAAAGGAAAAGTTCTAAGAAAGATTAAGCTCCTCGGAAGGGTTCATCATACTGGTCACTCATTCATTGAGAATAGTAACGTGAGATTACATCATTGGTGAGTTCGAAATTTCTTAACCATATTTGATAATGTTCTATACTGCCGGCCAGCTACATTTTGGAATTTCGCAACAAGGTAACGACAAGAAACTCGTATCTTATATTGTTACTCAGAACTAAGTGAAAATGTTTTTGTTTTTGTAACAAATATAAAGCATTGATAAAGCATAGAAACTTAGATAAAGCAGAAGACACCGGATTTGACACGCCACTTTAAATGCATTATTTCTTATGAATGGCATTGTGAGCACGATCTATTAGTTATAACTTTGTGATTACTACCTAATGGGAATGATGTCATGTAATGATTAAAGCAAAGTTATAAATGCTGATCAGTATTAGTTACTTTAACGGGTTTCTTTTACTAATAGTTTCGGCATGTCTTCGTAAACAATCGATTGCATCTCTCCATTGCGGTAAATAAAGAAAGGTTATTACCACAACATCCAATAAAGGTTAAACGATTTCTAACAAATAGCGAGACGATTGAAATAAAGGACTATTCTTTATATGACTTCTTCCAGTGCGATAATTTGAGTTGGGAAGCAAATAAGTCCAGTAGAACAAAGTTCTTGGACATCGTAGTTATGTAAGGATGATTGTATTGCTTATGAGTGAAAGTGTTGTAAAATGCGTAAATATGTAACCAGAAATAGAATTGGATTTTAACTAATATTCAGTTGATGATTACAGACAGAAAATGAACACTCTAACAACTGGTTTCTTCTTAGTATGCCATTAGCTATAGCCATAAAATAGTGATTATAACGAAACATTTCACACTAGGCGAGAATATTTACGGAGACGTTCGTGAAAATATTCTGAAATTAACTTACCTGACTCGAAAATTAAATTATAAAAGCATGAAACGTCAGTTACAAAAATATAGCACTATATAAATATTGATGCAATACATCAATGAAGGGGTATTAAATCTTATGTGAACTCAACGTGAATAAGTACCCTTACAGCAAGAGTTTTAAGCTGAGTAAGGTAACAAATCAGGTATCAAATAGTATTAATACCGTTTTCCATCCACCCACCTGTTTGTCGAATGGAGCAGGCTTCTTTCAGATATTGCAGGTCTCCAAAAATATTGTTAAAAGATCTGTGAACAAAAATTGAAAATTAACAAAACGTACACGCGTAATTACGAAAGTCTACTGTTTGCATGCTTTTTCTTACTCACATATGCATGCATATCTACAAAAAGAGTGGTAGCTAGCATTTTGTACAAATTTACATAAAATCATTTTTATCTTTTATATAAATTATTAATTTTATAGTTAATGTCATTTTTTATGAGAAGTTCCGAAAAACATGTTCTTGCTAACTTTTGGAGGGAAATGAATATGACTATTCTATTTTGCCGTAAGTCTTTTATTTCAGTTGGTGTGCTATTTATTCTTCTTGAGTTTTTGTTCATGTTATTGTCTTAAAAATCATGAATATTTCTATAAATTTCGGATGGAAAATGTCATTAAATATAAATTTGCCGGGTTTCCATAAGCTCGAATGTATTTTTCTTCTTATATTGTTTAGATAAAAACTCAATATTTTTTAATATAGATGCTAGGAATTAACAACAGATGTATTTTTTCAAGATACCAAAGATGTCGAGTATTTCCAAAAGAAAATTTTAAATGGACTTTAATGTATAATAATTGCATTTAAAACTATTATATATATATGTATAAATATATATATATCTATATCTATCTATCTATCTATCTATCTATATATATATATATATATATATATATATATATATATATATATATATATATATATATATATATATATATATATATATATATATATATATATATATATATATATATATATATATATATAAAAATATATATATATATATATATATTCTTTAAACTTTATGTGTACCATATTGCTGATTTTGAAAGCAACGTGTGAAATAGAAGCTGACATATTTTTATATTCCTGCTTACAGGTGGATCTACTCCTCGTGTATGCTAGTTAATCTCTTGTGAATGATATAAGAAAAAATTATAATTGTTCATTTGATTATGACTCAAAATTAATGAAATAATAAACTTGTGAAGTAATTTACCAATTAACGAAATAATGTAGTTGATGTTTACACACAATCATTCAACAAATTTATTTGTATAAGTATACTTTTTAATATAACACAGAATAATAAAGATTTAGATATCAAGATTATTTATTAAAAATTTTAATAAATGTTTTCACAAAATACATCTAAATAAAAGAGAATTTTAAAGCTATATTTATGACAAAAAGTTATATACCTTTTCAAAAAATGAGTCTTTTCTATTCTTTATAGTTACTAATTCCTGCTTAGTTTTACTTGGAAGAAATAACTTATGAAAATTGAAAATTATGTATTAGGAACTGAACAATGCAATGGTAAATAATTTTTCAATAACAATTTTACTAAAAATATACAATTATTTTATATCAATTGATAAAACGATGAGTGACGTTATAAATTAATATTATTAGGAAACATAAATATTCCTTTAATAATTTAGTATATGTTATTCGTAATGAATTTTAGCTAATAATGCAAAATTAATTTAATAGAATGATTTTTTCTTCATTCTATTAAAGATAAAGATACTTATTAACAACTTAACTTTGTGTGCATTGCATCTGCTTACCTGGTATCATATCAAATTATTTTATCTCAAAACTGCTTTTATGTTACATATATACATTACATACAATTTTATTCAGCTACTTATACCATTTTACTTATATGAATTATTAATAAGACAAACATATTCAAATAACGAAATTAGAAAATTTATTTAGAAGAAAATTTAAAAGTACTAATATCATCAGATGTATTTAATTCTAAAAATATAATGTATTTTTCATGTCTTTTTTGAATACATCAACAATATAAACTTATTGTTTCCACTTGTATTTTCATGTATCATAAAAAAGAAAATATTTAGTTAATGACAACAATTTTCACATACAAATACGAAACGTTTATATTTAAAGCGATATATAAACTAAAGTTCATGTTTATTAAACTTTTAAAGTGTTTTCGTTAAAAAAATCTTTCTTTTAGATTAAAAGATGTGCTTTCAAATATCAGCTGCTCTTTAAATGAGATGCCTTACGTTGAAATTTCTTATGTTTATATACTCTTCTTTTGAATTCTTTGGAATTTCTTTATCTTACTGTATTCTTGTGCTCCATCCACAAACTGAGCTTTCTAGGAAAAGAGAATATTGAAAGTATACTAAACTAAGAATTTCAATTTTGGAAAGAAACTATTTCCATGAAAATTCACAGCAAAGAGTGAGTTCGTGAAAAAAGACATCAAACGTTCATTTCCGTTCTCAAGATTTAAATTCACACAGAAATACAACCTTCGTAAAAATTATATGAAGACATTTTTAATAGATATTTTTTACTAAACATGCTCCTTTCATAGAAATCTAAATTTGTTGATATTTTAAAGATAATATATGACATTTTTTTGATTTACAATTAATTAATAATAGATGTAGCTATTAAATCATTTAGCAATTAACATATTGCATAGTAAAACAGTTATAAAATAAATAATAAATATGTAATATTACAAAATATAATAAGAAATTAAAATATATTATACAATAACCTAATATATTAAACTATCTTACTTCCTTAGTTGTGACAGTTAAGACAATAATAGAAAGAAAAGATTTATATACGTATTAGCTCTAAAACACTAGAAATGATCACATAGCAGCAATATTTAAATTAGGAGGTTTCAATAAGTGGTTTCTATAAAGAACTATACATATTTCTTTTTATTTATTTTGTCTGTCCTTCCAGTTTTACAATTTGCTCTTTGTGACTGTTTAATTATTGTCAGGTTTAAACTTTAAGAAACAATTTAAAGCTTATTTGAGCATAACGTACTAATAAAAGCGATATAATATAAAAAAAACTTCACCCTAGATGGGATTTCAGTTATATAAATTCCGAGCTAAAACTCAAATGTGAAATATTAAGATACCGATTAATGAAACACGTGTTTCTTTTTACTATGAAACAAATTACTCATAAAATGTGTATTAATGAATACTCGTCTTCAAAAATATAATATAAACCTTCTTCTTCAGTGAGTTTTAAGTCAATATCTTGTATCAAAACATATAAAAGTCGCTATTTTATTGTTATAAGAGAAAATTTACTCAAGCAAATAAATAAGAGTATATTACACTGTAGCAACTGAATTTGAAGCCACACACTTAATTAATTTAAAGAAAAATGTTTATCTAAAAATTTTGTATCATCATTTAAATCATTATATCAGGAAGAAATCCATCAAAACAATTGTTCTATAAGGATTTCAATTCGAATATTTTAAGCAATATTGCTAGAGAAAGTCAAAACGTATAGTTGAAAAAAGAACCTGAGAAATTCCAAAATCAACACCTGAAAACATACCAATATTGAAATCACCTTAGATTTTTTGTTTGTCTTCGCTGAATTTTCACTTCCAGTTCCGATATTTTGCTAGCGGAAAAAGTTTCAACGAATTCGCAAGGAGCGTAAAGTGAAAATCGTCAAAATTTTTCAGTTGTATCTTTCAAAATTCCTTTTTTTACACAAATGTTCGATAAATATCTTTATATCTTTTTTATATTATTTATAAATTTTTCCAGTTTATCTATCTGTCTATCTATCTATCTATCTATCTATATATATATATATATATATATATATATATATATATATATATATATATATATATATATATATATATATATATATATATATATAAATATATAAATATATATATATATATATATATATATATATATATATATATATATATATATATATATATATATATATATATATATATATATATATATATATAATATATATATATATATATATATATATATATATATATATATATATATATATATATATATATATATATATATATATATATATATATATAAATTATTATTATACGTATACGGATAACTTCCCTTGCCACATTGTGTACTATAATCCTTCAGATATTCAGGTTATATTATAATAATCATATTACAGTTTATACAAGTAAGACAACTTAAGATAATACGGATAAAAGAAAATGGAAGTATAAAATTTTAAATAGCATATTTCATTTGCATTAACAATCAATTAGAATTTAATTAACAATGTGAATCATATAAATCATTATTTAGGCAAAAATTGAGAATTGTATGAATGAAAACAAGTATTATCAAAATTTCATGTATTCACACATGTAATTTTTTTCTAAAAAAGTTACACAAAAGTGTAAACGGCGAATATGTAAAATATATCGATCAATAATTATATTGAAGAAATTTGTAAACATTGCTTAATATATTTTGAATAGTTATTTTTTTCATTATAAATTAATCTATATAATGTCCTAAAATTGTTTGTTCTAACACTGTTATTGTTGCTTCTCTGCTCAGGCAAAGTCAGATGAGATTAGTAAAATTAGTTTTGAAATTAATAAAGTTTGTTAAAAGAAAAGGACAATTGAAGAAATCCTCCCTGACCAGTCGAAAGCAGTCCAAGATGTACTGAGCTGATGCCATTTCTTTTCATAATTTAGAGCAAAGAGGCAGCCTTTTACTACTTGTTGCTTGTGGTATCACTAATTTATTTAAGTTAAATACTATTATAAAATATATTAGTAGTTTGTAACAAAATAAATTAATTGTTTTCAGGAATGTCAAATTTGATTTGATATTTTTTATTATTAAATAACGATAATAAAGTATTTATTATTTACATAATTGCGCAAAAGTATTAATTTAAATTATTATTTAATTCAAATATGTAATTTTAAATAGCCAGTTTAATTCGTTAGAATAATTTATAACTTTTAAGTAATAAATATAACTGCGAATATTAGAAAAGATTAATATTAAAATAAAATATTGGTGTGAAACAATTAAAAATTATTAAACGAAATCAGGAAGTCTTTATAACGTTCGTTTGATAAGTGCTTAATGTAATGAAACTGAATCAATTATCAGAAGAAAAATATTTCTCTCTCTTTTAATTATTTTGTAATCTGTGTCACTTTTCTTTTTCTTGTAAAATACCTAAAGATTACATGTGCTCTTTTAGTTGAAAGTAACATTTGATGTTGAAATATTTTGTGCACTAAGTCAATTTTTTCGATTTGCAAAATCATTTAAATACACATAATCTTTATTAAAATATTTTCTAAAATGTTATTGGATAGAATTTAACAAGAATGATTGAATTGTTTAATTTTACTTGAATATTTGAATTTACTATAAGGAATGATTTTATTAATTTTTCTATTACTAGCAATATATTATGATGTTTATTTAATTTCAAATTCATATATGTATTTTAGAATACAGTTTTATGTACATCTATCTTTCTAGGTGCAAATTTTAACACAGGAAATTTTGCCTAGAATGCTTTCAATCTTTAAATTTATTGCAATACTTTATTGGAAAATTTTTGAATTATTTTAGTTATTATAAATTAAAGTGCATTTATTTTATGTGCACAAATATATAAATAAATTTTGAAAACAAAATTAGGTTGTTAATCAGTTTTAAATTTCGCTTTATTAAATAAACATACACTTACTTAGAATATAAAGAAAAGCAATTTAATTTTTTAAATTGTTAGTATATTAAGTAAAAACCTTAGTACGCTGATATATTTTATATTTTATATTTTATTTTATTGTAATTTATATGCGTACATCATACGTCAGTTTATGTAAAATGTATTCTATAGCAGTATGAATTACGAAAAATATAAAAATTTATTACTTCTAAGAAGCAAGAAATTTTAATAGATTATTCCTTAAGCAAATTTTAATGAATTTATAACGTTTTTTTATATACATTCTCATTAGTAACTATTATAATTCTGTCAAGTTCTTAAAAATGTTTTAAAAGTTCTAAGAAATCAGATTTGATGAAAGAATTTTGGATTTTATTGGACATGGAGAGAGTTTTACAAAACATTTATGCAAATTAATAGCTTTAAATGAACAGATAAAATTAATTGTCCTGTGAAATTCTGTCAAAACAGAAATGAACTATTAAAAATGTTAAATCTATTACTTTTTCAATGTTTTTGTTTTGTCCGTTCATTTTGTTTTATTCTAAATGATTAAGTGAATTAATTTTCCTTTACAGGTAAAATTTTAAATCAATCACTTACAGCATTACTCCTTAACTATTTAATGGAATTATCTGAAGGAGCAAAGAAGAAATTATTAAAAACTATTTTAACATCAAACGTTAAAAAATTAATCTAGCATTAAAGTTAATTCAAAGTGAAGGTATAAAATTGACAAATGAGACATTAAGTTACCAAGTATTAATCAAATTGCTAAGACATTTATAGAATCAAATATAAAATTTAAAAAGTATAACGTAAACAAGAATTGCTATTAATTAACGAATCATTAAATTGTACAATTTGGATAACAATGTAAATAGTAGTTTTAACTAGTCTTAACAACATCATTGTTACAAAAAGTAATTTTATGTTCTAGAGAGAAATATCAATAAAGAATAATGCAAGCCCAGTTGAAGTTCACGAACTTTCAGTCAAAAACATGTGCGATTAATGTACGCTTTTCCGATTGTTAAAAATATAATGTTTACTTTGGGACTTATTGGCTTTAAGTGGAATAAAGACGAACAATTGATTTTTATCATTTTGTTTTGAAAAACTTACTTTTCTTGCACATGGGTGATCTAAAATTATTATTTCAAAATTATCATTTCAAGTTTTCAGAACATTCTAAGATGAAGTGATTTCAAATCAACATTTTAGATTAGGTTAAATAATATTTATGAGTATTATTTGTAGAAACATTCTGAAGATATATAAAGTATGACTAGATTTTTATCAGTCCTATTTCCATATTGAATAATTGGTTCAAAGAAAATCAAAAAAAGCAGAAGTGTTTTTATAAATGGAAGAAGAATTAATTAATTATAAACAAAAATAGAATTTTTATATATTATTAATTTATTTCATATGAAACTATAATTTTGTTTCCTTCTTGAAATATTTCTTTTTATTCCAATTTTTAAATTTATCATTTGCTCAAAATTTAATTTACTGTATATTCTAATAGCATTTTTAAATCTACTAAAAATATTCATCTGTTCGTAATGTTCCGTCTTGGAATATTAACTACAGCGCCAATGTCTTAGTGTGGGGAAAATATGTAAACAGGTCGAAGAAAAACATTTGACGTAAAAGTTCTTTCTCTATCTGTCGCACATCTAAAACAGTGATTATTAATGTTTCTATATTGAAAATAAAATTATTAATGGCTTGTACTTTTTGGCTCAATTTAAGCATACAGTCCACTAACAAAGCATGAAAATTTATGATCTTGAAAATGCACGTAATATTAGAATAATAGATTAAATTTGTATATAAAAAGTCATTCTTAACTATTTATATGTATTTTGCAGTAAAAATTATTATTAACATATTCTATATTCAAGAAAACTTTAATATGAAAGAGTATAAATTGTTACAATTCAAGAGAAAATGTTTCTTCAACGTATTTTTTAGATGAATATGAAAACCAATTTTCGATTGAAAGGAGGTTTCGTTTCCAGAAGGTGTTTAAATTTTTTTTCTTCTAAAATTCTCCACACATGCCAGTAAAACCTGACAAAAAATTCCTAGCAAACACATGATGTTTATTCTTATCTTGCTTGTAAGCATCTTTTCAGTTGTGAATAAATTTTTTCGTCTAGATAATAATCTATATTTGAACAAAATATCATATAGGAATAAATATGAGAATAAAAGTAATGAATTTAGTTATCAAATTTTATCTTTCTAATGCAAAATAATATGAATTTGAAAAAAGTTCAAAGTACTGAGAATTTCTTTCAAAATGATATAAATATCGCTACAATCAGAGGGAAGAATCAGATGACAAGTGAAAAATGAATCTTGAAGACTCATGAGCACAGATGATAAACGATTATTTTTCTCTCGAAGTATTATTTACTTTTTTTTTGCTACTAATTTATAGAACGATAAATATTCATGTGATGCAATATTAGTCTTAAGTTCACCATTATGATATGGTAAATAGTAATGATAAGTTGTTTCTTAAACGGATTAATATAAGATTAATTTTCAACTGTTGTTAATATTTAGAAATTGTTTCATAAAAATGTAAGTGTTGCTTTAATTAATTTAACTGGTAAATTTAAAATGTTACAAAATTTCAAAACTAAAAATCATGAAATATAGTTTATAAATGTTTTCAGAAATGCAATTTAAAGCAAAAAAGAAATATAACAGTAATGATAATTCGCATAATATATATTCCTACCTAATTTTGGATAATTTTATTTCCTTTTAGTAACATTAATTGCTTAAGAATAAATAACAGTAAGTGATTCAACAATTTTTTGAGAATAAAATTGTTACAAAATGTTATTTTGTGAATTACTTATTGAACTAAATCAAATATAGCATAACTTATCTCATTAACCAATTAAAATGGATTTGATTTCAAAATATACTTACTTAATTAACAAAAATTGGCATATTTAGTTTTAAAAATCTCAAATTTCTTTCCTTGTAAAAAGATCACTAAAATATAATAACACTTTTTATTAATCAAATAAACTTTATTAATGTACAAAAAACAGTATTTAGACAGAAACATAAAATATTTTCTTTTACTTAAAAGGCAAACCAGAAAAAAGCATAAAATATTAAAAATAACATAAATTATTTCTTTCTTTTTTCAAGATAAAGATGTTGAATACGTTTTGAAATTCCATTTAAACACAACAGTAATGCAGTATATATATATATATATATATATATATATATATATATATATATATATATATATATATATATATATATATATATATATATATATATATATATATATATATATATATATATATATATATATATATATATATATATGTTGTGTAACATAAACTTTTATAAAATGAATCATAATCTATGTGTCAGTTCTTACAATGGTTCCCTTTTAAAGAAAAAGGGACAATACTTATGAAGTACAAATAAATAAAATTAATTATAAAACAAAAAAAATTTTCAGGAAAACAAACAAAATGGCTTATGAAAAAATTAATTATAATTGCCTGTTAGTGAAATATGAATACAAAATAAAAAAGTGCTTATTTAATGTAAGCTCATTATTTTTAGAGAAAAAAATAACAATGAATTATTCTATTACTGAACTTTAATTGAATTGCTTATTTGTTTTGAAATTCAATAGACCATTTCTTCTTAAAGATTGATTCGAAGAATTAATTAACTGGAGTACAGAGAAATCTGTATGAGCTTAATATAGTATTTATGGCCAACAAAACTATAATTTATAATTTTTCTGATTAAAATTACAATTATGAATTGTCCTTAGGTTTTATCAAATGCCTAATTTTAAAAAGCAAGATTAATTTTTGAGCTTTGTTGATAATGATTACCATTTTATTTTTACTATGAAACAGTATCTTTAACCCAATTACCATAAGGATCATGCCTTTCCATTGGAAATATATAATGAAAAATAATTTCGATTTGAATGTTTATAAAAAGTTAGAATATTTTTAAAAATATTTAAAGATATGATCATTGAATAACTGATATATTTTTGGGTATGAAAGTTCTTAAAGGTTTTTTCCATTTAAATAGTTTTTCAGTAACATATTGCATGTGGAAATAGTCAGTTATTGATTCTTTCATTTTGTTGTACTTAGAATTTTCTTCTGTACCTTAAGGATCAACCATTCCACTACATGGCGGATTGCTTAAAATATGGCAGTTTGATCATGCGATTTTGTGGGAATATTAAGTTTTGCGATTGTTAAAGCGCATGGCTCTCACCAAACAGGAACACCCAAGACTGGTAACTAAAATCTTTGAATTACGCAAGCAGAAGAAGACACTTTTGTGTATAATATACATGATATAAAATATTGTCTTATATAAATTCATGCAACGAATGGCATACGCATGGACGTTCATTGACAAGTGTCATAAAATTTTTTGCACCTATATAATCATTGATTATATAAAATGAATTCACTTATATATTTATGGATTATTAAACTTTAAAATTGTCTGACTTCTTATATCTAAAATGTACAGTGATTTTCACATGCATAAATTATAATGGAGATGACAAAATTTATAATAGCGTACGTAATTTTAACTATGCAACCCTTTTGATTTATACTCAGTAATAAGAATCATGCATCATGCAAAATTCGCAGTTATAAAATTATAAATCGATATAAAAATTATAAACTCTAGTGAATTCATTTATTTTGTAGCCACTTAAAATCACTCTGATGCACTTAATTCAATGATTTCTTTCAGAAGCGTAATTGTATAAGAATTTTTTGTTTTATTAGAAAAATTCAAATCAGATTTGTTTTCTAAATAAAAATATTATTTTTATTAACATATTAATTAATGCAATTCACTATTTAGTATTATAAATATTCGTGGCATGAGTCATATATAAAATTTTCTACGCTTTCAACAACTTGTGCAACATTTTTACAGTTATATTGTAGGTTTATATATTTTCGTTGAACATTTCTGCTATAGAAATCTTCATTTAAGATTTTTGTTACATTTATTAAAATAATTTACACTATAATTTTATTGCAAAACTCACATTGCAATAAAATGTACTTTTTATTGACATGAAAATGATAGCTTGAAAAAAAATTATTAAAAACATTTTTCTCTATATTGAAGAAATATTTCTTTATCATCACATATTTTTTCTTGATCTTAAAAATGCAAAATTTTAAATATTTCTCAAGTAACTCATTCAGATAAATATACAGATATTATTTTTACTATGAAATCGATAGTTATCCAAAGAATATTTCCATCCTAGATGAGAGTTATTTTGATTCATTAAGCATTCGAAGTTAGGAAATGAAATGCCTCTTTACTTGAAATTCCCTTTGGGACATATTATCCGTTGAAGAAACATTTGCTTTTTTCTTAATATGATTGTGCTTATCGGAAAATATATCAAAAATTTTATCAGAAAATAGTACCATAATAAGTAATGAAATACTCGTAACATTTATGAATGTATCAAACTTACGCAAAAGTGATCTATTAATTCAGGCTTTAAAATTTAGTGAGATATTTTAAATAAATTAATTTGATTTAAAACAGTGTAATAATATAGATTAAAAGTTAATAAAATGAGAATTCGTTTTAATTTTCTAAGCAATTTTAAAATAAAAAGGAGCCAATTTATTATTAAAAAAGCTCAAAATTTTAATTTCTTTTATATAAATTATTGAATACCAAGCAATACTTTCTTAAAAAACAAGTTTTTACAATGACTTATATTATTCAGATTTAAATGATTAGAAATATCATAAGCAAAAATTGAAATATGCAAGAATAAATACAATAATTATATGCTTAGCAATACATTTATCGTGAAAGCAGCTTAAATAGAATTACTAAAATATGATTAACCTTAATTTTTTAAATCAATCAAATGATAAATGGAGGATATAAAAGTGAAAATACAAAACATAGTAAACGGATGGAACATATGTTCAATAAATAGTTCAAAATTTAAAAAAAATATAGAATGAAAAGAAAATGAAACATAGTAACAATATGGGCAACTTCTTCAAGGGATGTTAACCATATTGGCACAAAGTATGGCTTTCCTGAATTGGTTCCAGACTGAACTTTTAATGAAACCAATACACCCCAAAGCCACTCTAATAATGTTAAATCAAAATATCAAACCAAAATAGATGTCAAGCTAAAATATAACTTAAAATATAATATTAAATCTAAATTTACCTAATACATTATTAAATTATTGAATTTATAGTAATCAAACTCAAATCCAGTTCCAAATCAGCAAAAATTGCAAATGAATAGAAGAAACCAATGTATAAATTTAAAGACTAAGTATAAATACTATTCGCAATTCAAGCTTCTTCTACAAGGCTTGGGTGATCCTTCTGTTGTTAATAACTACGCCTTACTAATATATATATATATATATATATATATATATATATATATATATATATATATGTTTCATCTATAAAGAGTATATTACTTTTCTGCATATATATTTATTTATTTATTCTAATTTTTGAACTATAAGTGTATCTTTTTTTATTTTAATACGAACACTCTCCGGGGGAATTGCTGGGAGATTTTTAGACATTTGTTCTTCGTGCATGTCAAAAAAGAGTGTTTATTTTGCATAGCTGACCATCTCCCTCCCGATAAAGAGGTAGTCCCTTTGCCTTCTTCTCATCATTTGTATCATATAATTTAGTATTTTTCCAATTTTATATTTCTGGTTTCAATATTTTTGATATTTTATCTTATTTATATGGTTTTGCAAAAGGAGCAAAAATATTTCTTTTGCTGCTTTTGCGCTGTCTAGATTTCCAGTAATATATTGTAGTTTATATTCTATTATATTGTATTTTCAGTATTGTATTCATTACTTTAATATATTTTTTGCCTTATATATATATTGAAATATACATAAATCATTTGAAATTAGGTATCTCAATTTTAAGATAAAATACATTAGACATAGAATCATTATATATAAAGGAAGTAAATAAATAGTTTCTTATTTATCTTGAGGTTATGCTTTGAAAACTTTGAGATATCCATATAAGAAATAATTTTAATTTTAAAAAATATCGAATTTTTAAGGTAAAAGGCTATTCCAGATTTAAAATCAGTTTCTGGTCAGAATGAAGCCTTATGTTCAAATTATTACATCGAAAACATTTAATATCCTCCACTTTATGTTCACAAAATATAGAAATATGATTTTTTCTACCTCAATTAACACAATTTTTTATTTTTACGATAATCAAAATCACTGCGTTTCTTTTTCCCAAAAAACCATTATAATACATTTTATTTACACCTTTGTTTTTAAAATTAAATCTATTACTATATTCATATTTTGATTTCTTTTCATCAAATGTATTAAATTTATCATTAAAATTACATTTTGTTTGCCTTCTATTGAAAGCGTTGTTACTTTTAACATAATCAATTTTTATTGCTTCATGAACTTGGTGTTTTTCTTTTAATTCACATAAATTCTTACATTCATACAAAACACTTTTGTTTTCCTGTCTATCATTTATTCCATTAATAACATAATGCAGTATAGCAGATTCTTCAATTTTACCACAGTTATACAACTCCTTCATTTTTAAAAAATACTCTTGAACAGATTCAAAACCACGCATTTTTCTCGTAAACAAAAGATAATGTAAATTAGCTGAGTTTATTTCAAGCAAAATTTCAATAATTAAGGCTTATCTCAATTTTTGCCAAGAATTAATTTTTGGGTCTGTACGAACGAATAATAGAGCATTTCCTCTCAACGAGCTTTTAGGCATAGCAAATTTTTGTAAGTCTGTTAAATTAAATAGTTTTGACATATCTTTAATATGATCTATCAAATTAATTATATTTTAATGCGATTCTGCATTAAACTTAGTAATAGTGCTTTCGATAACTGCATAACTAATATTAACTGTTGGAATAACTGGATGTGCATAAAAATCATTTTCATAAACATTATAACTTTGCTTAGAATAGTTAATTATATTTTCCTTTCTATTTATTTCGTTTTCCACTTCATTTTCTGAGTCATCAATGTCAGAAAATTCCGAATCCTTGTCTTTAGTGTTTTGAGTTAAGAGTTCAAGGTCGCATAATAGAGACAAAATTCTTTCTGTGAGCTCTGCTTTAGATCTTTGAAAATAAATACTTTATAATTTCGAAATAGTAATAAATTCACCAAGGGAAAACGCATTATTTATATTTTTTAATTTGTTTTGATATTCACTGCTTTCGATATCGAAGTCAAAATCATCAAAATTTATAATTCTTTTACAATTTAATCTATTTCTATCATGATCAAAAATCAATCTATGCAAAATTTTGATTTTATCTGATTTGAAATTTTTCATTGCAACACTAATTTATTTTATATCGTTTAATATCTTGTATTATGAAAAATGTTCACGTACCTCTTAAAGATGTTCGATGAGGATTTACGTCTTTCTTTAGCTCAGTCTTCTTCAAATCAAAATATTACCAACAATATAAATCCAGTAAATCGAAAATCCATTTATGTGATAATGCAGATATGCGATAATCATTTCATTCCACTTCTGAGTTTTGTGGGATGGGGAGTAGCAAATGAGTAATTTTAATAATTAATAATTATTAACTAGACTAATGTTTAATTAACACATATTCAAAAAGATAACTATGTACGATTTTGGGATAGTTACAAGTCGTTGTTACAAGTTATAGTAGTTGTGGTAGAAACATAAAATGAAGTTTAAAATTATGGGGGGAAGGAGCAGACGTGTCTCGCTGCTATCAAACGCAACTGTAAATTATCTGATGAAATTTTGAGACTTATTTTATTACCTTCAATAATTACAACATTTGAATGAATTTATTGGTCTTTTAATCAGAGAGATAAAAGTATTAGTCCTTTAAGTGGAAAAGTCAAAGTTTTAATGATAACCACATTATCTGAAGAAACTAAATTTCCAAAAGTGAAACGATATCCCAAGTGATACATAAATACTGGCATATTTCTTTGAATAAACAAAATGTTAAACAAATGTTTTATTTTGGGACATGAAAATAAATTTTCATTTGTGCCCATTTGTCAACTAATAACCGTTAATATCAAATTTTCTTTAATATTTTTTGCATTACATTAGTTATTTTCTCTTAAATATACAATTTATAATTTTTTTTAAAAATAAAATGATTGTTAATATTAATTAATTTTATTAGGAAACAGATTTGAAACTTTTAAAAATTGGATTTAAGTAATTAAAAAAATGTTTTAAAAATACTTTCAATCAATAGATTTCTAACTATATTTGCTCTCAAACTTATTACATAATATTGACTGTAAATTTAATTGAATATTATATTTTTTTGATAACCAGTTAACTGTTTACGAGAATATTTTTTTTTTCCTTTTGTTGACAAACAGCTTTTTCCTGTTTGTTGAGTGGGCACACAAGTTGCCTCATTTAAATTAAATGTTTTAAAAATACTTTCAATCAATAGATTTCTAACTATGTTTGCTCTCAAACTTATAACATAATATTGATTGTAAATTTAAGTGAATATTTTTTTCTGATAATCAGTTAACTGTTTACGAGAGTGATTTCCCAAACAGCTTTTTCGTGTTTGTTGAAATGGGCACACAAGTTGCCTCATTTTTAAGTATTGTCTAAAAATATACCCAACGTTCATTAGTTCACAGTTGACATGACTTCCCCTTTTATATTTTGGTGTATCTAAATTTTATCAAGGATAAGATTCTGTGATACCCTCCTCTTTTCTAAACATTTTGGATACTTTCAGTTTTATGAGGATTGTCTAAGCTCTATTAGTTAATCCCGAGAACAGTAACAACACTGTTTATGAGATCGATATCTTTAATAAGTACGGATATATAAAATAATTATTTTTAGTATACTTTAAACTTCAGTTTCCATTGAAATTAAACATATTTTAAAAAAGTTTCAATTAGTTAAAACAAAATATAAGCAAAAAATAAACCTTTTTATGCATTCAGTGGATGAAAAATTGATATAAGAATATATTTTGCTTAGAAATAATTAAATAAGTTTTCTGGTGCCTTTTCTTTGTACATAAAAAATTTTGAATTTTTTCAACTATATTTGTATCATCTGCAAAACTTTTGATGCATCATGCTAGGAAAATTTTTATACTTAGTGTGGATATTTTAAAAGATTGTGTTTCTAAATGCTTATTTTTTACTGCTATAAAGCAAGTATTTAATATTGTTTACTGTTGATGTAATGTTCTACATTTTATCAAATAAAAGTGAGTTTTGGGAAAACTCCTTGAAAATAACCTAGAAATTCAAATTTCAAACAAATGCACTTTTTTCAAGTTTAAATGGGGTAAATGTTATCGGTTAAAATGATGTCCTTAAAAAAATGCTCAATAGCTTTTAAGCTATTTTTTGTCTTACTGTATAAAAAGTGACTTAATTCTATGATAAGCTACAATTGGTATTATATCTTTAAAAATAAGATAACTATTTTATATAAATGTTATTCTTACATCTTACATTTGAATATATAATTTGTATATTTTATGGAATATATTAAACATTTTGTTATTTACACAAAATATGATTAACAATATTTGTTATACCTTATGTAGAATTTGATCTTACAATCGCTTCAGTATAATTATAGATAATGATCATATATAAGCAAAAAAGGGAATCTCTATTAATATGCTTCAATTGCATGTCATTTTTAAATTTCAGAAGGGCTAACTTTTAATTTTAATTTGCGTATCTGAGTGATAATTGCTTACTTCGGAATGTTAAAATCAATCAGTACTTACACAAGACATAACAATGATTGAAGAAATTCCTTATATTTCAATTCTGGAACATTTTAATGATGTAAGTTTAAATAAATGTATTCATTTCACATGTAACACTTTATTATAAATTATGATTAATATAATGTACATTAAAGCATTTTATTGTTATGTATATGCTTATAATGGAAACATTGCTGAATTCAAAGCAAGCATATTATATAAGGAAATATTGCTAAAAAATTTAACAAAAACAATTTTTGAAATTTTACCAATACGTGTTATAGAAATGCATATTATTCATAAAACTAATTAATTTTTACATTATTCATAAATACAAAACGAATATTGATTCATTAAGTTCGAATGAAGAGGAATAGTAATACAAAGAAATATTAATTATTCGATTGTTCTGAATTATTATATGAAATATTCTATAATACAATACTTAATTACCTATCACACATTAGTTTTTATGTTAAATTTTTAACAATCCAATTTAGTTAATTTTGTGGTATTAATATAGAAACATATAGATAATTAGTCTGAAAACACTACTATATAACAATATTATTTTATCAGACAATGATAAAATTGATAAATAGCATATAAATTATTAGACTGAAAGATAAATAAATTTAAACGCATATTAAATACCTCGAAAGTTTTAAATTGTATAAAAAGAGAGATAAATGCATAAACAAGTAGTTTATAATTCATGCATATTTTCAATTCAAATATTGCTTTTTCAATAATTCCAGATACTTTTATCCATTTTATTACCAACTATTCCTGTATACATTATTTAATTTAATGTATTAATATTCTTTGCAACTATAATGCAACCAATAGCTTCGTTTTAAAAACATTTGTTTTTAAGAAGAAATTTTTTTATTTTTATTTTAATTTATGCAAGGGACTAATTAGTAAATAAATTTCTCAACAGTAATTAAAAATATAGATATGCCATATCCATTATAGTTAAGATGATATTTTAACGTAATAACTATTTAGATAATACATTAAATAATAATTATTTATAGAAAATATCTGAACATTGTATCAGAATATTAATTAATTCTTAATGGATATACATAAATCTAATTAATTCAAATAACATTTAACAACTAACACCTTTTTCACAGTCAATTGAAAACTTTCAAATATATTTACCAAATTTAAATTTAACAATAATTCCAAAAAAAGGATCATTAAGGACATTTGTTAATACATACATTCAAATCCGATTTCAATTTTTTAAATGGAGCATTCATTGTTAGAAAGTACGCTCCAAATAAAATAAAAATGTCATATGCAGAAAATAAAGAATATTAATTTAGGGTTTATGTTATGAAAAAGAAACGTATAATACAAAAAAATCTTTAATATACTATAATAATAAATATAAAAATGAATTATAGAAATGTACAATATAAGAAAATCTTTAAATTACTATCGAATAAGTATCATTTATTAGTTATTTGGGTAATGAAATAATGTCAAACGAATACTTTAAATACCAACTTAATCATTAAAAGAGTTTATCTATAAATATAATAAAATACTTCTAATTGAGATATAATTTGATAGTTTGAATAAAATGTTTTAAAGGCTCTATTCAAAATCTACTAATGAAAATAATTTGAATTCGTTTTAATAAAAAATGCACAAATAATTATTTAACCGTTAAACAAGCTTACATTTCATCATGTAAGATACTTTTATTATTTATATAAATTCATCAATTGACTGATATGATTAAAAATATTATTATTTGCAAAATAATATTTTTAATATAAATAGATTTAAGATGAAATGAAAATAATGAAATGAGATGATGATAAATAGATTTCATTAATAAAATGCTTAAAAAGACTTTTTAGAATTACATAATTTGCAATTTTATGATTAATGTATTCAATATAATACAGCATTTATTTATTAATGTTTATAAATAATTTTTATATACATCTTAATTACATGTTAAATGAGATAATAACTATTTTTAACATGATTCATAATTTTTACGCTCATTTAAGTAAACTGTAGAAAGTATTGAGATAAACAGTGTTTAGTCTAATTAAATATTTAAAAACACTAATTTGAATATAATTATAAAATATATTATACTTTTAAACTACACTTTAAATGTAGAAAGATTTTCTGTCTACAAAATAAAAATTTTTCTTTGTATTTTTTCAACAGGCAGAAAATTCTTAAATATAGCAATAATATTTCAAAACAAATAAAACAGTCTGAATTAAGCAGAACAATTTTCAAACTAATTAAGTGACACCTTATATTCTGCAAAGCATCTGCACATGTCAAAGCATTTTTCTAATTTTAAAAAAATATTCTTCAAAAAAATTAAAAATAATATTATTCTTACAAACAATAAAAAATTGCAAAAAGTACAAAAATGCATTTAAAAAGTAATCTGAAATTTCAAAGTTTCATATTTTCAAACTCTTAAGAAGATCTATTATAACACACATGTGAAATTATTTCAAAAATAAAAGTTTTCTTAAAGTTTAGTTTAGACAGATATTTTATTCAACTATTTAAATGTATTATTGCCAATTTTCTATGAAATTTAGTATTCTATCTTTATATCATATATAAAATTTAGACTTTTATTCGGTTATTTGCCTACTTAAAATTCATATGAATACACCTAATCATTTCTGTGAAGAATTTGAAGTTTCAAACTTTGATAAAAACTTGGACAGCATTTAAATGTACATTTTATGACGTTTAGAATAAACTATATATCATTTAAAAAATTTAAAATATTTTTTCTATATTTATATTGCTATACCAAAAATTAATATCAATGCACTAATCATTGCTAAATATATTTGTTGTTAACGCATGCAGTCGTTAATCCAATGAATTAGGTTAATATGAAATTCTAAATACATTTTATTAATTTCATAAATGTAGAAATAAATTTCAGCTTAAATGGAACTGCTAAAATACATCGTTCTTGATATCGACATTAATGTTAATTTATATAATATATAAATATTTGTTAGATATTTAATGATGACACAAGTTTCACAGCAATTTTATTATTGATTTTCAGTTCTAATACACTCACTTCCAAAATTTAAGCACGAAAAAGTAAAATGGAAAAAAAACTATATTGACTCAAAATTCGGCAAGAAAATAGCATATATATTTATGCATAAAATGAAAACAATAATTATATACAGAAATGAAAACAATATAAATTTTTTGAAAGTTATCAGGTAATGATATACTGGAGATTTGAACACAATTATGTGTATAAAAGGAAAATAAACAGCATAAAATTAAGAAAGGACAATAATAGGGTATGTGATCCCTCGTCTGTATACAAAGTTTACACCTTGAGACTATGCTTTCAGTAAGGTAGTCAACCAATAGCCATTCTTCTTGTAGAATAGTTTCCAGCTCAATAAGAGTGGCTGGAGATGGGAAACGTAAGCATACAGCACGGCCGAGAGCATCCCAAAAAGTTTCAATGGGATTAAAGTCAGGAAAATATGCTGGCCATGCCATACGCGTAATCACTTCACTCTCCAGGTAGTGATATGACGATGTAATCTCTATTGGAACGGGCTTTATTTTCCATTAAAATAAAAGTAGTGACACCTGCTTCAGCGTACAATCTCACAATGGGTTCTAGGACTTCATCTCGATACCGGACAGCAATCACAGAATTCAATTTAAGGATGTGCAGTTCGGTGTGGTATCCTAATGAGATCCCTGCTCACACCATAACCGGAATGTGTGATGTTCGGTGATGTTTTGGGGCTAATTGCGTGTTCCTTGTTCACGCCATACGCTTGCCATTTAGCTTCAGAGCAAATCTTGACTCATCAGTAAACATAGCATTGCCCCAGTCAGACACAGTCCTTTTGACATGTTTACGGCACCACTTTAATCGTGCCCCTCTTGATTGGACGAAAAGACAAACACAAACTCGAGGTACCCATGCGTACAGTCCACTCACATGTAATCTTCGGCGTACAGTAGCTGCCAATATCACCTTACCAGAGGACGCTGTAACCATAGATGTCATACGTGTAGAGGTCGCTCTGTGATTCCACTTGGCTAAATGCTCAATATATCGATCTTCCGCAGGGTTTTTAACTCTTGGGAGACCGTCTACGGGCCTTCGGATAACTGTCTGTGTGGTTTGGAATTGTTTCCATTGAAATTACAGAAAGATGAACGCCGAAGAAAATAGCTACATCTGAGATCGACTGTCCTGCTTCAATGTATCCCACAGCATGCCAGCACTCAGAATATTCCATTCGTCTTCTGGAAGTCATAAGAAACACGTATGTCTTAAAAACAAATTGTACGAAAGTAAACACCTTCTATCAGCACTTATAATCAACTTCTGTGTCACTTCATAAAGCTGGTATCTTATAAGACTGCCCTTTTTGCATATTTCTTGACATGAAAGCGCGATTGGCTAATAGCTAACATATTTGCATATTTCCATCTACCTTCGCAGTGATTTGCATCCTCTGCAACTCTGATTGGCTACCAGAAATTATCATTTTCCTCTCCATGCTTAACTTTTGAAAGTGAGTTCATATTTAACAAAACTTTGTACAAATATTTTTAGAAATGTTTACTTGAGTGATATCAAACCTATATATTTTGCATATGAATATTGTATTAAGTTTATTAATTATAATGCGAAATCTGTTGATAAATTGTAATGTTTATATGAAATCATGCAATTTATTTCCCTGAATATCAGTGTGATAAATAATGTTTTTAATTACTTAAACACATCACATTATGTATGTTAATGAAAAATAATAAAAACATTCCATTTTCAAGAAAGGAGATAAGAGCACGGAGTTGCTAATTTGTTTTCTTAATTCAGATTTTAAGAAAGATCGTTTTGACATTTATTTGTATAACAAAAAATATTTATACAATAAAAACAAATCTTGATTTATGTCTTTTTTAAAGAATTTACATTTGCTGCACCAATAAAAATGAGTAGTTTGCTATAAATATAAATAACTTCACTCAGAAATAAAATAAAGAATCCAATTATACTATTTTAATAATTAATAGTTTATCTTCTTAATAATGATAGCAAAGTTTCCATTTGAATTAATATTTAATAATGATTAATCAAATATTATGTATTTTTGTTGAAATAATATATGTTACTATGTATATTGCCGTGAATACATTTACAATTTGATATTATTCAAAATGAGAATCATATATTTGTGGATATTTTTGGAGAAACATCGTTTGTGCTTTTACCTGAAGTACATTATAGAAATTTAGAAGTTTCTAAGAAGCATGTATACTATGGAACATTTATTTGATTTTCTGTAACTAGTTTTGCATTATTTACTTCAATAGTTCAACTACAACGATCCACATGGATTTTAAATCGATAATACTCATAAAAGTATATTTATTTAATATTCTTACTTAATATTTAACATTTAGAAAATTAATAAGTAATTTTAGTATTGCATTCAATATTAGAATATATACGATCAATGTTCACATAAGAAAATTATTTGTATTTCTTGAAATGAAAGCATATATGTGTTTTTAGTTTTCTTTATATAAAAATGTTTATTAACATTATTTTTAATATAATTATTTATATGCAAATTTTACTTTTAAAATAACATTTTACGCAAAAATGTAGTAATGACTTTTTTCATTTGTTCATAATCTCTAATTTTCCTTTTTATTTATATTTTAAGAAAGTTAAGAAAAAATTCAAAACCTTGTGTAATTTATTCCATTTCAAAAATGTCATACGACAAGTATCATTTTAATATTTACATATAGTTTTCTGATTAAACATAACACTCATTTTCTGTAGCAAAATTTGTTTTATGTGATTTAAACTATTACTATCTTACGCTCATATATTATAGAATATCTAATTTTAATAAATACAACATTTGTTTATGCAACGTATCTTTTATTTACAATACTAATTGAAATTAAAGTGATACTACAGAATAATATGTAATTATCAATGTTTATATAATATCGTTTACACAAAAGGAAAAGCAATAAGAAAGTACTACATTATAGAAAAATATAATATAATATAATTAAGAATATATTTTCTTTTTTTCATTAAATGAATATCAAATTAATTTTTCAAAAATATTTTTTCATAAATGATATTTTTAAATATATTAAAGGAAATTACAAGACAAATTTAATCTAAGAAATGAAAAGCTTAAAACATTTAAAAATTCGCTTATAAACTTAATATTTTATAACAAACATTTAAATGTTTAAAAAAACTTTTACATTACTTTTTATGATTAATATCTTATCAAAACATTAGATTTTCGTAGTTGGTAATACAAATCTAACTTTTTGTTCTAAGAATTTCTCTAAGAATATCAAACAATTTCTTTTCTTGTAAAACACATTTTCTGGTGTCTAAAAATAGAGTGAAAATAGTAGATATAAATACAGAAAATAAAGTACAGTAAAAATACAGAGAGATATAAAACAAACCTACCAACGATAAGAGAAGGGAATTTTTAATTTAATACATGATGACTTGCATATTTTGTAAACTTGTAAACTCAAATGTGTTATTAAGTATTACTATTTACTATTAGTTTCATATACATTATTTAATCAAAATTAAATATGTATTCATTTTATTACCGATACAATATTTATTCAAAAATTACAGATAACATTACATTACAGACACACTATTTATTCAAAATGAAATAATCGATTTACAACTCTGGAATTACTTAGTTGTAATTGGGTTCGTTTTTCTTTTAATTTTTAGCTCATATTTTAATGGAGAAAAATTCAAAGTTTTAATTAAATATTTAGAAAAATATTTCATAAAATAAAACATAATACGAATAATTTACTTCATAGAATATTGTTCATAAATTACATTGTAAGCTTGAGTAAATATAATCCATTTCAATTTAATTTCTGATCACTTATTGATTATTTCTTGAAATAAAAAATAGATACATCAGGTATTACACATTTTATTAATTTTTACAGGAATAAAATTTCCTTAAATTTACTAATTTCGTAAAGTTGTGCGGTTTCTTTGAGGTATAGATTTAAATATAGTTAAATAAATTATTTGAAAGTATTTTTCAGACACAGTATATGTAAATATTGTAATGTGTTTTAACATATCTATCAAAGATTGTTATTACGACAATATTTGTACAATAAATTTTAATTGGAAATTCATATTAATAATGCTTAATTATGTTGTTATTGCAATGAATATTTTCCTAAGTATATTCAATTATAAGATGTACATAATCCTCAGTTTTGTATTAAATTCAATTAAGAGATGTAAATAATTTAATTTTTCATTAAGAGTGATATATATATATATATATATATATATATATATATATATATATATATATATATATATATATATATATATATATATATATATATATATTTCGAAATGATATTGAAAACATATATTTACGCTTTATGGGAACGAACTATGCAATATTTTACTAGTTTTTATGTCCTCTTTTTATTATTTAAGAAAACAGGAAAACGTTATGTCTTTTAAAAAAACAACTACAGAAAATGGGTTCAAATATTTTTTAACTATCAATAAAAATGATTACTGAATAAATTTAAAAGAAAAATTTGCTTTTTTTTTAGAAAACTATATAAATTAATAGTTATACTTATCATATATTAATATATGCATAAATTAGATGTACTTGCATAACAAAAGTTATATTGTTTCCATAATAATGCATTAAAATAATTAAACCAACTGTAATATATGAGAAAAATTTAAAGATTCACAGACAGACTTTTATTTACTTAGAATTAATAGAACTCTTAATTATTAAATAATTTATATATTACTAGAAAGAAATTTTATAATCGGAAATAACAAAGATAATCTTGTGTTTTGCATTGAGTTATATTATTCTATTTATAAAAATATTTAAAAGAAAAATATCTAAAATAAAAAAATAGTAAAAATATATTTCATTGAATAAAATAACTATTTCAATTAATTCAGTAAATACATTCAAATTTATAAAAAAGAAATTTGAATTACTCAGTTTTTTATAATATTATAGTACATGAAAAAATTTTAAAGCTTTGAAATGGAAATATCAAAAGTGCAATTTAAAAAAAATGTATAGAAATAAGTTCCACGTTCACTCTTAATTATAATAAATTAGGTGTATAAATAACATATTATTTAAAATTGCTTTCTAAATTTCCTAGAAATTCATAATTTTTTTGTAATAAATCAATTCCTTCTGAACACTTTCCTTACGCCCCGAGAATTACAACAAAACGTGAGTCTCTTAATACATTTGATTGGGAAATCAAATGTCTTAAGAGAAAAATTATTAGAATTTACGAGTAATGCTCTAATTATCTAAGAGCATCATGTTTTGCTCATTCATATAGCTAGATTTGAGGGCAGCATTGTATAAAATTTAGTTAGCTTACACGTTTTGATAAAATGCTATTCAAGCTAATTTTTACATTTTTATTAAAAAATAATTGAAAGCTAAATAATGTCGTAAATTCTTCAATACCGTAAACAAGACATTAGTTTATAAATATTAAAGCTAAGCTTGATCACAACAATGGTTAATGAAACAATTTTTATTTGAATAGTTTTCTGCAATGTTATGCAACATGTGGGACAAATAGGTACTTAGACGCATTTAATATGCAATATATAATATGATGTTGGGGAATAATACGAACCTGTCCAAAGATTATTTCAATTGCGCAACAAGGAAAATTAAATATATATGATCTGCATTTCCCAGTTAGATAAAATTTGAATGTCAATACTGAAATCTGATCAACTAATTTTAACAATATCTAGGTTTCGGGCTTTTCAAAGGCTTAAATACAAATACTCAACTTTAAAATTGGTTTTTGGAGAAAGCTTCTGAAATATACATATTAATTAGAAAATTAGATTAGGTTATATATTATTTATGTATTTTTATAGTAGTGCATCCCAGGAACAAATGTCTCTTAACGTCGGTTTAGAATAACTCCAGTTTGTGCATACATCAGAGGTGGAAGCCATAGAATAAAAAATTCGGCTACGATTGACAATGATAAAATCACTCACTCGACATCTTCTCACTATTAACAGAGTGAATTGTAAAAATTGTTGATACTGTTCCAATATATTTTTTTTTAAATTTCTCAGTTCCGACATATTCTATGCTAATTGAAACTGCTTTTCAATATCTTTAATACCAAATAAACTTTTCTTACAATAATCAATAATTTTATCATTCATTTTAGGGCTTTTATTTGTGTTTAATGAATATAAATTCTGATCTTAAAGTTTACTCGCTTCTTTTATATCTATCTATATATGTGTATATATATCTATATATATATATATATATATACATATATATATATATATATATATATATACATATACATATATATATATATATATATATATATATATATATATATATACATATATATATATATATATATATATATATATATATATATATATATATATATATATATATATATATATATATATATATATATATATATATATATATACATATATATATATATATATATATATATATATATATATATATACATATATACATATATATATATATATATATATATATATATACATATATACATATATATATATATATATATATATATATATATATATATATATATATATATATATATATATATATATATATATATATATATATATATATATACAGGGTGATTATAAAAAAACTTTGCCAATATCTGCACTTCTAGCGTCCATTCTATTTAACCGATAAAGATGATACTTCAAATATAGTTCTTTTGAGATATGCGCTCGAGATTCTGTGAATGGCAACACAGTGGCCCTCGCGGTTACAGTTATAGTGACAGAAATTCGAAATTTTCGAATGACAACGCCTACTTTTTACCATAGCAAAATGTTCAGCACATGCGAAAACCCTAAATAGCGTTGAAACGGTACCGATATGTCCGAAAACCGACGTGTTCTACACATACAAACAGTTCTTCAAGGCGCACGGAGGAATAATGCATACGACAGAGACAAGACACTGCTCAATGATGAGAACACATAGAGAAAAAAATCTTTATTAATTTCAAACATTTTCCACATGAGTGCCATCACAGGCAATTACGCATTGCATGCGGGAGACGGTGGACAATGTCGCTGCACGCAACATGGCACGAGGGATGTTTCCAATCTCACGCCGTATAGAATCCTTTAAGTCTGACAATGTTTGAGGATTGCACAGATAAAGTCTGGATTTGAGATAGCCCCAAAACCAGAAATCCATAGGCGTCAGATCTGGGGATCGCGCAGGCCACGGAAAAGGATAATAGCGTGAGATGATGCGATCACCAAAATGCTGATCCAGGAGCCTTTTAACTGACCTCGCTATATGTGGAGGTGCACCATCTTGCATCCAAACAATGTCATTGAGTGCATTCAGCCGACGCAACTCCGGCACGACATAATTTTTCAGCATGGCTGCATACCGAGGGCCCGTTACAGAACATGTTGCAGGGCCAGTCGGGGTCGTTTCCTCAAAGAAGAACGGGCCCAGAACAAATGTAGCTGTAATGCCGCACCACGCAGTCACTTTGGCGTCAAATAATGGTACTGGCGCCACAGCATGAGGATTCGTCTCTCCCCAGTGCACACAATTCCTTGTGTTAATGCTGCCATTTAAGGTGAAATGCGCCTCGTCCGTCCATAGTATGCGAAGTGGCCAGTTGTTATCCGCATCATATCGTAACAAAAATGCATTTGCGAAGTCCAGACGTTGTTGTGGGTCACCCGGCTCCAACATCTGGACGAGCTGGAACCGATAGTGATACATGTGAAGTACCGAGCGCAAGAGCTTGCGGACCGTTGAGTTCGAAATATCCAACACGCGCGCTATGCCTCTTGCGGTTTCTGTGTGTCCTGCAGTCACTGTATGGTGCACTTCTATGACAACGTCCTCAGAAACAGTTGGCCGTCCGGAGCGCTGTTTGTCACAGGTGCAGCCTGTATCTTCGAATTTCCGCACTAAATCACGCAGAGCTTGCAGAGTACATGGGCCGCGTCGTTGTCGATGATTGCGGCGATACACATGCAAGGCTTCCGCAGCGTTCATCCCATTTTGGTAATAGAGTTTGATCAATTCACCGCGAACTTTCCTAGGAAGACTCATATCGTCGGCATGTGCGAGTTCCCGAATGACGACTTCGCATACCCGCTTGGTATTTTATAGGTTTCCTACGCTGAATATCTGGCGACCGGCGTTTTGTGATTGGTTTCTTGACTCTGTCACATGCAAATTTATTGCGTGCGCCCAGATCGTGTTTTATTGGCCGGTTTTCAGAACTCTTTTTTGTGTTTGCAGAACACGTCCGTTTTTAGACATATCGGTACCGTTTCAACGCTATTTAGGGTTTTCGCATTTGCTGAACATTTTGCGATGGTAAAAAGTAGACGTTGCCATTCGAAAATTTCGAGTTTTTGTCACTATAACTGTAACCGCGAGGGCCACTGTGTTGCCATTCACAGAATCTCGAGCGCATATCTCAAAAGAACTATATTTGAAATATCATCTTGATCGGTTAAATAGAATGGACGCTAGAAGTGCAGATGTTGGCAAAGTTTTTTTATAATCACCCTGTATATATATATATATATATATATATATATATATATATATATATATATATATATATATATATATATATATATATATATATATATATATATATATATATATATATATATATATATATATATATATATATATATATACACTGCTCAAAACAATTAAAGGATATTGTAATTTTTGCATAAAACAAAGATATAATCGAAATTTTTTGCTGAAAATGAAAGAAGAGAATCACAAATGAAAGTTTTTCTGATTTTCAAACTGTGTAGTATGCTAATTTTGAGTTCGACGTCAAAAACGTCACTTCAGCGGCAGTGAATGAAATTTGACTTTCAACTGAATAAAAGACAAGGAATACAAGGATGGTCGGTATTCATTGACTGTTTTGTTTCGATGAGTACGATGTCTCAGCGAAGTCATTTTACCGATTCAGAAGCTTGGAGAGTTGTTGGTAGGTTAAAAGAGGGCAAAACTCAAACCGGAGTAGCGCAAGCCATTGGAGTGTTACAAAGTGTGATTTCCAAGATCTGAAACCATTTTTTGGAGACTAGAAGTGATGGCCGAAGACCAGGGCAAGGTCATAGACGGGCAACAACGCGCAATGAAGATCGTTGTTTATTGTTAACGGCTCGGAGAAACCGAAATATCAACGCTACTCTTCTCCAACAACTCCTTCGCTCGGCGATTGACACCACGGTTTCAACTCAGACTCTCCGAAACCGGCTCCATGGTGTAGGTCTGAATGCTCGCCGATCGATGGTATGTGTATTCTAACATCAAGGCATCGTCGCGACTGCAAGGAGTGGGCAACAGAGCATATGAAATGGAGGAGAAATGAATGGAGCAATGTTCTTTTTCAGACAAGTCCCGTTTTTCTGTTCAACCTGATAATAGGCGTATTTTCATCTCTAGGGACCGTGACGGTAGGAATAATCCAGCGTTCGTGCATGAAAGTGTCAGATTTGGCGGTGAGGGAGTGTTGGTGTATGGTGGCATCTTCATTGACGGACGCACATACCTCTATATCATTCGAGATGGACCTCTGACTGGTCGCCGATATAGGGATGAGATCCTCAGACCTATTGTAGTCACTTATGCTGCAGCAATCGGAGATGACTTCATTTTAATGGACGTAACTGCAGGCCACCATCGTGCTAACCTGGTGGAGGATTCCCTTTTCAAGTAAGGAATCGTACGAATGGAATGGCCAGCGTGTTCTATAGACATGAATCCAAAAGAGCAATCTAGGAAGACGAGTTGCTGGCCACCAACCACCCCCACAAACTCTTCAAGAATTGGAAAGAGTTCTTCTGAAAGAGTGGGACAGAATACCCCAACTCGTGATTAATAGCCTCATTGATTCCATGCCTCAAAGGTGTTCAACGTTGCTGGCCATCCGTGGAAAACCTACCTCCTACTGAAAATGACTTCCTTTGAAGACAACGCGTTTTCTTATTCTTTTTTCCTCATATGCACAAATTGTGTTTTTTCCCTTTTGTACACAAATGCGCAATAAAATGCATTTTATTCTGCCAAGCATGTGTAATTTGTTCTCATATAACCTACTACGTCTGTCGACCACGTATCAATCAGCTAAAAAGTTTTCCCAGCCACAAGATCCACCTAAAACCGCAATATCCTTTAATTGTTTTGAGCAGTGTATATATATATATATATTTATATATATATATATATATATATATATATATATATATATATATATATATATATATATATATATATATATATATATATATATATATATATATATATATATATATAATATATGTATATATTAGATTTTATTTTTCACGTCTAAAGCTAACAGTATTTACTGATTAAATTTAATAGTTATTCATCATCATTCACGGCGCGCCAGCCCAGGATGGGCCAAAGCCTTCTGAGCAAGTGTCTTCCAGTCACCTCTACTGGCAGCCAAACTCCATTAATTTTTTTGTTCCAAAGTTCCTAAAGTTTTTTTCGACTGCATCCACTCACCTCAGATTTGGTCTTCCTCTTCTTACGCTGATGAGTTTTGCAAAAAAAAATTCCCTCGGTGTTTTTAATAGTTATTATATTCAATATATTCTTTTGGGAAATTTTTTTTACCAACATAAAAATGTATTACTTATTTATATATTATATGCGTTTTGATCTAGTGTGTTCAATTATCATGCGTTATCATTCATTAAATTAATATTTTTTTGTCTTTTGTGAACACACAGAAATTTAAATTCATAACACTCTATTGAGTAAATGTAGGTTTATGTACATCATAAAACCCTCTAAAATCATATATATTTGAGTGCGTTTCCTCTAAACACATTTAAAAGCAAAGCAGTACAATCGTTAATTCAGCAAATGATGATTCCAAGAATATTTATCCCAAACAATGTCCGATGTTCATAAAATATTTATATTTTGACAGGTAAACTGAATAATTCGAACTCCAAGCGAGAAAACAACTGAGCTACGTTTATTGGATTAATGATTTTCAATTTCCTGATTATTTTTAATTTAAAAGGAGTCGAAAAATAGAAAAGATAAATCTTTTTTTATTTCAATGCATTATAAAATTTACAATCAATAGAACAAGACAATTCTGCATATTATCGATAATTTGGATTTTGAAAAGAACATATAGTAGATTACGGACAATTTTATGACTGTATTTTTGAGCATTTCTTAGTTGAATCTATATAAAATTTTGATAATGTGGTCATGTAACTTTTTATATGGATATGTCTGTTTTCTATCGAATATTTAAAATGTCAAAACATATGATAAATGTTTAAAATTTGCATACTAAATTTAAACTACGGTATTCTTTTTGAACGAAAAAGAAATTACTTTGCTCTGGAAGAAAAAATATGCAAAATTCATATATGGCAGCAAGTGCTTCCTACAGTAAAGTACCTTTGTATATATAGCATCCTCTGTGCACTGAATAAGTAATTGATGGGTTTTTACTCTAAATTTTTTAAATCAATCTAATGTAAAAGTAATTTCTATGAGCTGTAAAAGAATATGGTATAAAAATGCTAATTTTTTATTTTATTAAAACATAATTAAATATTATTAATTGTTTGCAAATATCAAATTAAGGAAATGGTAATAATTATGTACTTTTACTTAAACCTATTGAAATTTGAGTTTTCTCCTTTCCATTTTACTATGGTTTGTATTAAATTAATCATTGACTTCCGCAGCATTTTGACCTCATAAAAAATTTAAACTTTTATTCGTAAAATAGAGGATTTGATTTAAATCGCAAAATTTTTTGATCATATTTTGCTATCGTAAGTACAAAAAAATAAACAATATTTTATTCGTAATCGCAAAAAAGTATAAATGCATGTAAGCTCGAGTAACAGCTTATAATCTCATCTTATACATTTAATTAGGTTTAAATTAGTTAAATAAAAATTTGGTTTTCCATCAGTTATTATATATATATATATATATATATATATATATATATATATATATATATATATATATATATATATATATATATATATATATATATATATATATATATATATATATATATATACATAATATACATATATGTACAAAGTAATAAATACACACAATACTAAAAATGAAGTATAATAAAATTGGAACTACAATACAATATAGGAAATCTAGCCATCGCAAAAGCAGCTCAAGAAAGATTTGCCAATATAAATAAGATAAAACATGAAAAATATTGAAACCAGAAATATAAAATTGGAAAAATACTAAAATATACGATGCAAATGACAAGAGTATGGCCACGTCTTCATTAGGAGGGAGATGGCCAGCTATGCAAACTGAACACTCTTTTCTGACATGTTCGAAGGACAAATATCTAAATACCTTCGAGAATTCCCCCGAAGAGTGTTCGAACTTAGTTAAAAAATTAGAATAAATATATATGCAGAAAAGTAAAAATACTCACAATATATATATATATAAATATATATATATATATATATATATATATATATATATATATATATATATATATATATATATATATATATATATATATATATATATATATATATATATATATATATATATATATATATATATATATATATAATTGTTTCGCAAGATTATATTCAGAGAAATAAAAGGCTTAAAATATTATAATATGATGGTTAATAACATGGTTGGTTTATTATAATAACTAATATATTACAATAACAGGGTCACTTAAATTTAAAAAATTTCAAATAGCGTTCTCAAATCAAACGAATCAGTTCTTTTTAAGCTTTGAACAACTCCGCAATTTCAATTTATAGGCAATATAACAAATAAACTTAATTTTTAAATATCGTAGCATAATATTTCCACCAACAGTTTTAAAATATTAATAACATTTAAAACTGAATGATATTTTATAGTATTTATTACATAATACAAAACTACGTAAGTTTGGTTGTACAGTATTGAAAACAATCTTCATATCATTTATTTAGCAATAAACGACAAAGGCTCAGACAATGCTCTCCATTTTTTTGAAATATCCAATTAAATTAATGAATATTATTTTTTTAAAGTCTGATCAAATAATCAAAGGAAATTTAGTTAATAGGAATGTTTTTGTTAATGGGACATCAGAAGAAGTACTTTAAACTTCAACTCATGTTCAAAGCAGGTGAAATAAAGTATTGTTAATTAAAACAATAAATAACATCAAAGCTAGTAGATTTTCTTTCTTTGAACAAGAAATTGCTTTAGGCAATAAAATTTCTTCGTATTAGCCACATATATATTATTTGATTTCATATTAAAATAAAGAGTATTCAATTCATTTCACCTTATTGCATTACAAACTTGTTTTTTTCTTCCTGAAGACATCAATTTATTTCATGTTTGCTAAAGCTATAGTTAATTTTATACATTTGAAATGGTGTATGTGTGGTGTTATTTTTATATATGTTATTTTCATATTATACAAGCACACGCAATTCATTAACTCATATGAGCGGTATTAAATTTGATACTTTTATATAAATTACCTATTTACTTTTTAAAATATAATTACATTGATTTAATTCTTATAATGGCAAGATATATGCATTAAAATATATACAATTAACATAATAATGTTTTATGATAGAGTTCTAATTTAATTCTATGAGAGGGAAGTAGACAAGTTATATTTAATTTGCATAATGTTACATGCATATATATATATATATATATATATATATATATATATATATATATATATATATATATATATATATATATGCAATGTTTATAAAGACACATATGCGTAGATATGTTTATGAACATTAGAATTGCTATAAAGAAGGTTAAGAGCTTCTTTACGTGATGGAAAAATATACTAAGATGTGATTAGCATATTAGGGTGTTCACGTGAAATTTAACAATAGTAGCACCTACTTTGTCTTTAAGGAACTAAATTGTAGTTACGTCTCTTAAAAAATTTATTTGAACGCTTCTTCTTGGTGAAATGTTTTTAAAACTTATGAAAAAAGGAGAAAATATATTCAATACTTCACTTCTGACTTTGATAGAGAACTTTTTGCAATTTAAAAAATTGCATTTTATTCTATTGCAGTATTGTTGGCCACGTTGACTGACATGTAATGAAATATATACAATATCGACTGAGATTTGTAAATTATGCATTCTGCGCCATCATATAGAACACAATGTTGGATATTAGCAATTTATTTTATAACTAGTAGTCACAAAAGTGTATATAGTACTCTCATGACTTTAAGGTATCACATTATCATGTCACGAGTATTAAATAAAAAAATGAGTGATTGCAAGACGACAGATGTCACTGTGAATAATGCGATAATGTTTTAAAGTCAGCATTTCAACCATGCACTTTTCTGCCTTGTCTAGTATCGTATCTGTATGATAGATAGAAGTGTCTGTCATCAATATTAAGTTTAAATGCATGTAAGTGTGTCGTAGGGTAATATGACATAACCAAACTCTGAGAAAATAGGTGTGTATATTCTTATTGCACTTTAAATTTAAGAGTTTCTACTTTTCCTTTCAAACTAAGCGGTAATAATATAAAGGAAGGGATGTAATAATAATTGGCACTATAAGACAAGTGCAATAAAAGAATAAATTTTTCCTTTCGGAATTAATGAGTGATTTGGAGGAAATTGCAAGCAAAGTATGTGTTTTATGATATGTATTATTTGTAAATCTGACCAGTCGGAAATGAGGGGAGAAATTTCTGACCTATCCCATAGAAGTATAGGAGGAACTACAGAACTTTGAAAAACCAATGGTGTAAAGAGGAGGAGCTAAGACGAAAATTATGAAGAGTTAAAAACTGCATCCTAACACAGAGAAAACACACAGAAGCCTCAGAGAAGCCCGACATAGAAAAGGAGTCCCTAGTTGAGGACTGGGTCCTCATTGAGCATAATAAGAAGCTAAAACGATGTTAATTGTAAACGGAATATAACTGCGCTGTCCAGTAGGAGCCTTGCCTCGACTTTCCTGAATGGAGCTGCAGATGTCCGACAAATAGATGAGTGGAAGAGAAGGTAAAGTGTGAGGAGAGATAGCAGAGAAAAGAGGGAAAGCTCATGAGCAATGAGCAAGCCAAGCGAGATCCTGAGATGGTAATGCCATAGATGTTAGGGAACACCACACTGCTACTTCTAAAAGGGGTGAGTCTGATCTCTCGTTCCTTGTCCGTCTGGTCACACTCAGTTATGATACATTAATATGTAATTGTCATAAAGCAAATAATAATGTTAGAATCTCAATTATTTAATCAAGAATGTTTTCATTGTAAGTGTAAATTTCTCTTATAATTAAGTTGCTAAAATGAATTATTAAGTTTTATTGTATTGTTGTTTTGAATTTATCTCTGTCATTCAATTATTTTAAAAAAAACGAATCTGGGTGTCCTCGGAATTCTTCCAAAAATTTTCCGAATCTCACTACAACAAAGTGATGATATCTTGTTTCCAGAAGAATCCGTGTTATACTTAATGCATGAGAACACTCGCGCTCAGCTCATGATTCAAGGCAGCTTGGACAAACTGTTAACGTTCGTTTGACAAGGACAAATTTATAAGCTGGAATGATTTAACGCCGTGCTCTTTGGAGAATTTCATTTTGATAAGATTATTATGGTTGCATCGAAGAGAAAGCATATCGCTAGTTTGCTTTCTATATTGCCACAGAAGTTACTCATCAGCAATACTAGTATAAGGTGTGATTAAATACATGTTTCTAATAATTTTGCTTTTGTATTGACATCACTTTTAAAAGTAATCATGATATTATTGCTATGAAGAAGACCAAGACTGAATTATTTAGTCAACATCTGCAATCACTTATGATTCTGTAAACGCTTATAACCAGTTTCCAATTATATACGGAGATTTTTTGAGAAAAGAATTCTTTAGTTGATGCTTCAGTTAACAAAATCTCCGAATCTCTCATTAAAATGTATCCTGTATCTTAAGTTGTATGACTTATAACATTATGCCAATAGTTAAAATCTGTGAACTATAACTCCATCTTAAACCTGCAATAATAGCTGTAACCAGAACATAACATACAATCCTTGTTTGATTCAATGACCATTTGTATAAATATCATAATTACTTTTATAGGTTGTTGTTAAGGATGCTGATTGCTCAAAAATTATATAGAGAAATATGTAATCCTTTGTTATTTCTAGTACAACATATTTTACCAATAAGTATCATGTTGTTGTTTGCATTTTCACTAAGTACGAAAACTTTGCTGCATAAATATAAATATAAATATTTTAATATTCTTACCTTTAATTAATCAGAGATTAAAATTACTCTGAATTTTTATGTGTGGCAGAATGTTGATTCATTTGAATATACTTTTAAATTAGTCTGCAGTTGCATATAAGTAATCTGCTGTAACATATTCCAGTTACATAAGTTTCAGCATCTATATATTGTATACATGTTAATGTAATAGAATTTAAGTTCCCAGAAACGTTATACTACCTACTTTTCTGGACACTTAATCTGTAACAGATTTTTCTAGTACAATGAAAACGTTTTTAAATATCTTTGTAAATATTATATAATTTATAGTTATATAAATTGTAATGAAATGATAAGAGAACTGTGTTAAATTTGATAAATGCTATTTATTTATAGAATTTAATAGAATGACTAAAAATTTTAGAAAACAGAAATTATATGCAACTTTTTCACTTACTAAATAAGAATAATTATAAAAAATGCCTTAACAATTTAAATGAAGAAATGTTTAGATATAGATAACTAATTTAAAACTTATAGATAATTTATGTCCCCAAAGTACCATTGCAAGTAACTGTACATGTTTGATACCAGAAAATTATTGTAATCAAATTCTCATTAATTTTGAAAGAACTATTTTTATTTGAATACATTTTATTTTTGTAAGTTGCAGTAAATAATTTGCATTCATAATTTGTGGAAGTACTTGTTCGTTTTATGGGTAAAATGGAAAATATAAAACAGTAGTAAAATTGAAATAAATAACTACATTTTTGTTATTTTCAATTTTAAGTAAGGTTATTTAATGCTTAGTGAAAGGGAAAATATTGAGGTACATGATGAATGAAATTCATACATAATGTTGCTTTATAATGCCACAAAATCACTTAATTTTGCTTATACAAAAATAACATTTCCACTATTGTATTTCATTATACAAAGTTATGAATAAATTTTACTTAAAATTAAATATGTATTACATTTTAAAAACATTAATAATTCAAAAATAACTCATCTTATTTTTATAATAAAAAGTGTTTCTCCATAAAAAATAAAAAATTTATCATTTAATTGAACTATTTCTGGAATAATTATAATTTTATTATTCACTTTTCTTGCTTTAATATTACACATATAAGAGTGTAGACATAGTTAAAATTAAAAAATATTATTTTCTTAATAAATTTTAAATTATCGGTAAACATTTATGTTCAAACTAATAAAAGAATATTTTTGAAATAATGATACTTTATTCAGTACATAAAAAAACTATTAACATTATTCTTGGAAATTGCACAGAATTTTTTTTAAATTTTAATTGGAGACATATTAATTAGAAAAAAATATTACACAGAATTTTCCATCTGGAACTTAATTAAATTAAACTGGGAATTTTCTGCAAATAAAAATGTAAAACATTGAATTTAAAGAAAGAATTTCTTAGAATTAAATGTAAAATGATGTTAAATTAGACACTTATATTAAAGCAATTAATTTCAAAAATGCTCGAATTAATTAAAATACTTTTACTATATGAATTTTAATTAAAATAACTTTAGCAATTTCAAATATGTATTTAACATTTTTAAGTAAATGCTTGCTTTATTCTTTCAGATGGCAGAACTGTAAAATATTAAAAATATTACATATAACTAACAGATAAAACATTTTGTAAAATTAATTAATATTATTCAATAATTAAAATATGTCTAAATAAAAAACAAGTCAATGGATAAATTTTCCATTTTCTACAAAGAATAATCATAAATATAAAATTACGTAATCACAATTATTGTTTAAAACATCCATTTTATCTTAAATACCGTTATGTAATCAGATGTAAAAAATTTAGTTTAAAGTAATAAATCTCAATGAAAATAATTAGTGATCATCTTCAAATAATAAAAACATGTTGATTATCTTGCTACTGTTTATTTCAAATCCCAGTAAAGCAGCTTAACCTTCAAGGTTAAAATGTTTCTCGATCTACAACAAAATAATTTACGTAAGTCATTGAATTAGAGCAATGTTAGATTAGCCTATTTAATGATGTTTCTGTAAATATTTCTATTATTTTGTCCAGATGAAACATTTCTCATACGGAAGCAAAATTTTCATGCAAATTGAGTATTCCTAATGTATTTTGTTATTAGCACCAGAGAGAAAGTAATTCAAAAGTTTGTCACTATCTATATTAATTTAACTTTTGTAGCCCTAATGAATAATTCATTCAAGATCTCATGCTTTATTTAATATAATTCTTGTAAAAAACACAAACATTTCATTTAACATTCTATGAAAATATTTATATATGATTTATGAATTTATATAAGAGATCCTTAGACAATACGGTGGGATAAGATACATTAAATTGATTATTATTTGAATGGAATAAATGTTTCTTATAAAATAAAATTTATATTTTTTCTAAGCTTCCAATGAAGTTAATCAGCAAAAAATTAAAATTGACACTTCTTACTGGAGGTTGATTTACTTTATCTTGAGAAGAACGATTCTAAAAATACTTACATAAAAGGACATATGTTAATGGAAAGTGAGTACTGCGTTGTTAATATATATATATATATATATATATATATATATATATATATATATATATATATATATATATATATATATATATATATATATATATATATATATATATATATATATATATATATATATATATATATATATATGTATGTATGTATGTAATACTTTTTATGTAAAATTCACACCATCAACTAAAGTGCATTTAAAGCTTATATATGTATATAAGTTTTAATTTTATTTTAGTTGCACAGTCAGTTAATCGTATAGTCATATACCTCATAGTTCTTCTGATAAAGGGGTTAGCAAGAGATACTGACATGCAATTTAAATTGTAGAAATAAATAATACATTTCTAACGTTTAAATTTCTTTTCTCAGTTATTTTTCCATTCCACGTCTTGAATTTTAACAAGATTTAAAGCGTCGTAAGGGGAGAGAATATTACATTGTTTACAGTTGAAGTTAATATTTCAGGAATAATGTTTTGGCACTAAAAGATAAGAATCGCAACGAAAACCATCAGATGTATACAAGCAGAATTCACAAGTAGTTTGAGTAGGATACAAGAAAGAATAGGAATGATACATGAATGTGAAGAACTTACTTTCTTCTTGTTACCATCTTCAGACAATGCTTGTTTTAGATACATAGAAATGATATTTGAATGTTCAGAGAAAATCTGAAATGTTTGCTTATAATACTTTGTGTATTATTTAAGAAACATTATGTCTTGATATTTTGTATATGAAATTTTTTTTATATTTTTGTAAATATTTAATATTGATATATTGATTATTTATAATATTAATATACAATTAAATATTATCATTCTGTAAATAATGTCATCGTTGTAACAGAGATTCTGCTCTTATCCACATGTAATAAATACTGTTTATTAGCTTTAAAAGATTTTCGGATCCTTTAATATTTTTATATATTGTGCATTTTTTTAAAAAAAACATTATATTTTTATTGCTTTTAATATTAATATAAATGATGATTTACAATCTAGCATTTTATAACAATAGAATTCAAATGTTGTTTTATTAATTTGTTTGAAAATAGAGAATTTCGGATCCTTTGATATTTTCATGCATTGTGCAAATTTAGAAAAACATTATATTTTTCTTACTTTTGATATTAATGTAAACGTTGAATTACAATCAAGCATTTTATAAATAACAATGCAAAATCTGTTAGAACAATTTCTTTGATAATTTAGATCATATTGAAATGTATGAAATTTCGGATTGTCTAATATTTGTTAGGATTATTTGCAGCTAATTATTTAACTGTACTAAGAATATTATGCTATAATGAATAAATAATCCTCACATTTTTATCAACTGCTTTTCTCAGTATAATAAATAGTTAAGAAATTATTACAAAATATAAATGCATGTATTTGAGATTTCAAGTTTTTAAAAATATCGTAAATATTTTTATCATAAATTATATTTTAATATTATATATAAAATTTATCGTTTATATAATCTATCATAAATATTAAATTATCATTTTATATATGTTTAAAACCACATAGAGATTTTTGTTAGAAGCTTTTGACATTAGTCTAGTTCTTGTTTTTAAGAGGTTTTAAACTTCATCATCATATTCTAATCTTACGCTAATTTTAATGATTTTAAGTACTTTTAATAGCTGTAACAATTGATTTTTTTGTATAAATTATCATTTTATTTTATTTCACCATATTAAAAGGTAAATGGAATTTATTAATGAATAAAACTTCAATATGTATAGAAATGCTAACAATATATACTTATGAATTCCTATTACTTGCTGTAATTTTGCAAAAATATTAGTTCGAAATTATCAAAAGCTATTGAAATAATATGAAATATATTTTGAATATTTTATGCTTCTATACATGTAATATCAGAAATATTTTACTCATATTATCACGGCAAACTTCAAAATGTTGTGTATCTTAGTGTTGATAGTAAAATTATGACATAAGTTTAAGACATTTTGCCATAAAGAATATCATTAGATTTTTTTAATACTTACTTATAACTTTCTGCAATTTTCATTTTATTAATACTTTCAGTTTACCACATTTTTTTGAAATTTATTATTCACAATCAAATGATATTAATTTTAGATATTTAAAACAATTGTTTAAAGTTTATTAATGATTAAAATTGATAAAAATGTCAATTGATTATTATTTCAATTAATTAAAAGGGATGAAATGAATTCAAGTTTAAAATAGTATTTATTTTTGATGCAGAATATAGTTTTTAAGTATTTCATAAATAATTTAATAGGGATTAAAAATTTTAAATAACAAAATTTTATTTTAAATTTTTTAAATATTTTTAATTAGTAATTGCTAGAAAAAAATCATTATTGTAATAAAAAATGCCTAAGTTAAAATACTAAAATCTTACTTGATAAATAAGATTGCATGAGAAGCTGAGGATTATAGAAAAAGAAAATATTTTTGTCGGAAAAACTATTATAAATCTAAGGATACATACCTTTAACGGCTTCCCCATAAAAGCAAGGTAAATAATAATATACTAGAAAAACTGACATGAAGTGAATGTTTTAAGGAAAAATGTAACTAAAATTTAATATTTTAATGCCCTATTAATTATTAAATAAGAACATCTTAAAATATAAAAAAACAAAACATAAAACAATACCAAAAAATTTTAATATTGGATAATAAAATTCGTTTTATTCAAAATAAAAAAAGACGAAAGTTTCTTTATATATTTTTGGCAACTTATTCTTATTTTTCATATACCTGCAAATTTTATAATAATGTTTTTGGCATAGATAAAATGTGAATGACGCATATTCCTCCACAGATAAAAATTTAGGGTGCCTAACTTCTAGTTTTGAACTCTTTACACGAATTTTACTTCAGACAATAGACAGGACTTAAAAGCACTTCTACAAATCACTGATTATAGCGTGGGAAGAAATATAATTAATTATATTAAACTTGTTAATAAATAATAGATAACCTAAAAAGTATTAATGCAGACACTATTGCAAAACGTATGGGCAAATATTTGCTTTCAAGGCAAATTATCATTTGATATCAAAAATAAATATGTGACATCATTATTTCAAGATAATATTTTCTATAATTTGGAATATAATGATAATAAACACTTAAAAATATATTTTTATATACAAAATTCTTTAATTCTTGAATGTAAATTAATTTAATATGAAGAACTAATAAGCATATTAATACTTAATGGAATAACTCAATACAGTTCTATAAAATGAGTATTTACCATTATAACAAAAACAATGACAAAAAAAACATGTTGACAGATAAAATTTCCCTTTTATAAGTTTAATTATTAACATATATTTGTTACTTATATATATATATATATATATATATATATATATATATATATATATATATATATATATATATATATATATATATATATATATATATATATATATATATATATATATATATATATATATATATATATATATAAATATATATATATATATATATAAATATATATATATATATATAATATATATATATATATATATATATATATATATATATATATATATATATATATATATATATATATATATATATATATATATATATATATATATATATATATATATATATATATATATATATATATATATATATATATTTCCTTCAAGGTTCGCATATTTTTGTTTAATTCATAGGAAGGAAGGGCTTTTATTTTTAAATTCATTAACATAATTTTTATATATAACTGGAAGAATTAATCATTTTCCTTTGTCTTAAATAATGTAGAAATAATAATTAATTAAATGGAATAATGGCTAATTTACTAGTAATATCCAAATATTTTTACTCATAAAACATTTTTGTGTGCTATATTTATTTAAAGGAAATATGCGAAATACACGTATCCGCATAACTTAATGTTTATAATTTCAATGATTAATTCATATTGCATTAACTACCAGGAAAATGATAGAGCACTAGAAAATAGCTATTGCTGTAGGAAACATATGTATAAAATGTATTTAGTATACATAGACCATAAATTGTTTCTAGTTTCTATATAAAAATCCGTTTTTCTGCAGATAAACTCAAAAATACATATAAAATTGAAGATAAATAATAAGGTTTATAAGAAACAGTTATAGTTTACATATTCAGTTTATGTTGCGAAAAATCGAGTAGTAATATAAATTCCTAAATCCACATGTACTATGAAAATTTCACATAAATATACAAAACACTGCACTGATTATTAGTTAGAAATGATATATATATATATATATATATATATATATATATATATATATATATATATATATATATAGTTAATAGTATAATTTATAAAATATGCAATGAATATAATGAAACAAAATACAATGAAAAATGCCAAATGGAAAATAGTACATTGAAAAATTAAATGCCAAAAGTAGAATATCAAATGGAAGACAACACATTGAAATATTAAAGCATTGAAATATTAAATGGAAAACAATATATTGAAATATCAAATGGAAAATAACACATTGAAAAGAATACAATGAAAAGAATTACATTGAAAACACTTTAAAGAAAGATAAATATAAATGGAATAAAGTACCAATATGGCCAGCTTCATCAGGGGGTGTTGACCACATTGGCACAATTATGGCTTTTCTGCAATGGCCCAAGACATAGTCTTAAAAAAGCCATCACACCCCAAAGCCATACCAAAAAATCAAACCAAAGCATCAAACAAGAATAAAAGAAGCAAAACCCAATCCAAAATATGCAAGTAGAATTCAATCCAAAATATACAAGTCAAAATCCAATGCCGCCAAAATACAATGTTGCCAAAATACACTCAATACATAATAATCATTAGATTTAAATCACATCCAATTACATATCCAAATCTGCAAGAACCTCACCAAACACATAAATTAGTGACTAAGTGTAAACACTATCGGCATTTCAAGCTTCTTATAAGACCTTCAAGGCTTGGGTGACCCTTCTGTAGTATAAAACTACGCCTTACTTCACTCTTATAAGCAATGCTCTACTAGCCAAATAGTGTTTAATAAATTTAGTTGGAATGTCATTATGAGTTAAAATATTTTCTAGTCTGTTTTTTTGTTTATTAATATTATTTAAATTATTACATATATTATATATTCTATTAAGTTGATTAAAAATAATATTTTTATAAATTTTAATTGAAATGTTTGAATTCCAGAAAATCATCTTATTAACTTTGAAATTAAAATTATTAGTTTTATCATAAATGTCAGTAAATGTGTAGTTTTCTTTTATAGTAATTGAAATATCTAGAAATTCAGTTTTTAAGTTATCAATATTGGTTTTAATTAATTTTAATTCCTTAGGATATATATTATTGTAAATTCTATCGAATTCCAGGCAATTAAAAACTATTAAATCGTCAATATATCTATAAGCAAAAGGCATTTGTATAATAAATGATTTTTCAAAGTAGTTTAAAAATAAATTTGCCAATATACTTGAAAATTTGGAACCCTGGGGAATGCCGTTAACTTGTAAATAAATATTTTCTCCATAAGAAATATAATTATTGTAAATACAAAATAAACTTAAGTCTTTCCAAAAATTTATATCGATATCCAATATTGAATTAAAATCATAAAAATAAAACATAATAATATCAAAAAGTTTTTCAAGTGGAATACTGGTAAATAAATCTTTGAAATCATAAGTGGAAACATCATTAATTTTATTGGCGGAAATAAATTCAATTATAGGTTTATTATTCTTAATTATCCATGTATTATTTGAATTATTAATGTTGTCTAAGATTATATTTAAATAATAAGAGAATAGATTACCAAATTTATCTGCATATGTGTTGCTTCCACAAGTAATGAAACGAAATTTAACAGGTTTTTTATGGAATTTTGGATATATTGTAATGTATGGAATTTTAAAGTTTATGTTTTTAATTTTAAGTTTTTTTGCAAATGCAAGAATTTTTTTAAAAATTGTTGTTTTATTTGAATTAATAATTTTGTAAGTAATTGAATTGGAAATTTCTTCGTTAAGTAATTGATGGTAAAATTTTTTGCAAATAAATGCGTAATTATTAAAAGCTTTATCTACTGGTGTGATAATGAAAAGATTTTGTATTTCTTTTATATGCTATTTTAGATATTTTTTATTTATTCCTTCAAATTTTAAGTTATTTATATTTGTTTTAAATTTGTGGTAGAAGTTCCATTTCCATTGTGAGAAATATTCTATTGGAATTGAATAAATATTAGAGGTTTTAAAAATAAATGTATCGATATCATTAATAAAAAATTTTAAAATTTGTTTGTGGTTATAATGGTTTATAGGTCGAAATTTTGTACCTTTATTAACGATATTTTTTAATTCATTATTTAATATAATTTCAGTATTTCCAGTTATTATGTGTCCAAAAGTTGAATCTACAAATTTACTGTATTTTGGGTTATCACAAAAGCAATCTGTACTTTCTTTATTTATATTTATATTACAGCAGAATTTATTATAATTAAATATATGTCTACCAATAGGTAGATCATATTTAAAGGTACATTTAATTTCATTATTATTTAACAGAAATATATGTTCAAGTTCCTTAATAATATTCGAAAATCCAATTTTATCATATAATGGATGTTTAAAGTTAATAACAAAATAATCTGATTTGATATTTTTATTAGAATTTATATTTAGTTTACTTATTTTATATTTAAAAATGTCAAAAATTAAAATCTTAAAATGCTCATTATTAAAGTTAAAATTATTTAAAAATTCTAAAAGAAAAATACATTGTTTTTTGTTTAGGCTCATAATAAAGTTTTTACAAAATGAAAAATTATAGGTGTTAACAAACTGACCTTCTGATTCGTATATTTTATTATTCCAATATATAAAATTATTTAGATTGTAATTATTATAAGTTTTATTAATTTTTCTACCACCTCTTTTATATCTTTTAGTTTTTTTATTATTAGGTTTAAAGTACATAAATGATAGTGTTTTTATAGTTAATTTTCGAATTGTTAAATAATTCACTAAGTCCAAATGGTACTAAGGTTTTATAATAAATAATATATTGATTTTCTTTAATTAGTCGTAAATTAATGTCGATTTCAATACCTAAAATAGTTATAGTAATATTATCGAAACTATGTATTTTGAAATGTTCAAATTCAATGTTATAACTTTTGTTATTATTATTATTTTTAATATTAGATCTGTGTATGTTTATGCGCATATTAATATATATATATTATATAAACCATTTATATTTTCATAAAATAAGACAAGTAAGTGTATAAGAACATAAATACTCTTTAAGATTGAAAGGGATAAACATGAAATAAAATTACAACAAAAAAATAATATTTTCATTTATGTTAATTTGTAATAATAATAAAATTGCTGAATTTTGAAACAGAAATACAAAAGGAAAATTAGAAGCATTATATATTAGTTTTAATATATTTATAACTAAAAGTAAAAATTCATATACTTATTTACAAAAGAAATTATAAATATTCTTATATTATATTACTTATAAACATTATATATAAAATTTTATAAATATTTTATTAATGAATCTAAGATAAGATTTGACAGAAAATATGATATATTATTATTACTTGATATGAAATTAATTATGTTTACTTTTAATTTTTCATTTCATAAAATGGTTTTTGATATCATTTAAATAAATTTTTAGTAATCCTGGTATTTTTTTATTACAAAAGAAACACATTTATAGTACAGCATTTGTTTTACAAAAGAAACATTAATATCAATAGCTAATTTTATTGTTGCTGATTTGACCTTTTAAATGAGGTCTAATATAATATCTAAAATTAATTTATTAATTTTTCATTTTTAATTAATTTTTCATTTTTGACATCAAAGGTAACTTTTATAATTTTTATTTTATTTACAGCATAATAGATTATTTGCATTATATTTATAGTACTAGATTATAATATAGATTATTATAATATACATCAATACTCGATTATTTCCATCCTGTAAATAAGATTTTTTTCTTTTTAGACAAATTTATTAAAAGCTATGCTGTTATGTTAACAATACTATTTCTGTGAAATTCAGTTTATTATTCATTAACTTAATTCACTTTTATTCAACAATACTTTACAAAATCCTAGATAAATTTAAAATCTAGTTAAAATATTGATGATTAATAAAAAATCAACAAAACTTGTATTGCATCTGTATGAAAAAATTGTTATTTTACAGTTTTATTAGTTTCTAATTAAATATTTATTTGCAATTGTAAAGCATCATCTTTTTATATAAAATAGCTTAAGGGTATCCTGAATTTATTTTATCCTTGTCTTTTTACATCATATTTTTTATATAACCTTAAAGTTAAAAAATATATATAAGCAAATGTTACATATTGTACAGTAATTTTAATGAACGTGATTATATTTTCTAATTATTCTTCTCAATTTTTGCTAGCTTATTTTTTAAAAATTTGCTTATGCAGTTTTGTATTTTTACTTATTATATTTATATAATATTCATATATTTTCATCTATAATTAAAAATATAAATTATTTCATTATATAAACATATAAAATTGTTCTGATTAATTTATCTTGGGGCCACTTACATTATAATAAATATTACTTTAGTCGTAATATACCTACTATATTTTCAAAGGGTGTAAATAAGAGCTATTAAAATTGTTAATGCCATTTTGTTAGATAAAATGTAAATTTATCTCTTACTATTTGATTAATTACGTTGAAATAGAAGAGCATATGACAAAAATTTGAAAGCCATTGTGGGATATTTAAATAACCTCTATAAATTATCATCTTGGAGGATTTTTCACAAATAACGGGACATACTCACAAGTGGTAATGCAAAATCAAATAACTTTTTAGGCAGTTTGATATAGGCTACAGTCACATTAATACAAATCACACACGCATTTCTTTATTGTTTCAGAGATTGGCGAAAGCTGACCAAAGGAAAGCGGAATCCTATCCTATGAATATAGAGGAGAAATATTAAAATTAATCTTTCTCTGAAAAGTTTTTGCTCTAAGAATTGATGTATTAATTATTTAGGTATTTTTTATTTTGTGTACCTTTTCTAGTGTTATAAGAAAAATAAAATATAATATTCCATAGTTTAAGTAATATATAAAAATGTATGATTAACTTTTATTGCTTCTAGCATCGTGGTACACTTATATATAATGTTTTACAAGTATGAGAGTAAATTCAATTGACAAATTTATGAAATCATGATTAAATTTATTGGGTTATTGGGAAATCCTCATTTAAGACACACATTCCATCTGTTTCTCTTCTCACTCGAGCTCAATCGAGAACTATTGCATTTTTCTATATTTCAAATAATATAACTAAAATTTTATTATTTCTTGATAACTACAAATTTAATTATATATTATAACCATGACTATATATAAATAGTTTTGATTCAATACTAAATAAAAAATTAATTTTATTTCAAAAGTATTTTTTATCTAAATACATTTCTTGTGAACATTAATTAAACATAGAAAATACAATCAAGAAAAATCCCAATGTATGTTTAATAATGAATTTTGGGATCTTTCACTTTAAGTTTTATTCACAAACAAAACAATTATTCGCTGAATAAAAAAAAACGTAAGTATTCACAAATTCTAAAGTAGTCATACATCAAGAATATTTGCAAGTTACGACTACTACACATACCTATTAATAACCTATTACATAAATATGCTAAAATCTAATATTTTTTGCTTATTTATCAGTGCTTTTACAGTAAAATACTTGTATATTACTTTAAATTAATTAATTTTAAATTGTATTTGATCATCTTTTTACTATATATATATATATATATATATATATATATATATATATATATATATATATATATATATATATATATATATATATATATATATATATATATATTCAGTTTCCTCTGTACATTTTAAGGTATCCTTTATAATTTCATCATTTTAAGGAATTATTCACTGATATTCTCAAATATTTCCTTTAACAAAAGAGTAGTAAAACTTTTCTAATTAAAGAAATAAGCTATTCCAAATTATGCTCTTTAAAGTGTTCGATTTCTTAAAGTCAAAGAACTCTGAAAAGGAAAAGAAATTTGTGAAATTAAAGTCCTTGTATTTAGGTAGTCATTCATTTCAGTTATCCTACTCAATTTTTAAAAATGATTGATGTATCATATTTAAGATTCTTTGAAGTCTTATTTGAAACTAAATAAAAATTTATCACATTAGTTAATTTATTCTTAAAATATAAAAGTTGAGTTTTAATCTATACTTTCATTTAAGTCAGAGGTATATATTCTACATCTATTGTTCGACGTTTAATAAGAGTATTGTTCGACATATACTTCTTTATATCAAATAATTAATTTCAAAGTACATCAAGTCATGAAGACGAGAAAATTTTAATGTAGTGAAATTCAAATTGATTTAGGCATATTTAGCATTTGGGGAATAAAATGTGTAAATACAAATTATGATTTTTAAATAATATTTGAAGTCATATATATTTTCTCATAATTAATTTGTTACTTTCTCATGAACATACAGATGTATGTTTAATCATTTAGATAATTTTGTTAATTAAACAAGCTTTGAAATATTTAAATTAAAATATCACCAAGCAATACAATATGTAACCTGACTCATTTTAATCCATACTTTCGAACAATTATGAATCAGACTATTTTACTTGTTTAGATAAGAATTAGTGAAATAATTATAAAATCCATTGGAAAAAATTGGGATTTATTGCAGCACTGTTTTGTAAAAAAGAATGACTTCTTTTTGTGGTTCTTATATTTGTCGTTGTAATATTTTAGTTTGAGTTTTAAACACCTTTGTTTTTTTTTCCTGGAAAAGAGAAAGAAGTTTCGGCTGGTCGTGTAAAACTGTTACTTACTTTTAGAATAAGAGATCTTCTATTTCGCAAAATGCTTATGATTATTTTATAATATTTTAATGATAGTTTTCCATCTATAAATGAGTGCAATATATAAAACATCCATTTCATTTTTAGTGGATTAAAATAATTTTCTATAGATCAGAAAAATCTTTATTATACAATTTAGGGCAGCAAAGAAAGATAATAAGAAGTATATTCATAAAAAAGCTAATATACGTCTTTCTCTAGCGTTTTGTTTTTATATGTAATTTTATACTGTTACCAAAATCAATATTTTAATAAATTTTGACAATGTTTTGCTAGATATTGTACAATTGATGTAAATTACTTATTGATTAAAATTAGACTTGGATAATAACAGAATAAACAAAAGAAATTCTTGAATTAAATGATTTTCTTTTAGAGTATTTACAAATATTCTTCTAATTTCTTGACATTGTTGCAATGTTTTGAAACTTTGTTCATCCAAGATTTTTAAAAGTGTATTTTACGAATTCTCATATTATTGTTTTTATTTTAAGAAAAATATTTAGTAAAATATATTTAGTTGTTTATTTGAGCAAATTATTTGAATATCAAATATTCTTTAAATGAAGTAACATTACGTATTATAGTGTCATGCAAGTTTGAGATATTATGTTACATTTAAAAACCGAATTTTTTTCTTCAATTTAATTTTTACTCTCAATTTTATAGCAAAATATTAATCTAATTGGAATATTTACATATAAGATTACTTTTTATAACATAAATAATCCTATATTAGTTAGTTTATATGCAAAAAAGTTATTTATGTGAAGCGTAAATGCGGAAAATTGACAAAATCTTTTTGAATTAACCAATACTGATGCAAAATTAATATTTCTTTTACTAATCTTCTTTGTTAAAAATCTTAAAATTTAAATAAATTTTATTTTTTCATTCATAGTTCTGTTTAATAGCTACTAATTTTTTCTAAATTAATTTTGTTACTGATTAGTTTAAAAATTTAATTTTAATAAATCATTAATAATATTAATCTATACAATAAATAAATCAAAGGAAAGCAACAAATTGATTCATATTATTTATTTACTTTGGTCTAAAAACAAATTTAGGTAAAGTAAAATAAACTTAATTTTCCTAAAGAAAAATTACCTTTTGTTATATTTGAAAGAAGCAAATCTCTCTCAGTAGTTGAAAACTTATTTCTCTAACTTAATTAAGTGGCTTAATTAAGTAAATTTATAATAATAAAAAATTATTCTTTTTCAAAGAAATATATTTCCATTAAATAGAAAATCCAGACGATATTTCCCATATGACATTACATTTTCTCAAAAAAAAGCTTGTTTCAAATTGAAGGAAATATTTCTTCAACTATAGAACAATATTTTACACATATGTATTAATAAGATTCATCTAAATAAATAAAAATACTTCGATTGAAAGCAAACAATTAGTTCAAATGATTTATTTACATTTCTTTAAAAGTATAATTTATTTAAAGTAACATAAACTTATGTTTGATAAATAAAACTTTATTTTTAATTTTATTTAAAAAAATCAAATCAGTAGTTAAAAAATATTTTTCACCAAATCAATTAAAATAATATAAAAAAATTACTCTTTTTGAGGGCAATACGTTTGCATTAAATAGGAAAGCCTGACTATATTTTTCATATGACTTTCTATTTTCTAGGAAAAAAAAACGTTGATTTCAAATTAAAGAAAAAATTATCATTTTGTATTCGAACTATATTTTATACGTATGTATTAATAATAAAATAAGCAGCAATTTTTTATAATAACTGTTAACAAAATATTAATCTAAAATGAAAGTAATTGTAAATACGGAATATTATATCATGTGTTAATAATGCAATATAACTTTATAATTACGTCAGCTTCTTTATCAAATTAGTTTTAAATTCAAAAAAGTATCTCTCTTACCGAAAGCTTTTTAGTTGCAGATTGTGCATTCCAGTTCACATAGAATTTAAAACTATTTCAAAACTTTCAAATTATCTCTAGCCTTGATGTACTTCATACGGTCTGTACCTTATTGATGTATTTAATTGATATGACGCGTAGTAACAAAGAATTTTGAGATAATGCTGCCTTTTTATGAAATGTGAAAAATTTCCTTGACATTATTGAAAACATATAATTGCTGATATAATAATAAAAAACAGAATAATACGAAATAGAATGGCGTTACATAATTTCGCATATTTAACTGAAGAATGGTATGCAATGAGATAATATAGTTATATTATATTATTTAACTGTAAAACACTGTTCGTTAATTGCATTAAAAGAGTTTTGCATTTTCATTCTCGACAGACATTTATAAATGTGAAATAATTTTGAAGTAACACCACAGTGATCGGTACAGTAAAAAAGTGGGTAAAACTGTATTCAATTTAGTTACTTAAATGTGTAATTTACTTGTTGCAGGTTATTTGAAACTTAACTAACCATTCCAAAAAGTATTTCAAATTTGGGTAAAAAAATCCACTTCACCTTTGAAATTTTGATTAAAATATTTCCTATTTAACTTTCTTTAAAATTTTAAGAAAAATTCCATGATGGTTAGTGAACAAAGAATTATATGCAAAACTGCAACACTTTTGTAATATGCGTAGTTCATACAAAATTCCGTAAAGATAAATATTTCTGATAGAAAAATTATGTTTGATAAAATAAATATTTTTTAAGAATTATTGATTTAACGCAACGTGAAATTTCAAAAAAGTTTAATATTGGCATCCCTTCTAAATGTTCCCTAATGAACAAAATTTTCCTTTTATCCATTCTATAAACAATTCTGATAGGATTTTAATGCTAAAATTAAAAATTTATCAAAGAACAAACTATTAAAATATGATCATTTAAACAAACTACACATTTTTTGCTTAATTTATCACAAAATTTTACATAAAACACATTTTTCTTGTTATTTAAATTTGCATTCTATATAATATCAATAACTGGCATTGAATGTGAATTAGAGTTTATAAATTTTATAGAAATGTAATGTAATTCAATTTAATTCTAGGTTTACCGGTGATGAATGTTTATCTTAGATTGATATTATGGATTCTGGTAATATATGTTGGCATTAACAAACAAAACTACAAATGTACTGAACTGAAAGAAAATGTACTGAACACTGGATGCAGGAATTACAAACAGCTTAAGCTACAAGAAAGAATGAGAAAGAAAACAGAGGTTTTGTAAATGGTGTTGTTGCTCTTGATTAAATTTCAATCAAAATCTTTTCCCTGTTCTATTAGGATTGCTGCATATATCGTATGTGCATTAAGTTAGATTTTGATTATTATATTTAATTTAAAAGTTTAATGTATATGTGCGAAAGAAGCTTTTAGTTTTATATTAAGTTTTAATTAATATATTCATTTAATAACAAATTAAAAATACATGTATTCTAATTATTAAAAATTTAAAAGATTCACTAAAAATATGTTTGGGAATTTTTGACAGCAAGTATAAAATTTATTTCTCCAAAAATATTTTACATCTGCATTATTGAATTTGTTATATTGTGCTTTTATAATATGTTTAATAATCAGATACGAATATAGCAATTTTCAATACTTGCAGCTTAGTTTACTATATATATATATATATATATATATATATATATATATATATATTTATATACATATATATTTATATACATATATATATATATAAATATATATATATATATATATATATATATATTTATATATATATTTATATATATATATATATATATATATATATATATATATATATATATATATATATATATATATATATATATATATATATATATATATATATATATATATATATATATATATATATATATATATATATATATAATATTTAAGGGAAATTCAAAGTGATTAAGTATTTTAAATGTGACAAATTATTTTGATTTGATAGCATTATATTTATCAAAATAAATAATTGATGAACACCAGTTTACTTCAAATGAAAAATTGTCTCATTAATGATGTTTTTATTTAATTACATATCTGTGATTTTCGAAACTAAACCCGTTTTTAAAATTATAAATAAAATTATGTGCACTATATGTTACCTAAATATCACGAAAAATAATTTTTTTTATGTTTACTTGAATTATTATAGAAAAAAGCTTGTTATTAATGTATTACAACACATTATTGACATTAAATAAGCACTTCATATACTCAATTTTCAATCGAATTATATTATATATGCCGATTAACTAAGAATAAACGTATTTCCAAATAATGTGGCTCAGTAAAATTAAAAATCTTTGTTATTATCTTAATCATTATTCAATTCCATGTAAGATTAAAACGGCTTACTGAATACTTCAGCAAAATTAAAATTTTTAATAAAGTGATATTTATTAATAATTTTGTTAATAATTTAAAGTTTTTAGTGTTCCTAAACAAATTTAGTTATTCACTCTTACTCAGAATTATTCGCAAAATAATATAAAAAATAAGCGTTTACTTTCTTGAAATACAAATAATAACAAATGTGTCTTGTAAATGTTTCGCTAAAGTTATACAAAATAGAAGAGCTGCGATTTTTTTAAAAATCCTTTTTGAATAGTCTTCATGGAAAACACATTTTAAATAAGTGCATTTAGGTAAAATATTCCTGCTAGACACAAATCTATGAAATCTTTTTTCTCAGCATCTTAAATCCCTTTTTATACATTTTTTTTTTTGATTTCATACAAAATATTCTTCGAACATATAAAGTCATTGATGTGAACTGTCTGCAGTGTCATTTTATAAATATTAAATGTACCCTCACGAATCCAAACAAATGTATCTTGGTGAAATATAAAAGATATATAAAAATATTTCAAATTCAAACCAAACAAAACATTTTTCCCTTCTTACAATGTATAAATTCAAACATGACATCTCATTTTATACTTGAAGTGTACTTCCTGTATTATGATAAGGAAAATTCAAAATTATTTGCAGAATTTATTTATACTTGTGAAAATATAGAATTATAAATTTAAATTTATACATTTAAATTTTAGACGCTTGTGGCATTACTATTTTAAACAAGCATTTATTAAACAATGAAAAATCTATTGGAATTTTGTTATTACTTTGCGTCATGCGTTGTTGACCTAGTTGGTTTCTAATGAGCAAATATCTTTTTCATCCTAGTCAGGCAAGAAATCTGTTCGTGAATGAATAGTATGCGGAAAATCAGCCTGAAGCTGTTCTAATTGGGGTTGGCAACAAGCGAGATCAGGCAACTCTATCGGTATTTCGAAGTGAACATATTCATGTACAACATCATGTGACAGGGCACAAAGATTTTTCCCTATGTCCAAAATCCAATGTGACTCAAGCTGCCCCTACTCACATTCAGGCCAGCATTGACTTAAATAAAATCTAGCTGTTCTTGAGATCTGAGGTTGTGTTCCATTGTTTTATGGCATTCAAACTCATGAACCTGGTTTGATGATACTGTCAACCATGAGTCATAAGTCACAATAATAACAAGACAAGTACCTAAGGACCATTTTACAGCTAAAGATACCCTATATTGGATTAATGCAGCACAGTCTATTTCTAGAAGATCGTATCTCTTCCTAAACATCTTTATACACATTCACGTTAGGTACGGAGCTCTATTTCATCAGCAAAGTGTAAGCTTCTTTACTGCATGTTATGTTAATTTCTTCTAGCTTGATACATTTCCTTATTTGAACAAACTATTAGTTGCCCACAAGGCTCTTGAAGTGGTCCCATTCTATGGAACTTAATTGCAGATATAGCCCTTAAAAAGAAATGGAGTGATATAGGAAAACAACATGATCCAGAAAGCATGCTGCATCTTCAAGCATTTGCTGATGAATTCCCATTCGAAATAGCGGCAAAAAGAAATTTGGGCAAAGTAGCAACAGAGGCACTGGTTCATTTTAAAAAATGATCGATGATAATTTTCTTCAAATTTAGCTAGAAAAAAACCAAATATATTCTAATAGAAAAGCTTAAATGTGGTCCACAAAATTTTTGGAGAAACAATAGAGTGATGAGAAAACGCACAATTAAGATTCTGGGAGTGATATTTTATAAAAAGTTAAGCTTCATAGCACATCTAAAAGGCCAATATAGCTATGATATTACAGCTAACGCTCTTAAGGATAGCAGAAAACAATTGGAGAATTTCCCTAAACACCGAATCTTACTATATCAAACTTTAATAAAATGGATGTTGGCGCATGGGGCAGCAATTCGGGGAACACCATTATTAGCAACGGCAAAACAATTACTTAAAAGCTATTACTACAAATTCGATTCAAAGGAGATTTGTGCTAAATATCACAGATGCGTTTAGAAAGACTCCTATAGCAGCTCTTCAAGTTATAACTGGAATACCTCCTCTTTACCTAAAAATAGAAGCCGAGGCAAAGGTTATAAGACATGCAAGACCACTAATTCCTTGTGAAGTTGATCCTATTCTTCCTGCACCAAATTTGATTGAAAAAGTTATAAAAGAAGAAACAATCCACCGTGGAGTCTTCAATATTGAGAACAAAGTAAGAATACATGAGCAAAACCATAAACCATGTTACAATGAAGGCTACCTAACAATTTTCACTAATGGTTCAAAAATAGAAGAAAAAGTTGCATCCGCAATGGTAGTGTACTCTGAACTCGGATTATAAAGTACTTGGAGTACTGGGCTACATCCTGAGAACACAGTATACGAAGTTGAAGTCTATTCTGTGCGAAAATCCATTGAATTAGGTGCTTCACAACCTTTTCCAACAAACATCTTGGTCAGATAGTTAAGTATGCCTTAAATATTTATCCAATCATGTCAACAAATGTCCTATGGTACGAGAAGTGCAAGATCTCCTGGCAGCAGATAACATCAGGATTGGTTGGGTAAAGGCTGAGCAAGGTATAGAAGGAAATTAGGCAGCAGACAGACTTGCAAAAGTGGCTGCACTATGATGTAATTTTTCTTAGGTCTTACCATTAACACGTTGTCATACTAAATCCCTACTTGATAATTGAATAATGGATCGTTGGCAGGAAGAATGGGACAGTGGATTAACTGGAAGAAATGTTCACTTGGTGATACAGAAAATTAACAGGAAAAATTTAACTGGACTAGGAATAAGGTACTTTTCTTTCAGGGCCACGGACCATTACCATCTTACATCCACAAGTTCCACATTTTTGATTCCAAAGATTGCACTTGTGGAAAGAAAGGCACTTCTTGTGACAACCTACTCCTTAACATTATCCTGGCATATAGCAATACCCAGCGAAAATTGGAAGATTATCTGGAAAAGAAAATTCTGAGAAATCGTACAGCTAGAGCGAAATTAAATAAAACAGTTGAATTCCTAATAAACAAAGTAAACTTAGTTTGTTGGATTGGAAACTTCTACAACTTAGCTAAAAACATGTTTTTGACCAAATTAAGGCTCTGACTTTGTAAATATTAAAAACGTTTTTGAATTTGATTCAAAAATTTTAACTTAGTTATAACCAAAAACTTTGAAAACTAGCAACCATTATGTTAACTGTATATAATTCATCATAGACACCGTTATATTTTCATCTGGTGTTCATCTTTACAATTAACCGAAATCTGTATATTTTAAGACATGTTGTAAAATAATCATGTTCAACTGTTGTAAAATAACTTTTATAATGTCATTTCTAAATTATTTTAAATAAACGTCCAAGCAGTTCCCATTAAACATCTATCCTTATTTTCTAACTTTATTATCTGCAAGAACAACTAGTAATATTTTAATAATAAACTTAACTGCATCTGCATTCCTTATTTAATAAAAAGTTATCACCATTTATATTACTTAACTGCAATTTCCATGTATTTATGCACAACATTTTACAAGAATTTCGGATATAATTTAAAAAATATTAACATTATTTATATGATATACTTTTTGTCTTAAAGTAAATGTCTCTAAGCTTCAAATTTAACCTATCGCTATAGATTATGCTCTTATTTTGAGATAAAAACCTACGTATTTATCAGGTTAGGAAAATAGTTGAGATCTATGATTTTATCCACTATTAGTAATTATCAAAAATATATCTATGTTAATACAGTGATAATGAAACAAAAGTGCATCGATGTCTTCAAAATCTTTCCTAACCTAGAGTTTTTAGAACTTTTATATATTTTTGAGTATAGACTAATCCAAGATAATATTTTCTAAAATTTAGGAAATCAACTAGCCTCATTTAATAATACACAATGAATCACTTACCTGTGTCATAAGCCTCTTTTAATACAAATATCTTTCCAATTTTTAATTCCCTTTTTAATACAATCATTCCAAAAATTTATACCCTTCATTTCCATTGAGAAATAGACTTCTGGATTAGTTTATAATCAAATAGCTTTGGCATTTTGATAGACTCTTAACATTTAAGTTTCTTTGTTTTTATGTAGAAAGAATTTTAATTTTTTTGTTATTATTCTATCGCATTCGTTTGGTGCTGACTGAATTTTTTAAAGTCTCTATCAAATCTCTTCACTATTAAAATACATCATATTTTTAGAAAAATGTAAATTTGAATCATATTTTAAAAACAGCATTTTTGATTCGAAATGACACCTAAGAAAAAACCAATTATTTCCATTGAAAATACCACCTTTTCATGGAAAATGTTTGAATTTGATTTCTTTTTTCAATCTATATGTTATTTCTAAGATGTTGAAACTAAAATTACGCTTTTATTGCAGTTCTTGTTTATTATTGTTTTAAATAATTGGATATATTTATAAATTAATCTTTAAGTTAAAATATCTATTCTCTTGTTTAATATTTTGTTTTGATTAATTTTGTATGATATATTTTATTTCTTAAATATATTTTACGCTTTTAAAATATCAAAAAACTTCTATTATAATCTTAAATCAAATTGCAAGGACCTAATATTATGTCATATCAAGCAATGATTTTATATTGCATTTAGAGAAAACAGTAACAAATAAAGCATAAAATTAATAATTAATAAGCACATAGACATTAAATATAAACTTATAGAGAAAATAAATGACAAACAAAAATATTTTTCTCTCTTCACTTTTCAATGTTTTTGTGCAATTTTGTGATTTAGTAGCCTCAACTTCTAGCAGACTAGTTGTATTCATTTTCTTATGATACCTTGGAAGTGTATCATCAAATGTTTTGATACAGAAATATTTTACAAATTGTCTATTAAACACGAACATAGTTTAAAAATTTATTATTTTTCTAAAAAAGCTTTCAATACTTCCAGTGTAAAATATAATGCGAAAATAAAAGATTGCTCAATACTCGCAATGTAAATTAAAAAGAGGTGTATTTAATTATTCTAATTAACGTAATAAAATATTTTATAAATAGAAAAAAACATTCATCTCAGAAAAAAATAATTAAGACTTGAAGTCGTAAATTGTGTCACAAAATCTTTCAGAAAATTAATTGAGTTCTAGAATATATACTTATGATCTTTTTTTGCCGAAATTTAGTTTCACTAAAATGAACTTCTTATAAATTTAGTAGTTCAACAAATTGCTGCATGCAAGCAATTTTAAAGTTACAGAAATAAATAATTATAGTTGTTTATTTACATTTCTACCGTTTTCCTTTACTAATTCTAATTAGTTTTATATCACGTAATTCCTCAGATAGGTTTTTCTCTAATTTTTATTTAAAATAAAGGTATTACACTTAATTTAGTTATAATTTGTTTTATTGCAGAATTACAATGATTTGAATAATTACAAAATTTTTTGTATTAAAAAAAGATTTATATTATTTTCCTTTTATAATATACAACATTTTATACTTAATTAATACTGACTGCATACAAAAATTAAATTTCTTGCAATATATTAAAAACAGTTTCAGGTATTCATGAAATACTCTTTTTAAAATCACAAAATAACAGCATTTTAAAGAAGAAATTAAATTTCCGCTATGAATTCAAGTTTGTTTAAACTATATTATTGTTAAAAATGATTCATCATTTTTAATTATATATATATATATATATAATTTATTAATTATATGTAATTTAAACTTATATATATATACATATATGTATATATAAGTTTAAATATATATATATATATATATATATATATATATATATATATATATATATATATATATATATATATATATATATATATATATATATATATATATATATATATATATATATATAGATATATATTTATATTTATATATATATATTACTAAAAGTTTGGTGATAATTTCAGAACTAATGTGCAAGGGTCAGAAGTTTGTAGAATTATATAACACGCTCACGTATGGTGTGAACATAAATAGTTGGGTACAATTTTGAAGTTTTACAACCCTTCAAAACTTAGAGTACAGTTTTCATGAGAGACAAAACAAATACGTGATGCGCATGCTGAATACCACTTTAAAAATAAGATTTCCTTACATTTTGCCCCTTGAATATGTAAATATATTCATGGGATAATTTCCTAATTTATTAATTAGAACTTTTTAGGTAAAGAAAAGAGCCTTTTAAAAGTTTTCTCTCTTATTTTTTTCAGATTAGAGTTTTGTGAAATTCCAATAATTCATTTGAAAGCTAATTATAGGGAATCAATTAAGTTTAAAGCTAATTTTCTTTTTAATATTCTTAAAACTAGTTTTAAACAAGTCACATTTTGTTTTAGCGATAGTATATTTTTTTGACTGCTGCACATTTTAATAATTTTTTTATATAATTTATAATTACTGATGCATATAAAAAAGACCAGAATTTTTTGTAAATATTTAGATGTTAAAAATTTGAATGAAAATTATTTCACTAAACTGATCTTAAGAAAGATTTTACAATTGTATAAAACATTTTATACAGATTACGTGTTTTCTTTAAAAATTTTTAAATAGTTAGCTTGATTAAATTTTTGAAGAAAATTTTGAAAATAATTTCTTTTAAAGAAATTATTTTGTAAATCTGATTCAAATCTTAAATTTTATTACGTATTATTTCCTAAGGTTAAATATGATTAATAAAATGTGTTTCGATTAATTTATTTAATCTAATTCTTATATATACGCTTGATTATATAATGTACCCTTAAAACCTATAATATTTCGATCTCTATTTATTTAATTAAAATCAGAGCCATTTCACTTTTGCTATTAATTTCATTTTATCAAATACTGTTGTCTGAATGGTTGGTGATATTGTGTAATACATTTAGTCAATAATCGAATTTTAAAGAAAATGTTATTTCTTAATTAAAATCTGTACAATATAAATTAAATGATATTTTTAAATGAATTTGATTTGATTATATCGTAAAGCATAAACACTAACATTGAAAATTTAAGCAAATGGAAATTTTTTAAATATATTGAAAATGCTGTTCAAATTAATCTAAGTAGTTAAAGTACATGCAGCAAATTGTTATAACTTCCTTATGCAGTTCAATAGCATAAATCATAAAACTAGTTATGATATTGTAAAATTTAAAATTTAGTGTCTTGATAAATAATGAATGTAATTTGTTGGATAGTTTATTTCTTATTCCTAATTACAGCTGATTCCTTTTCACTTTTAAAATTTCTAGAACTTTCCTGCAGTGTCATGTGAAAAATTGTCAAATAATCAAGGACATATCTAAAAGATATTTAACAGTCAAACAGTAAAAAGTTCTTAAAACAATGTTTAGCTGTTTAATAAAATTGAAAAAAATTAAAAACGTTGTTAGTGAATCAGTCATATTTAGGGGTTCATTAATATAACTGCACAGAGAATTTAAAATTCCGTAGCCAGAACTTACATTTTATCTAACAACAATAAATAAAATACTTTAAAGAATCAGGTAATAAAGAGCTTGTTTAGTGCCATCATATCAGTACTTCCCGAAGTAACTTAAATCTTCATGAAGTAACTTAAATCTTCACGAACTTTTAAAACTGACTCTATGAATCATACTGTGAAATAAGTTTTAAAATCGCTTTTTAAATATGGAATTTTTTAGTCATTCTTATTGTTTCAGTGAGAGACAAAGTTAAAGAATGATCAGACCAGAAAATCTAAATACTTACTGTATAAAAGATGTCAAGGCATAACGCCTTGAATTGCATAGGGTATTAATATTCATACAAGTCTAGAAGATAAAATATCTCGCAAATTCATAAAGAGAAAGATTTTTTTACCAATGAGTTTAAATAACTAATAAATGGGGATATGAACTTTGATATTATGCAATATTCACGTAAATATTTATATTATATACTAAAGGGTATATAATTCCATTACACTGTAAACCAAATAAAACAATTATATGGATAAGCTATTCGGTTATATTATGTACAAATATTTTGATTGAAATAATGCCTATTGTGCCATACAGTGTATAATATATTAATAAATTTTAATTTTTATATCAATGTAAGCCCATCTTTATCTGCAAAAACATCAAAGAAATCTTTCTGCAGGTTGTCTGTAGCAGTATGGATTAAATACGTCTTTCACAGAACAGTTCTTAAAATATTGCTTCATATATGTTAGCATTGTAAATTATTTAGTTTTATGTAAACAACACAATAAAAATCTGCTATTTTAATTCAATATCTTTTGGAAATTCCAAAACATTAAATTCTAGGCTTGATAAATGTATATGCAGTGAAAACAATAAAATAAATAATCCATTAATATAAAGGTGCTGTCAATGGGTTATTAAAATTATACATATAAATATATATATATATATATATCTATGTGTGTGTGTGTGTGTGTGTGTGTGTGTGTGTGTGTGTGTGTGTGTGTGTGTGTGTGTGTGTGTGTGTGTGTGTGTGTGTGTGTGTGTGTGTGTGTGTGTGTGTGTGTGTGTGTGTGTGTGTAATGATATAAATATAATGTTCGTAATAATCGTAATAAATATAATGTTTTTTCTGCATAATTCTAACTCCATTTTCTTACGTCCCCTACAAAATGGCGCTCCAACTAGTGGCCCTTCCCACTGTTTTCTATTTAATTAGTTTTGAGTTTTAGCTATATTAATTTGTTAGTAATAATTTCACATCGGAATTTCCCTGATTATGTGTTCATCCGGAATGCATTCCGTTTTGTGAATTTTCCTGAGTGTTCTTTTTCATCCAGAAACGGAACAGATGTATTTCATATCGGAATTTCGCCGGACTATAGTTTTCATCCAGAAAACAGGTAAGTTTATTTTGTTCTAACAAATTTCATTATCATCTTGATAATATGTGCATGTTGTAATAATAGCATGTTTTGCATTAAAACTAATCCAAATAACATAACTTTTGTTTTGTACTATTAGTTCCGTTATTAGTCGTTATAACTTCTGTTTTGATTAAATTTTATTCAGACGTGTGCATGAATGTTATAAGTTTCGTCTACTAATACTGCATGTATTTTATATATATTTTCTGCACGTCAATTTGCATGTATAGTGAAGTTTAATCTTTTGAAATGTATGTGTTCAGTAAAATTCTCAGATTTAAACTGTTTATATTGTAAAACAGAAGTGACTCTAAACGCTGTTCTATATTGTTCTAAAAGGATAAAATCGAAAGAAATCGATTGATTTTTTTTATTGTTTTAAATTAGAATAAGCTTTTGATATTGCATATTTAAATTAAAAACTGATTATCTTTGTTTATTTTCATTGAAAGAATTCAGTTAGAATAATTTCTTTGCATAAAAAGAGTCAATGTTCTGTCTAGACAAAAGTATGGAAGTCGAATAAATGGCTCCATGAATGTTGGTTTTGATAAAAATAAGTAAATATTTCATTCGTTTATTTTAAAATCATACTGTGTTTTATATTCGAAAGAAAATTTAAATTTTTTTATCTATGAGGAATCTATTAAGTTTTAAAACGAAAACAAAACAAAATATAAGAATAATATTTCTGTTGTGTTCTATTTCTGTTCTATTTTGTTTTTACTCTTGATGACTTAAAAGTTTTTATTTCTTTTGAATAAAAAAATACTTTGTAGAACTTTGTATTTTATGACATTGCTAAAATAAGATATTAGAAATAAATGTTTTGTATTTATTTGTTTATCTTGAATATTTTCTATGAGTATATTATAATTTAAAATTTTTATAAGATATGGTTTTATTAAATGAAACATAAGAACATTAAATATTTATACATTGAAAATAATTTGCTTATAAGTTAGTAATTATTAAACTTATGATGTGAAATTGTTTATCAAGTGAAATGCAGAAATTAATTTTTGAATTTATTTAAAAAATTGTAAAAAATAAAATTGTCATTATTTTTAGAAATAATTTTGTTTTCACTCAGAACAAAAATTGTGTATTATTTGTTTAATTATTATGGAACTAATTCATTAATTGAATAGTAATTGAAGTTGTTAGAAGATATTGCTTATTATTCATATTTATTCCTTTCTTTTTTTTAAAAAAAATAATTTTAGTTATTATCATAACTTTTGGTTTGTAATTTAATTTGAATTATAATTTCAACATATATTTACTAGTTTTCTGTATTGTTTCTAGTCTTAGAATGTGATAAATGTGAAAAATATTTTCAAATTATATTATTGTTGAAATGTAATTAAAAAACATGTGTTTGATTAATTTAACAACTAGTATTTAATTAATGTTGCTTAAGAAGTGTTTAACAAAACTTGTTTAATTGATTAACTTAATTTAAATAATAAGGTTTAAAATTAGAACTCTTGAGATCAAGAATGGCTTTCCTTTACCGTGCCCGAAAAGAAGATTTAAGGACCTTAGCCGACGAGCTTGGTTTGGTAGTGGGAGATAATTTAAAAATAGTCCAATTAACAGATCTCATTAGCAAAGCTCCTAATTATGATGAAACTGTGGTCAAATGTATGCTTCAAGCAATCACTGAAGAGCGAGTTGCGAAAGAAACCGCAGCTTTAAGAGAATCCGAAATAGCTGATGCGAAGGAAAAATTTGAGAAAGAGCAAAAATATGAACTGGAGAAACTCCAGCTTCAAATTGAATCTCAGCGTTTGGCAAGCATAGATCCTCTATCGTCAACTGGTCCCTCGGTAGCACACCAGAAGCTGGATTTTAGTAATTTCAGCACTCTTTTGCCAAAATTCGATCCGAAAAAAGAAGAATTAGGTACATTCTTCACAGTTTTCGAAAGACAAGTTAAATTTATGGAATTACCTGAATCTTCATGGATTCCTTACTTAATAGGCACCCTGCCATCTGACATTGCAGCTCTCATAGTTCGAGAATCTGAAGAAACACAAGATTATGCGAAAGTAAAGGAACTACTTCTGAAAAGATTTAAATTGTCTGGAGATCGATTCAGACAACTTTTCGCTCAACACAAAAAAGACCCAGAGAAAACATGGAGAGACTTCTTCTTTGATCTGTCTAGCTATTTTGATGGCTGGCTTGAAGAACTTAAGGTTCAGGATTTTGAAAAGTTAAAACAACTTATTATTGCAGACCAAATCAAGAAGAAAGTTCCCCCTGATGTTAAAGAACATTTTATCGATATTTGGTCTGAATTTATTTCTCCGGTTGATCTCGTTGAGAAGCTTGATGCTTACGAAAGTGTCCGGTGTGGTGTAAAGAAATCTCTCCTTCCAATACAACAAAAGAAGCAGTTTCCCCTTAAACACTTTACCCAAGAAAGAAAACCTCGACATGAAAGAAATGAGAATCTTAAGAAAGAGTCAAGCGAAGTTGCCTGTTATGGATGTGGCAGTCCAGGAGTTATTAAACCAAACTGTCCTTCCTGTAAAGGAAAGAGAAAGAAAACTTCTGGTACTTTTAGTAGTGTTATTCTCCAATCGGCTTCTAGTGCACCCGCACAGATAGCAACGTTAAGAGTAACTATCAATGGAGTCATGGGTACCGCTTGCGCAGACACTGCTGCAACCCACTCAATCGCAGGAGAAACACTTTACCACATCCTGCAGAAACAAGGTGCAATCTTTGCCCCCAGTACACTACTAATGTCTTTAGCAGATGGTAGTAAAATAAAAAGAAAAGTTCACACAACAAAGGTAAAAATTCGTCTTGGAGGACGTACGTTGCCTTTGAACCTTGTTGCCATCCCTGAGGCAAAAGGAAACAACACCCTGTTGGGAATGGACTTTTTGAATTCGGCTGGGATTGTGTTAAATTTGAAACGGAACATTTGGTTTTTCAATGATCAACCCAAACGACACTTTTTCTTTGAAGAGCCGATGCCAGCTCTTTGTGGGTCGCTACAAACAAATGCTTCCCAAACGGTTGCACCGCTAACTGTGAGTGAAAAAGGTGGTACTGTTGAAGATGAAACATTCCATTTGACTCCCACCCGGGAAAAGAAATTAAAGAATCATCCTCATCAACTGCGTGAAGATGAAGGCATTCACCTGACTGCTAAACAGAGAATTGAACTAAATGAACTCTTATCCCAGTATGAAACTATCTTCAGTCCAGGGGGAGAGGCAACCCCATTTATTGAACAACAAAATAAAAGCAAGGTTTTTGCGGATCAGAGAAGGAGACCAGCTCCTACATATAAATCAGGAGATTTAGTTTTGGTTAGCAAACCAAATTTAAGTAATAAAAGTGCTGGTGTTGCTGCAAAATTTTCGCCTCGTCGCGATGGACCATTTATCATCGTTACTCAAAAATCTCCTGTATCGTATTCTGTGGCAAACACAGATTCTCCAAATATACCAATAGGAGTATACCACACTTCGGCATTGACTCCTTTTCAAGGAAAGAAAACTTCCCTATCAAAGCTTTGCGCAGAAGAGGTAGGCCAACAAAAATTAACTGTCCTAAAACTCCCACTCCTGCCATAGCTCATGCTCAAGAACAAAACCATTCCAGGAAAACTCCTGCTGACCCCTGGTCGGGACGTCTTCGGGGTCAGAGGGGGAGGTTGTAACAGATCCATAATAACTATACTGACGATAGATGGCGTTACTGGCCAATACAAAATATTCTATATACAATAGAATTAGAAGAGAGAGTAGAGGACTGTGAGGAATGGAAGCCGAACCATCCGGTTCGTAAATATTTCCGTGTTTATAGTGTGCAGGTACTATGTAACCTTATTATTAACCAAATGTTTTCTTTGTAACTATTATTTTTTTTATCATGTGTAATGTCGTAATAAAAATAATGTTTTTTCCTGCATAATTCTAACTCCATTTTCTTACGTCCCCTACATATATATATATATATATATATATATATATATATATATATATATATATATATATATATCCGTAAATAATGATGTCAATTAAATAAATAATTAGATATATACTATTGAAATTAATATATTATATAATTACGTATATAATTAATTAATAGAAAATATATAAATTTATTTCCATTAATTATAAATTAATTATCTAAAGAAAACTTATATTGATAACAATCAATTACATGACCTCATAAGAAAATTTATCAAAGATAAAATTTAGGAGTATTTTTTAATTTTTAGAGATTTTCATCATTTTTAAAGATTACAGCAGCGTCTGAGCTTTTCAGTATTCGATGCTAATTTTCAATCATACTTTTTCACTGAGCCCTACCCACACATACAATAAAGTATATACAATAGCAAAATATATTTTGAATATTTTGGCTCTAAACTTACATTACGAGCTTAGTTTTTAACCTTACCAATTACCAAAAATGCAGAAATTTATTGACAACCCAAATCTTCCGATTGACAAAACAAGAATTCGGTATCTTTTTATTGCTCTGGCGTCAATCATCTAGGGATTCAACGGTTTTCACAGAAGTTCCGAATTGATTCGAACATTCCAGAATGCCTATAAGATGCCATCTCGAACATATGGAGATTGGAGCAAACCTCTTATAATACTGTGGAAGGGCATGATAAGTAATGCGAATGGATCCTTCAATTGCAATGGAATCTAACTAGAATATGCCTGTTATATATTTTTACAGCACATTCAGTCTGAAAAGCATCATCCAGTACTGGCGCGTACCACTTAACGTCATTTACAGTAGAGTGGTTTTTCCGCAAGACTTCCATTGCTTCGTCTTCCCTTGACGCTTAACCACAGCCGTCTCCGACACAATGGTGCGATGAAAGAATGATGTGGACGGCAAAATGTAAGGAAATTGTTTTTACTGACGAGTCATGTTTCTGTCTACAACACCATAATGATCGCATTCGTGTCTGGAGACACAGTGGAGAGATGCTGAACAACTGCGATACGCACTTTCTTACTGTTCCTGCACCGGGTATTATGGTATGGAGCGGTATTTGATAATACTTTCACACTCCTCTAGCACACATTACGGGTATTTTAAACAGATAGCACTACGTCTCCGAGGTTTTGGAGTTAGTTGACCTTCCATACCTTCAGGACGTGCCCACAGCCATATTTCCGAAGAATAATGAGTGACCACACGTGGCACGCATTTTCCAAAAGTTCTTTATCAATCCTCAGAAGGGAGGGACGATGCTGAACAGCTGCCTTGTGCACCGCTCCGCTGGTCCTGCACCGAGTATTATAGTATGAGGCGGTATTGGATATAACTTCCACACTCCCCTAGTACGCATTACCAGTACTTTAAACAGCCAGCGCTACATTTTCGAGATGTTGGGGCCAGTTGTCCTTCCTTACCTTCAGGGCTTGCCCACAGCCATATTTCAACCGGATAATGCGTGACCACACGTAGCACGCTTTTCTCAAGAGTTCTTCATCAATCGCCAGATTGATTTTCTTCCCTGACCGGCTCACTCTGCGGATCTTTCACAGATAAAAATTATATGGTTCATGATTGCTCAAGGATTGACCCAGGTTACAAACACAGCTGCCATACCAAATCATCTTTGGCAACATGTGGAAGCTACTTGATGTTCTGTACCCCAAGAATCTCAGCCAAAGTCTCTTTAAATGAATGCCGAAGCGTGTGGTAGGGGTGATCTCCAACAACTACTCTGGCTACTGATTTTAGCAGGAACCACACTTTACTGAAATATATTAATTTAATCATTTGATACTTGGTCAACATTTAATGTTCAAAATAAATTTTTTATGATATCTCTTGTCTTTCTTGGTGTTGCAATTTGGGTTTCAAATCGTGTGAAACCCAAATTGCTGTGAATGAAAATCGTTATAATTGACTCTTAAATAGTATCATTTAAAATTGGCAGATTGAAAAAATCTAGCATCATCGATTAGAACTGATTTTGTCAGCAGCAATTGAGATTATAGTATTTTTGGTGATAATTTTGCAAAAGAATTGTAATCAATAACTTATTTCAAATGTTACTGTTTACAGTCAAATTGGTAACATTATTGAAAATTTACACTATCAGTTTCCGTCGAAGATTTGAGACAGATTATTTTCAATAGAGCTTGATGAGGATACAGATAAACATGCTCTTTTAATACCTATATTCTATTTTGTAATGATATGTCAGTAATAGAAGTGCTTTCTAGCAAACCAATAGATCACAACGCATTAAATAATTTTATGAACGAGGCAAACTCGGAATGGAAAAAATTAATTAGGAATCTTATCGATGGCATTCCTTCGACAACCAGAAAATTCCAAAGTATACTAGCACTTATAAAATAAAAATCATTACAGTGCATCTAGATACATTGCATGATCCTCAGAGAAGCTCTGACTTCCAAAGAAATGAATCCTGGTCTGAATATTGTGAAAAATACAAACTAAAAAAATACTTCATCCATTTTTATATTTTCTAACATTTTATTCATAATCACACTTCTTGGATTTAAGCCAGGTTTTATACTGTTTTGAATAAGAACATTACACTGATTTTGCTCACATAAGTTTTCTCTATTTAAAAAAATTTCCTGGGATAAGACTAAATAACTAGCTAAAATATAGAGGGTAAAATATATGACAGTCAAAGCAATATATACTTCACTGCTTAAGATTAAGGTTATAGTTAGGATTCAACACGACAAAAGTAAGAAATATTAATATAAATATATTTGGCTTATTGTAACAATTTATTAATTGGAATTAAATCATTAATTTTCTAAATAATATTTTAGCAACAAATGTTTTATTTATTTATTTAAAATATGTATACATAGGAGTAATTTTTTTCTAAGCGTAAAGGTATATTGTTGGTCTGTGTTGTAAGCGGCCGTTATTAATTCATTTTAAATATTCATAGAAAAATTTCCATTTTATTATGTAATTGAAAAACAGATACTACGCGAATTAGAAAATTGTACTAAGCCTTATTAGAATACATTTTAAGTTATCCTGTGTTTGTAAATATATTTAAAACATTATATAAAGGGAAAAAATCGATGTAATAGTTAATTTTTAAAATATTTATAAATTATTTAAACAAAAGTAAATCATCCATTATAATAATGATCATCTCTATTGAACGAATAAAAGTGTGATCAAATTTCAAATTGAAAGACAATGATAGAATTTTTTTATGAGAACAATAATTATATATAAATTAAAAATATTAAGGAAACTGAAAATTTTTTTAAAGATTGTTCAAATTATTTTAACTATTAATTAAAAATTAATGAAAATTGATATTTTGATAATAATAAAAGAACATTTATTAATAAGCAGATTCTTTCAATTTCTCAAGTTGAATTGTTAATGGTTAAAAATATTTTATACCTAATTTAGTGTTTTTGATAGATTCTCTGAACTCTTGATCCCTAAAAGTTTCTTTTACATAAAATAAACATTTTTAGAAGATTCTTTTAAATGAAAGATTCTCAGTTAATCCAAGTGACACATAATTTTCTGAAAGGATTCTAAGCGACTGAAATCATTGACTCGCGTTTGTGAAGTTATTATATCTTCATAAGAAGCTTCTGAATGAAGAAATGGTTGAAAAGAATTTTTCTATTGCAGATTAACTTTACAAACATTTTTGAAAAAGCATCACAAATTGAAAAAAAATGGGAGAAAAAACGTTTGATCAATTTCTTTATTTACATTAAAAGAGCGACAATATTATACAGTTTAAAACGAATAAAAGTTCATATATATAAGTAAATATCTATAATACACTGATACCCAAAAATGAAGGATAACTCTGAATCACACAGAAATTGAACACTAAAATAAAATTTCGCATGTAGAATTATCACACACGCACATCCTGAATAATAATATGCAAACTGCAATAAACCACCAGATGGCGCTTATAATACGTCACAATGACGAAAGTATATGAGAGGGATATATAAGGAATAGTTCATTCAAAAGAAGTAAATTGTTCATAAGCGCTTTAAAAGCCTTTCAATGCAATGACTACATAGTTAATGGGACAAAGGAAGCATTTAGATGATATTTTACTTGGTAGAATTATCGGTCGTCTGGAATGTGGACGTACCCAGCTGGAAGTATCCGAGGAACTTGGAATCGCCCAATGTGTCATCTCCAGGCTTTGACAATGGTTCCAAAATCAGGGTAATATGAATTGACGTTAAAGCGTAGGTCACCCCGAGTTACAACGTCGAATGTGGACCGGTATTTGACAGTTACTGAGAAAAGAAACAGACAGAGGACAGTATCAGATTTGTCTTACCAGCTCTCTTCAGCTACCGGTACAACAGTTTCAAGGCAGACCTTGTACAGACGCTTAGGGCACATTGGTCTATATGCTCGTAGGCCTGTCAGATATGTTCCACTTACCGCAACTCATTGTCGCCTGTGGTTAGCCTGGAGTAGAGAGCACGCATTGTGGACACCTCAACAATGGTTTTGTGTGATGTTTTCTGATGAATCCAGGTTTAGCTTTCAGTCAGATTCTCACCGGTCTTTCATATGAAGAGGGCCAGGTACCCGTTACCACCAAGAGAACATCATTGAACATCACCGTTACGATGGTTCAGGATTGCTCGTTTGGGGAGGAATTATTCTGGGTTCCAGAACTAACCTGCATGTTCAAAATGTAACCATGACAGGCCACATCTATCGGGATGTCATTCTGGAAGAACATGTTTGTTTCGGGGCACCATAGGAGCAGAATTTCTGTTTATGGATGACAACACCTTCACCATGCAAGGTGTTGTCATGAAAACGTCTTCACCATGCAATCATTGTAGATGAATGCCTGCAATCGGAAGATATCACCCGTATGGATTGGCCAGCATACTCACCGGATTGGAATCCAATAGAGCATGTGTGGGATATGCTTGGGGATGAATTGCAGCCCCTTAACCCCCTCCCACGTGTCTACCGGAACTTCAGAGAGCATTTCTTGATGAGTGGCGTAATATTTCCCTAGATCAAAACGATAATTTGATACTCAGTATACCTAGGTGTTGTACGGACTGTATTGCATCTTCTAGGGGGGCATATTATGTATTAACCATTATACCAACCATGTTATAATGTATTTTGTGAGTAGGTTCTTTTGTTGAAATTTGTTCCCGGGAGAAAAATCGCCCTTTATATTATGTCAAACATGTAGCATCTTTTTTGCTCTTTATCCTTTGTTTAATAAATAGATTTTACAAATAAATCATATTTTTTTTTGCCTCGGTATCTTTTTTTGCCTGAAATTGCATTATCCTTAATTTATTGACACGAGTGTACATTCAAGTAACTGAAAAATCTTACACTTATATCATTAGATTTAATATAGTTACGTTTTTTTGGTATTCAATAATGATAGGATCAAGTTATCTAATTTTATTATTTAAATCATAGCATACTAAAGATAGAATATTTACTTTTATATATTTTTTATTTTCAATGACAGTATTTTTCCCCTGAACTTGCATTATCCTTAATTTATTGACACGAGTGTACATTCAAGTAACTGAAAAATTTTACACTTATATCATTAGATTTAATATAGTTACGTTTTTTTGGTATTCAATAATGATAGGATCACGTTATCTAATTTTATTATTTAAATCATAGCGTACTAATGATAAAATATTTACTTTTATATATTTTTTATTTTCAATGACAGTTCAAATGCAAGAAATAACACAAATAAAACATTTGAAAAATCACAAAATAGTCTTGAAACTTAGACAGAACAGGTGAGTATAGTACATAAACGTAAATTTAGATGACCAGAGTCCATGCCCCTAAAGTTTTCTGGCTTGCCAATGAAGCGATTATTCAGAGCTGAGATGCAGTGCACCACAGCAGTGGAGGTGGGTCCTATTCATGGGCTCTTCCAAGTTGAAGAACGGACTGGTTGGTTGCAGAGTTTTTTGAGGTGCAAAGTGGACCTAAATCCTCTTTGTGCACCCTGGAAACGTATTTAATACGGCAAAAAGCCAATAGCTTATGACATGTTCACTTGTGGACAACACTTTTATAAATTAAATGATATTATTTAAAAAAATATTAGGAAAGTTAATTTCCAAAAGTGGCAACATAATGCTGCTTGATTTTTTAAGGAATATATTTAACGATATATCATTTAAATATTAAAAAGAAGTAAAATTTATTTTAATTTTGCAACATGATGATAAAATATTTATTTAATCAATAAATTATATAGCAGACATGAAGCTCCGTGGCATAGTTGAGGCTCTTCACTTAAAATCTAACCTTAAAATATGCTTTCTATTCCATGGTCATTAATCAGGAAAACAGGTAAGAACACTGTAGATCTTGGCTCACATTTGGACTGTTATGCCTCTGATTTAGTTTCTAGTTTATTTTTGGTGAAATATTCTTGTTAATAAAAAATACTTTGTTAATAAAAATAAATATCTTAAGAAATTGTAATTTAAAATTTTCTTTATTCTGTATAGCCTAGAAATTACGGATATTTTTCTAATACAGTATGGTTGTAGGACTGAAAATTTTTCTAATGTGTGAAATATAGTCGGAAAGAAATTAGTGCCTAATTTACGGAACAACAGAAACCGTCATCATCATGTCAATTTTTTTAAATTCAACTTAAATTTGTAGAAGAAAAATAATATTTTTTAATTTAAAGATATATTTATTTTTCTATAAAATGGCAAAAGATATACTGGAAACAAATAATTACAATTTGCAAATTTTGAATATCCGCAATAAACGGCAACCCCATTTATATAAAAAATTATTATTTAATTACTGCTAGATTTATAAACTTAAATTTATTCTTAATTAATAATATTTATACTAAACAATAAGTTTAAATCCTCTCAAAAGAAGAAATATGAAAAAAAGCAGTTTTTTCCCCCTTTTTTGTGAAGATTTACTAATAAAACAGTCCCACAGGTATGCTTTTCTTTAATTTTTTGCATTAATAAACTCTATGGATACTTTTATTGGCAAGGATAATGACTTCAGACAGGAACTGGAGAGTTCGATACTTTCTTTTTCCAAATGAGGATCCATTACAGGTAGAAAATCCGACTGTTTTCCCCAGTTTTACACCCAAGCCTTATTTGAAATTCGAACCCAAGCCCAGCCGGTGACAGCCTAGGATCATAAATAAAATACAGACTGTATAACACTGCAATCCTTCAAATAGACACATGAATTATCATACTGTTTAAAAATAGGATGCACGCAGTTAGTCGGTAATAGTTGAACATATAATAATTTGAGTTTTTATAAAAAAATATTAAAATCACAATATACATGCCGAGCAAATTGAAATATTCATAGTTGTATCGATTATAATTGTCCTCATAACTGATGCAGCTATACTCCATGTTTAATGAAAAAAAAACTAGTATACGTTAAAGATTGTTTGGTATCTTGATTAATTTAAATCTTTAAAAGTTATAAGTTTAAATTTTTTCAAAAACTGTCAAAATATTTAACTTACATATTTGATCATGTATTCTATAAAATTGGTACGTAAAATCAAAATGAAATACTTAATTCACCTTTTTTAAAGATTTACAGAATATAATCAGAGAATTAGAAATAAAAATTAATTATAATAATGAATACAATATTAATTAAAATAATATTATAATAATGGTAGTAATTCTCTCATTTATATTATATTTCATATTAAAAGTACTTAAAATTTCCTAGTTCACTTATTCACTATTTAAATATGATGAAATTTGTTTACAGTAAAAAAATCATATGAAAGGAGCTTTAGCTTTTTGTATACATTATTATTTTTTCATAATTACTGCCACTCTGTTTTTTTTTTTTAATTTTACACTTTATATTCGCATTTTATCTCAATCATGTAAAGATAATATTTAACGCTCTCTATTTCAATTATAATTATAGTAATAATTGTTAATTTTTTTAAAAACATATATGTCAAATTTTTCTATATGAAACCAAATGTAAACCTAAACACTTGTAAATTATAATAGACAACAATCAATATTATATATTAAAGAAAACCCTTATGTTTAATTACAGTAATTTATTTAAAAACATTTAAAATTAATGTTGATTAAATTTTTATTTTACAATTATATATTTATTTTTATAGTTATGTCTTATACATTATCAAGGAAAAGTATATTGTAATTTGTTTGTCAAGAAATGAGAAATATTTTTTTCTTTTCATTGGAGATCAAAAAATGAAATCGTTGCTATTTTTGTTTAAATATAATGACTTACTTTAATAAAACTGGAATGCAAAAGCATTTTGTTTGAAATTCTGAGGTCAGATCACTTTCTGACTATAATTAAGTGAATATAAAGAACTCTTTTTGATTAAGACTTCGTATCATGAATTAAAAAGAGAAAATCTTTTGATATGCTGAACATTGTTAGTAAAATTCACTTATTTTTTGAATTGAGAACATAATTGCATATCTTATAAGGTCAAAGGAACAATCTAGTTCATATTCTTGTATCGAAAAATTATAATTAACCTCACAGCGGCAAACATAAGAAGAAAATTTACATGAAATTATTTCAAAACTTATTTAGACCGTTAAATTATATCGCATTTTGCTGCATTAAATATTTGATCTTTGAACACAAAATAAATAAGTATTTTTGTTCAAACAAATAATTTAATATTTAAATATTAAAAATATGGAAAACAAATCTTAAGTAAGTCTTACGATATTAAATTGTGTTAAAAGTGATGCTTGCATCTATTATTTCGTTAAGGTTAAAGAAATCAAGTTCACAGTATAAAAATGACAACATTAAGATGATAAATTTAATTTATCATCTTATTGTTGTCATTTTTATACAACGAATTGCGATTGCATTTTCAGTTCTCGTTCTTTGAAAATAAGAAGATAACATAACCCACATAAAATTAGATATTATCTAGAATGTGAGTAGTGAGGATATTTAAGATTTATGTGATATCACATGGTATAATTACAATATCATTATTGTATTATTTCTTCGATTGGATGTATGTTGTTATAGTCATTATTAAATTACATATTTTTATGTATTCACTGATTTACATATGGAGTTCATAAATGAAAGTTTTTCAAATCGAAATGTAACAAAAATTATTTCTACATTAAATTGTATAATAAATAATTTTAAATTTGACTGCACTGTTTCTACATACTTATACAATCTGCTGATATAAGAAATAATATATTAAGTCTATTTGCTCCATTGGTAGATTTAAAAAGACAATTAATCTTATAAGCAATTTTTGATTTCATTCTGGTTTATTTAATTCTTCGCTGTCTTATTTCATTTTAAAACATTATTTTCTCTCTCTCTCTCTCTCTTTATCCTAACTTTTTTTATAATATAACTTACCTAATATTTGAAAAAAAAAGATGATACCAATTGATATTAAATAAATTATATTTTTCTCTTTAAAATATAAATATTGTGTCATTTATTATAATTTATTTCTTTTTATCATAATTTTGTAGAGAGATATAAGGGTCGTGGTGATCTTGTTGTTAGGTCATCGGCCTTCAATCTGGAAGGATGGGGCTTTATTCCCAATGCTGCCAAAGATACACCGAGAACATGTGATACCCGTGCTCATTAAAACTGTTCGAATAATTCGAAAACCCCGGTCATTTAGCAGCTATCATGGTTGTAATGGTCTGGAGCAAATGTTCTACCCCTATATATTAATGTTGAGGGAGCCATCTATTGGAGGAGCTTAGAGGAAAGTTGTACTTTCTCCTTCATTGAGTTCTGGTTAAAAGGAAAGACACATTCTATTGACTTAAATTCGTATAGCCATGGTGAGCTCGGCTTGTCCAAGTATCATAATTAACAACAACAGAATGATACAAAATTAAGCTAATATTCTGCATACACAAATAATTAAATTTGGAATGCAATTAAAATAGGACAATGCTACAAAAATATTTTCATTCCATTAGCAATCCGGAAGTAATTTGCAAATTACCATAGGTGAAAGTATAATCTGAATTTTATTTATTTATTTATTGTAGAGAACTTTTATATAAATATTCTCACGTAAGTGATCAAAGCAACTTGCTTAATATGCAAGTTTGAATATTTGCATATTTTTATATGCATTTTAAAATAATTAAATTTGGATGGCAATTTAAATACACCTACAATGCTACAAAAAACTTGTCATTAACAAATATTAGTTACACATGGTTCTTAAGAAATTTGGAAATAATTAGTAAATTTCCATAAGGAAAATTGTTATCTGTATTTTGGTTGGAAGCATCCTTTATTATTTAAATATTTCCTCCTGGCTGATCTGGACAACTTGCCAAACCAGCAAGTTTGAAACAATTTTCTGATACGAAGAAAGTGAGAATATCATATAAAACATACAGTTTGTCATAATATATTCATTGAAATGTCTGAAACATGTGAATAAGACAACGCTCAATTTGAATTTCTTCCTTTCCTTGAACAGACTAACGCCCAGAAATTTTATTAGGATGCAAGATATAAATTTGAGGAAATGTAAATTTGATAAGCAAAAAACACTTTTAAATGTGCATTGAATTTCTGAGTAAGAAATAAACTTAAGAAATTTCCAAGGGTTATATTATATGTATAGATTCATAGATGTATAAATAAAGAATGTGAAATAATATATTTTACTATTTTTCGCTTGGATTTCAATTTTAATTAATTTTAATATAATAGTTCATCTAATAGAGCAAAAAATATGGATTAAAAAATTTCAATTTTTGTATTCTTAAACAATGATATCAGTTGCAACTATACAATTTATTCACGATTAAATAAAAGAAATAAAAGGAAGCAAAACACACACCATTCAAATTTTTATTTTAAAATTATAAAACTAATAATTTCTAGAGCAAACTATTCATTTTCATTTTATGTTAACGCTAAAAAAACAATCAGTATTAACCAAAAAATAATATATCAACATGTTCTATTTTTAAAGAATTTGTGAAACTTTAATATTTTTCTCTTTTCTTTGTACATTAATACGTGCTATCTGTTGTTTTTATTACATATTTTTATAAGACCATTGGGGGAAAGTATTATTAAAATGGCTTTTATATTTTCATGGGCTCATTTAAAATCTGTTTTAAGCTCAAAAACAAAAACGTTTCCTGACCAAAATTCAATCAAGACCAAAAATCAATATTTTAAGTTGAAAAATATTTAGAAACTAAATATTAATATACATTCTTATAAAATATTATAAAATTGTTTTCTTTACTAGATAAATTTAATTTTGTGTTACAACAAGGAGTAAGAATATAAAAAAACCAAATTAGTTATTTTACAATTCAAAGACATTAAATTCATTGCAGTAATAAATTAAAATTTATACAAAACTATGTAATGATTTCATACTATCCATTTCTGTAAATTTTTTACTAAGAATATAATGTACAATCAAATTTACTTATTTCATCTTTGAAAAACAATTATTTCTAAGTTGATATTATTTTTATTTCTAAATTGAAACTATAGAACATTTATAAGCTTTTATCTTAAAAGTAGAAAATATATAAAAATATGAGGCTTAAAATTTGTGTTTTACCAGTTTTACTTGTCTACTATATATATATATATATATATATATATATATATATATATATATATATATATATATATATATATATATATATATATATATATATATATATATATATATATATATATATATATATATATATATATATATATATATATATATATATATATATATATATATATATATATATATATATATATATATATATATATATATATATATAGTTATATATATATATATATATAGTATATATATATATATATATATATATATATATATATATATATATATATATATATATATATATATATATATATATATATATATATATATAGTTATATATATATATATATAGTTATATATATATATATATATATATATATATAGTTATATATATATATATATTTCATTTAAGAAAATCAGATTTTTTATTTATTGCAGAGAGGTTCTATAGCAATTTTTCTTACAAATTTCTGCAAAGTTTCCTTCTAAAATTGAAATTTATTTCTTAGCATATTTTCAGTGTATGTCCCAAAAGTTGGTTTTATTTATAAAATCATAAAAAAGCTGAAAAATTCGAAGATTTTCATTTCGGCATGAAATGTTTAATTTAAATTCAGTCAACATTACATAATTTTCTCAGACATTTGCATTATTTTTTCTTGCCCTTTATAAAGGATTGTATGTTTAAAATGATATAAGTCGTATTGAGGAAAGATAATGATATCTTTAATATAATTCATGGATATATTGAAATATTTGCAAGAATGTTATTGTAAAATTTCCAAATTCTCTGCAAGTGTGTGTCAACAAAGTAAATCTAAATTACTTGACAGAGTATAACCTTTACGAAACAATTGAAAATTAAACAAACCTCTAAATTTACAAAGCTATAAGATTAACAACTATATAAAATTGTTTTTCTTATAGTTCACGTTTAAATATTTTCCAAGAATATTTAATTAATTTAATTTATCGAAGTTTTTATAAAACATTTTTTATAGCTTTTATAAATAATTTTCTTTTTAACTTTTTTCATTGAATATATCTTTCAATATAACTTCATATTGCATGCCTTTTTTAAAGATTTGTTCAATTTATTTCTGAATGATAAAAATATAGTAGAAATAAGAATTGCAAAGAACAAATTGAAATTTTTAAGCTTTGAAAAAAATTAAGCAATTTATTCATAAAACGTATTGTAATCAGTTTTTATTACATCATTATTTTAAAGCTAGTAAACTGCTTAACAAAGCTTATTTTATTAAATGTGCCCTGGGTTTATAAATTTGAACAAATAGTATTTCAGTGTTTAACCATCTATTTGTACATAATGTAACATATATATATATATATATATATATATATATATATATATATATATATATATATATATATATATATATATATATATATATATATATAAGGATTTATTGTTATTTCAATATATTATTCTCTATTTTCTGAAATTTTGCGAAAATTATTGCCAGATGCTCTATTACTTAGAACTCTAGGAAATTGATCAAGCATCTCACGTATGATGTAAAACATAAGTAAATGGATACATCTTTCAAGTTTTACAATTACATAAAATTTAAAGTGAATTTTTGAAAGAAATACAAATACGTGAAATAAATGCTAAGTAAAAATATATTCGGATAAAAATTGGGTTTAAAAATTTTCTGCAGTTATTTGAGATTATGAATATTTTTAAGCATACTGTTACTTCGAAATCCAACAATACTACATAAGAAACTTAAAAATAAATAAGTGCGATATTAATCTTATTTACATATTTAAAAAAATATTATTAGCTTAATTCTTTGTTGAGATAAGAAAATGATTATTCTGCCTTCTTAAAATGAAATATATATATATATATATATATATATATATATATATATATATATATATATATATATATATATATATATATATATATATATATATATATATATATATATATATATATATATATATATATATATATATATATATATATATATATACTTCTGGACAATTGCAAAGGACGGATTACAAATTGCAATGTAGCATTACATTAAGCGTGACATGAGGCCTAGTAGGATAACATATAGTTGCCACACTGCTCAGATTTTAGAATAAAGAATATTTATTGTTCTGATAAGTACAAAAGCTGTGAAACATCTGAAAGAAAAAAATGTTCAGTAAATGCTTTATGCGGAAAAATAGAGCAATGCATCTATAAGTCAGCTGGCACCTTGAAGAAAGGTATCAGTACTGGATATGTCCAAGGTCGAGTGTGATGCAACATTCCACACGTCGTATCATACTTTCCACAACATTATCCAGCAGCTGTTGAGGCAATTTATCCCATTCTTCTGGGAGTGCACGGATGAGGGTGTTCTTGTTTGTCGGAGGATTGTTTCGACTAGCAACTTGCCTCCCCAAATCCCACACATTTTCAATGGGGTTTAGATCAGAAGAACGTGATGGCCATAAGAGGTTTTGAATACCCTCACTGTCTAGACAATCATAAACAGCGAGTATTTGAATACTTGTTTCGTTGTCGTCCATAAAAACAAATTTATCACCGACAGCACCACGGAAAAGACAAACATAAGGAAGTAGAACTTCATTAATGGATAGTTGGCCCGTCATAGTCCCAATAGCAACCACATGTAGGGGCGTGCGGCCATTGATCATGATGCCGCCACACACCATGACACTGCATGTCGGATATCGGTCCTTTTCCTGGATATTTTCTGGATGATAAGCAGTACCACTCTCGCGCCAGATCAGTTGGCGTCTACAGTCCGATGACAGACTGAACCTACTCTCATTTGAAAATAGTATGCATCCCCAGTCCTGTTCAGTCCAATTGCGATGATCACGACACCACTGCAATCGGGCAGTACGTTGCTGCCTGGTCAATGGGACACACACAACAGGTCTTCGGGCGTATATTTCTCCTCCCCGCAAACGTCTGGCAACAGTTTTTCGGAAGATCTGCTTTCCTGAAGCAGCAAGAAACTGATTTGCCACCTGCTGAGCTTTGGTGCACCTGTTCCTTTTTGCTGACAGGGCTATATATCTGTCTTCTGCAGGCGTTGTACTTCTAACACGTTCTCCCCCGTGCCGCCTACTACACATTCCAGTAGTTTTAAATGACTTCCACAGCTGTAAAACAATTCTGTGAGCGATGTCGAACTCCCCGGCAATATCTGTTATTTTTCGCCCTTCTTCGATCTATCTAATAATTCGGCCACGCGTAAAATCATCTAAGTGATGTCAGGAAGACATGCTAAAAATTTCAAGTTCGTCTATTAAATCTTTCCTGTAAAACTTTGACTTGAAACAACAACTGTTAACAAGCGTCAAAACCTTTAAAGCTGTTATGAACGCTATCACGTAATGAACAGACGTGGAAAAAAAATTGCATACGCATACTTCTTCTTACTTCCTTATCCCACCCTTATTCTAATTTTCCACATTTTGCTTCCTTTCATTTTGTGGTTGCAATGGATGATAGAGATATCCGTCCTTAGCAATTGTTCAGCCACAGTTTCAACTTCTGACGGTCACGACTGTCTAGCTGTACACTTGCACCGCATTGGTATCTTAAATCCATCCGATTGCCCACTCTGCAACCTGGCAGAGCCCATGAATAGGAATCTGTTTCCACTGCTGTGCGGCGCTGCATGGCAGCTCTGAATCATGGCTTTATTGGCTAGCCAGAGAACATTTGTGGTAATGACTCCGGTCATCTCGTTTACGTTTATGTACTGTATTCATTTGTCCTGTCTTCGTCTCATGTCTATTTTGGGATTTTTCATGCGTTACATTCGTGTTATTCCTTGCATTTTCTCTGTCATTGGAAATAAGAAAATACTAATGATGTTATTTACAATAATACATTTTTTAGCTTTAACAATAGAAGATTGAAATGCCCTATCAAAAAATGTCTTTAATATTAAAATAATTATATTAAATGAAATCAATTATAAAGAAAGAATACTTGAAATATTAATTAAAAATAGTATAAAATATATGATTATTTTAAAATATTTTATGTGTAAATTTAAACCAACAGGAGATTGGATTTAATTACCATGAGAATGATAACAATATCAGCTTATATTTTTATTAAAAAGTTGTGCTAAAAATCATAAGCATTATTTAATCAAAATTTTGATGTTTTTCGTTTTTCAAATTTAAAATTCATTCACTGATTTCTTCTTCATCAAGTTAACTATAAATTTGTAATGGAATAGAAATGTCATTTTATCAATTACACAAAAATTAGTGAGTTTGATTCTTAGTTATTTATATTTATGCATTTATTTATAAGCTATTTCATTATATATGACTTAATGTTATGCATAATTTACACGTGTTTTAAGCTGATACATATAAAATAAATATCCAGTTGTATAGCTTATTATGTTATATACTAAACTCTAGTTACACATTCTAATAAAATATTATATAACATCATTTTAATCATAAATGAAAGACACCGCTATTTCTCTAAAAATATTCATGAATAAAATATCGAGAAGTTAAGTAGAATATTCTAAAGATAATATCATTCCGTCAGAAAAACGAAAGTTCAAATTACTTAGTAATACATTTTTATCTTCTCAAATATCTCATAGAGAAAATGCCTAGAATTCAATTTGATTTTCTGTGCCACTGCTAAAGGACATAGTGTTGTTTTTGAAAGTATTTGTTCTTTATGGTTTGCTTTCTAGCATCAAGTTGCGGCAACCACTTGAAAAATGTCAAAGCCTTCAGGTAAAACAATACATTCCTAACCTTAAGGTTAAAGTTATAGTTAAGGCTCAGTGACTTGACGAAAAAAAAAATTGATTGAAATACTTTTAGAGCTTTTGCAATTCTACATCAATACTACATTAGTTATAACTCAGTGGTTGGAAGAAAAAACTTTTAGATTTTTTTTAAAATTTTTTATATCATTCTTTTGGCCGTGAGTTCATTTTTAATTATTTAGAATTTTTATGCAAAAGTGTTGGAATTATTTGAGTATTATATTGACACACACAGAGAAACATATAATTTATAAAAGCATGAATTTATTTTCAATTCTCTGTCTTATGTATTTATCTTCATGTATCTATATGTATTTGTTTTCAATTCTCTTTTTAAAGTTCCTTCAAATGCTGTTTGCAAAAAAAGATAAAATCAATAAAAAAATTTCAAAATATTAATGTAACTTTTTATAAATATTATCATATAATAATTTAAAAAGTAATTACAAATGAATAGTTTATTTAATACACAAAAATACTTGAATCGAGTTTTTAATCCTAGATAATTTTAATAAACGAAGTTACAGAATAAAACATGTGACAATAATACAACAATTCTTGATATATATTTTTCATTCTGCTACATAGTTGCAGTTTATAAGATGGAAATTATAATTTTTAAGACGTTTAAATCATACCTAATTTATGAAACTCCAAGGCGTAAGTATGAGAGCTTTAAAAATTATAAAAATAAAAATATTGTTGAACAATTTATTAGGAAAAAGTATTTTTATAAAAACTAAATATTTGAAATATAAATGTTTATTTTCTGTTTCTGAATGTTTATTATACAAGAAAATTCTGGCTTTAAAAGAAATATATAATCATGTTTCTCATAAAATTATCAGTGAAATAGAATAGAATTGAAATGAAAAATTGTTAAATGTTAAGACACATTGTTAAATGGTTGTTTACTTGCAGTTAATGTGGTTCTTTAGAATGAGAAGGGGAGGGATGATGTAATATATTTTAACTAGGCAAGAACAAAGAAAAAAATATAGAAAAAGTGTTAAAAGTTTTGAATCACCGACAAAACTGCCGATGAAAGTTTAAAATAATAAATGTTTTGGCATTATTATGGCAATATTAAAGTCACAATGTAATTTTGATTACCAGATGTAGATGCAGGAAGAGACTACCCTCAAAATTTATTAGCTATCATACTAGAAATTCAAAACATAGATATTTCTGTTTTATGAGCAAAACAAAAAATATTTTCAAAAAGTTTTCTAAAAACAGTTTCATAATTTATGAAAAAAAAAATTTGTTTGAAGACTTGTCAGAGTGAAATACATCACTTTAAAATTGTGTTAGAAAATAATTTTTTTGAAAGACACTGATAAAAACAATGCACTTGCAAAGAAGAACACAAACCTGATATATGTGCAAATGTAAAAAATCCAAAGAGCTGTAATTATTTATATAACAATATATTTTAATGTGTTTAAATAAGTAAAGTTGCAAGTATATATAAGTAAATGCCGGCCCAGTTTATTTTAACATGGATATGTTTTTATGTTGTTGTTGTTACTAATGACACTTGGACAATCCAAGCTCGCTATGCCTTTTGGCTATGCGAATTTAAATCAATTGGGAGCGTCTTTCGTTTTAATCAGAGCACCATGAAGGTGAAAGTACGACTTTGCTCTAAGCTCATGCCATAGGTTCCCGTTTATAGGGTAGGCAACCATTCACACTTCATTCATACAAGGAAAGGACTAAGACAGGATAGATAGAGAGAGAAAGTACATCCATGCCCGAACCGGGATTCGAACCCAGGACCTCCTTATCCGCAGTCATTCACTCTGACCACTAAACCAGTTGGAAGGCGAATTGTTTCGTGTAACATTGATGGATTGGCTTGTTTAGTTTGTTCCGGTTTCAAACTAAGAGACTTCCAGAGGATCCATCAGAACATTGTTCAGGCAGAGTGATAACCCGTCTTTTAGGAAATCGGCTACTGGAACGGCTCTGTTTTCCGGGCCCAACAAGGGGTCTCGTTGCCTCCCTGTGATGGGTGTAAGTCCCTGTCTAATTAGCCCTCGTGTGCAAAAAATGACCGTTGAGCGACAAACAAACCAAACCCTGTGATGGGTTTAATACGCAGCGGACACCAACAGCCTTACAGTCGCTTCGCGTGTAGGCTGCCCGCGTATACATATACACATACATACAAATATATATATATATATATATATATATATATATATATATATATATATATATATATATATATATATATATATATATATATATATATATATATAGTTAATAGTATATTTTATAAAATACAATGAATATTATGAAACAATACACAATGAAAAATGCCAAATGGATAATAGTACATTGAAAATATTAAATGGAAAACAATACATTGAAAAAATACATTGAAAAGAATTAGATTGAAAATTTTTCATTGTAATTCTTTTCAATGTATTGTTTTCCATTTAATATTCTCAATATTTTGTTTTCCATTTAATATTTTCAATATATCGTTTTCCATTTAATATTCTACATTTGGCATTTAATATTTTCAATGTACTATTCTCCATTTGGCATTTTTCTATGTATATTGTTTCATTATATTCATTGTATTTTATAAAATATACTATTAATTATATCTTAGTAATACTATTCTAGCTGCTTTTGCGCTAAATGTATTTTGCTAAACTTAAATATTTTATATATTCTTGTGCTTTTAGTTCTATATCTAACTTTGCATTTATATATATATATATATATATATATATATATCTATATATATATACATACATACATACATATATATATATATATATATATATATATATATATATATATATATATATATATATATATATATATATATATATATATATATATATATATATATATATATATATATATATATATATATATATATATATATATATATATATATATACATTATATTAAAAAAGTAAATAAAAGTACAAAATATGTGTATTGAATTTAAATATTAAGAATTAAGCAGATGTATTTACTTCTATTGATAATTCTTTGAAATTTGGTGAATAATTGATGACAGCACTTTCATTAATTCTTTGAGATTCTGATTAGTTAATACGGATCATTGTTTGGATTTCACGTATTTTAAAGTGAAGTAAAAGGAATCAGGTAAGTACGTTGCTCCAAATATTGACAAGCAGCCTTTATTAGTTCAAGATACTTCAATTCTCGAGATTTTTCTCTGAGAATTATGCAGTGAATCGGTATGAATTGTAGAATTTGAGAATCAACTCTGTAAAGCTCAATAAGACCGATTTTTTTACTCAATATTGTCGGAGCTTCATCAGTTGAAATGCATACAAGCTTATTAAGAAGCACATAAAAAGTTTTCATTATAGAATGAAATACATTTTTAACATCGACACTGTCATTTGACTCTCTAAGTGCTACTAAATCTAATAATTCTTCTTTAACAACGAAATCAAATGCAACAAAATGTTTGAGAACTGCCAATTGCGGTTGATCTGTGATAGCAATCGATTTGTCAAGGGATAACCTGAATGCAATGCAGTTCTTCAAATCATTTTTTAAATTATATTTGAGATGTATTAATTGCAGTTTATGCGACCTTCAGTTGTGTGTCTCAAGAGGAACTCAAATCCTCCTTTTGAAGATTAGAGTTCAAATTTTAAAATCTCAAATATTAAAATTGATAAATGTTTTAGAAAAAAATCCAAAATGGTTCATTTAATACCAAAAGTCATATATTTTATAATGATACTTTTAATGTTTAAATGTTTTCACTAAATGCATATTTGATGCTGAAATTAATTTCAATATTAATGTAAACATTAATATAAATTTTAATGTAAATAGTAAATTTTATTTTCGAAAGTTAATTTAATAGTAATTATAGAGAAAATTAATTATATCGGGGAATAAAAAAATTAATAATAAATCAAAATAAATGAAGAAATAACTGAATATTTAACTATATATATATTTACTTTAAATTATTTTTGTGAAAGTATTTTGAAATATTTCTTTAAATATGTAATTATATTGAATACAAAATGCATATAAGTAAAAATGTATTTTTTTCCTTCGATTTTTAAGTATCATCCTTGTTTTTATAATACAATGTTTGTAATATCTGATCAAATATAGAAATCATTTATGTTTTTGGGGAGGCAAATATTTATTCTGATATAACTAAAATACAAAAGAGATAAGCCACCCATTGTCCAGTGGTCAGCGTGTCTGACTGCGGCTAGGGCGGTTCTGGATATGAATCCCAATTCGAGCATGGATGTACTTTCTCTCTCTATCTACCATGTCTTCGTCTTTTCCTTGTATGAATTTTTTGTGAATGGTTGCCTACCCTATAAACGGGTACCTATGGCGTGTGTGTACTGAGGAAGTAGGACTCCACACCTAAATATGGTTCAGTTGGAAAAGTGGAGCAGCGCACCACAATATTGCCAGCTTACCTGGTGCACGACCACAGCAACACACAAGATCATTTTTACCAAAAAGCCACAAAATAAAAGGCAAACAATTTCAATTGCATTTTACACGCCTTTTTTTGTGGTAAAGAATACATTTTTAGTAAAAATCATTACGATACTATTAAACATAAAATCGTACTCTACAACAAAATCATGCACCAAAATAAATGCATTTATAATTTATATAAATATGATTGTTCATTAATTAAGTAAAGTTTGGCAGTAAAATTAGTAACAGTAACGTAATCTTATCCAAACAATTTGTAAATTTCAATGTTTAGAACTGAATATATATAAAACATTTAGTTTCATATCTCCATATGATGCACTTTGAAAATAGGATTAACTAATATCCTTTACTGAAAACTGCAAAATTTTAGTATACATGAATATGTCAAATAATTATAAATAAAAACCGAAATTACATTGCATATTTATGCAACGTGAATACAAAGAACAGAATTCATTTTTGATAAATATATAACAAGGATTTTCAGAATGTTTCAAAATTTTAAATAAAGATTCAATCACTTTTATTTGCTCACGTAAGAAAGAAAAATAATAATAATAAATTCATTTATAATAGAAAATATATATATTGTAGAATCAGTATTGTCTCTCATAGTTAGTCTCATGTAACTTAAACATTAGTATATTACAATTATTAAAACTGTTTTCAAGTAGTATTGCTTAAATTTCCATTGAAAAATTACTATAATCCATGATTATGAACTCAAATATATAAAATATTAATTACACATTATTAAGAATATTCATTTGATACGTCTCTTATGATAAACACCCTTCATTTTACGACATATCCCTTCATCTAACAATAATCGCAAATGTTCTTAATAGTTCAAGAAAATGTCTTTTAACGTATTCCGTACAGAGCCCATGTGTCCATAAAAATATCTAGAGTGTAGAAGTCTGAGCACGTTAAAGCCAAAGTAGGCGTAAGAAACATTTAAATGTTAACTGAAGCAATATATTCTGTGTAGTATTCAGACAAGTTGGATTAGGATACTAACATTTGCTTTAAGAAAAATGTTTCCTCAATCTGATTACGAGTCAGAAACCAAATTTTGCTTTGATTTTCTGTTCAATTGCCTGATGCTTGAGTAACTCTTTTGTTACAACAATTAATTAAATAAAATGAAGATAGAAAGTTTTTAAGATAAACACCCTCATGTAACGCGAAGTAAAATTTGTTTCAAATAAAGCACCAATACTTTCGATATTTGAAAAAAAGGATAATACATTAATGAAACAAAGGATCAACATAAGCATTTACTAAATGCTAAATGAATAATGTTCATCTGTTAAATATTTCATGAATACGTCATTTTTCTTGCAAGCCTTCCATCATAGAAATTTAGAAATTTTTAGCAAAAAGAAAACAAACTATTTATTTTAATGAAAACGTTTTTGGAACAATACATTTCTCAAAATTTACCATTTATTTAGCTAAATTCAAACATACTTATTTATATAAAGTTATATTTTAAGCTAATTTAACAATAAACGAATTTTATGAAAATTAGCTTCAACACTAGTGACATTTCAACAAAACTTACAATAATAGAGATTGTAATTCTTCAAAACTGTTTCAGAATTTCAAAAAATTATGTGCATGTTTATGTATATATTTCATGCATATCATTAAATTATCAATGTATTAATTATATCTGATGATTGCTTAACCTATATAGCTATAATATATTAATATATTTATCAAACTATGTAAATATCTTCGAAATATGTGTTTATTCCTTTTGGAAACAAATGTGCTGCATGTATACACATAATGTAATTTTAAAATTGAGTATTTTTGGTATTTATTTCACTGGTTCACTAAATATTGGTAGGAATAAATTATAACTTTGCAAAAACGCATAGAAATAATTTCATATCTCATAATATTTTGAAAGAAATTATTTTAATTTTGAAGAAAAAGCTAAGATATATTTTAAGAGTGTGTGTAAAAGTGTTATTACTTCATATCAAATAGATTTGACTCCATATATTTTATAAATTACTATCCATTTGAAATTCTTTTCATACATTTTGGAGAATATAGTTAATATATATTTTAGATACTAGCGAATGACATATTTTTTCGTTAATAAAGCTTCACAATGTATTACAATACGGAGTACTGCATGCTGCTTGTCCTAATTAGAATATATATTTACTTTCAGTTTTTACAATTTTTTAACAGACTGACTGTTCATAAATATTCCATAATGATTCAGAAATTTTTAATTTCTTTTTTTTTTCCAAACTAAATTTCATTTTCTATCTTGCTTATTTTATAACATTTATTAGTTATCTTTAATAACTAATAATTATGTTACTAAAATATTATTTTTTACATTTGTAATAATTAATATGTTGGCTACCGTTCTGATTTCTTTCAAGAATTTAAACTGAATATTCTGCTGTCAAAAGCTCAATAAAATAAAATTAATTGCAAACAAAATTATTAATCACTCCGCTAGATAAATAAGAAATTTAGTGAGATTATTATTAAAAATTTGTTCTGAAAAGAAATTAAAGATAGCATAACTGGGTCAGTAAAATTTGAAATTTGTGGTTTGATTTATACTTATTTATGTAAGTACAAAAGTCGACATTCTGCCACCAAAAACATTATTTTTCATGGCAGAAAAAGGAGAAAAATCTTGAGTTGATTAAATTTAAAATATTCATATTACATTTTTATCATTACGCATTTTTATGAATTATTTCCTCTCATATGTGTTCTATAGATAATAAATACCTATATATATATAATATATAGATATTTTTCATATAGTAATATATGTAACTCATAATAATAAAGTAAAGTTAACTAGAAATATAGAGGTATCAAAAATAAAGAGATAGAGGTAAACTTTTCAAAAAATTCCTTATTCTAGATGAACTGCATCAACTAATTTACTAAATGGTAAAACAAGTTGTAAAATTAGTTGGTTTGATTCATAATTTGAATTAAATTCTTCCCCAATGTGTTTGAAAATATTATAGACTTCAAAAGTATAGAGAGTGTCAAGTTAAATACATTACTATGAGTAAAATGTAATTGCAATAATTATTTTACAAGCTATGGTTATTATAGCTTTAAGAATAATTAATAAAAATATTATATAACTAGAAAAGTAAATATAAATGAATGAATTCAAAATATAATAGAATGATTTATAAAAAAGAATAAAACATTGCCATTAACGTAATATTTAATTAATAAACATTTTCAATTTATTTATATCACAAATAGAAAAATCACAAAAAATGCATATTTCATGCAATATTTTAATATCAAAGTAATTTTTATACGTTGTTTCTATAAAATACATCAATATAGTTTTTGATAATTTAAAATCGGTAAATAGATGATCATTGTTATCCTGTATTTAATTGAAAGAATTATATTTTTTAAAATAGTAGAAATTATTTTTCATCTGAAAAACAGTTCTTCAAGATATCTCTTGATTATACAATCATGAAACACTTTGTTTCTCACCTTTATATCTAAAAAAACATTAATTTTACTATGAAGTAAAATAGAGGAGAAGTACCTGTTCTCTTGCAAAATGCTTAACCCCTAATTCGACAAAGTAAATAAAAATATATTTTAAATACTATTTGTTTCATTAATATGACTAGCTGTTATGCTATTATTTATGAAATATTAAGATTGGAGTAAAATTCATCATTTATTATCACATATTTATGTGCTGTTTTATTGATTTTAAAAATTATTTTAATTTATATTTTAAGAGATCTTTAACTTCCATGATTATTGTCCCATCGTTCTTAAAATAATGTGACTTAAATTATTTTATATTCAGATTCCATACAGTAAACTGGGTAAAATAAAGCGTGTGTAATATGCAATATATTTAGAAATTTTGCGATGTTAAAGTATACAATATTTCAATACATGAAACTTTTCAAGTACAGGAATATATTTTTAACGACAATGTGTGCATGTTTCTAAGAACTATTAGTTACTTCATTATAGAAATATAGCTGAATTTAAAATATTTTTAAAACATTTTTAAAAGCATCAAATTGAAGCCATTTTAAATTTAGTTCAGTTTAGCAGATATTTCCGTAATTACACTTATACTCAAAAACGTCAAATAATATTTGAATAACTATAAAAAAATTGAAAGACCTTTGTTTCAGACTAGTAGAAAGAGCATAGAAAACTTGATATTTAAATATAATGATACCATTTAATGAGGTTGCGATGCAGGCTTAATAGTTTCATAATATAAGGTCTAGATCATTTGTCTGCCTCAATTAATTTTATGAGAAGAATTTTTGAAATTATATATAATAGGAGCATGAAAATGTACATAATTTTGCATTTTTCTTTTAATGAGAAAACTTTCTAACTTTGGAAAAAAGAATTTATTTAGATGTTTAAGATTTTTTTAAAAATTGATCAAAAATATCCAAATGGACAATAAAGGAATTAAAGGCTAAAAGGAATTAAATGCTAAAAAATTATTTTAATATATAATTAGTTTTAAAATTTGCAATAATAATTTGAAAAAGTTTGTTTTGTAGAAAAGTAAGCTTATGCACTCTTAAATGATATTTCTTAAGACTTTGGTTGATTAAGGAATATAATAAAACATTGAAAAAAGTTAAACTATATAAATTTCATTTTTGTGAACAGTACTCTGTACTTTTATTGAAAAATAATCAACTCATTAAAATTCTAAGCAGAATTTCATATACAATACAAAGATTTACAAAAAATGTAAAATTTTCACTTATGAAACTTACACATATACATAAAATTCTAAATCAATATAAGCTTATATATATATATAATCGCTAATTATCGCTAAAAGTTAAATTCAATGTTATATTAATATATGTTGACGTACTTAAAAAATGCTAAATGTTTCAGCAAGAAGTCAGGACTTTCGAAATACTTGTAGAAAGACTTCTGAGTTATTTGTCCAATATTTAACTTTAGATTTCTTTTAATTTCCGTTACATCTGAAATTCATAATACTTATGTAAGTGTTGATTTGCTTATATGTGCTTAGCAGAGTATCGTATTATTTTTACAAGAGTCTCTATTTTTTTAACATAGAAAAGTCAACAAGTTCTGAATTGTGGCATAATGGTTGATTACTATTCAAAATCATCTTATTTATAGCATCATAAAACATAATATTCTCAAAAATGTTATCGTTTAAATAAAATTATCCAAATTTTAAGCTGATTTTAGAAATCGTATAGCTTTTACTGCTTAAATTATTTGGCTTTATATAATTCATTGATAAAGTTAAATAATAAGTATCAATTTTTTATTTCTTCCTGTAATTTGTGTAAACCTTTTTTTTTAATTAATCTCTTTAATCTTGGTTTAATAAAAAATTAAAGTAAATTTTAAAATCTAACTACAATTTTTAAGCTTTTAAAAATATATTATAGTTTTTCTAAAATGTCATTAAATTTATATTTGGTATATTTGAAGTTTACAATTTAAAAATTCATGATTACTTTATATGGCAGTATCCATATCGTATTTATCATTTTAAATCATGTTCAGAATTATTCCTTAATAGCAGCCTATTTTTTTCCGAAGCAAACTTTTTTAAAAAAAGGCTAAAAAGGATTTTTTTATAAAAGTTAATAAATTTTGCAAATGAAAAAGTGCATAAATAATTTTTGAATTAAAAATATTTTGATAAAGTCAACTTCGACTGAAAATCTAACATTATTTTTTTGGATTGAGTGACATTAAATACAAAATATAAATTCATTCAATTTTCGTTATTATTTAACTAGTAGAATCCATTAGCTAGTTTTTAAAAAAGGAGTTTATTGGAGATAACATGAATAAAACTGTCTACTTAAATTCATGCTTACAGCCATTTTTTCCTCTCTGATTACACATATTTATAATAAAGTTTCCAAGAATCGTAAGTATTTTTTAAATGCTAATGGAAGTTGATACTATAAATAACTTTAAAAATGTTTCTATTAATTTTGAAGAAAAAATTATATTTTAGAAACTCAGACTTTCACTCGGAAGCTGCTTCAATCGTTAGTAATGGAAAATAATTTTAAAGTATTATTTGTATATTTATTATTGATTAAATGTATTAGTAAAATCAAGGGTTGATCATGTAATCTTATTAACTGAAATGAATAAAATAAAATCACGAACAAATTATTCATTAAAAAATAATTTTTTAACTTATTCAAATTATTTTAATATATTTACACATGATATTTTATTTAAAATGACACTTTTCAAATCAAATTCCCCAAAATATAATTTTAAAGATATATTTAATTTAAAATATGATAAACATATTAATATAAATTCAAAACATTTTAAAAGATTTCTGAATTTGTCGCAAATTTAAATTTGTCAAATGTTTTTTTTTTTTTTTGTTCAAGTTATTACGTTTTCTTTTTGAGAAATTTATCTTATTTACCAAGGAATAAGAGTTTGTTATGGATTTTCTTAAGAAATAATAAGCTTGCAAATAAACAGAGAAAAGTCTTATACGTTTTTACTAAATAAAATGATTAATTTGTTAAATATTATTTCTTCTTATCCATTTATTCAAAAATGTCCTTTAGTCTTAATTTATTTGAATTTAAAGAATATTTGCTATGACACTTTAAAATGCAGAAATATGTTGGAAATTCCTAATGATCATATGTGTTCTTAAAAAAAACCGACAAATTATTTTATCATGGCTAAATGCTTGGTCTATTATTACATTTTTAGTTATATTTTTGAAATTGAACTTCTGTTAGGAACTATAATGTTATGTGTTTATGTGTGTGTTTGTGTGTAAAATATAAAGTCAAAAATAACGAAATAAGCAAATGAAAAGTTATCTTGAAATGACAAAAAATTTTGGATTGTGCAAAACCACATAATTGAAGAATTGTCTTAGATTTATGGTTACAAAGCATCATAAAATATCTATCTGTAATTAAGAATTTATGATGAATTCTTTGAATACAGAAAAATCATTATCTGATGTTTTACATCTTTATTCCGTTTAAGGATTTCAATTAAAAATTCATTCAGAAACTGAAGGCAAATAATTTTTATTTTAAAGAATGAAATACTAAAATGTCACTGTGACTTAGAAAATTATATAAAAATATCAGCATACTACACACATGATATCTGAAAGATGGGTATAACATGCTCATTATAAAACAATTAATTTTTTCATGCATTTGTACAAGTCATGGGACAATAAGAATTTCTACAATGTTTATACAAGAATATTTATTCTTATCGATCTGTCAAACGTAAATGCACTTACTATCATTTTTGAGTAGATAAGTATAGTTGGTCTCACGTAAAAGTGATAAATAACTATTAGAATCTGACAGCATTTTATGATGATATACTCACAATATTTGAAAAGCAATACATCACTCTGTAGAATTTCTGATACTTTTCTTGCTTGAATCGCAAAGTTATAAGAGAAAGAAGTCACTTGGTCTGTAACATTTATACAATATATCATGCAGCTATTCAACTTTCTACAAATAATAACAGAAAGAAAGCTAGCTGCTCTTTATGATTTTAAAGAATAGTTCTATCACGAAGTTAGCACATATAAAAAGGGTTTCTATCACTATTACTAGCTCAATACGAATAACTAGAGGAAGTTTACTACAGGGTAGTTTTTCAGATTATTGTCAATAATTTCATCTATTTTCGACAATGCCTTCTAGGCAACAGTGCTTACAATTATATAAACAATAATGGATTTGACACAGAAATAGCTTCAATTTAAATTTGTAAAAAAGGGCATCATCATGAGGAATTTATTCATATTTTAGACAACTTGGAGAAAATACATTTATAAATCCATTGGACATTATCATATTGTAACAGAGAGGTGTGCATGTGCAACTCTGGAAGTTACAACCCTTCTCACATTCTTCTTGAATGCCCATCTGTTTCAAAAAAAAAGGAACGAGCTTTGTAAAGATTTAAATAACAGGTGGCCCCCGATTATGGTGGACCTAGTTAAGAAAGAGAATTTTGAATTTCTTATAAAATTTATTCATGCTGTTATCTAACTCCTTTTTCATCTTTATATCTCTTTTTTTCTCTCTGCCTTCTTTTATCATTATTTTTTTCATTTCATGATTTATTTGGATTTGTTATGTAGTACATTTGTTGTACCTACGGGCCCTGTGTGGTATTCTTTGCTGCACAGGGAGATATTTTTGTTTTTCCAAATAATAATAATAAAAAATTATCATATTGATGGATCACTTGAAACAATGGTTTGAGGAACAATTGGATACAAGTTTCAATACTTTTTTCCACACTGTTGAAATCTTTTTATCTGTCGCGACACTTCTAATTTGTTATGAGACACACCTCAGCTTTTTTAAACTCACCAAAATGTATTATTTCATCAGCACAAAGTACGCATGTTGGGCATAATCCCAGATTTCTTTTTCACATAACGTCTTCTACTGTTGATGAAGCCAATATTTTCTCTTAACAACAAGTTAGAAACATCTGACAGTCATTGACAAATGATTGAATCACTCTCATGTCACTATTGTGATAGTTATATGACACTCGATAGTTGCTTCTGCAAAAATTATTTTTCAATATATTACAGGCCTACTTATCCCATTTCATACTAAATTGGATAAGTGATTGCATTGTCTGAGTCTGACAGATGTTATACAGATTTATCATGATCAATGTTCTACAAATATAATTATTTTTCTATGTATCATAATTATTGTGTCAATAAAACTCTTTTGTCATTTAATTTTTTCTAGTATGTCACACATTTAAAAGCCAGGAGTGTAATCAAATTCCCATAAGCTGACAGTGATAATTTTACCATTTCTATGAATGGAATTCAATCATCAAAACTACCTCTACTGTCATATAATATTTTGATTTGACATAAAGAATTCAATGCATGTTTATAATAAATTTTCTTGTTGTTTCATACTTTATATTTATTTCTTGTATTTAGAATATATTCGCAATACATCTCCAACTTCAAAACACTAATAATATTATTCATTTGATATAATATTATTATATTATATCAAATGAATTTACACACATGATAAGTATTCAATCAGCATAGTAATTTATTCAGGTAACTAAAAATAAATATAAGAGAGAGGGAGAGAGAGAGTAGAGAGTGAGTTTCTATATGTATTATTATATTTTCAAAGTAAATTTCACATTTATTTCCTCAAAGTAATCATTAGTTAAATAAAAATTAATAATTTTTTTATAAAATATTTTAAAAAATACTATTATGTTCATTTTAAGTTTTGCATTAGCAAACTATATATATTTAATTTAATAATTGTTTGCAGAGTATAATACTTAAAATTAACTTGATAAAAACATGTCGTACTTTTTGTTGTGAATTAATTTTTATAAGACTTAAATTATGTAAACAAACTGAAATTCACTTAAAATTCTCCCCATTGTCTTCTATAATATTAAATCTATGATAATATTTCAAACAAGTAAACACTTTATCAGCAAAAAAGTCAATTACAAACAATTTACTTTTAATTTATGAACAGACTAAATTATTTTTATAGTAATTATCATTTTATTTTGATTTTACAAGTAAATATCTAATTCGTAAAGTGAAATGACAAAATAAGAGGTATTTAAAAAAATTTAATAAACTAAATATAATATAAGATATCAAAAAATGATTAAAATATAGTATTTCGCTGTTAAAATAATTGTTTTGAATAAAAAATAAACTCTATTCTTTATAATTTAAATTAGGTTTGTAAATTTGTAAGCAATCAATAAATATTTACTCAATCTCGTGTATAAAAAATCACATGGTTCATTCATCGGTGTTGAATATTTCTAATTTTAATTCCATTCTTTAGAAAAAATAATTATCTTAAGTTTAATTCTTATTTTAATCTTTTTAAACAAAAAAAACTGAATTGCTATTGTTATACTTGAATCCGTTTGAAAGCAATTAATGGCATATTGTAAAGTAAAATTGTTAGTTCAGTATGAAAATAAAAGAATGTTTTCAAAAGCAGATGTTCGATACAAGTTCTCTTTTCATTGGTGTGAAATGAAGATGTGAATTTAATTTAACAGAGATCATTTAAATAAAAGAGTATGGAGGAAAAAATGCTAAAGAATGTCAAAAGTAAAACTTAAAATTGAAATTTTGCCTCAAAAAAACATTTATTTTCTAGATTGTTTATATATAATGAGATATGCCTTTAAGTATTTTATTTGTCTTTCTAGTGTAATATTACATTACTTCTAGGCTAACTCACATGAGGCTTCCAAATATGCATTTCTGTATGAATACATAAATGTGTATATATGTATTGTAATGTGTGTACTCACATTACCTTATAAACAAGGGTGTACTCATTACGCATTTCAAATTCTTTTGTTTAATAATTGATAGATACTCGTTGATTTTGCCCATATAATATTTTCGCTTTGTTTGCTTTCGTGCATAACTTATTATTTTAAGACTGAATGTAATTTTTTTTGTATTGTATTAAATCTCTTATTTTATATTTGAAATCATGAAATATAGAAGAAAAATCAAAGTAAAGTTTTGATGAATAAGTTACATTATTTATAAAAAAAGATAAATACATTTTAAAATAATGTTACATTTTCATTTTTATGACATAGACTATCATAGCACTTGAAGAAATGCTAAATATAAGAAATATAAGAAGAAATACCAAAATAATAATAAACACCATCAACACTATAAACTAAATTTTTATAAATTTATGAAGCATTAAAGTAAAATACGCATAGTAAAGAATTTAATATTTCTTGCAAAAATAAAGAAATTTTGTTTAGGGTTGGTTACGATAAAAAAGTGTAAACTGATGATTATAATTTAATGCTTCTTGTTATATAGCAACATTTTTTGAAGCATAGTTTATGAGATTTGGATTAAATTACAAGCACATTTATTATCAATGATTATTATATAACTTAGCAAATTAAGACTAAAAGGCCTTAAGAGAAAAATTTATCTATGTATTTTATTTAAATTCATCTAGCTAATTGTAACTAAATTTACATAATACTGTCTCTATATAAGTCTAATAAATAATTCAAAGATAAAAATAGACATTTTTTTTAGATTTCTGCCTTTGAACTGGTCCAAGGGTGCTTCAGACCTTTGTCCAACAGAAGCTGCACACTACCTGCTCCATATGACTTTGTTGACAACACCCAGCCTCACCGAAACATATTGTGGATAGATCGGACTTTCTCGGGAGGATTTATCCCCATATCCCTTTCTATTCATCGACTTTTCTGACAGTCAACAATTTATTGAAGTTGATTTGGCAAATGTCAGATCGTTAAAGAGGATAAGCCACAACGAGAAACTTTTCAAATTCACTTCTTATAAATTAATGGGGAAAACCTAATATTCTTTAGAAATAACAATTTTTCATCTCTCCATTCCAAATGAAAGCATTGACTCTCCTACAAAAATTAATCTTACAAAAAAAACTTTCTGGTGACTAGATGAATAAGAGCCTAATAATTGTATCAAAAGCACAGGATTCACGTTAAAAATCAAGTTTCCTAGAGCTTTGCTGTATCAGTCAGTAAAAATAGGAATGAAATTTGTCAAATAATATTATGAACTATTGAAAATTTAGCTTAGAAAAACTAAATTCATTGCTGAAAAATATTTAAATTTTAAAAAAATGCATCATATGCATTTTTTTCTTACTTTGAGAACGAATAAATACAATTTTTCCTATAGCAAATATAAAGTGTATTGATGAAAAACTGTGTGAATAGTTTTAAATATTTTTTTGATAATGAGTGACCACGCTGAATGCAACAATTACATTTATTGTAATTTATATGTAATCGTTAAATTCAGCGGGGACACTCAATATGAGTATACACATTGGAAACATTTAGGATATTTTCATCTTAAATTCTGTAATATCCATCATTTGTTGTCATAGTGATATTACAATGTTACACGTTTGGTAGAAATATTATGAAACCTGATATAAATCGCTTGGTATAAAAATGAATAAAATAATTTCCAATAAGTAGCGTATATCCAGTCAATAGATTATTCATATTGTTATAGCATTTTCGGAATTCATTCATTTCGCTTAAGGTTAGAAAGCAATAAATTATTACTTGTAATACATTTGTTGACATTATGCTATACATTTGGTTTATAAATGCTTATATATAGTCCTAATGTATTTTCGGTCCTTGTTTTTCATGTTTATTTTTTTGAGAATCAGCACTTCTTTTATTTTCTTGATGTGATTCATATCAATCAGTCTGCAGACTATATTTGCTAGTGTCAATATTGGTTGTGGTAAGATATTATAAAGAACTCTCTGTTTAAAATCAACTTTGCGTTTTTGTAGTTATATTAGACATACAAAAAATTACAAAATACGTACACTAGTGCTTTTCCCGCTAAAACTACTTAGAGTATAACAATAAATATTAAGAGCTATTAATTTCCACTAAAATCAGCTGTTTAGATATGTCACTGTATGTATATATTTTTATCAATATTATAGGGGTAATGTTGGCAAATTATTTTGTCTTAAACATGTACTTTTGTTTGTTATCCAGAACATATAATTTTAAACCAAATACAGACTGTGCTTTCAATTATTTTAATATACTTTTATGCATACGCTTATTTAGGTAGATTAATGACGTCTTCTAAAATGTATTTACGAATTTAAGTAGAAATTCGGTATTGTCTCTGACTTTTCCCCATAGCAATAAGAAACAAAGTTAATTAATCTAGGCAAAGACATTGCATAATGTCATTGAGAAGACAATAATTCCTGATACTTATATTTGATAGAAGTCTACAGCAAGATAAATTAATATTTGAGCTGTGATTAGAGAAAAACTAAGATGCGAAGGGGAACTTCTTTAAGAAATTATTAAATATTATAAAAATCCTCAAAGTAGAATTAAATTTATTCCTCGGTGATATATTTAGTTATATTTCTTTGTAGTTAATTATGTGTTTAGTGAATATTCTCAATTAAAAGCTAATTCATAAAAATGTGGGTGTACGCCGTGTGACCCTAGGAAAATAAAGAAAAAATGTGCTGAAATGTAAATGAAAATAACAGGATTCGTAATATATGGAAGAAAAAAATAATATATATCTAGGAAAAAATAAGTCAGTCCTAACTTGCAAGACAAAGATACGCTTCTTACGATGGAAGTAGTGAATTTTTTTTTATTAAAAGAATGAAAGAGAAAAATTTCTCTGCAATTTGATGATAAATCTAACTGGTGAAAGAAGAAAAATAATCTACATTGGAAATGCAATCTAAAAGAACAATTTGAATCTTATGAAGAAAATAAAAGATAAATACATATTTATCATAAAATTAGATTTTTAATCTTTGATTCAGATTTATAAATGCATGATTGTTCTAATGAAATTCCAAAAAAGAAAGAGCAATAGTTGCTTACGTAATTAAATTGCAGTCTTCAAAGATTTGGAAAATTTGAAATGTTAAAAATTTTTTAATTTAGTCTTAAGTTTTGGCTTTGTGGATTTAAATATGGGAATTAAAATAGTGAAAAATGTGACCGTAAGTACACATGATATTTTTATGATACTTAAATAGTGCAAAAACAGCTTGGATTATCCAGATATGAATTGCATTACATGATATAAATTATGTTAAAAATGTAGTATTGATTAATTTGGAACAGAACATCCGAATTTGAATAAGTTTTTCAAAATTCATGTAGCGAAAAATGGAAAAAATTACTATTAATAAAAATAATAATGATAGCTTATTATATTATAGTGAAAACAATTCTGAGTAATTTGTAATTTAATAATAAGCCCGATTTAAAAATTTTGTTGTTGAGCAATCACACTAGTGAGTTATAATAAGATGCTGAATTGAATAAATAATTTAAAAGTTTTTCCAAATCCCTTCAGTTTGCCTTATGAAGAATTATTGACTTATTCTTTATTTAATTTATTCTTATTTCTAAAGAATAAACTAAAATGTTTGTGAAAATAAAGATTAAAATCTAAGTATGATTAAAAATACTTTTTTAACTCGCGCACACACAATTTGAATGCAGTTCTCAAATATATAAAAGTATACTAGAACGAGAGATAAATCGATGAAAATGATAAAATATTCTTAAAATATTTGCTAGTGTTACGGAATTTATTCTTCAAAAGGATATATAAAATTCTACAATATAAGATATTATATATTTATGAATGACTATATCCAATTAAGAAAATTTGAATTATTAAATGTGGAATCATTATAAAAATTTTATAATACTATATATTGTTTTCGCATTTCATTAGATTTGAAATCGGTATTTTATACGTTAAAGAGTACATCTCTACCACAAGTTTACAAACAAGAACTATGAAACTAAATTTCAGAAACTTTACTTTCAGAATTCCTAAATTTAAAATTTTGTATGCTATACAAATTTTTGTAATTTAGCAAAAAAGTATGGATATTTACATAAATTGTAACGTATATTATTTAGACGACGTATTTCTGATAAATATGCTAATTTAAGAATATGTATTGAATCTCTAAATATTCAACTTATGTTTGAAGATGTATATATTTTTAAATACATACATTTATTGTGTGCGTATTTTAAACGTATATAGTTATATGATACAAGTTACTAAAACGCAATTCCTGCAGCCTATTTCATACAACATAAGCACTTTCTAACATAAAAGTAATTTTTTAAAACTATGTGAACAGAATTTGTAATATAATATTTGCCATATATTGGCAAATTTTAAACTGTTTACACAAAAATGTTAATGCTGTTTTCTCCAGTAGCCACTCTCTTAAAAATATGCAAGAAAATTTTGATACAGAATTAGTTCATTTTATGTTAATGATGCAATTGAATAAGGTAAACAATGTAACAATACATCAATCACAAGAAATATGATATTTTTTTAATTTGAGGAATTTATAATTTAACTATGGTAATATATTTCTAGTTTTATATTACGAATCCTTTATTGTTAATCAATCTTAAATATGACATTGCTAACATCAAATGTTATCTGGGAAATTTACAATAAAATAAATAAAGTGAAGTCTTTTTCAGAAACAGCATATTGCTGTGTAGTATTAATATAATGTTGAGATCTCTTTTCACTTTCGTTTATATATATATATATATATATATATATATATATATATATATATATATATATATATATATATATATATATATATATATATATATTATTATTATTATTATTATTATTATTATTATTATTATTTTTAAATTTAAAATATCAAAATATGAAGAAACGAATGTAATACATTTCACAAATTATTTACATTTATTGAATACATTATAATACTTAAAATAAAGATAAATTTTGAAAAGTTATTTTATCAAATTTTTTAAATATAATCAGTATTTTTCCAAAAAATGCTTGATTCAGAATTCCTTAACTGAATATCTCTTTTTCTTTAAAATCAATATATTTCATACCATAAGTGAGATTTTTACAATTAATATGTTTGTATAATTTTACGATTAATATGACGATATATATGTTTTCTCCTTAAACTAATAAAGTTGTTTTTCCTCAATAGCACTTTAATTTATTTGTCAGTAAATTTTCTACAAACTAATTTTTTCAAGAAGGTGTTTTAAATAGAATGCAAAATTTACTTAGAATGTTAGTATTTTCATTATGATAAAATTTAAATTCTTCTGTGAAACTATTTTATGTTAACTGTACATTTAAAAATTATGATACAATTTATTTTTAAAAAGTGAATCATATTAAAAAAAATTAATTGCAAATTTTTATTAAAAATGCTAAAAATACTTATTACTTTTGAAAAAATAATTAATGAAATAAAAAATTAAGAAATATCATTAACAAAAGTAACTTAATTAAAATTAAATATTAAAATTTTTAATTTAAGAGGACTGCATTTCTGAATTAAATTTAATTCGACTTCTATATTTTTATAACAATAAAAATTTAAGAATTATCTTCTGTTCAGTAAAAAAATGTTTATTTAAACTCTTTAATTTTGGTCGCAAAATCTTTGACGTTTGTACAAATCCTTCACGTATTAATTTATTTCTTAGAACTTGAATTAAAAGAAAATTCTTAGTTATAAAATTTTCTCTAAACTACTGTATTATATTAAATAATCTTAAATTTTAATGTACTTTAAGGACTCAAGTGTATACCATCGAATGAAGCAAAGAAATAAGGATTTAAAAACGAAGCTTAATGCAAAAACTGCATGTCTGTACCCATAAGCTTTGTAGAAATAATCATGTTTGTTTCCAAAGACTATAAACAATGTTGTTTGAAGAAAGTGCATTCCTAGTAACACTATCACATGAATAGAAAGAGAACAATTTTATTCAGTAACTGAATTAGGCAGATTTAAGCATCTAATATGTAATCTCTAATAACTAAAAACATTACCAATTCATGATACTGGGATTTGAATACTACCTAAGAACTGATGTCTGAATTTGAAATAAAAGCCTATATCGAAATATTGACTGCGGTTATAAGGATAAATACCTTTAGAAATACAATTGCCTGTGTTTTATTAAGAAAGACGTAGTCCTGTGCTATATTTTAAAAAATCATCATTGTTTTTTCCTCAAGATTGTTTTTATTCCAGATCTGTTATTTTTTTTCTTTCAATTATTATAGCCATTAAAGAAATCTTTCACACAAATTATGCATGTTTCCAGCAAATATGGAAATTATTACATTTGCCCTAAGATATATAATAAATATAAGAGTATAGATGAAGATAAAAACTCATTTCTTCAAATTTTGTTTATCATTCGAGAGATACTCAGAATTTTTCAATATATTTTAAATATTTAAGATTCCTTTTTAAATTGAAATTTAACCAGCGAACCCATATCAATTTCTCCTTAAATGCTGTTTCTTAACGTTAATTCTACAGGCATACAATAGACAGAAAAAAATCTTATTTTGTAATATAAACTCATTTCTACTCGAATATGAGATTTTAAAAAATCAATATACTGTATTTATTTTAAATAAAATTTAAAGAAAGAAATTTAAATTACCTATAAATTTCCTCTAATGTTATTGAATTGTTATATGAGTTGGTATGAGTCCCACTGCCTTCATGCTTGGCCTAATTTGATACCAAGAAATAAATTCTATGATTCCTTTTACGTATTGCTTTAGAGATTATGGGTATTATACCACGATTTATAACTATTTCCCACCTTTTAAATTTGTCAAGAATAAAATTTAAGTTAAATTTGTGGTTTGTAAGACAATGCAAATTCCACAAGTATCCTAATTTACTAAAGATATCATTATATATAATAATGTCTAATACATAAAATATCATTATATGTAATGATACATACATAAAAGATGGGAGTGAACCCCGTTCTGTACTAATCGGGTTTAGTCCACTCATCACCATCGTGAGCAAGCAGCACCTTCCAGGGGTTAAAAGGTTGTCCCCAAACTGTGCCGTCACCCAGCATGCTGTTGAAAATGAAGGATTTACAATGGTGGGGCCTTAAAGCCTTGTATTGGATCTCACAGTGTTCAAAACATTACAGTTCTATATCAGGCAGGGATGACAACATAAGGATGAATGATTGAAATTAAAAAAATTATTTAAAAATAGGAGTGTTTAAAAAGTATAAGTAAATGTGACAATGAAAAGTTATATACAAATAGAGAATGAAACTATTGTTTGGCTGCAAAGTCCTTGCTTTATATATAATGATCTCAGAGATATCATTTTACTTGTAGGGCATTTCAAACACGCCCAATTTCAACATGCCACCTTTAGCTAACAGGACAGATCTTCAATTAAGGCAGGGTTTGAATTAACTTACTTCCGATAGTGAGAATGGTGCCCTAATCCACAAAACCACCGCGGCCATACATTGTGAGGTAGTCTTAAAACCACGCACTTCGGAATGGAATGTTTCGGATTCTTTTACAGACACTGATAAAAAAGGCGAGATGAGTGTTGCCTTTCTGTATGCATGTGTATAAAGTTTATTGATACATTTTTAGATTCCTTCCTTTGAAAATCATGAACACAATCCACTGTATAAACTGCTTTTTCTGGGAAGCGATGCATTGCCGAGGTTTTCATACTTTTTACAATAACCTTCATATGATAAATTTAATAATGTGGGGCTCAAATTTCAGATCAATGTGACTAATCACTTCTCACACTAAAATACAGAAGTAGCAATTTATGTGGATATATTTACTATGTCATACATATGAAATCTTTGATCGTTTATTTCTAAATTCAAACATAAATAAAGAAATAAAAGATACTATGTAAAAACATCTTTTAAAATCATGGATCTTCTTTCAAAAATAACATAAAAGAGCGTATGCCTTAGATATTTTCTTCTTTTGAAAGAACGAAAATGAAAATTCAGGGAAAGATGATCGCCGAACTTTTTTTTACTCTATACGATCCTTTAAACTGTCAACATATTTTTTTTTCTTAATTTAAATACTTCTCGAACATTTTTTCAAAGCAACCATGCATACTTCTTTTACCTGATAGTAGCAGTTTGATTTGCTTCAAAACGTTTTTTGGAGAAAACATCAGAATAAAAATAAAATAAATTGGAAAAGCACATTCAGAAAATTTCAGATACAGATATGTTTACGTGTATCCATGTGTATAAAAAAATTTCATTTTTTGAAGAAAAAATAATTTGTTCTTCAAACAAATAATGTATGTAGAATCACACAGTTCTAGTTTACAATGTATCATAAATAGTGCTTTTATATTTGTATAGCTATGTTTTCAATAATTTTCTATGCATTATTTAAAATATGAATTAAAATTTATTGTGGTAAGACTGAATTTAAAAATGTATTACATTTATCAAGCTAAAAGATTATATGAAATAACTTTCGCTAAGTCACTGAATATCATATCTTTGAATGGGTCTCGAAATTCAAAATATAATCAAAACTGTACAATTTCCAGCCTACTAAGTATACTATAACAGATTCTTAAAACTAAATTTCATTTTAAATTTCAATTATCAGTTCGGTTTTTGATTTTACTTTCGTAATACTAATAGCAACTGCAGTTAAACCAGACTGGTGTCAATTCATATATTTGATTATTTATTTTTAAATGTTTTAATGAATATATTTATGCCTACTATCGCAAAGAAATTATTGGTAGGTATGTTAGAGATTACAAGAAAACTATATATGTTAAGTTATAAGCACGCACACAAATTAATTTCTAATTAAAAATTAAATATAATTTTATTTATAAAGAAATTTAAAAACTATTTAAATGTTCATATAAATTTAACATGAGGAATTTTTTTTAATATAGGAATACTTTAATTTGGCTGGTTTAAAAATATATAAGTCTTAAGCTTTTTCACTGTTTTTTTTTTCCACTTTTTTTTGAATAGGAAAATAATTCACATAAATTTTATTTTTTATTTTACTACAGTTTTTCTAAAAAGGAAAATTTATCCAAGTAATTTACTTAATAATATGGCATTCTTTAACATGGAGCTCCTTTTCTACTACTTTACATTCTTATTAGAAAGAAAAAAAATGAACATAAAGTTAAAAAATATTAAATGTTTAAATGCTGACAAAAATATCAGCCTTTGGAAAAACTTTGTTAGAAATATTACTTTATGAGCGTTAATTCAATCAATAAAAACATTTTAGTAATGCTTCTAGTATTTAAAATATTAGACGAAATTTTGTTTAAAAATAGAAATTATTGATAAAGGAATATTCATAAGACAATTATTTTCAATTTTAAATGCAAAGAAAAATACGCTACCTTTTAAATAATGACTTTAAGGTTAACATATCTCAAAAACAAATCATTTCGGAAACTCTTGATTCAAATCCTATGATATATAAAATCCAATCTCAACGTAGCCCATTTTATATGTTATATATGTTCATATATTTATAAAAAAATATTCTAAATTAATAAAAATAGTTTCGTGTTCATGGGATTTTATAACTTATAAAAATACATAAGCAGAAAATTCATACTTAGAAAGATAAGCAATCCATAGCTGTCATTTACAATACATTTAGCAGAAAAATCTGTAACTCATGTGTTACAAGAAATTTACAAAGCAATTTAGTTTAAGTCCTTTGAAACTGAGTTAAGCAAAATGATGGGAAATCAAATGTGATGTGTTCAAAATGATGTAGAAAAAATTAAAAGAAGAAATCTTATATACACTCAATTCCAAAAGTTAAGCACGAAGATGCAAAATTCAAAAAAATCAACAAATATTGCTTTGATTGACACAAAAATCGGCAAGAAAGTAGCATATATATGTATGCATAAAATAATATCAATAACTATATACAAAAATAAAAACTATATTAAATTTTTTTAGTTATCAGATAATGATATACTGGAGATTTAAACAGCATATGTATAAAAAGAAAACAAACAGCATAAAATGAAAAAAATAACATTAATATGGTATGTGATCCTCCCTCATCTGTATACAAAGTTTATCAGAAGTCACACACATTATATAAGCACATTATACGAAAACACATTTTTCTTCCAAAATATATTTTTTTATAATAAAATAAATACAAATGTTAATCTTGCAATGTTACATGCTACTGAGAGAAACCCCTCGTTTGCGTATACATTGGGTATTTTTTAAGGTATAACGGAATTTTGACAGTAATGTAAGGAAGAATCAGAAGTCAAACATACCATATAAGCATACCATACGAAAACACACTTTTCACCCAAAACATATTTTTTATAATAAAATAAATAGAACAGTTAATCCTGCAATGTTACATGCTACTGAGAGAAACCACTCGTTTGTGTATACATTGGTTATTTCTTAAGATATTAGGGAATTTTGACATCAATGTAAGCGGGAATCAGAAGTCACACACACCATATAAGCACATTATACGAAAACATATTTTTCCTCCAAAGTGTATTTTTTATAATAAAATAAATACAACAGTCAATCTTGTAATGTTACATGCTACTGAGAAAAACCACTCATTTGTGTATAGCTTGGGTATTCCTTAAGATATTAGGGAATATGGACATTAATGTAAGCGGGAATCAGAAGTCACACACACCACATGTAACATTGCAAGATTACCTGTTGTATTTATTTTATTATAAAATATATTTTGAGAGAAAAATGTGTTTTCGTATAGTGTTCTTATATGGTGTGTGTTACTTCTGATTCCCGCTTACATTGATGTCCAAATTCCCTAATATCTTAAGAAATACCCAATGTATATACAAACGTGTGGTTTCTCTCAGTAGCATGTAACATTTCCATATTAACTGTTGTAATTATTGTATTATAAAAATATTTTTTGGGAGAAAAATGTGTTTTCTTATAGTGTGCTTATATGGTGCGTGTGACTTCTGATTGCCGCTTAAATTGATGTCCGTATTCCCTAATATATTAAGGAAAACCCAATGTATACACATACGAGTGGATTTGGTTATTAGCTTGCAACATTGCAAGATTGAGTGTTATAATTATTTTATTATAAAAAATATATTTTGGGAGAAAAATGTGTTTTCGTATAATCTGTTTATATGGTGTGTGTGACTTCTGATTCCCGCATACATTCATGTCCAAATTCACTAATATCTTAAGAAATACCCGATGTATACACAAATGAGTGGTTTCTCTCAGTAGCATGTAACATTGCAATAATAACTGTTGTATATATTTTATTATAAAAAATATATTTTGGGGGAAAAATGTGTTTTCGTATAGTATGCTTATATGGTATGTTTGACTTCTGATTCCCGCTTACTTTCATGTCAAAATTCCCTAATATCTTAAGAAATACCCAATGTATATACAAACGTGTGGTTTCTCTCAGTAACATGTAACATTGCAAGATTAACTGTTGTATTTATTTTATTATTAAAAATACACTTTGGGGGAAAAATATGTTTTCGTATAGTGCGTTTATATGGTGGGTGTGTCTTCTGATTCCCGCTTACATTGGTGTCCGAATTCCCTAATATATTAAGAAATACTCAACGTATACAAAAAGGAGTGGTTTCTCTCAGTAGCATTTAACATTTCCTTATTAACTGTTGTAATTTATTTATTATAAAAAATATTTTTTGGGAGAAAAATGTGTTTTCGTATATTGTGCTTATATGGTGGGTGTGACTTCTGATTCCCGCTTACATTGATGTACAAATTCCCTAATATCTTAAGGAATACCTAAGCTATACACAAATGAGTGGTTTCTCTCAGTTGCATGTAAAATTGCAATATTAACTGTTGTATTTATTTTATTATAAAAATATATTTTGGGAGAAAAATGTGTTTTCATTTAGTGTTCCTATATGGTTTGTGTGACTTCTGATTTCCGCTTACATTGATGTCCAAATTCCCTAATATCTTAAGGAATACCAAAGCTATACACAAATGAGTGGTTTTTCTCAGTAGCATGTAACATTACAAGATTAACTGTTGTATTTATTTTATTATAAAAAGTTTACTTTGGGAGAAAAATGTGTTTTCATATAGTGTGTTTATATGGTGTGTGTGACTTCTAATTCCCGCTTACATTGATGTCCAAATTCCCTAATATCTTAAGAAATACCGGATGTATACACAAATGAGTGGTTTCTCTCAGTAGCATGTAACATTGCAATATTAACTGTTGTATTTATTTTATTATAAGAAATATATTTTGGGGGGAAAATCACTTCGGACAATTGAACGCACCATACAAAGACTCACTTTTCTCCTAAAATATACTTTTTATAATAAAATGAATACCACAGTTAGTCTAGAAACATTATTTACTATAAAATTAAACCATTTATTTCTATATCTATTGGCCATTTTTAAGATATTGAGGAAATTTTGGATTTTGATCTCAAATGTAATTGGGAATCTGAAGTCACTTGAGCTTGTCTGTGTGCAAATTCTGGCCATAGGAAACTTATGAAAAACCATATAAAGATTAAGTGTAATAAGGTAATGCTAATTGCAGAATTTTATGTAAATACTTCTATTCGTTTTTGTGGGAGATTGAGTTGTTTTTTTGCTGAAATACATAAGATATCACTTCGGACAATTGAGCGCACCATACAAAGACTCACTTTTCTCCTAAAATATACTTTTTATAATAAAATGAATACCACAGTTAGTCTAGAAACATTATTTACTATAAAATTAAACCATTTATTTCTATATCTATTGGCCATTTTTTAAGATATTGAGGAAATTTTGGATTTTCATCTCAAATGTAATTGGGAATCTGAAGTCACTTGAGCTTGTCTGTGTGCAAATTCTGGCCATAGGAAACTTATGAAAAACCATATAAAGATTAAATGTAATAAGGTAATGCTAATTGCAGAATTTTATGTAAATACTTCTATTCGTTTTGTGGGAGATTGAGTTGTTTTTGCTGAAATACATAAGATATCACTTCGGACAATTGAGCGCACCATACAAAGACTCACTTTTCTCCTAAAATATACTTTTTATAATAAAATGAATACCACAGTTAGTCTAGAAACATTATTTACTATAAAATTAAACCATTTATTTCTATATCTATTGGCCATTTTTTAAGATATTGAGGAAATTTTGGATTTTGATCTCAAATGTAATTGGGAATCTGAAGTCACTTGAGCTTGTCTGTGTGCAAATTCTGGCCATAGGAAACTTATGAAAAACCATATAAAGATTAAGTGTAATAAGGTAATGCTAATTGCAGAATTTTATGTAAATACTTATATTCGTTTTTGTGGGAGATTGAGTTGTTTTTTGCTGAAATATATAAGATATCACTTCGGACAATTGAGCGCACCATACAAAAACTCACTTTTCTCCTAAAATATACTTTTTTATAATAAAATGAATACCACAGTTAGTCTAGAAACATTATTTACTATAAAAATTAAACCATTTATTTCTATATCTATTGGCCATTTTTTAAGATATTGAGGAAATTTTGGATTTTGATCTCAAATGTAATTGGGAATCTGAAGTCACTTGAGCTTGTCTGTGTGCAAATTCTGGCCATAGGAAACTTATGAAAAACCATATAAAGATTAAGTGTAATAAGGTAATGCTAATTGCAGAATTTTATGTAAATACTTATATTCGTTTTTGTGGGAGATTGAGTTGTTTTTTGCTGAAATATATAAGATATCACTTCGGACAATTGAGCGCACCATACAAAAACTCACTTTTCTCCTAAAATATACTTTTTATAATAAAATGAATACCACAGTTAGTCTAGAAACATTATTTACTATAAAATTAAACCATTTATTTCTATATCTATTGGCCATTTTTTAAGATATTGAGGAAATTTTGGATTTTGATCTCAAATGTAATTGGGAATCTGAAGTCACTTGAGCTTGTCTGTGTGCAAATTCTGGCCATAGGAAACTTATGAAAAACCATATAAAGATTAAGTGTAATAAGGTAATGCTAATTGCAGAATTTTATGTAAATACTTATATTCGTTTTTGTGGGAGATTGAGTTGTTTTTTGCTGAAATATATAAGATATCACTTCGGACAATTGAGCGCACCATACAAAAACTCACTTTTCTCCTAAAATATACTTTTTATAATAAAATGAATACCACAGTTAGTCTAGAAACATTATTTACTATAAAATTAAACCATTTATTTCTATATCTATTGGCCATTTTTTAAGATATTGAGGAAATTTTGGATTTTGATCTCAAATGTAATTGGGAATCTGAAGTCACTTGAGCTTGTCTGTGTGCAAATTCTGGCCATAGGAAACTTATGAAAAACCATATAAAGATTAAGTGTAATAAGGTAATGCTAATTGCAGAATTTTATGTAAATACTTATATTCGTTTTTGTGGGAGATTGAGTTGTTTTTTGCTGAAATATATAAGATATCACTTCGGACAATTGAGCGCACCATACAAAAACTCACTTTTCTCCTAAAATATACTTTTTATAATAAAATGAATACCACAGTTAGTCTAGAAACATTATTTACTATAAAATTAAACCATTTATTTCTATATCTATTGGCCATTTTTTAAGATATTGAGGAAATTTTGGATTTTGATCTCAAATGTAATTGGGAATCTGAAGTCACTTGAGCTTGTCTGTGTGCAAATTCTGGCCATAGGAAACTTATGAAAAACCATATAAAGATTAAGTGTAATAAGGTAATGCTAATTGCAGAATTTTATGTAAATACTTATATTCGTTTTTGTGGGAGATTGAGTTGTTTTTTGCTGAAATATATAAGATATCACTTCGGACAATTGAGCGCACCATACAAAAACTCACTTTTCTCCTAAAATATACTTTTTATAATAAAATGAATACCACAGTTAGTCTAGAAACATTATTTACTATAAAATTAAACCATTTATTTCTATATCTATTGGCCATTTTTTAAGATATTGAGGAAATTTTGGATTTTGATCTCAAATGTAATTGGGAATCTGAAGTCACTTGAGCTTGTCTGTGTGCAAATTCTGGCCATAGGAAACTTATGAAAAACCATATAAAGATTAAGTGTAATAAGGTAATGCTAATTGCAGAATTTTATGTAAATACTTATATTCGTTTTTGTGGGAGATTGAGTTGTTTTTTGCTGAAATATATAAGATATCACTTCGGACAATTGAGCGCACCATACAAAAACTCACTTTTCTCCTAAAATATACTTTTTATAATAAAATGAATACCACAGTTAGTCTAGAAACATTATTTACTATAAAAATTAAACCATTTATTTCTATATCTATTGGCCATTTTTTAAGATATTGAGGAAATTTTGGATTTTGATCTCAAATGTAATTGGGAATCTGAAGTCACTTGAGCTTGTCTGTGTGCAAATTCTGGCCATAGGAAACTTATGAAAAACCATATAAAGATTAAGTGTAATAAGGTAATGCTAATTGCAGAATTTTATGTAAATACTTATATTCGTTTTTGTGGGAGATTGAGTTGTTTTTTGCTGAAATATATAAGATATCACTTCGGACAATTGAGCGCACCATACAAAAACTCACTTTTCTCCTAAAATATACTTTTTATAATAAAATGAATACCACAGTTAGTCTAGAAACATTATTTACTATAAAATTAAACCATTTATTTCTATATCTATTGGCCATTTTTTAAGATATTGAGGAAATTTTGGATTTTGATCTCAAATGTAATTGGGAATCTGAAGTCACTTGAGCTTGTCTGTGTGCAAATTCTGGCCATAGGAAACTTATGAAAAACCATATAAAGATTAAGTGTAATAAGGTAATGCTAATTGCAGAATTTTATGTAAATACTTATATTCGTTTTTGTGGGAGATTGAGTTGTTTTTTGCTGAAATATATAAGATATCACTTCGGACAATTGAGCGCACCATACAAAAACTCACTTTTCTCCTAAAATATACTTTTTATAATAAAATGAATACCACAGTTAGTCTAGAAACATTATTTACTATAAAATTAAACCATTTATTTCTATATCTATTGGCCATTTTTTAAGATATTGAGGAAATTTTGGATTTTGATCTCAAATGTAATTGGGAATCTGAAGTCACTTGAGCTTGTCTGTGTGCAAATTCTGGCCATAGGAAACTTATGAAAAACCATATAAAGATTAAGTGTAATAAGGTAATGCTAATTGCAGAATTTTATGTAAATACTTATATTCGTTTTTGTGGGAGATTGAGTTGTTTTTTGCTGAAATATATAAGATATCACTTCGGACAATTGAGCGCACCATACAAAAACTCACTTTTCTCCTAAAATATACTTTTTATAATAAAATGAATACCACAGTTAGTCTAGAAACATTATTTACTATAAAATTAAACCATTTATTTCTATATCTATTGGTTATTTTTTAAGATATTGAGGAAATTTTGGATTTTGATCTCAAATGTAATAGGGAATCTGAAGTCACTTGAGCTTGTCTGTGTGCAAATTCTATGCTACTGATAGAAACCATTGGTTTGTGTATACATGGGGTATTTCTTAAGATATTAGGGAATTTTGTCATCCATGAAAGCGGGAATCATAAATCACACATAGCATATAAGCGCACTATACGAGGACACATTTTTCTCTTAAAATTTATTTTTTATAATAAAATAAATACAACAGTTCGTCTTGCAATGTTTAATGCTACTGAAAGAAACCATTCGTTTATGTATACATGGGGGATTTCTTAAAATATTAGGGAATTTAGACATCAATATAAGCGGTAATCAGAAATCACACAAACTTATAAGCGCACTATACGAAAAGACATTTTTCTCTTCAAAGTCATTTTTTTATAATAAAATAAATACAACAGTTCGTCTTGCAATGTTATATGCTAGTGAAAGAAACCATTCATTTTTGTAAACATGGGGTATTTCTTAAAGATATTAGGGAATTTTGACATCAATGTAAGCGGGAATGAGAAATCACACAAACATATAAGCGAACTATACAATGACTCATTTTTCTCTTAAAATTTATTTTTTATAATACAATAAAGACAACAGATCGTCTTGCAATGTAATATGCTACTAAAAGAAACCATTTGTTTGTGTATACATGGAATATTTCTTAAGATATTAGGGAATTTTGAGATCAATGAAAGCGGGAATCAGAAATCACACATACCATATAAGCGCACTATACGAGGACACATTTTTCTCTTAAAATTTATTTTTTATACTAAAATAAATACAACAGTTCGTCATGCAATGTAATATACTACTGAAAGAAACGATTTGTTTGTGTATACATGGGGTATTTCTTATGATATTAGGGAATTTTTACATCAATGAAAGCGGGAATCAGAAATACGATGACTCATTTTTCTCTTAAAATTCATTTTTTATAATACAATAAAGACAACAGTTCGTCTTGCAATGTAATATGCTACTAAAAGACACCATTCGTTTGTGTATACATGGGTTATTTCTTACGATATTATAGAATTTTGACATGAATGAAAGCGGGAATCAGAAATCACACATATCATATAAGCGCACTATACGATGACTCATTTTCCTCTTAAAATTTATTTTTTATAATAAAATAAATACAACAGTTCGTCTTGCAATGTTTAATGCTACTGAAAGAAACCATTCGTTTATGTATACATGGGGGATTTCTTAAAATATTAGGGAATTTAGACATCAATATAAGCGGTAATCAGAAATCACACAAACTTATAAACGAACTATACGAAAAGACATTTTTCTCTTAAAATTTATTTTTTATAATAAAATAAATACAACAGTTCGTCTTGCAATGTTATATGCTAGTGAAAGAAACCATTCGTTTGTGTAAACATGGGGTATTTCTTAAAGATATTAGGGAATTTTGACATCAATGTAAGCGGGAATGAGAAACCACACGAACATATAAGCGAACTATACGATGACTCATTTTTCTCTTAAAATTTATTTTTTATAATACAATAAATACAACAGTTCGTCTTGCAATGTAATATGCCTTTAAAAAAAACATTCGTTTGTGTATACATGGGGTATTTCTTAAGATATTAGGGAATTTTTAAATCAATGAAAGTGGGAATCAGAAATCACACATACCATATAAGCGCACTATACGATGACACATATTTCTCTTAAAATTTATCTTTTATAATAAAATAAATACAACAGTTCGTCATGCATTGTTATATACTACTGAAAGAAACAATTCATTTGTGTATACATGGAGTATTTCTTAAGATATTAGGGACTTTCGACATCAATGAAAGCGGGAATCAGAAATCACACATAGCATATAAGCGCACTATACGATGACACATTTTTCTCTTAAAATTAATTATAATAAAATAAATACAACAGTTCGTCTTGCAATGTTATATGCTACTGGAAGAAATTATTTGTTTGTGTAAACATGGGGTATTTCTTAATATATTAGGGAGTTTTGACATCAATGTAAGCAGGAATCAGAAATTACACATGCCATATAAGCGCACTATACCATGACACATTTTCTCTTAAAATTTATTTTTTATAATAAAATAAATACAGTAGTTCGTCATGCAAGGTTATATACTACTGAAAGAAACAATTCGTTTGTGTATACATGAGGTATTTCTTAAGATATTAGGGAATTTTGACATCAATGTAAGCGGGAATCAGAAATCACACATAGCATATAAGCGCACTATACGATGACTCATTTTTCTCTTAAATTTATTTTTTCTAATACAATAAAGACAACAGTTTTCTTGCAATGTAATATGCTACTAAAAGAAAATATTCGTTTGTATATAAACGGGGTATTTCTTTGGATATTAGGGAATTTTGACATCAATGTAAGCGGGAATCAGAAATCACACAAACTTATAAACGCACTATACGAAAAGACATTTTTCTCTTAAAATTTATTTTTTATAATAAAATAAATACAACAGTTCGTCTTGCAATGTTATATGCTAGTGAAAGAAACCATTCGTTTGTGTAAACATGGGGTATTTCTTAAAGATATTAGGGAATTTTGACATCAATGTAAGCGGGAATGAGAAATCACACGAACATATAAGCGAACTATACGATGACACATTTTTCTCTTAAAATTTATTTTTTATAATAAAATATATACAACAGTTCGTCTTGCAATGTTATATGCTAATAAAAAAAACCATTCTTCTGTGTATACATGGGGTATTTCTTAAGATATTAGGGAATTTTGACATCAATGGAAGCGGGAATCAGAAATCACACATAGAATATAAGCGCACTATACGATGACACATTTTCTCTTAAAATTTATTTTTTATAATAAAATAAATACAGTAGTTCGTCATGCAAGGTTATATACTACTGAAAGAAACAATTCGTTTGTGTATACATGAGGTATTTCTTAAGATATTAGGGAATTTTGACATCAATGTTAGCGGGAATCAGAAATCACACATACCATATAAGCGCACTATACGATGACACATTTTTCTCTTAAAATTAATTATAATAAAATAAATACAACAGTTCGTCTTGCAATGTTATATGCTACTGAAAGAATCCATTCGTTTGTGTATACATGGGGTATTTCTTAAGATATTAGGGAATTTTGACATCAATGTAAGCGGGAATCAGAAATCACACAAACTTATAAGCGCACTATACGAAAAGACATTTTTCTCTTAAAATTTATTTTGTATAATAAAATAAATACAACAGTTCGTCTTGCAATATTATATGCTAGTGAAAGAAACCATTCGTTTGTTTAAACATGGGGTATTTCTTAAGATATTAGGGAATTTTGACATCAATGTAAGCGGGAATCAGAAATCACACAAACATATAAGCGAACTATACGATGACTCATTTTTCTCTTAAAATTTTTTTTTATAATAAAATAAATACAACAGTTCGTCTTGCAATGTTATATGCTAGTGAAAGAAACCATTCGTTTGTGTATACATGGGGTATTTCTTAAGATATTAGGGAATTTTGACATCAATGTAAGCGGGAATCAGAAATCACACAAACTTATAAGCGCACTATACGAAAAGACATTTTTCTTTTAAAATTTATTTTTTATAATAAAATAAATACAACAGTTCGTCTTGCAATGTTATATGCTAGTGAAAGAAACCATTCGTTTGTGTAAACATGGGGTATTTCTTAAAGATATTAGGGAATTTTGACATCAATGTAAGCGGGAATGAGAAACCACACGAACATATAAGCGAACTATACGATGACACATTTTACTCTTAAAATTTATTTTTTATAATAAAATATATACAACAGTTCGTCTTGCAATGTTATATGCTAATAAAAAAAACCATTCTTCTGTGTATACATGGGGTATTTCTTAAGATATTAGGGAATTTTGACATCAATGGAAGCGGGAATCAGAAATCACACATAGAATATAAGCGCACTATACGATGACACATTTTCTCTTAAAATTTATTTTTTATAATAAAATAAATACAGTAGTTCGTCATGCAAGGTTATATACTACTGAAAGAAACAATTCGTTTGTGTATACATGAGGTATTTCTTAAGATATTAGGGAATTTTGACATCAATGTTAGCGGGAATCAGAAATCACACATACCATATAAGCGCACTATACGATGACACATTTTTCTCTTAAAATTAATTATAATAAAATAAATACAACAGTTCGTCTAGCAATGTTATATGCTACTGAAAGAATCCATTCGTTTGTGTATACATGGGGTATTTCTTAAGATATTAGGGAATTTTGACATCAATGTAAACGGGAATCAGAAATCACACAAACTTATAAGCGCACTATACGAAAAGACATTTTTCTCTTAAAATTTATTTTGTATAATAAAATAAATACAACAGTTCGTCTTGCAATGTTATATGCTAGTGAAAGAAACCATTCGTTTGTGTAAACATGGGGTATTTCTTAAAGATATTAGGGAATTTTGACATCAATGTAAGCGGGAATGAGAAATCACACAAACATATAAGCGAACTATACGATGACTCATTTTTCTCTTAAAATTTATTTTTTATAATACAATAAAGACAACAGTTCGTCTTGCAATGTAATATGCTACTAAAAGAAACCATTTGTTTGTGTATACATGGGATATTTCTTAAGATATTAGGGAATTTTGACATCAATGAAAGCGGGAATCAGAAATCACACATACCATATAAGCGCACTATACGAGGACACATTTTTCTCTTAAAATTTATTTTTTATAATAAAATAAATACAACAGTTCGTCATGCAATGTAATATACTACTGAAAGAAACGATTTGTTTGTGTATACATGGGGTATTTCTTATGATATTAGGGAATTTTTACATCAATGAAAGCGGGAATCAGAAATCACACGTAGCATATAAATGCACTATACGATAACTCATTTTTCTCTTAAAATTTATTTTTTATAATACAATAAAGACAACAGTTCGTCTTGCAATGTAATATGCTACTAAAAGAAACCATTCGTTTGTGTATACATGGGTTATTTCTTACGATATTAGGGAATTTTGACATGAATGAAAGCGGGAATCAGAAATCACACATAGCATATAAGCGCACTATACGATGACTCATTTTTCTCTTAAAATTTATTTTTTATAATAAAATAAATACAACAGTTCGTCTTGCAATGTTGTCTTGAGCATATTTCATATTTTATTGCCTGTAAAGTATATTACGGTATTTATGTATTATCCCATCGACCCTATCTGCGAAAAATTATATTGCGCTTATTGACGCAATTTATCATCATTTAAATTTCAAATAAAGTTTTTACCTATTTCTAAAAATGAAAATAGTGCAAAGTGTTCTGCTTTTGCTTCATATTTTGAGAAAAAATTGGCTTAACTCGTAAGTATTCCACGACATTATTTTTAAGGAGAAAAAGGACGACGGGATAATAAGGATATTAGATAACTCATTTAGAAAAAACTTAAATTGGAAGTGTAGTTAAATTGATTTTGGCTTTTAAAATATTGTAATATAAATTAAATTTGTGTGAAAGATTCTAGCTTAGGGATATTTGTAGAAATTGTTTTCTTTTAAAAATTATTGGTTCTAGCGTTCGATAAATGCCATCCTTAACATGCGCTGCGTGAATAAAATGCACTCACCTCTTTACCATTTCAAAGTTCATCTTCCTCCAGTTAAAATACCACCTGTTATTAATCACTTAAATTGCATTAATAAAAATATTGATAAATATAACACAGTTTATAGTCTTTGGTTAAGTATAAGATGTAAGATATTGAATTTTAAGTTGCAGGAATTTTTTTAACTAAACAAGATTTTGTTGATAAGATTGAAATTAGGAATCATATTATACTAATTAATGTATCGACAAATTATAACTGACTGTACTTTGCAAAGCGTATTATCCTATACAGTTTGTTGCATTTCAGAAAAAGTATTGTTTGGCGCGTTTCTGAATCAAATGTTGAGAAACTAATTCAGAAAAGTGTATCATAGATAATTTGCCCTCGAAAATAAAGATGATTTTTCCTTAAATGAACGCGTGTATTGGATTTTGTTCCATCCTTTCATACATTTTTAATATTAAGATTCTTATTACATTCTCACTTTTATTTAGTGGTGAATTTATCTTAATTATTTGTGTATTCCATAAATTGATGAAATAAATATCCATTCTTTACTTTCTGTCAGGAAAATGATCCGTAATATGTACTCAAAATTGTTTCAGTAATTTTATCAAAATAATAATGAATATATGAATAGTTCTGATACTTCTAATTTTTTATGCAATTTTTTTCATTTCATATGCGATGTTTAACGATGTTCATAAAGAAATAAAAAAATTTAAGAATGATAATACGTTAATTAATAGAATGGTTATAATTTCAACATTATTTTATCTAAAATAAGTAGATGGTCTATTTTCAAATAACCTACATAATACTTTTTAAGCATATGGCTACATTTATGATACTGCAAACACTTAGTTGAAATATAAAAGAAATTTCATCATTGTACTCTTCCTAAATACGACTTTTTTCTTATTCAATATTCATTTTTCCACATATTAACTTATTAGACTTTTTATTTCTTATAAACTACCAAAATATTTCTCAAGATTTTTAACTGTTTCTTTCTCCACTGCAATTATACTCTCTTATAGGGCAATAGTTTTCATATAATTAAACATAATTGAAATTCAAGCTAATTTTTAAGCATTCCGTTGATGAAAGAAAATGGTCACTGAAAAAACCCATCTGCTATTTGCTTGGATTTATTGTTTTACAAGAATTTTCACTTTACAAAATAAGTGGTGTATAAAAAGTATGTAATAACTTCATTTAATAATTATATCTGCAAGAAACGATGAAGAACTCTGACAAGCGAAGGCAACAATTGTGCTGCCTGGGAGGGATATTTGTAGATGCAGGTAACTTTCCACTGTAAATAACTGATGTTTTTTTTTTTTTGGCAGTTAATCACAGGCGACGACATTTTCTTTCAATCACTGGCGACAACTTTTTACTTTTAATCATAATTTCATCCACATCATACTGTGTGAAGAAAAGTAGTAGGACATTTCTTAACGATAAAATTTAAAGTCTTGTTAATAAGGAATTCTTCTGTCATTTGCTTTAATCACTTCAAAGACTCTATTTGCCATTGAATCGTATAAGCCTTGAATTTTGGTTTTTTTAAATTTTTAATAAGTTTAACAAAAATTGTACGAAATACAATTCAAAGTCTTGAAGTTCGATCAAAGATTCATATTCCTTGCCCCCCTGCTTAAAAACGTCAAAAAATTACTGACCATATGTTTTCAACAATATTGATGTTTGGACTTTTAGCAGGCTATGGCAAAACCCAAACATTATTTGTTTCAAAGCAATTTACAACGCCGTTGGCAGTGTGAATTGATTCTCCATATTGCTGAAATATCCAATTTTCTCCGCCTAGCTCAGCACCATAGGGAAGAAGCTCTGAATTAAAAATTTGAATGTAATCTCTATTTTTTTTTCTGTCTTTTATCCAGAAATACTAGGTTGGTCTTTCCAACGTAGCCAACAGATATCCAAACCATTAAACTGCCTCCTCCTATCTGTCTGGTTGAATTATTTCTTCTTGTGTACCCAGACAATGCTAATAATATTGACAATCGTCTTGGCAATCTAAATTTAACTTTTGCATCAGAATAAATAACTGAAGTACATTTTTAATACCAAATCATGTTTTCTTTGGCCCACAGTAGCCGGTGTTCAATGTGCCTTTCGTCCCATTTAAGATGCTGCTTTCTTTTATTAAATGTAAATCTGATCTTGTTATGTAGTTGTAAAGTGTTCTGGTTGTATCTATGATTCCAGAAAGCTCTTGTGCTTTTCCAATATTTCTACACGATTTCTTAAGTTCTTTGGGGATTTTTCTTTGAGCGGGTAGTGTCAATTTTTTAAATTTGAAAGATTTGGCTGTTTGAATTTTTCAAGAAGTTAGAAACAGCGTGTTTGGACTGATGAGTAGATGCCTCTCTTACACCTTTATGTGACACAATTTGGCCTTTTTAAAATTCGTTTAAAAGTTTTCTGCTAACCATTTTAACTGTAAAAAATTGAGTATTTTTCTTAACAAAATATACCTTTTGAAAGAAGGACAGTTTAAAATAACAATGTTTTCAGCTTAATAAACCTCTACAGACTCCAAAAGGAGAATATTTTTGCAGGTGTCCTTCTACTTTTTTCACAGACCAAAAATCCTTAAGATCTTGTTTTCTAGTATTCCAATTTAAAAATCCTATTTATAATATTTTCTTAACGGCAAATAAAATTTATTCACTGAAATTAAAGGAAAAATATATTAATAAAATTTAAAAAAAATTACATTAATTGCACAAAAATATAAAGCATAATTTATAAAATATGTGTGTCCTACTTTTTTCCATCAGTGTACAATTTTCAATATTATAATTAATAATCCGATAGATAGTAATTCTGTGAATTTATTTAGTTGAAAGAATCTTGAATGTGTTAGAAATTCTTATAGATGTTTTTTAAAGTAACTGCAGATAATAAAATTTTGTTTTTTCAGTGTTTTCAATTTGTTGTATTCTTTCGTTATGCCATGGACTGTTTTTTTATTTTTTATTATGCTATTTTTATTTTTTGGTCATTTAAGAAACGCATCTCATACATTCAAGGACAGGGCAGCGGACCTTTAGGCAAATGAAGATATTTTTCGAACTAATGAAAATAAACAGAAAATGGATGAATTTTTTCCAAGCATTCCATCAGAAACATTGAAAGAGTGATGCTGTTAAGTATTCTTAGACAATGTTCGTGACTCCCCAGAGTATTTTTAGCATATGAACAGCACAACACACTTACTGATGTCACATTTTGTAATTTTAAAATTATTTTAATTAATTTCAACAATTTTATTTAATTAGCATGCATTCTAAATAGGAAGAGATCATTCGTAACGCCGATTTTCCGAAGGAATCAGAGAATCACTGGAGCCGATTCAGTGGTGCATTGCAAAACCTGGAAAGTAATATTCTGGAAAGTGACCTGTGAAAACGTCGAACAGTAATGACTTCACACGCATAACCTGTTTTTACTCCCATTCAAGACAAACTTACTTACTTTGTTCATCAGTATTCGAGCAGAGGAAGCAATGATCATAGCTCATTAGCATCAAAACGTTGATCTTTAGAAATAAATACTAAATGTTCAATATTTGTCATAAACACTATCGAATTAAATGACGATTATTCAGAGCTTTGAGTGGACGTTTATAAATACTGCATAAGAAAGAGCGTTTTATCAGCACTTTAATGAGCAATATTTAGAATTGTTGATTTCTGTTGCAACTATATGTCTATAGAGGGTGCACTGCACGAATATCTTTGTTTACAAACAGAATAAGATTCTGCGCCCAGTGATGTACACGTTCTTTGTTCCATGTCTTGTTCTGTTTAAGTATGTCCTATGTTAATAAAGAAATTAAAAACCTGCTCAAGGTAAGCTTATTTAGAATTTGAATTTATTACTAAGATGAATTGATAAACATGATTAACAATAAGAATTTTATTAGAAAAATTTTACAATTTCTTCTGGAAATATCCCTAACGCATATTGCTCTTAATTATGGGAATAAAAGCAATTTTTGTTGTGTAAATGTGGACTTAAAGCTATTTTTGGCAAAACCACTCTAAAAAACGCATCTGGATTCCTACCTCTTGGGTGATGTGGAAAAGGAATCAATTTCATTTGCTTGCTCTGCTCCAACATGTAGCTAAGTTTATATTTGGGAGTTAACTCATGAAAACAAAATTATAGTAAAATATTGAAATGATTTACTATCCTTACACTTTAAGAAAACTGAATGCTTTTCAAATCTCAGTATTTGTTAGATGTGAATTAGAATTACACAATCATTTACAATCCTTAATGAATTTTGTTTGGGTATTTATTTGAGAGAAATGTTTTTGACACTCATTATGATAAATTACGCTTATAAATTACAAGTAAATACAAGCACATAAAAAATTATTAATTTATTTTATTTAACTAATGATAAAATAACGCATATTTAAAATTAATACTATGCAATTAAGTAATATGAAATTATTTCTTATATTTCATGCTACACAAATTGGAACGATTTAGGAAAATAGAATTACACATTTATTTATTATTACGGTCAATTGATTGTCAGAATGCGGAGAGATCATAGCTTCATTTGGAATATTATTATTAAATTTTATAAAAAGGGAACTTCATTATTTTATAAATTATATCAAAAGTGAAAGACAGGAAAGTTTACTGGAACAATCTTCTGCAAATTATGACTTCGTCCGATAGGATGGATCCAAATACGTTTTAGCCGAGCCGAATGGTTAGCGCTCTTGCCTTCGGTTCAACAGTTCGTGTGTTCGAATCCCACCTTGGGCATGGACGTTTGTAGTGGTTCGGAATCCACTTTAAACCGTAAGTCCCGGTCTAATTAGCCCTCGTGTGCAAAAAATGACCGTTGAGCGACAAACAAACCAAACCAAATACGTTTTAACTACTTAGTGATTTTTCTAAAGATGCGCCAGTTTGCGTGCTTATTTTATTCAGCTTATTTTGCCAGCCTGAACCATTGTAAGTTTGGTTTGTGTTTATAAATGTCACTCGTGAAATCCTTATTTTTTTTATCTAATTTTAATTTCGTAATTTTAAATGTTGTTTTATCTTCTTACGGCAATGTATTTTAAAATTAGGAATTCATCAAGAAATGAGAAGGCTTCCATTACAATTATGCAAAAACAAGATATTATTATTGAAAAACGAGTGTTAAAATCATCAAATTATTCAATTAAAGTATATATTTTAAATCTACAATGGTTCCGAAGTTAATGCCGAGAAGTTAAAGGTGTGAAGACGAAACTTGATTCGCGAGGTCGCGCATTTAATTCTTCGCTGTTAGGCCATATATTTCTTCTGAAATAACATTCGTTAAGCCTTGTAAACTATATTTGTAAAATTTTCACTTAAATTTTGTGCTGCCTGTTTAATACCATTCTTTACAAATTACTTTACCTAATGAAATTTTTTTTTATATAGTATGAGCTACTTTTTTTATTTTTGTTTACAAAACATTTTGCATTTATGTTTTTTTTTATCATTAAAATATATGTAAAAAATAAAATTTCGCTGATATACCGATCGCCGATATAGCGAAGTGGTATATTTTTAACGGTAAATTACCTTTCAGGTAAATGAATCTGAATGGATATGTGTTTAAAAATTGATTGCTGCATAAAATGGAAGAAACATAATTCGTATTTTCAGTTAGCAGCATTTCTCTTCATTTCGTTTTCTATGGTTAAAGTGAATATTATCATCCCAAGTAGACAAAAGCATAAAATAGAAAATTGAAATAACTTAGATATTTACTTCCTTTTCTTCACCAAGTATGAGCTAATGCCGTCAAGATTAGGTAGCTATGGTATTGTAAGGTGCAACTATTTCTTTTCTGACACATTTCCATGCAGAATGTGTTACTGTCATGTTGAGATAGCAAATATCATCTTGTTCCCGCAAAATAAGGTGGAGAAAAACAATTTGGAGCAAGTTATATTTAAGAATTTCTGAGCAAAAGATGAAGAGCTTTTTTCTTTCTACGTGGGTTCGGGGATTTCCAACGTTTCTTCCCTTGAAACAGAATGCGTGTCCTGAATACATTTTGCTAAATGCTCTGATTCCAGGCTGAACTATTATCCCTACTTATTTTCGTGTATTATATCTATAATGTTGATTCCTCTGTTGTCCCTTTTTACGAATATTTGTCTGACTAAGAATCGGATGATTTTAATTTTCTGTCTCTCAAATAATGTACAATTGTTTCATTAAGATGGAAAAAATATCGTTATTTTAGATATGAGTCACGGTGGTCTATTTCAGGAGGGCATTCGTTCTCTTTATCAGAAGCTCGAATTCCGAAACAGCTGAATATCAATCGTGTTTGCTAATGACCCATGGGATACATAAAACAAGTCGTGGTCACAATGGACTTCATGCGGTAAACCAGACCAGTGTTCTTAAGATTGTTCACTTATTTCAAAGTTAGGAGATTCACTCAATTTCGAGATCCACTAATTGACAAAAACCAACGCCCCTTTTCACTGGAAAAGGGCCCTAAGGATAAATTGCGTTAGTAAAAAGCTCTTCTTAAGATCTTTTAGTAGAAATTTTGCTAAAATCGGAATTGGCCGCTTTCCCTTTGTACACTGGGTAGCCGAAGACGGCACCCCGGGCATAAATTGTTTTCCGGGATGATTTCTCTTACATCGTATTCACTTGTGCTAAGGTAACACGTAAAAACCCCAACCACGACAGAACAGTGACTGGGACCGAACTTTACGCTCTGAAGACTTCAGTCCTATCACTAAGCCAAGGTTATATATCATCACTTTCACTTTTATATTTTCTTTCTCAAATGTTTTCACATTAATAAATATTAATCTTCAATACTACGATAAATGAACTTTTTAACTATGAAATGGTTGATTTTCTTTTTCTATTGCAAACGTAAGCATGCCTTGGACAAATGTGAAGCGGATTGTCCGAACATGGTTTTGGCTGTACCCAAATGATTCCTGAATTCATGCAAAAAACATATTTTTCTTTTCAAATAAAATGAGTCGATGACGACAATTCATTATGTTTTGTTTCAATGTGCAAGTGGGCCGAATCAACATGAACCGCTCAGGATTCAATTAAAGTGATGAAGAAGTATCTGGGGAAAAGAGAATCACTTATGCTCTTAATAAATGTAAATGTTTACTTAAATAATAACATTTGAATATTTACGGCATACTTATTGTTCACGCTTTTTATTTCTTCATTTTCAGAGAGTTTTAACTTTTTAAAAACATTTTCTGTAACCAGGCTGATATATTCACTTGCAAAAATAATTTGAAATATATTTTATTGGAGCGAAATTGGAACTTCACGAAAATGGTCAGAAATGTTTTGACTTCTATTTGCTATATTTGAAGAAAGGCTTAAAATCGTAATATATTTTTCGTAGAATAACAATCAAAAAATTTTGACACTTTTTTTTACTTACGTACGAGTTACGAAAGAATGAGTTTGTTTATTATATTATAATATAATTTTTTTTATCTCAAACCAGTATAGTCAAACCAGTACTATTGAAAACTAAATGGAACTTCAATGAAAGAAAATACGTAGGCTTGTAACGAGTTGCTGTGGCACTAGCATATGTTCATGTACTTAGCCCAGATCTTTGCTCCACTTGCTGACCATAAGCAGCCAAGTCTTCATCATTTAGCTGCAGAGAAGCCCCAGTACTTTGCCTTCCACTCCCAGAGGTATCATTTCACCTTGAGGACATTGCAACAACCATCTATCCGACTGTATCTAGCGACCTTTAGTGGGCATGGTGGACCTTCAGTTAGTTCGAGATTCCGATGATGAGAACGGCACTCTCACTACAACCATACCATGCGGCCTTACTTGCTATGTTAAAAATTGGAACGAAAAATATGTATTCGAGATACGACTTAACCCCTAGTTGCTCATTATCTTCACGGCACTTCCCAAACTATCGGCAGGAGAGTTTGGCTTGCCACGGACTACGATTGTCAGATTGACCCCATCTGTCTCACTAGATGCTGGAATTCCCTAAGTTGGGGACATGCCTATTTTAATTTGTGACATCAAAAGTCCTTCCACTGCTGTGGAGATGAAGGTGCAAGCTATGGTGTTGACCTCAAATTCTGATCATGTTTAAAAATTAAAAGGCGCTTCACTATTACCTAAAAAATATTCTAGAATAGAGCTCCAACATCTTCTTTTAGTGAGAGCTTTCATTTATCCAGCTTTGCAGAATTCATGTGGAAATAATTTGATATCATGATAAAGCCCATCACAGAAATTGTGTATAAAAAGTTATAACCATAGTTAAATTCATTGAAATCATCGAAAGTTTTCTTTTATACCTCATAAACTTAATGCTGCAAATGCGTTGCAACAATGTTGCAAATGAATACGGGTGCGTCTTTTTATGTCCTTATTTATAGATATCAGCCCTTTGACAGCTCTAAAGACACATGCTTTTCTAAAACATTTTTCCTTCTGTTACCCGGGCTATTAAATTCTTTCGATTCCCTATTAAAGTAAATTTACGTGGATTTTAATTTTTCAAATTTAATTTTGACTTATTTATACTCTTATATATTGCATTAGAATCGAGTCGGGCAGCGATCATTTCGTTAGTATTTATATTTTCTCATTCTTCTTATTATCTTTCCCAAGTTTTTCAGTATAGTTGTAATCAGAAATTGAGCTCTACCAATTATTATATCGTGAAATTGCCCCTTTCTGAGTGATTATTCCATGCGTATTGATGTATTTCACATTTTTTCTAATTGTGTTGGAAATAAATTGCAAATATATTGATATGCTTTTGAATTGGAATGTTTCGTCAATGTTAATTTTCTTTTTTTTTTTTCGTAGTTTTATTCATTTCTTGCATTTCTATATATTTTTGTTGCAACTTGAATTTTTCCTGTGCCTTGATGATTGCCTCGTCGAAAATCAAAGTCAGGTCTCTCAATTACTGAGCGGTACTTGAAATCAAACTGCGGAAGAATGGAAATCCGCGGACAAGAGAAACTACGAATATCTGCTTCAAAATGCGCGCCAAAAACTGTAACGGAGCTACAGTATGATTATGAAGACAGAAGTACAGTATGATTATGACGTAAAGTTCGCCACCTTTACAGCTACTTCGTTTCCAAAAGAATGAACACGATGTGCTGAAAGTGGGATGGGATGTCAACGGGAAACCGCAAACCAGCATCCATCACGATTCAACAATTTCTTACAAAGTAATGAAAGGCTTGAGTAAAAATAAATATTTAAAACCAAACAATGCACAAAGTGTTAATGATGAGATTAGAGATATATTTTTAAATATGCTAGGAGGAACTGCTAAAACATTCCTAATTATATTGATACTGGCAGCAATTTATTTCAAAATTAATTTCTCTTTTCAGCCCTCTGCCTCTGTGGCATTAAGAATAAAAACTATTTCGTATTTCAAATAGTTTTTGAACATGAAATTTATTAAATGTCCACTTATACAAGATTTCAAAGCACATCCAACATAGAAAAAGTTGCATAGAAATGGAGACATTATTTGGGATGAAGGCACAATGGCTTTAAAAAAGTCGCTTAAAGCTCACGATGGATGTTCTCAAGCTTCATGCGCAAACATCTGATCATTTTGACATGAATTAATATTATTTGAAGAAGAGTTTGAAATTAAAACTTTTTTGAAATTCCTTGATCGACACCCGTGGAAATAATAAATGTTTAATAGAATATTCTTCTTAATTGTCGATACATAATGACGTTCAATCTAGGAAAATAATTCAATAGTTTTGAATCTTAGTATCGTTTTCATATATTTTTTTGAACTATTCTGCCAACCACAGGGAAATATTAATAGATTTTAAGTGCTCACAAACAAAACACTGTTAACATTTTTGCCTTGAAACATAGGAAAGGGGTCCAAGACCTTGTTGCGGCCTAGTTGTTTAGTGTGCCGGTCTCATCACTGGACGGCAGTGAATTTGTACGGAAACTTAACCGAAGATATGTTCACTAATGGCGGCTGAGGAACAGTCAGTAGGTCTTGATCGCAATGTCTTCCTACTGAAATGATACATCTGAGGTACGTGGTGAAATATTGGGTGTATATTCTAATCCTAAATAAAGAAGAGTCCCTTTCAGTAGTTTCCACCTCTTTGGTAAAGCCCAACTGTTGTCTAGGTAGAAATCTTATTTGACTAAATATTCCTTATTTTGTAAATTAAGCATCCAATCCGTCAAGATGTATTATTTTGGAAGGCCTGCAAAAGCTGCCAAAATATCTGGTTCCTGTCCTTAACAGCCAAGTGCAACTGTCCTTGTGGTGCACAACAGATTATCGAAAAATAAGAGCCCTTGCGGAGGGGTCTTCACAATAAAAATTGTTGTGGCCTGGTTGCAGAAGAATGCTTTTCGAAGCGTAAAATCTTGTGTTGGATCGGAATTACTTTTAATAACGTAAGACTTATTTTGATATTCTACAATCATGCCTGTCCAGTAGTTGCTATAGTCTTTTTTTCCTTTCTTTCCTAGAATACTACTCACCGTCTATTAAAATTTCTTTCCGAAGGTAATATACGGGGTGGACGCTAAAATGAATTTCAAATGTTTTCGGCTGTCCATAACGCGGTGTCAAATTTCTATAATTTTTATAAAAATGTATGAGATGGACTTATATTTTATGTATTCATGTGAAAATGTAAATTAATATTGAATAATAAAGTATTGTACACATTTAAGGACATTTGCGAGTTGTATAAGTGAAAATAATCAAAATTCCACAAAATCTTTTAACAATGAAAGATTTTTTTTAAAATGATTGATATTTCGTTTTTAGTAATACTTGAAGTGATTTGCAAAAGCTTCTGCTTAGACAACTACAGCACAAACATTTCATAATTTCGGTGATACTTCTTTTCATCTTGTTTGCTCTTTTTTCCAGGTTGTAGAAACATTTTAAACAAACTGACTAGGAAAAATATACTTTGATGTTTCAAAGTTTTAATTCTAAATTATTTTAAACAGCATATTAAAGCAAATTTCTTATTAAACCCAATAAAACGGAAGAACGATTTGTGATACATTTTGTGCAATTATTTTGTAAATATTTCCTTAATATTGATTAAATACGTTATTTTAAAGGAAAAAAGTCTGCAGGTTGCTATTGAAATTCGAATCTTGTGTCATAGATACGCGGGATTCATCAAACGGAAAATGTATACGAGATTTTCAACATACGTGGAATACGCAAATAATCCCCATTGTGTCGCATCACTTAAAAAGCAAGTGGGAAGGATAACGTTTCTAATCTGCATGGATAAAAACTTCCTAAAAAGAGCATTTCAAGAAGAAATAACATTTATTTGCAAGCTGATTGTGTCCATGGTTCTTCTTAGAAAGCCCCTTTCTTTCCCTATCAAAAAATGATGGAGTATCGAAACAATATGCAGTGGCTTCAATGACTTGCTGAGGCAATTGTCCTGAGTGACACAGAAGTGATGTTGGTAAAAATAGTTTGCCTGGAAAATTTAATTTAAATTTGTTCTACCATTCATTTTTAGTTTTCATTAAATCTCATATTTTTTTCTTAGTAGATGCATGCGAGCTGCAAAGTCGACAAATCCTACGCAATTTGCAAAGGCGTAAGCACAGAAACTTCTACGCCACAAAGTCTCAGCAACATAATACGACGAATCTTATTGTGGGACGCGTGTCATCAAAGCCTATAGTGAAATCCAACAGAATTGAGCAAAGAGGCAAACGATACATCCAGAGTGGTGAATATTTTGAAAGGCATTTATTGACATCCAAACCACGAAAACCTCAAGAGAAAAATCACCAAATTTTATGCATACTACAACAGCTTACAGAACCCAGAAGTTTCCATGTTTCAATTTAATAACACACAATCGTAATAAGTTGAGCCTTATTATTGGACGCTTATAATCAAATAAAGTATCGAAATGAAGCAGGATAGTGGGAATAATCTGATTAGATGTCGGAAGTCCGGCTTTTGTGATAAATTTGGGTACTTTTGCATTGTAGCTCCGCATATGATCCTGAAGAATTCGCATGTTTTTCACGTAGAAGTAAAGATAACATAACGCAGATAGGATGATTTCATACGTAAAGTCAAAATTTTATTTTCAATCTAATACACACCAATCGAATGTTTTTTGTGCAAAAATTGATTGAAAAAGGATAAACAATTTTATTCAAGCTAATATCTGAACAAAGCTAAAGCTACATCGTGCAAATGATTGATCGATGATAATTTTGTCAGTTAAAAGGAGCATTACGGTCACAAATCACGAAGGGCATAAAACAGTCAAATACAGCAACATTTAATTATTTTTAATTGAAAAAAGGTCCTACTGTATACTTACGCAGTCGGACACCGAAGCGATCACTTTTGGCAGATCGACGTTTCAACAAGTTTGTCTATAAGTGATACTAGTGATGATTAGTTTACAAAATTACTATCAGATTGAGCGGATATTTTATTGCTATTGCATCAATGTACCAGTTTAATTGTATGTGGTTAAATTTAAGTTTCCTATCTATACAATGATAGTTCTAATATCCATATATTATTTAAAAAATTCTTAATCAAGCTTAAAAATTTATTTTAATTATTTTCATTACTCTGTAAACTTTTTGTCATTTATTAACCGTTCATATTCTTAACTACCAACCAATATGTGATTCACAGTATTTGATTTGAAAATGAAAAAGATTTTTGATATGAGAATAAAGAATCTTATTTACATCATTACAGACTGTTGCAGTATGCATACAAGCAACATCTCTGATCACTATTGGTAGCCTTACCATGCTGTCACCCATGAAAGTGATTTACTGGATCAAGTATCTACACCCTTTATTTTGCTTGGTGGCTTTCATGGTCATAACACCCTATGTGGTAATGAATCCTCGTGGTCACATAATTGAACAGTTTACTTCTAATAACAATATCATCCTTCTAAATTCCACAGAGAAGTAACCAAGCATCAAGAACTTTTCATTCATTAGATTTGGCTATTTGCTCTCCATCAATTCTGCCTTCATTAAATTTTAAAATCGATTAGAATTTATATAATAGTGATCATTTTCCTATGTTATAAAGCAAACTGATATAAGCAGACCACAAGTCCTCCACTCCTCTTATTCGTGCACACAGATTAGCCTCGCTGCATTTTTCTTGCAGTGAGATTGAACTGCTGACTTGTCGAGCACAACGAGCACAAGTCAAAGTTCCCCTACAAGTAGTTGTTGCATGCCCAGATCGCTGCTATTTACAGCTACGTAAGGGGTTTGAAATGTAGGGTCGAACACTACAATTTAGATTTAACGGCTGTAATAGATTGATGTAGTACAGGAATTTCAAATGTGAGAGTATGAGGTGCTTAGTTTTTATAATTGTGTTCTTATATAAAGAAATGAAACACACAACAAATGAAAGTCTTACAAAACTGAATTATATTTAAGGCGCCGATTAATTTTTATGGCTTGGAAGCTTTTGTTTACTTAGTAACATTCGTTGATACTTACTAAACATTCATTTTTATCGTTTGTTGTGGCATCGTTCACATCATGCGAAGCTAGCGAGTTGGAACTCAACCGAAATTCCAGCGTGTTCACCGAAGGCGACTGGGGTACGTTCAACAGGTGGTGATCGTAATGCACTACAAGGGAAATGACACATATAAGGATGGTAAGCTAAGTATCTGCTTCTTAACAACAGTAAAAATTGCCTGCCGACTACGTCAACATGACAGACACTTACCAATTGTTTTTCTAACTTTATGCAAGGAAAACTTTTTCTTCTCCGAGCCGAAACAACCTGACAATGTCATGCGTCGGATGTTGATGCGATTCGTAAAGGTTACATATAAAACGTGGTTTCGTTGGGGAAACAGAATTGAGCAGATTTTTTAAATTAGTACGAAATTCCTGAAATTTCAGTTTCAGGAAATTCAAAGTTATTTTTCGTGTGAAGATAATATGTGATACAGTTCTAAAGATAAGTATGATGCAGAATATTTCATTAAAAACGAAATTCATTCGAAAAAGAAAAAAAAAAGATTCTGACTTTACTGGGTTCTAATTTACAGCGAAAATGTTTGGTTACAGTTGGTTCAAAACAACATCATATTATTCCTAAAAGTGAAAAATAAAGATCGAATGGGTGATGAATGGTATATTCTTTAATTTCAATTAATAAAGAAATATTTCTCATAAAAAAAGTTGTGAGTTCAATATTTTATTCTAAAAACCATCCTTAAATTTCAATGTTTTTGACATGCATTGAAGAGGGATTAAATAAAATAATTTGGCGATGAACTTAACAGTTCTGGCTGGCTAAAATATCCTTTCAAGAGAACCATTTAATACAGAAAACATCCATTATGAAGAGTCCCATAATGACGATAAATAAATTGAATAAAAATTTAATATATTATAGCTAAATTAGTATGTAGGGTAGTATGTAATGAAAAGAAAAAATAATAAATGATAAAAAAACTTGAGACACAAAGTTCTGTTATTTGCAAAGTCTGTTTGATGAATGACGAAGTCTAAAGAATAAAAATCATTTTATACCCGAAGGAAAATACTATTCAAGGAGCATCCAAAGTTTCCGATCAGAAGCTTCCACCATCGCAGTTTCCGAAAAAAAGAGAAATTCGATTCTTTTCCATTTCACCGGCGGAATGGTAGAACCAATACCAAACAAAATATAACCACCTGCCACTTGGTACCATGTGGGTTTTAAAACCAGTTCATTTATTTATTTTATCATAAATAAAAGAAATAAGCGATTGATCAACGAGTTAAGCAAAAAGAATATATAAATAGCGTAAGAGGCGACACAATAGATTTATGGAAATGTTTGTGCAGAAAAAAATTAAAAATTGAAAAATATTTGCTGTTCACTACCAAATGACTTTATGGTTCCAGCTTTTGAAAGTGGAGCACAAATATGCCTTCGTCCTATCTGAAACAGTAATGACCGCGGAAAAAGTAAAATGCTTGAAATAACGCAGGAGACACAACGGAAGCATTGAAGAAATGCATGCGGGTTGACCACAACATGTTTCAACAATGATAGAATTCCAATGTAAAATTCGTTTTAAGTTAATTTTTGAATACGTTGTCGCCATAAACATCGTTTCGGTGAGATTTTCAAAGAGAGACGTGGAAAATTACCAAATGTTCCAGTTTCCAAAGATTTTCTCGAATTTTGGCACAAATTCTAATAATTGTATCTGTATGATAAATAATAATGAAAAACTCATCACCACAAAATTTCAAAATTGATTTTCTCTGAGAGATTAAAAGCGGAAGCCAATTTTCGATTCAGTTGTACAAAACATGCAAGCCCAAAGCAAAAGTGCCCAATACAACGATTCTGGCGACGTTATTAGGAACCCAGAGCCTCTTACCCAAATAATTAATATTTTAGCGCCATTATTAGCAAAATCTTACAGCCGGACATGCTAATTCGTACCACACGATGAAAAACCTCACAGAATAAAGAAAATGGTATTACAAAACGGAAACATCGGAACAACGCGCGCCCTCGTCTTAATAAGTCAAAGAGCATGCTAACATTTGCTGGTAAAATTATGAAACCGAAATGAGTTTAAATGTAGATTTTCCCTCAAGACTCCTAAAGAACGCATGCTAAATGCAAAATTGTCAAATGCGAGGCATAGTCCAACGGCACCTGGAATGGAACCCAGAAACTTCTATCTAACGTACTAAGATTTTAACGCTGTAATTTACGTGATTTTGCTGTGATATCGTGTGTAAGTAAGTACCTATAGTGAAAAGCATTCATGTTTTACTACATAGGGAAAATCCTACGGAAAAAAGGAAAAATAGGTCGTACATAGCTGAAACATCGGATGTGTCCTCGACCCATTAAATTGGAACCTACGTAATTTTTATTGTTATTATTTTACAAATTATGAAATGCACCGATCCAGTTGTAGAACTTTGTAGCATTTATTTCTTAAATATTTAGTATCAGCAGCCGATGTCCCCTAGTTGTGATGATGGAAAGATAGCGAGTTGGAATCCCGAGGCAACTATCGTGTTCGCTGTAGACGGTTGAGTTCGTCAGGTCCTAATGACTTCGAATCAAAATGACACAGTTGGAAGACTTTGGCAAGCATTGGAGTTCCAAATGACGAAGATTTCCACCTGACACTCAAGAAGATTCTGAAACTCTAGGACAGGTGCATGGAAGACTGCTGATGATGCTGTTGCAACATTTTGAATAAGAAGCGACACCTGGTATCGGTGCAGGCTGTATGAGGCGCGGGCCAACTGCAATATCCGACGAATGCTGTTATTGTATAAATTATCGAACACAGAAATCTCTACTTATGTTTTGCAGCAATAATGACGGGATCCGACTGTTAGACATGTTAAATCAAATGCGATATAGCGGAATCAAAAACAATAAAGAGAAACACAAATATTCAAATACAATGAAATGACAATTAGAGATAAACTATCTCTTGTTGTTTTTCACATTTCCTCTCGATAATGAGTTTAATAAATGATTCATAATTTGAATAACTTTGTTGACATCAAATATAAAACAAGAAACACACAACAATCGCCGGCCCCATCAAAACGAAGGATTGCAGACCTCATTCATAGCGTTTTTCCACGTTTGTTTAGTCTTCGTCGTCTCTAGAACATAGAATGCGTCCTTGCTGTTTCGAATCCAATGGATTATTACTTGCAGAAATCTTCAGTGAATCAAACTTTCAACAACTCAGATATTAAAAATTTTTGAAGTCATAAAATCGACTACAATTTAATTATATAAGACTTCATAAAAAAATAATATTTGCAGTGTAAACTTGCATTTCGCTTCTAAAATAATGATTAGTAAGTTTTAAAATTGAATCTTGGCAAAAGTAATCAACATTTTAAATATTTGGCATGAAACTCAATTTTAGTTTTCAAAGAAAAGATTTCAAGGAGTGTGGTTCGGCTCATTAAGAACAATCAATCATTTCAACTGTTAGGGGGGATGTAAGTAATTGGTTTCTACTGTGAGTAAAAATACGTTGTGGAGCCCCTTTTAGATTGGAATTCTTCGACGCACATCGCTGGCCGCTTTTACGCAGAAAAGTTTTCTGCGACAGCTGGACACTAATTGACCAAAATTATTGCGGTATGATAGGTACGTCAGGGCGCTCCGTGGCTGAGTGGTCAAAGCATCACTCCGCTAATCGCTTGAGAGCGTAGGAGTGTGGGTTCGATTCCCACCGTGGCCCTGGGTGTTTTCTTCGTTATTCTTCTGTGGTTGTACACCTGTCATTGTGCTATTTGTCCTATTATCGACGAAGACTTACAAGCTGATCTCAAGAATCAAGCATACAAGTCTGAATATATGTAATATAATAAATAAATAAAAGATAGGTACGTCATGGGTGCTCCACCGTCCCCACATATCTGTTATGTCGCAACAAACCGGTCAATTAGCGGCCAGCGATCCATCAGAATTTTCCTGTATAAAAGCTTCCAGCGACTTATCTAGTACGTCGCAGATTTACACCCCAAATGCTGCAATGATGTATATTTGCTCATTCCTTTCTCCTCAATGGATCTGTCTTTAGGACTGGAATCCCAATAATTAAAGCCTTTTCTTTTGAAATCTAAAATTGAGACTGAATTTCACGCCAAATATTTAAAACATTGGTTACTTTCGCCGAGGTGCAACTTTAAAATTTAATAGTCTTTGAACTTGTTATTTTGAAATGGAATTCAAGTTTATATAATAAATATTATTTTTGATTTTTATTTTTAAAATAATTTTTTTATTCCTGTAATAGATAATCACTTAAGATTGTTTCTACTGTTATAATGTGAAGCACATGCAACCAAGAAGTACTCAAGATTCATTTCAATAACTTGTTGAACATGAAAGTTTTTTTAAAACTACATTAAGGATGAATCACAAATAAATAAAAAACTAAATTAGATAATGTGTATTTTAAAAAAAACACCTGAAGTTTTCATTTGATTGAAAGCAAAAAACAAATTAGCCAGGAGCTTGTGGGAAAAAACTCACCGCATCCACCAAATCTATTGATTGGAAGGTATAATCGAGGAATAATTTACCGATGTACAAGAAAAACTTGTGTGCACCACCGAGTTTTTAAATTACCAAGTTTTTTTTTTCTTGTAAAGTGTGGATATGTGTAAACATTTAAGTAATACTTCAACAATCAAATTTTTATTTCTAATTGATTCTCTTTTGTACATCTGATTTTTCTGATCATTTTGTATACCTTTTGTACATCTATGATACATGATAGCATCCAATTTATGTAACTGTGGTGTTGCATTAAATGCTCGAATTTAATATTCAAATGAATGCCAACGAACGTCGATCCCACGTGCGCATTGCCTGTGCTCGTAAATGAATTGTTTTATATCCTTTAGTCGATTTTATGGCTAGATTTAAATGAATTTTTCTGTCAATCAAATTTACTAAAAGAATGTGCGCATGCTTATTTGAATGAATAATATCGATGGTAATACTAAAATTATTCTATTGTTGGACCTCCATAAAATATGTTTCAAGTATCGAAGAAATTTCATAAGTATAGAGAGTCATACAAACTCAAAAAAATTCTAATGAAAGGAGAATTATCATAAAAATTACAATGAAATTATTTTAAAAATGAGTAATCATGGGAAAATGTTGCAGTACTAAATAACAAAATAATTTTCTTTCCATGACAAGAAAAAAAGAAAAGAAAACACGAGCGATTGAGAGCGGAAAGGGATGAGAAATATCGTGCTTTTATTGGGATCTTAAAAATTATATATTCCGAATGCGTGAATTGATTTGCTCTGATTAGAATTCATAAAGGATTTAAAAAATTTTATATTATCGACACTTTATAAAATAAACTATTATTTTATTTATGTCTAAGAAATTTATTAATTTTATATTGTTATTCCAGAGGGCGTTGCTGCACCGTCAGGCACTCCTGAGTGGGGTTCTGCCGGTTGGAGGAAAGCAGCCGGGCGGTAAGGGCTTCCGTCCGGAAGGGCTGGGTTCGATTCCCAATGCCGCCAAAGACCCACCGAGTACTTGCGATAAGCGTGCTCGTTACATCTGTGGAAATGAAAATCCTGTGGTCGGTCGTTGAGTAGTTATCAGAAATTCTCTCGTTCCCCTCCAGATGAAAATTGAGGGAGGGGTCATCCGTATCAAAGACGTACTTCACCTTCGTGACGCAGTCTTTTGACTTCGCATAGCCGTCGGTTGTCCGAGTGAGTGTCAGAAATAACAAAATCCAATCAATATCAATAGACAATAATATAAGATGTGTGCATTTGCTCTTTTCGTAAGCCAAATGAATGCATAAATAAAATGAGCAAAATGTTATTTTTAATAAAATAGGTATGCATAGTTAAATACACCGAGTAGTAATGGAAAAGAAAATAAATTGACTATTGAATGAATTTTTAATTAGAATTTTGCTTTTAGATATGACATTAGCTAGATAAAAATTATACAGGTATTTTCATAAAATACACTTCTCATGATTTCAATGAATTATTAAATGTTCTAGTGCAATCGTATATTAATATTAACTTTTCGAGCTCATAATTGTTATTAAAACCCGTTCTTGTGGGAATTCTGTCACTTGACGCGTATTTTCAAATGAACGCGATTGTTTCTCGCGT
>CM075850.1:14403824-14664297 GCA_037975125.1 Latrodectus hesperus | reverse complement strand
TATTATAAATGTTTTTTCTTTAATCATTTTACACCTCATGATATTATAATATATATATATATATATATATATATATATATATATATATATATATATATATATATATATATATATATATATATATATATATATATATATATATACATAGTTGGAAATAATTTAATATTCTGTAACAAAGCTTTATAAACATTCCTAATTTAACTTTGTGACTTTTCATAGCTAATTAGTTTAATCAATTTTTAATGGAGTAAACAACATTTGGATATTTCTCACGAAAGGAAACTCGGAAACATCTTCAGCGTCATTTCATAAAAATGCAATCTGTAAAGTGATTCGCAATATTAATGTCCTGAAATGCAATTGTTTTTACAGTATAGAGCTTCCGAAGAGTGTTGGTTCAAACATTAAGCACGACCAGTAAATTGCATTTCATTTTCTTCTTAAACATGCATTCGCTTTTCCATTAAATAAAATTGAATCTCTTAACAGAGGCGACAATTATATTACTGCAACATCATTCTTCCACTTAGACTTAGTGATTCAAATATCATCAAAATGATAAGGAAAAAAAGGCGAGTTTTCACTGGCACTGCAAACCACTATTGTTAATTTATAGAAATTTTAATAATGAAATCGCTTTCGTTTCTCACCTCTTTATGAATGTTTCAATTGCCAAATCGATTAACTCCATAAAAAAAGGTTGCAAAAAATGTCAAAACAGTATAAAATCTTTTTTAGAAATAAATTCTTTTATAGCATATACATATGATTTTGTGATGTTAATTCTTATTATTAGCAAAATTAGTTCTGAATATCGAAATAATATATTTTATACAGCTTTTTTAATCAAAATTTTATGAAATTCAAAAAGGGAATTAATCGATTTGGCAAACGAAACTGCCAGAAATTGTTTTCCTCGTGCATTTATGAATGCGTTCATTGTTGTTAAATGCCGTAAATCATAATGTTCTAAATTTTTTTACAACAATATTAACAAAAATGTTAGAAAAAACTAAATTATGGATTTTTCAAGATTTTTAATGAGGTTTTATTCTTCTTATTTATCTAGATGGGTTCTTAATTCAGTCACACATTTATTCTATACTAAGAATGGAAAAACCACCGTTATAATGATAAATCACATAATATATATAAAAACAAACACTCGCTCCCTCCATGAATTAATTAGGAATGATGTGTTGAATATGCTTTTCTTTCTCAAACACTGTGTCTCAGATGTAATTTACCATGTTTTCTTGCGATAATTTTACGATGCTAAGCTATGTATTTTTTCCAAGGTTTATGATGAAGTCCAGTATTTCTAAACTCACAATCACAGCTTCATTTTGCACTGTGAAAAGAAAAATTGAGCTTAAAAAATTCATTGTAATGAAAAAGTCTCAATATATGCTGGTCTAACGTTGCTTAAGGCGTCTGGCTACTTTTATTGACACTTGCCGTTTTAAAATAATTTTAAATGATCAAGATTAATTCAAGAAGGTAGTGGAACACAAGACAGAATAAGTTTCCTTTCAGTAGTCCAGCATACTCCAGTTGGGAACTTATCATTGCCCTGGTTCCACAGGCATTTATTGAAAAATCTAAAAAATTACAAAACTCTTTATGGTAAGATTAATTTATACATTCTCTTGACTACATTTCTCCAGTATATATTATTTTTCTATTCGAAAATTATTTACAGCTCTATTTGCATTTATAAAAAAAGAAAAAAAAACTACATTCTTGTGGACATTTCTTAGATATACTATCGATATACATTATTTTAATACAAAAGTTAATAAAGATAATAATAAATATAAAACTATTTACAATTTTTATACAATTATATGTAATAAATAAGCACTCTTAAGTGGTTGTAAACAGGATTTTAGTTTTAGGATTTAGTATTAGAAGAGATTTGAAAAAAACTTTACATAATGTATGACATCAGCATAATTTTAAGTTATAATCATAATGAAACATATTGAACAAAAAATGAATATGGTAAAACACGATAGATTAAAATGAAATCTAAGAGATTTTCTGGAAAATATAAATTTCACTATAATAGGAGCAGTTATAGTGAACGAGACCATGATGCAATGACAATTATAATATAAACAATAATAAAAAAAATGGTTAAACAAGAGTAATTATATTTATAAAACTAACATCAAACTTTAAAGTTTATAAATGGAACCAGTTAAATCAAGGAAGATTTCTAAAGCATCTAGGTTCCATTACTGTTTTTACTGGTTATTAATCTTACATTTATTATTTTTATTTTACCACAACCTGAATACGATTATTTTTATTTCTGACAATATTTTTTCTCTGACTAAATAATGTCTGTTATTTATTCTTTTTCACCTTAACCTGAGTACGCATTTTTTTTTATTTTATCAAAATCAAATACAATTTTTGACTGCCCAGTAACAGAGAATAAAAACCATGGCGCCAACATTCTCCTATTTGAGGCCTACCATCGCCCTCATAAAATTCGTTGAGTCTCTCGCACTCCTCTACATTAGCAGCGGATGAGAATAAAATTGTCATTTCCATTAAAAACTAATAAGAAAGCTAGATGTCGCGTCGATCTGGCGCCAAGAATCTCTACGCCACCCACAGACGTCTTCAGTATCCAATCCAAGGGCTGGAACAAAGGGGCGCCCCTCAGACGCGCCCTTCCATTCACATGGAAGACAAATCACCCGCACTAAGATTGGGAAAACTTTTCCTGCATCCCTGCCTCTTGCGTGTCTCCATCCATTGATCTTCCGCATCCTTTGCTCCTTCGAAAAGGATTGTATGGAGGGAGGGGAGGAAGTCCCTCTCCCGCATCTTCTGCCTCATTCTTGATGACAACAAAGGGAATGGGGATTTTTCTCAACATGACAAGGAACGGGATGTAGGGGGAAAAGGGATTTTGTTATTCCATTTTAGAAATATGTGTCATGACTTAGCTTTGCTTGTTCCTTCTTGGAGGGTGGGAAAGAAAAGGGGGTGGAAGGACGGGTTTGAGTCAGCAGATGGAATAAGGGGAGGGTAGATAGGATGACAGTGACTCAAAATTTTTTGGAAAATGCTAGAATTTTTTTTTCTTTCTGTCTTTTTTAATTTCTTATTTAATTTGATATTGTAGTACGACACTTGCATGTAAAACTTTTTTCTTCTAAAAAAAAAAGCACTTATTAAGGCGTGAAGAAACAGCGTCAAAGTGCAAAAAGAGCGCATAATTTCTCTTGAAAAGAATGGCAACTATAAGCTTCGTCTCTCCAAAACATTAAAATTATTTGAATATTGAGATCGGAAAGCGTTCAGCGCAATTAACTTCGAGTAAAAAAAGAGTAGATAATTTTTTCTTTTCAATTAATTCTTTCTGAACTTTTAAATTTCAATATGTCATTCATCAGATTCATCGGTGGGTTTTTTCTTCTTCCGAAATACTGCAGAGAAAAAATTGCAAAGTATCACTAATCAAAAATCGCAAATTATTGCACAGCTTTACATTTCCTTGATTTTTGCTAAATAAATTATTTTTCTGTTTCATTTCCAATAAAAGTTGTTTTACGAAGGAAAATAATTCTCAAATCTCACTTCCTTTAATTAGTATATTACTTCCTGACAAAGATGCTTTACATATACATGTATGAGTACGTTCGGTCCTTAAATGCATTTTCTTCGAATGTATTTATAATTTTTTAAAGAAAATAACCCTTTCCTAGAAAATTATTCAAAGATTCAACAATAAAGCCAGCAATTTAATAATTGGAATCCAATACAATTCTCATTTCTTTTTAAAAAATATATTTTCATTAAATAATTATACATGTAATACATATAAATAAAACAATGTGTTATATATTCTATAAATAAAACAGTATTGTAAAAATACATGTATAGAAAACAATATTGTATTCGTAGTATTAACATCGAAAATGATAGCAGAAATGTTCCGAGTTTAGTATCTTGTTTCTAGTTTTAATAATTGTTGCGCCTTTTTTTTAACCTAATAATTTAAATGAGCTTTAGGTATGTTGTCAAAACAACTTAAAAGTGAAATTACTAAAGAGTTTTGAAATGATAGATCACAATTTATCAATTTTGAATTTTCGATTGTAATTTCAAAATAAGAATAATTTTCCTAGAGTGTAGATAAATATGCAAGAGTTGGTACAATTTTAGAAATAAACATGTTGGAAAATAAATACATTTTTATTTTATGCAAATTTTCATTTTGAAACCGTTTCGGAAAGGTAAGTTTGGTTGTATAAATCACACACACACACACACATTACATCAAAACATAAATTTTCGTGTAATTTGAATTAATTTCAATAAATTAACTTTATTGTGGGATCATGAGGCTTCAGTGAAGTTAGATTTAAATAGATTTGAAGATCACATTGTAATCAATCTAAAAGGGAGAAACTAATAAATACTATAAAATGTGGAAATACAAAAGAAATAAAAATCAAACTTTTTTTTCAACAAGTCACATAATAGCTTAGATAATTTTTTGCAACTTAGAAATATTCTTAAATCTCGATAATTATCAAATGAGACACTTTAATAAGAAATGACTATCGTAAAGGATCTAAAATTTGGAAGTAAAAGTTCTTCGATCAAACATCAAAATTCTCTAGCATTGAAATCTACAGATTATAGTTTAATAATGAAATTCTGTGATTTAATATACTGGAGGAGGAAAATGTGGCTCCAAACATAATTAGAAAATAAAAAATAAAAAGAAACACACAGAAAAGAGATTGAAATTCATAGAGTAAATATTTACCTGGTAAGAAGATTATCATTGAGTAAGACTCTGTGATGAAAAAATTTCAACTTAGATGGTCCAAATGAACAGAAAATCCACGATTATGTAATTATTATGCGAGATTATTAGCACGGTCCACGAAACAATCGAAAAAATTCGTTAAAAGTGAAACTAGTAGTGTTTTTTTTTTTTTTTTTTTTTTTGCTGTATGAGCTAGATTTGGATGTATGAGAAAAAATGATTTATCATTTATAAGCAGTTGCTGGAATGCTACAGCTATCAACAACTGTTTGAATAATATTTTCGTTCCCAATCAAAGCACACTCAAAGTTAGTACCAACAGAAAAACTTTTCTATGAATTCAGCAAAATCCTTCTTTGAAGGATTTTTTGATAATGGTATGCTTATAATAGATTAGCCATCAATTAAATCTTGATCTGACTCTAGTAGAAAATGTGCAGGGTGTACTCGCCAGAGACATGTCTTGCACATTTTTTATAAGGAGCTCGTACAATTTATATGATAGACTTGAAAAAGCTGATTTTTCTAAATGGGCAAAAAAGCGCAAGAATTGTTTTGCTAAATATTTGTAGAAATCATCATGAATAGAATTTATGAGCACCTCCACAAAACAGTTTTCCCATTAACTGAGCACTAACTTGATGCTTAGTTCAGAAGACCAATCCTTTTTGTAACAGCTATCTTACAAAAAAAATTTTTTTTCTTTATAATTCGGATAATTTTCTTTTTCATTGAATGAACACTAATGCATTTTATAAAATAGTACTCATAAAGTATCATGTTTGTTTATACATGCTGTATAATAAACATAAATTTAACATGAAATTTCAAATATTTAATTTTAAATTCTCAATTATTTTTCAACTAAAATAAATATTAATGTTGGAATAATTATACTATTTTAATCCAACGAGTGAAGTGCTTAATGTTTTAATATTCATTTTTATGAATAAAATTAATAATTCTATCCAAGATCAAATATCTTGTTTTTGTATTTTTGTTCGTAATAAAACCATTTAAAAAAGCTATTTTTTGTTCTTACTATTTTTTTACAATTTATGACTGGGTTGTATTGAGTAGACCTTCTCGTAGTGCACCCTGGGTAACGCTAAATCTCTCTACTTCCACTTTGCTGCTCTCTTGCGTCTATTTTTTTGATTATGCTCTCAAAAATTATTACTAACTGTCCTTTAAGAAATATTTATATTTTAAATTTTTCCAATGGAATTCCGGTGGAATCACTAAAATGCACCTTACTTTCTCAGTATGAGGACAGTATGATGTCAGTATGAGGACAATTGTCAAGAAATATTGGAGGGATCCGTGAACTAATATCTTAAGCGCTAATGTTTGGCACTTGTAAAATAAATAAATAACAATTTATACCTTATTTTTATGAGAACAGTCTGTATACAATGTGAGTGAGATAGGCTCTTAAGTGTGGAACTCAAGTTTCAATGTTGGAATAATTTATTACATAAAATTATTAATGCATTTTGATAGCAGAAAGATTTCATGTTTATAAAAAATATATCAAATTTATTTCGAGTGGGAAATTTGAAAAATATTGAGATACTAAAAGAAAACCAAACATACAAAATTTGCAGAATACTTGCGAAATTTTTAAATGCAGAAATTATAAGGAACTACCAAGAAACAAAGTTTAATTTTTGCTACTCTGTAGTCTTTTGGTGTTGGGGAGAAATTTGTCAACAACACCCGAGCTGGAAATGAAATGGAAGAAATATAATAACGAAGTACAATGGAGCTTCATTATTCAGCAACTGTCACTAACTTATGGTGTGCCATGAAGTTGCTGTACTATGATTTGAGAAAATGTCTCAGGAGAAAGGTAAGGCAGTATCTGAAATAAAACTCATTATGAGTTCTGCTTTGAAAATGGTTAATTAAAAATAGATAAAATGCAGATTTAATGGAAATTTAAAATTATGTTTACAAATATTTTTTAGCGGAAGACACAGAAAGTCTACGAAGAATTACTTTCTAAACTAATATTGGATGTCAAATTTAGGTAAAAGTATTTTACCACAAGAGTTCAGTCTCAATCCTTTTTATGTTGTTTACATTTCATTCAAAAATCTACTGAAGAGAACTCTGCTCTTATCTATTCGAATTAAGTCAATAAATACAATAGCGAATATATAATTCAAATTTCGAGTTTTATATAATATAATATTGATAGTTAAAGCGGTTTTAAGTGTTTACTAGTTTATCTTTGGCTAAGCTTAAAATATTTTAATAAAAAGTGCGAATTTATAATTTAGAAATGATTTTATTTTGCAGAAGTATTATGAACGCACGTATTATATAGTGTATTTGGATAGATTGAAAATATAACTTCGATTTTAATTTTACCATTTGTCATGCTGATTTTTGCCTAAAATATTTCTGCTCACAATTAATGCAATTCTTTCATATTATAATTTTACCAAGTTTAGCGGAAATAAGGCCTATATATGAGACAACATTTCTTTTCATTTAGATGTAAAAACTACACTGCTCACAATGTCAAAATTGTGAGCATACAACAGACCAGCCACAAATCATACTATCGAAAAACATTTAATAAAATGTGAAATTTAAAAATATTATAATATCTCTAAAACAGCTTAAGAATGAAAGTATTTTTAATAAATTTTTTCTGTGGTTACAGGAATTTGATGTTTCGATCCCAACCACAATTGTACAGTGAAAAACAGCGTTATGGTTTTGTTTTCTGCATGTATAATTGTCAGAGAGAAAGTTTGGGAATTCACAGGGTTTTTTCCTTTGCGACTCTTGAATCCGACCCAATTTCCATAAACAATCATTTTCCTCTAATTATATGCTAATGCGGTGTCACATTTCTGATAGTTAGATGACTTTTTCGGAAATGGTAGGTTTCAGATGCAATTCTGGCCAATATGTTGAAAGATTAATTTAGCTGTTGAGAAATAATTTCAAAGAGTACCAACCTTAATGTATATATATATATATATATATATATATATATATATATATATATTCATCGTAATTAATGGGTTACGTTCAAAGTGTCTGAATTTATTAATGAGGAATAATTAATGGAAAATGTATTTTATCCCAATGTACTCTACGTACTTGACGATAGATATAATTGAGAGAAGCAACGACTTTTGCATAACAAAAGAATAAATTTTGATGCAAAAAAAACTTTAGGAATATTTTCTGCAATGACAGATGGCGTATGCTGGAGTGGAAAATTCACCAACCGGAATGCAAAGTTTAGAAAAAGAGGAGTCATTCTTGCATATCACCCAACTGCGGTTCCTGTTTTTCCGGTCACGATGCCGAAAGCGTTCCGGAAACGTCATACGGCCTCCCTCCGATGCTTCTTCCGACGGGGAGTTCCCCGGTTCCGCCGTTATGCTCAGGCGATTCCAGATGATGCGTCATTCTTGACTTCGATTCCGAACATATTTTCCCTCCTTTTCCCTTATTCTTTGATTACGTGAACACATGCATGCCTCATTTGCCGAAATTATTCACTGAGATGCGTTAAAAACTACAATAAGAACAAATCTGTTTTTTTTTATTCAATAGAATTTAATAAGCTGAGAAATGACTGAGAAAAATTTTGTTTCTTAAAAATTTTCGCCGAAAAATAATCACATTTTTATATTTAATTATGGAATAACACACACACACACACTCACACACATATATGTATACATATGCGTGTGTGTGAGAGATAACTTATTTACCTTCTTTTTAAAAATTCTCAAATATCACATTATGAAAACGTTAAAAAATATGTAACAGATTTGCCATGAAATTTGATTACAACATTAATTAATCGTAATGTATCAAAACTTATATAGAAGAAATCCCTTGCTATTATAAAAAAAATTAAGCATTTATAATAATAAAAAAAAACGATGACGAGCAATTGTATTAGACTTGAATGGTTGAATTTTGATCTTATTTATTCATTTCATATTTAATTAATTTTGATAAATTACTTAAATATAAACCGAGTTTCTTTCTCTCTTATCTCCATCTTTTTTGAGATCTTTATAAATTATAAGAATTTGTGTAAAATATTGTAACTCCACCAAGTAATCGTGAATTGATCTGTGTTGGGATTCAAGAAGGAAAAAAATAACAAATCGAAATCAAAAAAATGCTGGCAAAGTCCAGGTGCGCTAACCCCAATATGAGACAGCTTAAACAGAAGGGGATCGAGTTTGCGAGGCTTAGTGTCAGAAGCAGAGGCTTCTATAACTAATTTAAGTACCTTGCAATCCGAAGATGTTCAACTGGAATCTACCACCCAACAGCCACCACCTGCTTTGGTAGACGAGCTATAGAATCATACCTTGATGAAGCGAGAAGTATCGCCGGCACCCACTCTCTTATAATGGCAAACAGTACACCTCGTGAAAGATTTGTATGTTACCTTACCATCAATTCCTATACATTAATTTATTTACCGTCAATTCCTATACTATTCCTCAATCTCCGTTCTCAACCAGACCATCGTCGGTGGACGCTGGTATTCCATCATTGGAATGCCGTCCGACACAATGGACATGATCCTTTTCAAGATCGACCAATTGCGCCGGTCCAAGATGGTACTTAAGCTTTCGCTATCGTACACTAGTTTGCTCCTTTCTTCCGCGGTCCTGGTACAAGACAGCACGAAGTGGAGGCAATCCATGGCACGAGCGACATAGCTCCCTAATCGGATATCCAAATTTTTTAAAAAGCATTCTAGTGATCATATTTCATATATTCTTTACATTCTTTACCTTTCTAAACTTGAGTTCGTGGTGGCCTTGTTGGGTAGAGCGTCGTTCTCAATATCGGAAGGTAGTGAGTTCGAATCCAAGTTTAACTGAAGATCCGTTGTGTTCACTAATTGTGGCTGGAGAACACGTTAAAACATATTGTGAAATGATCCTCAAATGAAATGAAACCTCTGGGGATGGCAGGCCAAGTATTGGGGATCTTCTGCTTGATCCTTGCTTCAAAATCACGAAGACCCCACCCGGCTGCTTCTGTCTGATTGATAGAGCCCAACTCAGGACAAGGTGCAGGGAAGCATACTGTTGCAACAACAACCACCCTTTCTAAATCCATTCAATAGCACCGAGTTGGAAATTTAATAATTCAATTATTTGATGCTGAAATTTTCCCACCTCAGACACTGATATTTTTGTAATACAATGTGTACTTTAAGTTGTAATTCTTGATGATATATTAGCACATGAGAGTAAGAAATGGTAGTAAATAAATAAATCAGCCGCGCAGTAATTCCGACAAAATGATAAAAAAAAAAAAAATCATTTGTTGTCAGTCATAATTTCTCCTTTTTGTAAAATTTATTTGAAATAAATTCTGAAGACCATCCTGAAGATCATCCTAGTTCTCAGCACTAAATAACTTTTTTATAATTTTTATTAAAAGACAACATTTTTTGTAGAAGATTTTTTGAAAAATCATCTTTTTATTGCTGTCTGTGATTATTATTGTATGAATAAAAACGAAACGAATCACGGATTTATTTATGAATTATCACGGAATACGGTGTGCGTGTGTGACACAGTTTATTTCAAAATATAACTGAACGTGAAGCTAAATTCATTATTTTAACAAAAATATTTAAATGAAAATCTTGAAAAGAATAAAACGTTATAGAGTATAGTTAACAGTATAAATTATTCAAAAAATAATATTATACCCATTCGATAGAAAACGTTAGATAAATTTCTTTTCATTAACATAAGATATGCGTCATTTTCTCCTCATTTTTTGAAATAGATTTTTCAGATGTCAGAATCGTAATCTTGAAAAATATTTAGCCACATTCTGTTCTATAATATTTAGATCCCAAATTTTCATTACTTTGTGGTGTAAAAACAGAGAGAGAAGAATAAGTATGCTGTAAATACAGAGAATTATTTTGCGGTGTAAAAGCAGAGATATACAGAAGAAATGCTTGGGTGTAAAAGCAAAGAAATACAGAAGAAATGCTGTGGTGGAAAAACAGAGAAATACAGAAAAAATGCTTTGGTGTAAAAACAGAGAAATACAGAAGAAATGCATTGATGGAAAAACAGAGAAATACTGAAGAAATGCTTTTATGGAAAAACAGAGAAATACAGAAGAAATGATTTGGTGGAAAAACAGAGAAATACAGAAGAAATGCTTTGATGAAAAAACAGAGAAATACAGAAGAAATGCTTTGGTGGAAAAACAGAGAAATACAGAAGAAATGCTGTGGTGTAAAAACAGAAAAATACCGAAGAAATACTGTGGTGTAAAAACAGAGAAATACTTGTGTGCATTTTAAAAATAAGAATGTTTTTATCAAAATAACAAACGTGACTTTAGTAAATAGCTTTCTGTTGTATTTTCTGAAAAGTCTTCATTTGGCGTCGTTTGGAAGACAGAATTTAACAAAAATATGTTAACTGTTCACCTCAATAAAATGTTACTGCTACAGCTTATATCATTTTATGTAATTATTTTGTAAAACATATCTCGAAGTACACACGGCAAGAGAGAAACATTGCACTAACATTCTGTTTCAAAAGATGAATAAACTTTAACAGAAATAATTCTCTGTTGGAGAGGGGAAAGCCAGGAATTGTGGTCGGTATTTCATGATTCTGATTTCCGAATCAATTATTTATAAAATGAATAAAGTTATATAATACATTTAGTCAATGTAAAGAAACCAAACTTGAAAACAATTCAAACAACGTGTCGCTTTCTTTTTCCAAAAAACAATGATTTTTGGTTTTTTGGACATTTAATATTTGACACTACCAGTGTGAATAAATGCGTTTCATTAATTATTATTTTTAAAAAAGCTGCAAATACCGGCTTTATGAATAATATACGATACAGCGCTTTTAGTCATTATCGCATGCATCATTGTAGTCAAGATATGTGCGATGTCAATTGTTTGTAGGCTGCATTTTCTGTCTTCTGGATTACTTGTCCATGGATTTCTTTACAAATTATTTCTTACGAACGGTTCTTTCGAATTTTTGTCCTCCTTTCCAAAGAACAAGAATAGAAAGCACTTTTTCTAACTTTATATGTCTCTTATTTATATAAAAACTCAAATAAATATATTTTCAGATTACATTTTTTGACGAAAACCTTCGTTAAATTACATTGAGAATAACAGGATGCTTTAATTTCGTTTTTCTTTATAAAAGTAGTTTTTTGAAATTGAAAGCAAGATATTAAAATAAAATAACTTAACTATTATTGGCATTATATCTTTATTGCATAAAACAATCATATTAAAGATCATATATCAGATAGTAAACAATTAGTAAGATCAGTAACTACTAAAAACTATACCATTTTTCGAAAATTAATACATGTTCTTATTAAGCATAATTATTTATTTCAATTATTCTTCGAAAATTGCATATATCATATAACCATAAAAAAAGCAAAATTCATTGATAACATTAATTATTTCTAAAACATATTCTGCGATAAAGAATCATTTACATTTTTTGACGAATACTATTTAAATAATTAGATTGAAAATTGAAATTATAGTATAATTTTGAGAAATTATTTACGTAAAAGCATCGGTCTTGATATTTTTTATGAAATAATGGATATGAAATTTTAAAACTTCGCATACTTTTTTTGCGCAAAATATACATTTCTCAGTTCTTTTCCATATTTTAGTTTCTATAAATGAAAAATTATGTTATGAAATTGCTGTGGTTTCCATTTTGCATTGCTATCAATAAAGTTCTCTATCTTTGAAAAATCCATTGTAAAATTCAACACACGTCGAATAAAGTAAAAAATTTCAACAATCATCGAGCTATTTCATTGACGGATACATTTGAGGGATTAATGATTTATAGAATCTCAAAAAGGGCTGACTGTTGGAGGAGAAGTTAGCGTCCCTAACTTCAAAGCAGTAAGTCCCGGGTTCGAATCCTGGTTCGGGCAGGCAGAAGGTTCATTTCACTTCGCCCATTATAGAGCTGAATAGGGCAATAGCCTAAGAGCCGCCGGGCATTAGGAAAAAAAAAGAATCTCAAAAGAAAATTGGAGCGTTTTCATGAGTGCACATAAATAATGTTAAAAGAATATATATATATATATATATATATATATATATATATATATATATATATATATATATATATATATATATATATATATATATATATATATATATATATAACCGGAACGTTAAACTAATAAATGTGAAAGGATATTCTGAGAAATTAAAATATAACACAGAATTTTAGGACATTATTTAAAATTTGAAACACATGAAAGTTTTCGAAATTAAAACTTCGTATATTTTCTGTCTTTATCAAAGTAAATGACATCTTCAAGAAACAATTACTTTCAGTTCACCAAAAATTTTAAATAAGGTATACCATAACACTGCATATGAATGATATTTGTTCAAAAGAATTTAAACATAAGTTAAAATGCGTCAGTCAAATTTTAAAAAATTTACAACATGATTTGTCGAATCAAATGTTTATTTCATTCAATCATGAATGATTATTGGAAGACTTTATCAGATTTGATTAAACTTTTTTGAAATCGGATAAAAGTAAATATTTTTATTAATACCAGAAGATATAGAAATGTATGTAGGATGACACTTAATTTACTGAAACAATAATTTTATATTTGAACAATTTGTTAAAATATTCGCTTGGTTGAATTATTTCATTATCGATATTATTGATTGAATAAAAAAATGGAACAAAGACTTCTTAATATTTGAATATCTTCAGGAAGTACATAAGTATTTTAAGCGATGTGGAGATAAACTAATTTCATGCACGTCAATGCGATATATATATATATATATATATATATATATATATATATATATATATATACACTTCGGATATTATATTACATTTTATAATTGTATAGCACTTTATCAAGCTAAGGGAGAAAAGTAGATACAGATTTTACTTACTTCCTTTTTTAGGGAATTACCTCAACATTTCCCGTTTTATGAAAGTTTTTTTCTTTCAACACTCATCACAAAAATTTTCGTTGTCAAGGCTTATGTTATTTGTATGGTTTTAAGATTTATTGCTACATCCGATCTGCTGATTACAATTAAAGTATGTTACATTTCTTTAGTAAAAGTAACAATGGAAGTGAATTTTTTTCCTCATAAAAACGTCACAAATGGAAATTTTTCTCATTTTTTTACTATTCGCACATCCTTAGATCTTTTGTAATCTTTAGCAACGTGGCACAAATGGAGATGACTTCATTTTAATGAACGATAATTGCAATGTGGGGATGATTTCCTTTTCAAGAAATGATTTAAGAAATCGAAGTGGCCATTCTTTGAACAGGAACACAAAAATTATGTTTCAGATATTGGGAACAGAAGAAGCGCTGTCTATCCACCACTTCCATCATCTCTCCAAGAACTGAAAATGCTCTCATAGAGAAGAGAGGCAGGTTTCACAAACCCTCGCATTTTAAACATTGACATCAAGTTTTAAAGTGTTCTTCAATGTTGCTAGCAATCTTGAAAAATCATATGTCCTAATAAAAGTATATTTTCTTTCATGAAAAAAAATCATTTTAACATCTATTCCAACAGGCAATATGTCTATATCATTTGGTAACCAATTGTTCAATAAAATGCACTTTTTCTGCCCAACTTGTACTTTTATTCAAAGTACCGAATCTGTCGATCATATATTTTTGTTCTAAAGAGTTCCACAAAACTTTTCCTGTATCATTATCCGTTAATTATTTGGAGCTGTTTATTTAAATTAAAATGTTTTAAAGATAAAATGTGCAAAAATAGTTTCTCAGCTACTTAATTGTTTTAATCTATATTTCTTATAAATAAAACATTTAAATGATCAATTATTATTAATTAGTTTAGAAATAATGCAAATTCAAATCTGCTTATTGCTATGGATCAAGGCGTTTTTTGTGGCTTTAAAAAAGTATTTCTAAAGTACATGATCCGCTCCTGTGATGAATGAGTTATAAAAAAATTCAAATTAGAGAATGTTAGTCATAAAATCATGACAACACTTTCTAAAAATCTAAATAATGCATAGTCTTTAATACCACTATATAACCTTTGGAAGAAATATTGATAGGATTGTATACAATTCTAGAAACCTTTGATGTTCCAAGCATATTCAATAGTACTGTGTGCAGTTTTTTAATACAGCTAATGGCTAATGATTAATCATGTATTGCAAGTATAAAGAAATTAAATTTCGGATTTTCAATCAATTTGTGAATTTTAGTTCCTGATATATCACTCATTTATATATATATATATATATATATATATATATATATATATATATATATATATATATATATATATATATAATATATATATATATATATATATATATATATATATATATATATATATATATATATATATATATATATATATATATAATATATAGTGGATCAAACTAAACTACAAATACCAAAAGAGGAATTCACAATCGGATCGGATAATCAAAGTTTTTATCTTCAGAAAATCATCTTTTAAATCGATAGCCATCTAAAACAAATTTGTTTGTAATCCTTTTTAAAATGCTGTCTGAATTCCATATTTCCTTTGAATTATCTCTCGTTAGCAGAAAAAGAATAAAAAAGACCAGTGAAAAACCAAACAGAGAAAAGAATTTTTCAGTGATATCATTCATAACGTATTCTTCATATATAGTTTCCAAATATAATGTATAGTTTCGTAATTACGGTATTGTTATTAATATTTTACTTCCGCGTCAATTTTCAATAGTCCAAGATAAAGAAATTTTATGTACAAGATTTCTAAATGTATAATTGGTTTATCTTGAATTACGATAGGTATTGCATGTTTGGAAGAAATGGTTTAAAGTTGGTTAATACTACTCTTGTACCTGACTATGTACTAAGGAGGAGTGCTTTTAATGAAAAATTAGACTTATTACGTAATTCACCATTTGTAAGCCATAAAACATATTGAGAAGTTTCTTTTGATATTCCGAAAATTTTAACCCTTACAAGAGAGTTTCTTATTGTCCATCTCGTCACCTGACCGTGATTAAAGTTAAGAAATGTTTGGCCAATTCTAAAATTGAGGCATTTGCATTTCGTTTTTGTTTGTAGGTTTTTCTGTGCACACGTGCTTTTCACTGGGTTTCAATATGATTAGTGATAAAAATTAACTGCATTTTCTTCCTATAAACAGTTTAACAACAAATTCCTTTTAACAATCAAAGCATTTTAGTATTTATAATCTCATAAGCGTACTTACACAAGAGCGCACGAATTTTTAACTGGTAACAAGACAAGATTTAACCTTCAGATCAAAACTTTTTAGTTTCGATACCCATTTAAGAAAACATTGGTTTTAATTATATTTAAAATTCTCTTAAAATCAGAAGTTCCTTTTCAGTGTTTGATTCTTTCAATAATATAGATGTTCAGCAGAAAATCAAACAAAGAAAATTAGAACAAATTTCTCAGTGATATTTATAGTAAGTGTATTCCAAATTTCGAAGGTCCAACTCGCCCTCGTGAGCAAAAAATGACCGTTGAGCGAAAAACAAACCAATTAACCAAATTTCGAATATTTTGTAGTATAAAAACTGAGAAATAACTATTAAAACTAAAGTCTTACATATACAAACACAGATAATTTATCAAATTAATTATTTTATACATTTCATATTTAACTTTCTACTGCCGACAAAATATCTTGATATTTAAGGTAATTTTTTTGTTAATGGAATTTTACATTTGTAGTACTGGTTTAATATAATACGAAAATTACCACATAAACTTATATTATTATAAAAAGTTTATTTCAAGCACACACACCCTAACAGATTTTTTCCTACTTCCAAACACACTTAAAAAAATTTTTACCTACTTATTTCGAAAAATTTTAAAATGAGAAAAAGAATAATTAATCTAAATCACAGAGTTATTTGTAAAATGAATAAATGAGATTAACATTTAATCAGTCAGGTGTAAATGAAACCAAACATGGACAACGTCAAACGCACCAAATTAAGGGTATTTCATATTCGAATCACTTGTCACTTTTATTTTTATTTTACAGAGTGATTGAAAACAAATTCCTAATTAATGAATATTTCAAACTACCAGTTTAAAAATAAGTCATTCTTTATATATAAAATAACAACTATTGAAAACCATATTTTTAGTTCTAGTTGATATTTATAAAAAGCTAGCTAATTCTGGCTTGTTAACAAGCGTAGCATTGAATGCATTTCCAATTCAATTGAAATGTTTTTAAAACTACTTTTCAAGCGGAAATGTTGTGAATCAGTAAAGGGGTTGAGATGAAAAATTAATCTGCGAGTAATACGAAAATATATAATTTTATATATTTTTAAAAAAGAAAAAAGAGATACTAATATTTATGACGCCATTTTCTTAACCAACTGTGTAAAATTCTATGCTTACAATAAATTTGTCTATTACATTAAAATTAATCACTTTAAATGTATACAGAAGATACAATTGCCATGTACAACTCAGAGAATTTGAAATATCATTTCAGATTTATCAGCACATTAAAAATATGTAATAGACAAATTATTTCAGAATTAAAGTTTTTGAGAGAACTGCGAATATAATGTTTGAATAGTTTGTATCAGGATAAAACTATTCATATTTCGATTTAAAAATGTGTGATAAAATTTTATTTTTAATCCTTTCCTTAAATTTATTGGTAATTATTAGAAGTTAAAAAAAAATTCAAATTCCTGCCTACATATTCACCTTTAAATTCCAATTGTAACTTAACCATGCTGTCAGTTTAATAATCAGTGTTCTGTCTTGCAGAATTGCAATTGAAGGTTTCAGTCCATCGGTCTGGGATATTCAAATTGACTCGAAATCTTTTTTCAAAAGTTGGTCAATGAATTAATTAGGTCATATTTTATTAAATGAATACTAAGGAATATTAGGTTCCTTCATGAAACTATGATTTCAACGAGACTTTAAGAAAACTGGTTTGTCCAGCTTCGCGAATGATGTAGTAGGATTTAACTGCATTATTGTTCACATTTCTTAAAAAAATGAAGTTCAGAGTGATATTAATGGCTTAAGTGCTTTTTCAATCTTTTGGATCACTTACATTTGTATGAATTTCTTTAATAAATTATTTTTTGTAAAATGCACTTTTGATATAATTCCAATTGAAAACAAAAGGCTCTAAAATTTCACTCACTCCCGTGAGAAACGTTTAATGTGTGGCAAAGTACTGGAAGCGTTCATAAAGTAAGTTACACTCGAACAAATTAAGTCTAAAAACACTTTACTGAGAAGTGTGCTATAATATACAATATAACACATACAACAAACTATTTCTCTACATATCTCCCAGTCGCTGCAGACATTTGTCACTATTCGCTCGATGGCCTGATGATAGAAAATCGCTCCTTGTCCTTGAGTCAGCTTAGAACAGTTTTTGGAAAATTGTCTATCATCTAAATATTCTTTGAGCTTTCCGAACACATGAAAGGCGCCAGATAGAGACTGCAGTGGATGCTCCCAGATCTCGAATTCAAAACTGCTAAACAAATCCTGTGTTGTATGTGCCTTGTGAAGTCTTGCTTTGCCATGAAAGAGAACAACGTCTTTATTTAACTTTCCCAATCGTTTATTTTTCACAGCTTTGAGCAAACTCTTAGTATTTCGCAGTGGAATTATTGATGGTTGTGCCCTTCCGCATAAACTTGTTATAGACAATTCCTTCGCAATCGAAAAAAAAAAAAACCCATGACTTTACCAGCTGATGGGGAAACTTTTAATTTTGTTCTCACAGGCAATGATGTGTGTCTCCATTTCATCCACACTTGTTTCGTTTCTTGAGTGAAGTGATCTTATCACACCCATAATGATGCGGCAAAAGACCATCCTTCTTACCTTCCACAGAATAACGTTAAAGGAATTCCAGAGAGACGCTGCAAACCCTGCTCTTTGGTCTTCGGAACTCAAAGAAAAAGGAACCGATTGTGAACACAATGTGCGATAATCCAGTTGGTAACAGATGATGGAATGAGCACTGCCAACGTATATTTCCAACTGCTGCCACCCCATATTGCCTGCCTAGCTGGCACACGACAACAACAATACACATAGTTATACTAAAATAGATTACTATTCAATGAATATTTCAATCTACCAGTTTGGAGATATAGTCTTATTTAAATAAAACTTAATTAACTATTCTTTCATCACGTACTTGTTCAAGTTATCGGAATGATTCAAGAAAGCTGCTTACGCTTGGCTGCTATTAAATGGAATTGTACTTTTTTACGCTCTGATTGTGTTCGTATTTATTTCAATAGAATAGCTGAGAACGGTACTAATCAGTTTTTGAGAATATACACATTTTCAATCATCATTATCAACTAAATTTTACATGATTTACTTTAATTAATCATTTCTCGTGAAATACTTTCGGAAGTTTTCTCACTAAAAACAAATGGAGTTACAATTTTTTAGACAATTATGCGAGGTATTGGGGTAATTATTAAAACTAATGAATAAAGGGAAAAAATTTTGAATTTTTTTAAATAACATTCCATGAGAATTTCTGTCAGAGATCAAGCTTCTATATTCAGGTAGAGTAAAGATAAAGAGTTCAAAGCAAAATCTGAAAAACAAATGTTTTTTCATAGATGTAAAACTACTTGGTAAATGGATCTTTTGTACTACAGTAAATATTTTATACATAAAACTACTTTTTTGTATAAAGTAAATATTGATAGAAAGAATTGCTTAGAATGCCCTATAAGAAACATCCAAAATAAGATTCATCCTTAAGAACAATTTTCATTGATACATTGATATCACTTTCACCACACAATTTTCTAAACCTCAAACCATTGTTTTAAATTTTTTTCTAGCCAATCGACTGATATTTTGATATATTTTATATTTAACTTCATAGCAAAACATTTATATTTCTCTTTAATAACCCTACCTTCAAACAATGTTCATTCCTCTTATTTTTCTCAGCCAAGCAGACAATGCTTTTTCCAGTTAAGGCTTTGCTTCTATGCAATATTTTCTAGAGGAAACACTTTTGCTGGTACTGTTTCCTTTTTTCAACAAATTTTTTAAATGGTTGAAAGTATGATATTTGAAATTTCATATTTTTTGGATTTTTTATCTTATTTAATATTTTTTCGTCCATTTCTTTTAGAACCAACTACTGAAGAACAGATTTCAAACTTTTTAAGAATTTTCCTTTCTTTATATGTTCTAACGTACAGGAAGGAAAGAAGAGTTATTTCCCTTTCTAGTTATATTTTCACGTACAGGAAGGAGAGAAGAGTTATTTCCCTTTCTAGATATATTTTCACGTACAGGAAGGAGAGAAGAGTTATTTCCCTTTCTAGTTATATTTTCACGTACAGGAAGGAGAGAAGAGTTATTTCCCTTTCTAGTTATATTTTCACGTACATGAAGGACAGGAGTGGATTTCGACACCAAACTTTCCCATTGATATCCATTGATCTTCGACTCTTGTTCCCACAATGTGTGAATTGCATGCACATGTCACTTCAGGGGCCACTGTATCCAGGTTAGTTAGAGCGACGTTCTCGTTACCGGAAGGTAGTGAATTCGAATTCCAGCTTAACTAAAGATACTTCGTGTTCATTGAAGGTGTTTGGTGAACACGACGGGCTGGGCAAGTTAAAACTGGGATTGGCCGCAATGTCCTCCAAGTGATATGATACCTCTGGGGTAGGCAAACCAGGTATTGGGGATCTTTTGCTTAGTCCCTGCTTCAAAAATCACGAAGATTCCGCCCGCCTGCTTCTGTCTAACTGGTGAAGCCCAACTCAGGGTTAGGTGCAGGGAAGCATGTTGGTGCAACTGCAACGTGTCATTTCATTGTTCGTAAATGAATCAGGTTCCCTTTTGTTATACTAAAGGAAATAAAAAAAATCGAACGAAGAAAATCGAATAAAAAATATCAAATCATAAAAAGTTTACAAAAAAAATTAAAAAGAACAGAGTTGAAATGTCAGAAAAGAAAATTCGAAAAAAGAGATTTTTCGAAATTCTATTTCTCAAAACAAGAGTTAAAATTATTATTGTGTCTATGGTGTCTGACGTCATTTCCTTTCCAACAGTGTAAGTTCCTTCGTTTTCAACAAATTTGTCTTGTCTCTCCATAACATTAAAATTAACCAATTTAAATGGGGATATAGAAGATAAATAATTTCCTTGTTTGGCACAGATACCTTGGAATATCATTGCAAATTTCTTATCTGATTAAAAAAGATTTATTGTCATATAGAATTCAGTTTTTAGTGAGTACTTAGAATAATTTTAAATAGTTTCTTCGGCGTAATATTATTCTTTTAAAACTAAACTCTTTTGACACAACAGCTCATGTAGCTCAAGGCTTAGAGTGCCCATTTTTGTTTTCCTGACCGAAAGTCCCTGGGGTGCGAGGCATATGTTCTGAGTAGGTGGTCAGCCTAATGCAAAACCCCCAGTGTTTAGTTCCCAAGCATTCTTGGTACTCAGTTTATCGACCCTTTGAATTGATGAAAAGATGAGTCAACCTTGTTCAGGCCGAGGATCGAACCTTGGACTTTTGCCTTGGGCGCGTGAAACGCTACCACTAAGCCACCAGGCTTTGTAAAGTTATTCACATTTGGATTTAAAAATTTGATTTATACTGCCTTTTCACTAAAATATAAATAATTATTAGATGTAAAAAAATCAATATCTTATCAATTGTAGTGGATATTCCAAATTGGCTCGAAATCTTTCACAATCAGTCAATGAAAATTATTCATTAATATAGAAATACCGCAAAATGAGAAGCAAATCAATTAAATTTCATTTAATTATGTGTTCTACTCCAAGACACAAAAAAGCAAAGATGTTTTGCATATTACAGCTTTAATAAAACATTCACAATTTTTGCAAAAAGAAAGAATAAATTGTGAACTTATTTTAACAAATCAGATTAATAAAATCCGGAAAGAATAAATATTTACCAAAATTAATTTGCAAATGAGTATTTTTGTATGATGGAGAAGTTTATTCCTATTATTTTTTTTATTTTTTATTTTTTTTTTTACAAAAACCGAATATAAAATTATTCAATAATTGACAAGTGTTTATATTTCGTGAAACAATAGAATTAAGTTTTTGTGTGATTAATATAAAAACTAAGTCTCATAAATTCTAAAATCTGTTTTGTTTTCAAAAAATTAATATGAGTAATATAAATGATATTTATTTAATTTCATAAGCCCCGTATGTTAATTTAATATGTATGTCATTCTTAAGAAATCATATATAATATACTGTTTATAAACGCATTAATAATTTTAAAAAGTATTTTGTTTTTCAAACAAAAAGCATTTTTATTTTGTTTTTAATAAATGATGCAAATGCTAAAATATTGAAAACATTCAAATTTGATAAACTTAATTTTGTGCCTAATTGAAAAACACAAATCTTTTATGTGGTATTCTTCTATCCGATAACATAGGTGGAGATTTTAAATTTTGAGTTCTGCTTGTACTGCATGCTTAGCGATGAAAATTTTCTTCCTTTATAATTTTCATTAATTTATTCTTAGAAAAAAATCATTCTGCGCAGCATTTTTTTTTAAATTTTCATAAAAGGAAGTTGCTACCAGTTTGACAATTATCTATTTAGTAATTTTTTCTTCAGTAAAAAAAAATTTTAATTAAGAAACATTTTAAAATTATTAATTCTTGTAAAAATTGTTGTGTTCAATGATTTCCAATATTAATTTCTCCCAAAAATTAATACATTCTATTAACCATTGTTATTTAATTCTATCATTCTGTATTAACTTTATATAACTATGTATTATATAATCATAAAAATTAAAAAATCTCTGTGAAAGAATTAATATTCTCTAACACTTTTTAATGTCAAATAATTATATATTTTTGAACACATTTGTTTTCGTTTCCGATATTCGTTTTCATGTTTTCTTTGTTCGATATTCGTTTCGAATATAGTATATAGCATTATTTTGGAAGTTGTAACTTTAATAAGATAGTTCCATGAAAATATTTAAGTAAAATATCTTTATTAATACTCTATGTTGTTGTTACTTATGACACTTGGACAAGCTAAGCTCGGTATGCCGTTGGCCATGTTAATTTAAGTCAGTATTGTAAAAACACAATATGGATAAAGAAAGTTTTAGCTGTCATTGAACAAATTAATTTTCTGGTTCTGTTGGGAGCTACATATTTTTTTTAAATTGAAAAGAAATCTAGAAGCAATTAACATCCAACTGAAATTTTTGAGTAACAAAATTTATTAAATTGTTACATGATTTTGTAATCAAAAAGTCTTTTGAGCTCTCAGAATTTAATTATCATTTCCATTCCCTTATGAAAGGGAATGATGCTTTCAAGAAATATGAATCTCAAGTGATGAAAAGGTTGCATAAAATATGACTTAAGCTTATGAATAATATATGTGAGTAAAGTTAGAGCTATGTTAATGCTCAAGATAACATGTTTTTATATGAATTTTATGATTAAAATGAATTATATGATTAAAATATATTACTACTCTTTAACCTTCTTAAGGTGTTATCAGATGTTTGTGTCAATGATGTTCTCAAAAATTAACTACCTGATTTGTTCATTCGGATGTATTTGATTCATTCGTTTATATCACACAATGAATACTGGGAAAGTTTGCCATGTTTGATATTTACTTTTCCTTCTTTTTTATGGAATCTAACAAAAATACATTTTTTAATTCATATTAACAGATCATATTAAATATCAGAACGATTTAAACATCACAGACAAAGATGAATTGAACAATTAGACATAATTTAATGTAAGAAATAATTTATATGTTCATTTTTTAATCATGAGTAACAAACTGTTAAAACATTTTTAAGTAAAATTATTTGATTATTTATAATATAAATTGAACAAAAAATAAATGCAAAAAATACTTATTCATAAAATATGATAGAAGCATAATCGGTGAATCATGATAATATGATGACATTAGCCAATATAACGTACGTATAATGAGGAATGAACATCATCAAATATGACATATAATTGGTAAACTCTTAGGAATACCCAAACGATTGGGAACAAACTGGAAAAAGCACCAAGCCAGAACGAAATTCCAGAAATAATATGGTTTAATACGAGGGTCACTCTGATATTTTTGAGATTCAACTAGGTTCTTAAAGTTATACTTACAAAATTTTAGGTGTGTTCAAAGTAGTCTCCTCCAGCATCAATGCACTTTTGTAGACGAATTTTCCACAGATTAAATGCCTCAAGCCATTAATTTTTCGAATAGATGAAAAAAATGCATTTATAGCCACATCAATCTCTTCTTCTGAATGAAAACGACATCCACGTAAGTTCTTTTTTAGATTAAAGAATAACCAAAAGTCGCACATAGCTAGATCAGGTGAATACGGCGGATGTTCGATCATTTTAATTTGTTTTTGCTTAAGAAACTCAACTGTTAATCCGGCTGTATGTAAAGATGCATTGTCATGGTGAAGCTTCAGTCCCCTAACATTCAGTTTTTGTAGAATTTCTGGAAGACATTTAGTGGTATACCAGTTTGCTATTACTGTCTTCTGTCCTTCCGACTTGATGGCTTTGACCAATCCCGTACTTATGAAGAAAACGGCATGCATCACTTTTTTCAGTGCGCGTTGTTTTTTCACCATTGTCGGCGTGGGATCATCTTCAAAGACCCATACTTTGTTTTCTTGACGCGTTGGAACGTCAAAAAATGGTATGTACGTTTCATCTCCTATTACAATTTTAGAAATGATGTGGTGGCCACCATCATTCAGCATATTAAAAGTTTCTTTACTGATTCTGATACGCTCCTCTTTTTGATGCTCAGTTAGATTATGGGGAACCCAACGGCAAACTACTTTTTTCATATGTAATTCTTCATGAATGATTTTGTGTATGGCTGCGGATCCATTGTTAAGTTCCTTCTGTATCATTTGATAGGTACAGCGATTATCATCCATTAAAATTTTTCGTATGGCAGACACATTATCCGGGATTACTGCCGACGGCGGCCTTCCTGTGTGTTCTTCATCCTGAAGAAAATTGCGACCTCTTCTAAATTCTCTAAACCATCTGAATACAGTAGCACGAGCTGGAGATTCATCACCAAATGCTAATTTCAAAGCAGGATTAAATCAAGAAGAAACCGTTGAACGCATTCTTCTTGATTTAATCCTGCTTTGAAATCATAGAAAATCATAGCGCGAAAATGTTCTCGGGTCAACTCCATTTTCTCTTCTGTTTAAAATTTATTCCACGCTAAACCAGTTGAAGTGTCAGTAAAAAATTGTCTTCTGTGATAAAATACTTTGTACTTTAAAATTAAACCGTTATTTTTATTTTGTAAATTTTCGTCTGCGCGTATCTCAAAAATTTCAGAGTAACCCTCGTATACCTAGTGTATCGAAATAGGGGTACCACAAGATTGGCTCAAACCACAATCAAAATCATTCGCGCGCCAAGGTTGTGGGCTCGACTAGGATCCAACTATATAATTAATCAATTAAATAAATTTAATGTAATGCAAGTCTTACAAAATGTTTGCTACTCTTCTATATACATTTATATATATTAAAAAAAGCAGTGTTTGGAAAAACAAAACAGTAATAGGAAAATTATTCATATATACCCTGAATTCTGAAATTATTCTTTCTCCTAGTAAAAGGAATACTTATTTAAGTAAAATTTGTAACTCTGAAGTAAAATCGATATTCAATTCCTACTATAAAATCGATATTCAATTCCTACTGCTAATCCTTGCAATTTTATATAAAATAATTTTTTTCTTGTATCATGCTTTACTTTCTCATAATTTAACTTGAGGTGTTTAATTTCCTCATAATAATTTTATTTTAAACGAAACAAAAATGCATATACGTATATATTTCATAACACTAAGCTTTTCCTTATATAGTATCCACTAAAGTAAATATATATATATATATATATATATATATATATATATATATATATATATATGGATAACCTAAAAACTTAATAGACAGCTGGAGCTGCATAAGATAAAAGTTTGATTTGTGTTTGAATAAATCAAAGAGAATGAAAAAATAATCATCTTCTAAAATATGATCAATGAAATGAATGCATAAAATATAAACCCATCTATTTAAACAATAATTTCATACAAATATTACTTTACATTTGAACACTTAAAATGTATAATGTGAAATTATTAATAAACTATTCATATCGGACAAATGTAGGTTTATAACATTCGATTTAAATTATACTGAAACTCTTCTGTAAATTGTGTTAGTTACATTTTTCCGAATGAGTAAAAAAATAATCGAAATTAATTTCGAAATTAAAATTAAAATCAAAAAATTATTATAGGAATAATTAAGTACTAGAGAACTTTGTGTGTGATAAATATCAATTCTGTTTCCTTAAACAAAAGTTCAATTCTAATAATACAAATATCCCTTCAAATAGAATTTTGTTGATGGGTTCCAGTACTGCTGTTTTGATTGAACCAGATTTATTTATTATAAATGAAAAGAGCTATCAACTATCGAATTGGGGAAAATGAGATTCTGTATCAAATGGTATTTTTAGATTTTTCATTTTAGTCGCTTAAGTTGTTGTTACCAAAATAATGAATTTAAACTACATTTATTTGTTTACTCATTTTTGCAAATACACTGTGCCATTATATTTTTAGTTGTAGGTTCTATTTTCTTTTTAATCATAAAGTGTTTTTTTTTTTTTTTTTTTTTTTTTTGTCCCAGTTGAAATCATGATCACGCCACTTTATTACAATTCTCATTGCTTTAAAATAATGACAATGACGTCAGATAACATTTCATCTACGTCACATCTATTGAGACTTCGTCGTAAATCCGACTTTTCGAAAAATTTGCTGCCTGTTTTCATATCGCATTCTTCCGGAGACAGCAAACAAGGCGAAGTTCACCATAGAATGTCTCAGTGTCGTCGGTGATGAGAAAAAAATCTATGAATTTTACCTGTAATAAAGAAGTATTTTTTAATTATAATTTTTCTCGTTTGTAAAAATTTGCAAAATCATGAAATTTACTTTTAAATAATTAGTTTTCAAATATTTAGCGACTTTGCTTCCCAAAATCGAACACGTTGAAAATAGAACAAAAGAAAAAAGTAAAATAAAAAAAACAAGACAAAACATCCACTTTATGATTAGTTTTAATCAGAAAGGAAGTTTTTTTTAATATAGACATTTTTTATGTAACTTGCACTTGTTGGATGAGGCGTGATATTAGCTTAATTTGGTACACAGATTTTTTAAATTAACGAATTTAAATGAAATGAAAATTTCCTTTTAGCTATTACATTTTTATTAAATTATAATTTGCATTATATAGTGTATAATAATATAAATGAATTAGAAATTTAAAAACAGAGTTAAAAAATAATAAAAAAAATATTTTAGGTGTGTAAAATTTCTCATGTAGCTTCAAGCCTAATTCGGAATAATAATCCCAAGTCAAAATAAAATTCATTTTTAACGTAAATTATGCACTTGTATGTGATATCAAATAAATTTTTTTTTATTCTATTCTGTCACAAAGTATTCCTCAGTTTCAAGAATATTTTATGAGTCACAATTATTTTTTAAAAAAAGGAAGAAAAAGAAAAAAGTAAGAAATTCATTGTCTTTTTTAATTTTTAAAAAAAATTTAATTTGAACTTGGATTTAGATTTGAATTTGGGAAAATTTATAATTTATATACTGTCAAACTTTTATTATCAAAGATTACGAAAGTAATTATTTAAATAAATATATAAATTGCATGTCACACTTTTATTTTATGAAATCTTAATCTAAAATAAATTGTAAGACTTTATGGTTAGATATGGCTGTATTCTCAACAAAACTAAACTCCATGGCACGACAGCCCATGTGGGAAGGCCTACAGTGCCCATAACTGTTTTTATGACCGTGCAAAAGGCTCTGGGTGCAAAATATATGTACCAGTTAGGTGATTAGCCCAACGTAAAACCCCTAGTGTTTAGTTCCCAAGCATGCTTGGTACTCAGTTAATCGACCCACTGAAGGGATGAAAGGCTGAGTCAACCTTACCCAGCCCGAGGATGTGTCATGGGAGCGTGAAACGCTACCACTAAGCCACCGGGCTTCATTCTCAACAAATCTTCTTTAAAATGCATTTCGAAATTAACTTTATGCTATTTGATTCAGTTATTTTTAGCTGCATTCATCTCATTAGAGCTTTATCTGTAGCTTAAAAGATATATCAAATATCGACAAATATTCACGACAGAAAAGGGGTTCGAATCCACGAACAGTTGAATTGAAAGCGAAAATGCTAATTCACATCTGCCACTTTGAAATATCGAAATTAAATTAAAAAAAATGATATGTATTCACAAAATTTAGTCACACAAATCAATAAGATTATGTTACTGAACAAATCATTAAAAATCAAAATGGCTGCAACACCAGATGAAATGATCTGGCTGCGAATTTTCCAACTCCTGATCTTGGCCATCACATCTGAATATCAGAATCATCCACTAGATAGTAATCGTAGCGCGATATAAAAGCTTCCATCTCGCTGAACAATCGCTCACCCCACTTGAATGACTTCCTCCTCCCTTTGATACAATCTCTACCCCCCAGCCAAGCAAACCAATTCATTTATGGCCCCCCTGGTGCAGAGACAAGTAGAGTGTTCTGTTGTCACAATACACCCCCCTTGACAAAGCATACCACGCGCCTTTCGAGACAGTCGTAAAACATGATCTATTAAACAAAGAGGGGGTGGATTAGGAATCAGTCCCGCTCGGTTGGAGATGTTCCCTTCAGCAAATGCATCCCCGCGATTGTCTCTCACTCCCGGATTGAGATTGTTGTTAAACCTCGATGACAATGATAAATTTGGCGAGAACTCTAGGGACTCCCTATGTAAGTTGGCGGAATTAAAACGACATGATGCGACTGGGAGTTAATGAAATATAAAGAAGCACTTTGAATAAGCTGATGGTAATTATGCGGAAGGTCGCCAAAATTCTGGAAAAAGGTAATTTGCCGTGAATGTCAAAGTAACCACTTTGCTCTCAAACAAGCCGAAACTAGAGTTTGTCTTAATTGAAACCCGGTTTATTCGTGCTTTATAATTTGCTATAGAGAATTTGATTTCTATATGAAATTCAAGCAAAATTTGTGGCTTAAGTGAATCTGCCAGGAAATCTCTAAAAATTTTACAATTTTAATGGCAATAATTAATTAAAGCATATCTGTGAAAAAATTATAATTTTGAAGTATTTCATAGAAAATCATTCATAATGTTTACTAGAAATGTATATTAACATAGGTTTCAAATAAAGTATACTCGTATTTACTCGTAAAAATAAGTTAATATGAGTTTACTTGCATACACAAGTAAATTCATAAACTACATATACATTGCATTATTACATGCTTATATGCTTATTCAGATGAATTACTTGCTCATGAAAATGATAGAAATGTTGAGTGGCAATTAATCGATATTACCAAAAATTTCCTATGCAAAATTTCAATCCAATTAAAAAATACTCTGTCTATTCCGTAAGATTTAATTAAATTAAACGATAAAAATGTTTTTAAAAGTAATAAATGTTTAAATAAAGCATTATTAAAATCTTTGCAAAAATGTTTATCTTATATTTCATTGAAATTACTTATTTCTATTGCGCAAAAATTGTATGTAAAAAATATCTGCTTGAAGGGAAAAAATCCTTTGTGGTTTTATTAATCGAACAACGGTCAGTTTTTGTATTCGAGATTTACAATTCAAAATGTGTTTCGAGCCACTTTAGTAGGAATCCAACCCGCGAACAAATGAAATGAAGGCCACAGTGCTAACCATTCGGTTGCGAAAAGATTATTGATGCTCTTTCCGATCAAAAATAGTTTCAAATTATATCATTCTTCATCTTCAGTTAAAAGAAATATAATATATATATATATATATATATATATATATATATATATATATATATATATATATATATATATATATATATATATATATATATATATATATATATATGATACATTATGTTTAATTTATCATTCCATAATTATAACTTTCATCATCTTTTAACGCTATTCATTTTTTAGCAGCAATGAGCTTTCAAAAATGTCATGTAACTATTGTATAGAATCGTAATATCATTCTGGTAAAGTTATTTTGTTCCAAGAATTACAAAACAACTCTTTAAATGTCAAAAACATTGTCTTTATTTTAAATTAATATTAGCAATAATTCATTGATAGGGGACAAAAGGAAATGCACACTAAGAAAACGAAGAATTTTGTAATCATTTAATTTAAATCAGCATATTTTGCATTGGAGAAAATTAAAAGCGTTAAAAACAGACAAATAAATTAACTTCATAAGTGTCAATGTAAGTGGACGGCAATAAATCTTTGTTTTATGAACAAATGAAACAAATTTGAAATACGCAGCAAAAAATTGTTTTCAAAACTCATTAATTTATAATAAAAACAATAAGTAGTAGATAGCTTATGCGGGCGTTTATCAACATTTGTACTCATTGCAGTTCGCAGCTGACTATGTTTATATATTTCGACAAGTTTTTTATTTACTAAATTAATTTTACACACTTGTAATAAATTATATTAAGTACCAACGAAATAAAGCATTTGCTGAATGATAAAAAAAAGAAAAACGGCGGTTACATCAGCTGCATGAATGGCTCATTATATAAATATGAAACACTCAATAAACTTTTATTTTTAAGCGCAGTTACGTCGAGTCAATTTGCACAATGTTTTCATTGAAGAATAGCAAAAACGACTTTCTCGAAGTAAAATATCTAATTATCATATGACTTCTCTTTCAAAATAATAGTAGATGTGATTTATTGAGAGTAGTAATGTCTCTTTCTTTAAATATTAGGAATTATTTTAAGCTTTATCAAATCATTTATGAACTATGGTATCAAATCCTTAATAAAATATCTGTTAGCCTTGAGATTTATCGCATTATCACAAGCTTATTATTAGCATAGGTATTATAGAATAACCCCAATATTTTTTTTTATATAATTTTGAGAAACAGTTATATTTACACAGATGTTCCCTATTTTTAGTAAAATATGACTCCTGAATTTGATCCCAATCTGTGTTAAGCAACAGAGATGAATAACTACTATTTTTTTAACTTTTATATGGACGCTGTCCATGGAAGTAATTGGGAGTTTTCTGTGAATATATATATATTTCTGTGAATATATATATATATATATATATATATATATATATATATATATATATATATATATATATATATATATATATATATATATATATATATATATATATGTGTGTGTGTGTGTGTGTGTGTGTGTGTATATGTGTGTGTTTATTATATGTTAAAAATCCTCTGGGAAAGTTAAAACCAGCGATTGTTTAAATGTCCTACAAGCATCTTTGGCTGTCAAAGTCAGATACTAGAAATAAAACAAAATATGATATTAAGTCAACTCTTCATATATTTTACCTTTAAATTACTGCAGTTTTCACTCTTCTTAGAAGAAGGTGTACGAATTAATTAATAAAATGTATAATGTATGTTTTTCTCTAAAAAATAGAGAATAAAAATTACTGTATTCATTTTCTTCATAAAATACAGTTAACGAATAATAGATTAATTGTCTAATCTTTACACTTATTTTTAAGGAAAAAATACTTTTAATAAGAATAACTGTGTTTTTTAAAAATTATTTATAACTCTAATTTTAATAGATAATTTTTGTAGTCAATACTGTTTTTTCTCTGAAATTTTGAATTTTTACAAACTTTTTTTTTTATTTCTGATACGTTTATGAAATGAATGTTTTGCTTTGAGTGAGGGCCGAAAATATCAAAGACTCACAATTATAAGTCATCAACCTGTCTCAAGCACTTTCATGACATTTTTGATGATATGTCATGTGCATAATCTTACACCCACATTTGTGATTGTTCGATCACATTACAACATTTTATGGTAGTATTGTTTGTGTTCTGGAATCAGCAGACACTGCAATCATCCTTTTCATGGGGCTTGTAGTATTGACTAAACTGTCAGAGCAGTGTTTTGAAAAGAATTTGTTTTGGATTTGGAACCATTCCCAGTAATGTTTTGAAGGAATTAGTTACCTATAATCACTTTCAGAATATAGAGACTATTTCGATTAGAATTTATAATTTAAAATGGATTCTAGAGTACTGCAAACATCTACATTACTGGCCATTAAAATTGCTACACCACAAAGCGGCACACCACACACGTGAAATTTGCATGACAGGTAGAACTTGCTATGATATGGAAATGATTAGATTTTCAGCGCATTCATACAAAGCTGGCGACAGTAGCGACATCTACAATGTGTATAAAACCAGAGATTTGACAACAGTTTTCTCATACTCAGTTTCCGTTTCAACGTTGTTTTCGGCGAAGGAAGTTGTTGTAATGCCTCGTGTAAGAAGAAGAAATGCCTATCAGCACCTGTCTGACTTTGATCGAGGAAGGATTATAGCCTACCGGGATTGCGGTTTATCGTACAGCAATATTGCTGCTCGCGTCGGTCGAGACCCCATGACTGTTAGCGGAATATGGAATCGATGGGTTCAGGACAATCATATAATATGGAACGTCATGCAGGATCTCAGCGACCCGCCATCACTAACAGCAGAGAAGACAGACATCTTATCCGCATGGTCACAAGGGATCGTACAGCCACGTCACGAACCCTGAGTCGAGAAATGGAGTCATTTGCAAGGCAACAAGTTTCTGCTCGAACAGTTCGACGACGTTTGCAGCAGCATGGATTGTCTGCACGAAGACTATGGCTTCGGCTACCATTGACGCTGCGTCAAAGACAGAAGCGCTATCAATGGTGTGATCAGCGATGAACCTGGAAGCGGAAATGGCATCACGTCATCTTTACAGATGAATCTCGGTTCTGTATACAGAACCATGATGGCCGCATTCGTGTTTGGATGCATCGTGGAGAATGCGCATTTCCAGCTTGCATTGGACATCACTATACTGGCCCATCTGCTGGAGTGATGGTATGGGGTGCCATTAGATACATGTTTCGATCACCTCTTGTTCGCATTACCGGCACTTTGAACAGCAACTGTTACATTTCCGATGTGTTAAGGCCCGTGGCTCTGCCCTATCTTCGAGGCCTCTCTAATGCTTTGTTTCAACAGGATAATGCACGACCGCATGTTGCCTGTACTGTTCTGAGCTTCCTTGATACAGAACAGGTTTGACTGTTACCCTGGCCAGCACGTTCTCCTGATCTGTCACCAATTGAGAACGTGTGGTCAATGGTTGCCGAGCGATTGGCACGCCATCGCTCACCATCCACTACTGTCGATGAACTGTGGCATAGTGTTGAAGCTGCATGGACTGAGATCCCCGCACATGCCATACAATCTCTGTTTGACTCCATGCCTAGGCGGATAAATGCTGTTATTGCAGCCAGAGGTGGCTGCTCTGGGTACTGATTTTTCAAGATCTATACATCCTAATTTCCTATAAATCTAATTACTTGTTCTTTCCTATATTGTATGTGTCCATTAAATATCGTTCTGTTATTTGCATTCCTTCTTGGTGAAGCAATTTTAATGACCAGTAGTGTACATCCGGGGAGGGAATCAAATCCTTGTGATTTGTGAACTGGTCAAATAATTAATCATTCAATTTTCATCTTATGCTGGTTAGGAAAATATAGATCAATGATATCACCTGATATTTATTTTTAAAAGGTAACATGTCTGTGGTGATATCACCACAGCCCTCAGAAGCTAATTTACAAATAATATCTATGGAAGATTTTAATTATAAATGAAAATTTTATTTATTTACATTGATGGCATCAAATAACTTTTTACTAAATTCTCGAAATCATCGATTTTTCAAACTGTCTTGTTTAAGAATGCAAGAATTGAAAGAAATTTGCTTACACTGTTATTAGTCACGATAGTAGGTTAGATTATTTTTGCATGTTACGTACAGAACAAAAACAAATAAGCAAAATTTTGAAGTAGCTATTATACAAAGATCACGAACAATTTTATCCTGATTTCATAAAAACGTATGTATTAATTTCATAATTAGGTCTTATTCATTCAACGTTAATTTTTTTAATAATATTTATGAAAATTACTTGAAGTTGGAAAGAAAAATTGTAAGTAAAAAGTAAGTGTAAGAAAAAAATTAAAAAATTATTAACAAAAAGAAAACAAAACAATATCTACAATTTCCGATTTTATAGCCCGTAACGAGATATAATGTCTGTATTGCAGAAAATATACATCAAATCTTGGTTATTCGATCATAAAGAATGTGCCTGGTTCTTATAAAACTCTTTTTATGTTTTCAAACTTTTATAGATATTTTCAGTATACTCTACATCTGAGGAAATTATATTGAATAAATTTCACACAGACATGATAAACATCTTTTCAACATTTTTTAACAGCAATGTGTTATTAAAAGTTAACATTTATTTACCAACCACAACAAATATTTTTTCATATGACGACGATTTTTGTTCTAGTGGCATTTTTCAAAAGTATAATATATGCAACCAGTGAGGGAAAAAGAGAATTCCAAGTTTTGTATTTTTGTTTTGACCATTAAAATATATTCATTAGAAAGTTTTTTAGTCTTAAATCTGTAAAACTTTTCATTCTGTTATAAATATGAGTAATTAGAAAATTCTGTATTTTATATCTTTTCTTTTTCTTTTTTTATTAACATTTATCTTGAACTACATCTTGGATACATTAACACACTAAACAAATAAGAATTTTTTATCAGTTGTTACTAAAATAAGAAAATTTTATTTGCTTAAGTATCTTTAATATATTTGTTTTTTTAAAAATTAGGGAAAATTTTTTATTTTTCTGTTTTCATTTGGAACTTATTAACTATGTATGGAATTCCTATTACTATTCATAGATGGCAGCACCTACTAGTTGATTCGAACTTTTCCCTAATTAATTTAGGACCGGCAGAAAAGAAGAGATCGGATTCATAGTCGCTAACGCCCTAATCTTATTTTGTAAACTACCTTTATTTGTATAATTATGCACGGTTAATTAAATTATTTGTTAACTTGTGTTCCTAAGTAGTCGGGGATCTAAGTTTATATAGTAATCATTTAAATTATAATTCTAATATTCGGTAACTATTACTATATGCCAGTGATTTTATTAAAAAAATAATAATATAAGGAAATCACTTTCTTTGATATAAAAATAAGCATTTCTTAGGTTTAATTGAAAAGCAAAATACATAATTTATTAGAAGCAAAACATATGAAATTTACATTTTTAAAATAAAATAATATGGTTAATCTGACGGCCTAAAAATCTCCATACTTTTAAATATTAATACATTGCTTTGTCTTTGAAAGGTGGGAATCTAAATAATTAAATATTATTTAAAAAAATATTTTTTAATTAAAATAAAATCTTGTCAGATTATCATAATTCAAATTTTCAATGGAATTTTATTGACTGGAATAATTTTTCCAAAATAAAGTTTAAAATCCCAAACTTAAAACTTTTTTAGTAGTTCATTTGTTGATTCATCGATAGATGACGCCACATTTTTGTATGCTCTTAAATTATTCATAAAGTAATTTAGCACGAGGAATAACTAATTATTTTTCCAAAAATATGAATTTAACAATTGAACAAAATTCTATAAATATTTAACGTCTTGTGAGCGAGCAGATTTAGTAATATTAATTACATAATTATTTGATTTTGAGAATTATCAAAAAATGTATGTGTTGAATAAGAAGCAGTTGACGAATTAATAAATGATACAACGAATTGTCCATATACCTCAAATTTAATGAAAATGGCAGAAAAAGAGAGACAATTATGTTAAATAATGTGGTTGAAATTTGAAGCCATTGCCATTGATTTTTTTTTTTTTTTTTTTTGTATAATGATATTTTTTCACATCTAATTCTAGATTTCATAAGTGTATTCTTGAAGTAGGGAAATAGATAGTAAATTATTAATCAAAATTATTTCAGTGATATATTACCTTATCAGCTATATGTAACTAAATTGCAAAAAATAAATAAATAAATAAATAAATAAAATAAATAAATAAATAAAATAAAAATAAAAAATTGATATCCGATTCCTCATTATGGACATATATTTTCATTCAGGTGAAGTTTATTCAAATAGCTGTATATATATATATACAGAATGTCTAACATTTAAAAAGTAAATTAATTAAAAATTTAAAAGCATTTTATATAATTAGACTAGTAGCGGTTTAGACGTACAAAGTTATTTACATTTAATAGTAAATGCCACATTTATCTATTTTTTTTCTTTTTTCTTTTTTTTACAAAATATCTCACTATTATGCACAAATTAATTTACAAAAATGTAAAATGCTTATAACTTGAAAAATAATCATTTATACTTAAAAATAGCCAATTTAATTTTTTATTTCAGATGATGACTGTATCAACTGAACTATATCGAAAAAGACGAAAATGATATTTCTAAGTTAGCCAAATACGTGAAACCTACTGTGGGTGTGATACTAAGAATACAAACATTCTCATTAATACTTTTGCAATCAACCAAGTAACTAAGATTAAGCGGAAAAGTTAATAAAAAGATTTTTTATGTATTATATGAGAGCAGTGACACTAAATCGCTTCTTCCAAACATTATTAAGTTAACATTATTATTTAATTTAATAAACACTTTTTTCATGGGAAATAAAATAAAAAGATCTACTACAAAAATTTAATAAAGTTTCGTGACAGATTTGAACAGTTTTAAAGAAAAAAGGCAAGAGATTCAAATTAGAGAAATTCAATCGAAATTCGAAACTGGATCCAGAAACATCACATTTGCTCCAGTCATTAGTCAAATTTTAGATGCTGTCATTTTCTGAGAATTAAAAATAATTTCCATTCACAAAATTACTAAACTTCCTCTTATTTCTGATGCTAATATTTTCAGCAAATAACTCTCATCCCACCCCCTCATACGAACTATATATACAAAGCCGATGACCACAAGTATTGCTATGTCTATCCCTCTCAAGCGATCACAGTAAAAGGACCCGAACTAGAGTGAAGAGGGAGGAAAAGAAAAGAGATTTTAACAAAACTTGCCTGTCCCCACTCCATTAGTCGATTAAGTTTGTTATAGAACGTTTGTCCCCCCCCCCTCCATACTTTGCCTGCAGTCAATTTAAAGAGGGAAATTTTGGCGGGGAGTATGACAGATTTGAAGATGAAAACGGATAGGAAGGGACGTCTTTTGTTCAAGCAATATATTATTATTGAGGGAAAGAGGGGTTTGAGAAAATGTAATAAATTATTAGATAATATAATTTATAAGGAACGATAAAATTACATCAAGGCATTTGTTTAGATTTGTCGATACATTTAATCATTTTTTTTCCTTTATGGAGTTTAATTCACTTTAATTCCTCATGCTACATGCATATGCACACGGACATAAATGTAGAAGCAAGAGTAAATGAGAAAAGTCAACCTTTGATGTGTAGAAGAATTCCTGAAATTGCCTCAATAAAAAACAAATTATTTTATGACTTTTTTTAAATTAATAAATATCCGAATTCGGGAGGTTTTTGTCTATTCTCTAAATTTCTTTCTTTCATGAATTTTAACAGTGTATTATAGTATTGAAAAATAGCAGACTGACGTCGGAGTGGTTAGCGCCCCTAACTGCGAAGCAGTAGATCTCGGGTTCGAATTCTGGTTCGAACATGTGTTTCTTTTTCCTTTCACTTTCAGGGGGACGATGAGAAACCCACTGGGTGCCCCTCTGTATAAGATGACATCACATTCACCCCTTATAGCGATGAATATGTATATCCCAATATATATATATATATATATATATATATATATATATATATATATATATATATATATATATATATATATATATATATATATATATATATATATGTATGTATATATATATATGTATGTATATATATATATATATATATATATATATATATATATATATATATATATATATATATATATATATATATATATATATGTATATATATATATATATATATGTATATATATATATATATATATATATATATATATATATATATATATATATATATATATATATATATATATATATATATATATATATATATATATTAAAAGCATCGAAAGTTTTGTGTCATCATATGAAACGTTTTCATAACTTTTATATATAGTGATCATCCTAATATTCCTTCAAATACTGCATCATTTTTTTCCCTTATCAACATTTAGGAGTTAAACATATATTATTTCAGTACTAAAGTTTATATTTTTTCCTGCACAATCTCACACAATTTTTACCTATTTAGAACAATCGAGAACTTATTTAGTGATTATTTTACTGTAGTACACTCTGTATATAGTATTCAGTGTTATATGCGATATTATTCGGGCGAGTCCTCCCCCCCCCTCATCATGTGATGCACGTATATCAATATGCGATACATTGTATGTATCTCATGTTGATACATTAACAACCTACAGTTAAATCTTTAATATACTTTTTCATGTTATTTATGCATATAATTCAATAACAGACAGATAAATTCATGTAGGATTTGAAATGATATATGGACCATATTAAAGCTTATCAGAATTGGCGATTGAAATATTCACATACCAACGAAGAAATATTATTTTGTTTTACAAAATACTTTTATATATATGCCATATACAAACAAACATTTTCACGCCTATGCAGCTTGAAAACTTATAATCCTTTGTTTTAACATTTTTACAGTTAACCAAAATTAGTAAAATGTTCCCGCATGCGAATGACATAACTTTTGTTACAGTAATTATACTTATGCACAATGATTTACTAATCGGAAAATTTTTTGTCTAATTTCTGGGAAAACTCCCCAACACCTACCTAAAAAAAGATATATGCAGGGAAAAACTTTTTATTGTTTTACTAAGGCTGGAACTGATTCAGGATTTTTAAGGCCAAAGAGTCTTTCAACCAAACATTGTGTTCCATCACTTTTTCCTACTTGCCATTTTTTCAACCATTTAAAAATATTTAGATTGCAGAAAATTTCTTTCAGCGAAAGATTTCGCACAATATAGATTTTACAGTGGCAGAACAGATTGATCCATCTTTTGCACCTTTTCCATTTTTATACTGAGATTGAAGGTGGATTATTTTTCTACTTTTGCGACACTCGTTCATAAGTTGCATTCCAGCAACTGTTGACAACGAGACGTACATGCCAACAACAAAAGTGCCAAATGGATATTAAACTTTTGCTGTTGGCATGTATGTTTTCCGTGGGGAATGCTGGGAGCTTGGAACAACCGAATACGGAATCTTGAATCTTGGGGAATCTTGAGACAACCGAATACGGCTCTATCTGAAAAAAGTCCAGTAGCTTTGCCCATCTGCAGTAGCGAAATGTCCTATCATTTATCGAACCACGATGTAAAAGGAAATAGTTTCCCGTCGCCCACATACGCAATATATTTTTCGTTTAGCTTTCCTTTAATGTGTAAAAACCATACGGGTGAATTTGAAATAAATGATAATCAATTGAATATCCGACATTCGCATTAACCCGCCATTTGCTTCTATAAATATTTAGGGTGTCCCTTAATGAAAAAAAAAAGCAATTTTTTTTCGTTTTTTCGGGTGTGTTTGTTAGGAAAAAAAGCACCAAAAAACTATGTAATGGTACGAAATTAAAAAAAACATTAATTTTTTATAAACAAATGTTTATTACCATATCCATCATTATCCAACCTGGTACCAAATTGGCGAGAAACTAATGAGACCCTAAAGTAGAGGCCATTCGAATTTTACTTATTACTTGTCGAAAATATGTCATTTGTTATGGAAAATTCACTTTTTCCTAAATTAAATATATTTCGCGAAGGTTTCAATTTAACCTACAGCTTCGGAAAACATGATTATTTGCAAAGAATTTGAAAATGCATTAAAAAGTAGCTATTAATATTCACGCATTGTATTTATAAATAATGGAAAAATATTTATATAAACTATTAAATAGTTGACAAGTTTAATAGAATTATGCAAACGGTTTTTTGATGTTCAACCATGATCGAGGAGCTGCTAAGAAAATAGATAAAAAAAGAGCCTTATTTTTAAAAATAACTTGAAAAATAATCAAAAGAAAGTTTTTTCAAGGATTCAGTTAGCAGAGAAAAGTAATACAATTTTGGAGCTCACAGTTTAAATAATAGACGAAGAATACAGAGAGGGCTTTGAAATCCGGTATTATGACCGGATAGGTTTTTCATGGATAGTGGCCCTTATTCACAAGAAGCAAGGGAGGAAACCAGGAAAATTCACAAACTAATGTGAATCCCGAAAGTAGAAACACAACACCCATCTCTAGTTGAAGAACAGCATTTGAGAATCTCAGTTTATTTCACTCTGAAGAGAATGATTTTATTAGACGATGATAAAAGGAAGGTTAAATTCAGAGGGGGCATTATTTTGGTAGGATCCTAGAAGAATTCACACCCTTAGCGACAAACTAAAAAAAAGTGCCAAGCCAGAACAAAATTCCAGAAATAGTTTGGGTTACCAAATCTAGTGTATCAAAGTAGGCTTATCAAGATTGGCGCACGCCACAATTATCGCCAAACAAAATCATTCGTGCCAAGGGTGTGGGCTCTGCAAGGATCCAACCCATTATTTCATATCAAGCCTCAAAGTATTACAAGTTCATACTTGCCACACCTGTAACAGAAAACGGAGAAAAATTGTATTTGAAAATCAATTTTCTATAACACTTACCAAATAAGAGATGAGATGAAATAAAGATGCGTCAGCTATTTTTTCGTTTTTCATTCGTCAAGAATTTTTTATCTAAGAAATTTTGATTTGAATAGGACTCAAAAACGGTAACGTATAAAAAATTACTCATGTACTTATAAATTAATGTTTCATTATTCTGAAAATGTCAGAACATTTATAAGTATAATTTTGTACTAATTTCTTAATTAGTAATTTGATTAAAATTTTTAAATAGCTTGTGAAATATTTAATTCATTTGAAATAGCAATAATAAAGTAATTTATAGGAATTGTGATGTATCGAAGAATCAGAAAACTGCAATCCGTTGTAATGTCTTTGGAACTGCTCAGTACAAATAAGTAAATCATTATTTAGTAAGAACTGGAACCAAATTTTATGTGTTCTTTTGTTTCATATATATTATTAATTTTTTAAAGTACTAATTATTTTATGATTTAAAAATACGATTTCAATATAATACATTTTTTTATTTGAAACTCTAAGTTAATACTTTAATGAATTAAGAATGTGATAAATTTTAAATACGATTGATTAACATATTTAATCGATATTGTACACTATGCCAAGATATTATAAAAGGAATGGAATAGCTGCATTTCACTCAAAACGTTTGTATTTCATAGAATGTCCACTTTTCACATATAAGTAACATATTTGTAACTTAATGTGTATTGATATCCAGTCACATACACTGAATTTTTACTTCAAAGTTAACAATAGGTAAGCATTTTAAATGAAGTTAGATTTTATACCTCATTAGAGAAAATGAACCTAAAAATTTTTAAAAGAATGTTTATTTCCTGCTCTATAAGTTATTGATAAAATAACATTAAAAATGGCTTTAAATAGTATTAGTCTCCCACATTTGTTCATTATTGTAATTTATAAATATTATTGCAGTTCAGACTATATATATGCATGTATGATATAGTTGGAATGTTTATAAAATGATTTTAAAATTGGTATTTCTATGATTAATTATTTTTTCGGTCTCAATAATACAAAGGAGATATTTTCTTAATCTACAAATTGATTTAGATTGAAGAATAAATTCATTTAATTAAATTTATAAGATTAATTTTTGTAAAACGTTATTTTCATTGAAATGAAAATTCTGAAAAATTGAAAGTTAGTTAACATAAATATAGAAAACAAAATTTTAATTAATCTTTACACTTTTTAAAGAAAACACATTCTGTTCTACATGTGATAAATTTTCTTCTTTAATTCGCCAAGTTAAAGATTAAGTTAATTACCAAACAGCAAATATGTTTAAAATTTATTACCTTTAAAATGTGAACGTATTTAAAATTAGTTTTTTTAAGTTTTAATTAAATTTGTGACTATTATTTTGGAAAAGCTTTTGTTGTTAAATAATTAACTGAAGATATTTGTGATGAGAAGAAATACAAATTACTTCATAAAACTTGATAAAAACTTTAGAAAAATAACTGAATGAAAATCGCAAATGGCTTTAAAATTGACACTCATTTAATGTAAAAATATTGATGCACACCAATAAAGAAATAAAATGAACAAATATTATAGAAAATCATTTATTGAAGTCATTGTTTAATTATCTAGAAGTTACAATAGAAACCACATTTTATACTGTTACATGCTGTTTAAAAAATAAAACTCAGATCAAATATATTTCAAAATTGCATAGTTTATTATTATAGGAATTAACATATAATTACAACATTAAAGAATAATCATTGATTAATGTGAATGAATTTTACTTAAAGTCATTCAGTCAGTCTATTAACATCAGCAAGTCATACAAAATATTTGATAAAGATATACAAAAGTAATCTCAAATCACACACATTTTAAAAATACAACCAAACTTTGTACTTGGAAAATGTTTGCGAATAGACAAAAATATACAAAAATCTTTTAAAAGAAATTATTCAGAACAAGGCTGAAAAGTTCATCATCGAAAATGATTAAAACTCTCAGAATTTCACTTTAAATACATCTTTAAATTTCAAAAGTTAAGGAAACATTTTCATTAGTACTGCTTTTAACTTAAGCACACTTCCTTAAGAAAGTAAAAGGAAACAAACAGTGTTGATTGGCATCATATATATGTAATTTCTATAGATATAAACATTAGAAATAAGTAAATTTAAATCATGTTATATAAAACTTATTTCTCAATGTAATTCATCTACTCAAAAATTTACACAATTTATTTGGAAAACTGTACAGTTTGTAAGATTTTAAATTAGAAACTTAAACTGACTATTTTCTGGAATTAGATAAGCAAAATAAAAATGTAATTTAAAAGTGAATTAAATCAAATATGATTCTATAATGTAAGAGAAGTACTTTTTGATATCAAGAGATCATTTTATGAATGGACTTAGATTTAAACATAGGCTTTAATTTTTATCAGTAAATTCATAAAAATTAGATATGTGATTAAAACCATTTGAAATCAAACATGCCTTTTTATCCACTTTCTATTTAAAAAGTATACTTTTATGAACTGAAATTTAAGATTTTATTAGAATATAACAAATTGTATAAGAATTTCATCAATTACTTTGACAAACTTTCACATTAAAATGAAATTAAAAAAAAGAATATTTGAAACTCTTAAATGTTTGATCAAATTAAACGAAGTACACTTTACATATAGGAAACATTCAATCTGGAAAAAAATATAATCAGATATGACATTGAGCTGACCATCTCCCTATGTACTGACATACATAAACCAAAAACCAAGTACATTATCATGAGACAAAAATGTGTCTAATATTTTAATTATGAACGAAGATTATGCACTTTTGAGTAGTTGGCGCACCATATATTGTAAAATGCCTCCATTGTGAAAATATGTTAATTCAACTTCAGTATCAAATCTGACAATGACTTCAAATTGACGACCATCATCAAGCTGAAATAAAAAAAATTAAGGGTCTACAAAAAATTGGAATTAAAAATAATGATTTTCATTAAAAAATAACTATTTTATATAAATTTCTAAAATTTTAATGTCAAACTAATTTCTAATATGAAGATATACTGAATCTTCTAATACTTAAAGCAACATATATAATTAAATATATTTAGTTAAATATCTAAAATAAAAATGTATACATACATAAGCATATTTTAAATAATAAAACAATGAAAATAGTATTTTTTACAATCAGATAATATTTAAATATTTGTCACCCCAGTACAAACTTAAATTCATATATACAGTGATTTTAAGTTTTAGTCTAGTATGGTTCTATATAATTTTTATTATCACCATATTTATCATTCATTTAGAATAGTTGTGCGTTATTTTCAACTTTATTTTTCTGCTATGTCTTACCAGCATACTCCTATACCATTTTACTTTGCCGATATGGCAATTCATGATTGATTTATTAATTTACTGTATACGCATGCCAGTTCGTCAAAGGGGAAGTATCCCAGGTGTTTTAAAAGCACCGGACTCAAAAATCAAACTCTGGTGTCTGATGGTTTTGGTTGGAAACTTTTATGTTCATCGGTATTATAATTTTACTTATTTTTGTTAGTAATGAATTATTTAATTGGAATATCTTTATCTATTCTCAAATTTTAAACTTAATTTATGTTATGTAATTATTATATATTTAGTATCAATAAATAAAAGTTACTACTTTTAAGCTAGCTTAATTATTGGCATGTTATTAGTTTCTTATTTATTAAAGGTTCTATTAATAGAACGAAATACTTTAGGTATTTAAACTAATAGCTAGCATTTCTTTAACTGCATTAAAATTTAATATTTGCAGCTCTGCTTATCATGGTAATTATTTTGGCACTTAGCCTAATGGTGGGTATTGGTAAAATGACATCTGCCCACAGATACTTAAAAGTAGTACAGACTGACAGTATTTCGTATTGCGCATGCTTTTCACATTTATATGTTAGAATTACTTTCACATTTATCTTCATGCAACAACTTGTTTAAAAGCACAAAAGCATTTAAGTTTTTCCTCATTTATGAGTAATTTTTCATTTGCACAAAACAAAATTTTGTGTTAGTTAACTATAAAGTAACCTTATATTTTCCCCTAACTTCCTAAAAATTGCCTTATTTCCCATTTTTTCTAAATCACCATTACATTTACATTTCTAATCATTTTGCAGAAAGATGAAAAAAAATTAAAAATCCCTTGCATTTTTTAAAAATTGTTGTGAAGTAACTTTCATAATATGGAAATATATCAAACATTATGACAACCTAACTATTTAAATTTCTTCCACATAATATCATAATAAAGTCACACAATTAAGTCATATCCAAAAATAACACACAAGAACTTAACTCACATGAAATCAGACAGCTTTCAGATATATGATGCAAAATTCTGCATTTTTTCTTCAACACCAACTTAAATTTGGAGAGGTTTTCTTTAAAAGCTGTGATTTCATTTTAAAAAACTAGTAATGACATTTGCAAAGAAAATCTTTAGAAAAATTAAATACTGGAAATTGGTTTTAGATTGCCATAGCAAATGTCAAATTACAGATAAAAAATACATTTAATGAATGGATAAAATAATTTTATCATGAATTCAAAAATAAATAAATTTTCATTATTTGTTTTTTTTTCTATTTTTTATAACTAAAATTTGAGGCCATTTATCTATTACCAAATTGTATAAATCCATTACAATTAGACACAATGATAAAATTTTTTAATTAACCAGTCAAATGAGTAATAGATATTAGATCTGATTATTTTTTGATGCTGATGAGAAGACAGAAAAATTATAATGAAGGATAATACAAATTTTGATAAAACAATAGAAATTAATGACAAATTTTCTAGAGATAAAATAAAACTACATTAATACTAAATGAATTAATAAAGGTAATAAATCCAAATAACACCTCAAAACAGAAAATTTTTATTAATACAAAAAAGCAATTACTACATTAGTCACTATTAACCAATCCTTGTGCAAACTGAATAAATTAAATAAGAATAAAAGAAAATAGACCAAATAATTAGAAAAAAGGTAAATAAAGATGTACTTGTTCCACTAAATGATGATTTTAACTATGTTTTTCTTTGTGTTGTTCCTTCAGTTGCTTATCATCGATGTTTAACTTTAGTGACATGTATCTTTAACAAATACAAAAACGGATGAAAGAAATTTTCCTCACAAAATAATTTTAAAATGTTTTAGTAGTAATAAGGAGCATATTTTAAATAATTCAGATAAGCTACTAAGAAGAACTACAAACATTTTATTTTACTGCCATGTCAGTTAAAAATAATTTACATTATTAATAATTACCCACATTAAGTTTGTCTATATTAAAAAAATGTGTAATGAAACACAATGAATTAAACATCTGTAGAAAAAAATAGCACTCTGATCTTCAGTTGTAATAGTTATAAAACTAAATACAAAACTCTATATACAATAAAATATTAAATATTATAAAAGTGTGAAACTAAATATCAAAATAATTTGGAAAAATCATGCAATAGAAAGAAAAACAAAATTATCTAATGAACATAAATCAACATAGCATTCTTTGAAACTTACGTATTATCCTGTCAATTATATCCGCAAAAAAATATTTGACATTTATAATGATATGAATATATGTGATAGACCACATAAATTGAAAATAAAGCTTTTATTTATTTGTTAAAATGAATATAATAGTAAACTGTTCTGCACTTCCTTCATATTTTGAAAAAAAATATTAAAACTCTTATAATGTTTGCATTTCCTATATGGTGAAAAAGATAGATAGGATAATATATAAGCATCCATTTTTTAAATCCCCATTGAAAAGAAAATTTGTAATATTCATACACTGAAATTATGAATTCGATTTTTAACAATTCATTTTAAATGAGATAGATCTCAATTTTATTTTCAAAGTTAAATATTATAATTGTAAACTGCATAGACAGAAAATTACTTACATGCACTGTAGTTTTTTGGCCAGGTTTAAGATCCTTGGGAATGACAATTGAGTATTTTTCATAGCCTGTCAAGCCAAGAGTTTCAGCATTTTGTCCAGGAAGATATTGCAAAGGAATTAAACCCATTCCAACCAAGTTGCTGCGATGAATCCGTTCAAAACTTTCTGCTATAACAGCACGAACACCCTAGAAAAAAATTTACAAATATACTGCATCTTATACAAAAAATTTTTTTTATATAAAATAATTATTACCTACAAATAGCCAAATAATATACTGATTATCATGCTAAGCCATTAAGAAAATAATTTATTTTCTAAATAAATTTGTTAAATATTTTAAAAGTATGAATTAAAAATCAAGTAGCATAAAATGAGTATTTGGGCGACAGAAATTTTTGTTTCAATACTAATAATATATATCATGTACGATAAAATAAATTTACTAATCACTTTTCTTGAAGCTAAAGAAATAATTGATAAGGTAGAAATAATCAACTATGCAACAGAAAAATATATCAAAAACAAGCTCTTTTATCTTTTAAAAATATTTTGTTAGTATATCTAAAATTAATGTTAAGAATAAAATTGTTTGTTTTCAACAAGATAATTAAACCAAAAGCCCCATTTTGTCCATTAAAAGGAAATTAAACACTGTACAAACTGTAAACATAATAAGCTATGAATATGTAACTTTTTTATCAGACTTTTTTAATATATCAAAAACAATGTGTTGTGACTCATGTCTATATTATCCCAATCACGTGATGATTCATTATGAAAAAAATTATTATGCTTCCCTTCACAAGTTGTGTTTTGCAAGAACTTAAATAGAAAAAAAAATGAATGAAAGATACTTTTCTAACGTATTCCCATATGCACTTTTATACTCAACTTTGGCTTTTTCTTTATAATAAAACTTAAAATTTAAAAGCAATAAAAAACTATTTAAAAGTCACTAAATTAAAAAAAAACACATCTTAATTTAAGATATTACTACAAGTATTTTTAATCATAAGCATGTTTGGGAAGTAATTCCTTATTTTCAAACACGCTGCCTGCATGCTCTCAAGTAAATAAAATACAACTTCAAAGAAAATAAACTCTGATTTACAAATCACAAATAAGTCTAACAAAAAACTACAAAAATGTCATAATCTTACCACCGATATCATTTAATTCTTCAGATTGCAAAATATATTCACATACATTTATTCTTACATATCTAATTGGATTTGATAAAATAAAGCTTGCATTGTTTGTTGTTCAACGGTCACTTTTTGCACATGAGGAGACCTAGTTTTAAGTGAATTAAACTAATATCTTAGCCCAAGGTTGCTTCAACAGTTTATGGATTTGAATCTCAAGGCCAGAGCACAAACCATTCAGCTGCTAGCAGTTTTGACAGAATAAGTTTCAATAACAATATTATTTATAAGGTTTGGTTTGTTTTGTCGCTCAATGGTAATTTTTTGCACACGAGAGCTAATTAGACAGGAACCTACAGTTTAATGCGGATTCAGAACCACTACAAATATACATGCCACAGGTGGGATTCGAACCCATGAACTGTTGAACTGAAGGCAAGAGCGCTAACCATTCCACTGCCAGCTCTGCATATTATTGATAAGGAAAGGAAGTTTCTGCATTATGTAAAAGCTTTTAGATATAAAAAAGTATTAAATACGGTAATTTACAGAAATTATTTTTAGACAAAAATAATTAGAACATAATCAATAATTATAAAAATAATTTACATATCTTGATTACATTTTATAACAAAAAAATTTAAAGGTTAAATTATATAGAAATAAATCTAGTTATTTATATTGAAAACCTGCTAAGTCACCAAAGATAAATTTCTAAGTGTTAAATTATAAAATGCTCACCTATGTCTTAATCCCTATTTTAGAGTAAAAATAACTAAAACTAAAAATTAAATCTAAAAATTTTATTTAATTTTTCAAATAACTTATGAAATAAGAGTACAATTTATATAATAAATTACCATTTTTTCCTGTACATAATTTGCAGCAGCCTATTATCTGCAAGTTCCTTTATTCGAGCAAAAGAAAAAAGCGTCTATTATCTGCAGCGGCGTATAATCCGCAGCAATTTTTAAAACGAATAGTTGAGATTTTACACTGCTGATAATTTGGTGTCAAATAAAATAAACACATTCATTATAATTAAAAATATAATAATTTCTACAAAAAAAAGCATTTATAAAGATCTGTCTGAATCCACCTCAACCCAAAGTGCGATTAACTGAGATGAAAGCTTGATATTAATCAATGTCCGAGAAGATTCTAGCAAAACTTAATCGATTTTTAGATTTTAATATCTTTCAAAACGAGGTTTAGAAATATTTTTAAAATAAATCATATTTATTTCATTAATAGTTAAATAAAAGAAATGGATTACTGCACTTAGAATAAATTTTTTTCTTTCGTACCGAGCAAGTTTTGTTTTTTACCTTACATTACATGTTTGTTGACATTTTTTTCATTTACCTTCCCTACAGCTTTCAATTTAAAATTTACTCTGTAAATTAATAATTTGCACTTTCCTTTGACAATATATTAATTTGAATGTTTTCAGAGCATAACAAATCGTGTCAAAACAGAATGCAAAATGACGTTAACGAATTGCAACTTTAATAACAGTTTAGAAGAACTGAATTCGTTTTTAAACGTAATTGGACAACGCTGATTACAGTTAAAATAAGTCAACTGAATATTGGCGCCATCTGTTATTTATTTTATGAAACAAAAACGGTGTTCTTTTTTCAAAACTTTACTGTAAGTTTTTTTGATGAAAAATATTTTTTGTCAGATTATCCGCAACGGCGTAATATGCACAATGAAATTCGGAACTTTTTAACACATAATTTGCGGATTATATACAGGAAAATACGGTACTATAAAATCTAAAGCATTTATAGAAATGCATATTTTAAAATTTAGACAAATAAAGTAATGTGTAATTTACTAACCAAAAGATAAGGTCCTTTAGCAGCCCAATCACGTGATGATCCACATCCGTATTCTTTACCAGCCAATATTATTGTTTCTTCACCTTCACTTTTGTACTTTTGAGCTGCATCAAATATGTCCATCTGAAAGGAAAACATAATTGTTTAAATAATTTTAAAGGAAGTTTTCCTTCTATAACATTGATAAAGATGATAAAAAATATCCAAACGATTAGATTAATAAATCATACCTCAGTTGAACTTGGAATATGAATAGTCTTAGGCCCAGCTTTTGAAAGGAACTTGTTTCGAATACGAATGTTAGCAAATGTTCCTCTGGCCATTAATTCATCATTTCCTCTTCGAGCACCATATGAATTATATTCTCTTGGAGTCAAACTTCAAAGATATAATTATGGAAAATTATTATTATGACACAATAAATATTCTATGAAAGAAAATTTTTACATATGATTGTATCTTAAACTTAATTAAGATTTCACTTATATAAAAATATAAAAAAAAACAATATAATATTATACACATTTTTTTCCACAATAAAAGGTTTCTTTTTTTCCTTCTTACAATTAATATACCTTGAGGGGGAAATTTAAAATTTTTAAAACAAATTATAATTTTAAATCTCCCTCTCAAAGCAATATCTATTTAATTTATTATCAAACAATCTACTTATTTTTGAACAGAAAAAATAAAATTTCTACATCAAAGAAAAGATACATTATATTTACCCTCTTTCATTCAAATAACGAGCAGCAGGGCTGTTACGAGAGATGCTGCCAGCAGGTGATATATGATCAGTGGTAACAGAATCTCCCAAATTGAGTAGTACTCTTGCATTTTCTATATCTTTAATTTCTGGAAGCGCTTTGGACTGTAAATGAAATAATTTCAAATTAATAAAATAACAGCTCATAAAAATTCCTTTTTAAAACTATTTTCAAATTGGCTTTAATAATCAAGGTAAGAATTCTGTTCAAACTATAACACAACTGTTGAAAACAGTACACATTTTATAACGATTATTTTGATACAGAAATCTTGTTAACACAGAACACATAAAAAGTTTCTCAGATATTTGTCTAATAAAATGAGTGTACACTATTGGTGAAAATGCAGATTAAGTCAATCTTTATAAAAATCTAAACTATAATCATTTCATCAAAGAATACAAATAAATAAAAATTTATTTACAACATTAATTCCACTACTGTTACAGTAGAATATTTTTCTATGTTTATTGGTACGCACACAGAAACCAAAAAGTTAAAATTGAGTAAATATATTTTCTTTTAAATTTTCCTATTTATCATAAGTGTTAAGAAGAAACAAATGTTTTTTTACGGGGAAGTTGGGAAACATAAAGGCTTTCGTTTTTTGCAATCCTGTCAATAATTTATTTTCAAGCGATTTTATCGATTACATTATTATCAATTACCTATATCTATTAACTAAATATTAAAGAAATCTGACATTTTTGACAAGAGGCCTGAGACTTTATCACCTGTATCTATCAATTAAAATTAACTTTCACACAAAGGCAAATGAACTTAAATAAAACAAATTTTAAAAATTTCTTGCATATACAAATTGGAAAAGAAAATATTGACAGCAATTTACAAAGTTCCCAAAGTAATGAAATAAAAAAATAAGCCCCCTCCCTTCCACAAAATAATAAAATATATTCCTGTTCAGAATTGATATGATTATTTTTACAAATTAAAAACAATATGTGAACAGTTTAATGCTTGTCTTCTAATTATTTTTAATAACTATGCTTAACTCTAATTTAAAATTTATGGCTAAAATTTTCTGTTCCAATCAGATATTTAAGTTTTCAGTCAGACATTCAAGGTAGAAGATTTGGTTGTAAATTTTTTGTTTAAATCAGACAACTAGGTTTTCAATCAGATATTCAAAATGGAATATTTGTCTGTTAATGAATACTACTTATTCCAATTATATCTTAAATATTCTCAAACATCTCAAATAATAAACATCTCAAAAGTTTTACCACAAGCAATCATCAATTACCTATTGGGAAATTCTAAAGGAATTTCAATAAAGATATTAAAATCATCATAAAATAATACAAGATACTACAAGAGAATCATACTAATGTGAAAGTTTAATGAAATAAAATAGCGAATACGAAAACAATCAACAAAACTAAATGAATTACTTCGATTTAGTTCAATAAATAGGTAGATAAGGAAATATATAACCTCAATAGTAGTTATTAGAATATAAATTATTAATTTAGATACATAAGATGAAATTGTTTGTGTATAAAATCAAAATGTATAAAGCAATATTTGACATATGATATAGATTAGGGATGACGAACCAGTGGCACGTTTGAAAATTTTTATGACACGCAGTTACAAAATTATTTTTTTTATACGCTATCTTTTTTTGATAGAACAGAACTAAATGAATTACTTCGATTTAGTTCAATAAATAGGTAGATAAGGAAATATATAACCTCAATAGTAGTTACTAGAATATAAATTATTAATTTAGATACATAAGATGAAATTGTTTGTGTATAAAATCAAAATGTATAAAGCAATATTTGACATATGATATAGATTAGGAATGACGAACCAGTGGCACGTTTGAAAATTTTTATGACACGCAGTTACAAAATTATTTTTTTATACGCTATCTTTTTTTGATAGAACAGAACTAAATGAATTACTTCGATTTAGTTCAATAAATAGGTAGATAAGGAAATATATAACCTCAATAGTAGTTATTAGAATATAAATTATTAATTTAGATACATAAGATGAAATTGTTTGTGTATAAAATCAAAATGTATAAAGCAATATTTGACATATGATATAGATTAGGGATAACCGTTTATTGTAAATACATCTAGTGTTATTTTTAGGTAAATATTTTTACATATTGTTTTTAATTTTATATTCTGCATTCGTTTACAAGAACATATTGCGTCACGACTGTAGTTTTAACCTGCAACAACCTTAAAGTAACCAAAAATTTGTTGATTTAAGAAATTATTGAAAATAATCAATAAAATAAAATTGCAGAAGATGAAATTCTAACTACATGGAATTGAATTCCTGACACGTTTGTTTAAAAATATTAGCAAAGGCAATTTTATCAATATTCTGATCGACGTGGGCATGTGAATCTCTATTTTTAGAATTAAATTTTATAAAAAATAAATATAGGAATAGAATGACGGATGAATCGAGCTCTGCATGCGTATTGTTAAAATTAAGTAAATATGAACCAGATATTAAATCTTTATCATCTCGTGTACAGCAACAGAAATCACATTAAAACTAATTGTTTTTAATGTGAATTTTGTTTCTAGTATATTGCTTTTTGTGAAACATTTATTAATAAAGAATTGTTTAAAGAATTGCTTTTATATTTTTTATTTATTATACTTGTATATAGTTTCACCACACTAACATTTCGAATGAAATTTTATTGTGGCATGTTACCTATTTAAAAATAATCTTTATGACTTTGTGGCACAGACATCAAAAAAGGTTCGCCATCTCTGATATAAATAAATAAAATTTCAGATAACTATGCCAAACATAAGTATGTAAATCAAATAATAAACATTTTTCATTTTGAAGTAAGATTTTTGGAATAATTTTATAACGAGGTAGAAAATAGTACCCTTACTCAACAATATTAAATATTTAAAGGAATCTAGGAATAATTATAAAATTATCAAAATAAATTTGGATCTATACAAAAGCTATCTTGAGATTAAATATTAAATGAAATTTATATATCATTTTGTAAAACATCATAGCTTTATAAGAATAAATAGCAGATGTATCAAGAAAAGAAATCAGAAACCACAAAATTTCAAGAAATTAAGCAATGGGGCAGACATTTATGTTTGTGGTAATTTTTTAAAGATTAATCAAAGGCATAATTAACAGTAGTTTTCTTTAGGATCATAGCAACAATAAAGTGTATAAGGTAAGTTAATATGTGTGTGTGTGTGTGTATATATATATATATATATATATATATATATATATATATATATATATATATATATATATATATATATATATATATATATATAATATCAGTTAAAAAGTATTTTATAACACTCATACACATAAAGTAAAAATAAAAACATTGCTGCTTTACAACAGGCACTTAAATTAATATGTAAATAAAACCAAAGTATTATTCACATTCAGAACAAGAAATAAACTATTCTTTATACATACAAATTACAGTTTGAAATTAAGATAAAAATTAAAGTTGATAGGATATACTTCGAACATTTTCCATACAATAAATCATGCATTTCTTAAACAAAATTTATTTTACAAAATGTTGATTAAAATTTATGAATTTTTTAATGGGAAAAAGTTTAATAATCTTTTAAAACTTTTATTGCCCGTATTGAGATAAATATTTGATTAAAACATTTTTCTCCCTGTTCCATTTACAGATGCTTCAAATGAATGCCAATTTATATTATTTTCTGTTATGTAAATTTTTTATTTAAACCACTTTGAATCCTTAATGAAGAAGTGGGAAGTACATTACTTTTTAAAAAGAACAGCTAAAGCTACATATTTAACAAGCAAGGAGAAGGAACATTTCATTTAGAATATTTTTAAAGCATGTAATGAAACATGAAATAATATTTAAACTTACCATATTATTAAAAAATGGGGGAGCTCTAATATAAGTGGATTTCTCATCCCATGCATATAAGCTATTTTCGGGAGGAGTTAATGAATTCCATCGTTTATTGCCAAACTGCAAAACAAAAAATTGCACACAATATAAAATTAAATAACCATAATTGAAATACATGTGAAAAAAAATTATTTTTACTTACTGTTATTTTCGAATAAACTTCATTGAACATAGCAGGAAGAACATGTTTGTTTTCAACTTCCTACAACATAAAGATGTAGGTTAAAAAAAGAAGTATTAAATCAAAATATTCATAAGGCATATTTAGAACTTACTTGAATTTCTTCTCGAGAAGGCCATATATCTCGAAGGTACACATCTTTCCCATCCTTACCTTTACCTGTAAACCATTTAATCAATATTAATAAATGCTGTGCAGAACCTTTTCATAAATGCAAATTCAAATCAAGCAATCATTCAATATTTTTCATTTCATTGATACTTCACTCTTATGCAAACAATTAAATGCTAAATGCTTTAAATATTCATATACTTTGAATGAATCAGGAAAGATTTCCATATGAGATAATAAGGAATAAAAAAAAAATCTAACGTTGAAAATGTCAAGTTAAAATACTTACTGATTATTTTATATTATTTTAAAATATGCATTATTTAAAATTGTAAATTCATTTCTTTTAAGAAATATAGTTTTCTTAAAAACAAAATACTATGCACAACTAGTGTTTTTACATCAGACTCCAAATTTTAAAATTTTCCTTAATTGCTTTTTATAAATAATTTATATTTGGAGTTGAGGATAGGTTTTGTTAAGAAGCAGAATTCAATGAAAATGATATTCCTATTCTAGGCACAGTAAAATTCTGTCCCTTGGAAAAAATAATTTCTATTTTAGAGAAGTTTGATAATTTTTGAACTATGATATTTGTTCTTTAAAAACTATGACTTCTCAAGTATTATTTGATTATGGTAACTGTCTTAAAATTTTCCAAATTTAATCTGTCCTGTTATTGGTAATAACATCATCCATAATATTGAATGAGCATTTAACTAAAATGGATAAAAATTTATCATTTGAAATATTATATTGAATTATTTTAAAGGGATAGCACCAACAACTAATTCTGTCTATTTTATTCCAATTGTACAGATTAACAGAACAGCACAATTTATCATTTCATCAATTACATAACTTTTGATTTCAAGTAGATAACTTATTTCTCCTTCTAAGATTACAGTAGGTAAATCTGAACTTAATTCATAAGATCTGAAAAACTTGAACTTTCATTTTTGCATTTTGGATTTAATAGAAAAACATCAAACATTTATTATGAAGTGCTAAATTTTTTCTCATGTATGCAATTGCAGCATTTTATAAGTAGACATAACAATATGTATAAATTTGTAACTGCATTGCTTTATAAAATATTTTAAGTGATAATATAAATTTAAAATTTCATCAATTTATTGAAGTGTGGTAAAATACCCACATACAAATTTAAAAATTCTTAGCTGGATTCTTCTTTTCGCTTTTGCTCTTTACTTGTTAAACAAATGATATCAAAACTGATTAAAAAAAGACTTATTTTTATGTCCAGGCATTGTTTGTTTACACATATATTACTTAATCATATTTTATTCTGTGATTTAAAAAGTAAGAAAGAAAACAGTAAACTCAAACAAAATTTTCTTCACACATTCACATCTGTGGAAATTTTGATTGGTTTCCTAAATAAATTAAGCTTTTTTAAGAAATCAAAAGTTGCTTAAATGAAATATAGCTGATGTCTACAATTCGATGAACAAATAAAAAATTAATGTGTTATGATACCAATAAATCTCCTAAAACATCTGTAGCATTAAAAGTAGATGTTAAAAGGTTTAATTATTTTACTTATAATCCAAAAGAAAAGTACTGCAAAACTACACAATTAATAATCAATACTCCCATTTATTTCAAAATATGCTTTATCAAATGAAGATATTTTCTTTAATAAAAAGTTCTTAAACAGCATATTTTGATCCACATACATAGTTGAGAAAATATCAAATAAACAGCTTATTATTTTATATATTGCAATTGCTATATTAAATAAATAAGTTAACATATTTTTTTAAATAGTCATTGCAAGCCCAAGTGCATGATCTGAGCATCCTGCAACAAGGGTACGCATAATCATGAACCTGGCTATCAAATGCAAATTTTATAATAAATAACAATGCCTATGTGTTCTCACTGCTCATATCGTACATGCTAATTAATTGTATCAATAAAAAAGAATGAAGCCCTCTAAATTTTGACGTAATTTCATTTTTTGCTTAAAATAGAATTTAATTTTTAGTTCAAATAAGAAAATACATATTATAAAATTAATTTGAAATTGAACCAAAAATTTTTATTTTTGAATGAACAAAAACTGAAACTGAACTGATATGTTTAGTTGAAACAGAACAAAAATAATTACGGTTTGAAGCACTGGTTTTTTAATCCAAGTTTCTAAGCACAATGGCATGGATAGAATAACATAAACTCAATAGAACAATAGCCATTTCCAAAAAATTAATTTTAATTCATGTTAATATAAACATAAGATGTGCTTAAAAACACAGGAAATATATTGGTTATTATTAAGTAATAATTGCAGAAAAATTTTTGTTTAAAAATTCTTTATGAATTACAATAAATGTTTCAAATATGTTAAATTTTCCATTAGCTTCAATAAAATGATTTACTCAGCAATAATATATTTATTAATTAAATAGCTTTTTTTAACAAGACAATTTTAACACACTTGGTGAAAGATACACACTTGGTGAAAGAAGTTTTTACAAAAAGGGGAATTTATTATAAAATTGTTGTTTTATCTTGTAGTAAATAAAGGTTATTTTTCAGCTCAATTTGCAAATAATTAAGTTGATAACAAAAACTTATTTTCACAAAAACTGTGATAAAACATTAAATAATAATTTAATCAATTTATTTCATATGACTGCAAAGTGAGCTGTCGCAAAATAATTCGTAGATTTCATATCATTTTACTATAACAGATTTCATTTTCACAAGTTTTTCCTTTCATAAAATATTTAAATAATTTTTATGATAAAAACATTTACAACTGATTATTTTTATTGAGAATACATCAATGTTTGTAAATTTTGTTTACGTAAATTTCTTTAGCTATAATATTTTGCATAAATATAGATTGATTTTAAAAAAATAAGTAAAAACATATTTAAATTTATATCAACATTATTTTAACACTAATAGCTCATTGTATTTCAAATAGACTGATTTAATTCAATAAATGAAATAGCCAATTAAAAAAATGCTCTTAAATTAAGTAATAATTATCATTTTTTTAATACAATTTATGCTGGTGCAACGTAAAAATTAAAAATTACGATCAATGAATTAAATTCATGACACAAGGTAATCTAATGACTTAATGCACAAAAAAAGTCCTATCTTCATTCATGTAATATTTTTCTTAAAGCATTAATTTAATAATAAAGTTGATATTAAATTTATGATTTATATCTCTTATTAAAGAGCTTAACTCACCAATAGGTTCTTTTTCAAAATCAATGTCGACAGTTCCAGCCAAAGCATAAGCTACAACTAGAAGTGGAGAAGCAAGATAATTAGCTCGAGTGTGAGGATGTATTCTTCCTTCAAAGTTACGATTTCCAGATAAAACACCACAAGCAACAATTTCGCCCTAATGAAATAAAAGTACATCAGTATTTTATATGCACAATGCATACTTAAGTTAAGAATCTTAAATATAATTAGAAATAAAACAAAAATAAAAATTAAAGATAAGATTACACAACACGGCTCAAAAAAGAACATACATACAAAAAATCTTGTGCAATGATAATGTATTGTAAATAATCAGTTTACATTATTAACTTGAAGTTTTTATTGAAAAGCTTACTGGCATCGATTAAATGCACAGCATATGCCTTTACACACATTTTACAAAAAAGCTCACCAAAGTATCAAATAAATAAAGAGGAAAAATTTTTTTAAGACATTCTTTTTCAAATTTTGAATATGGCAATAATTGCCACTGTTAAATAAAAACAAAATCGCTTTTTTCACATTTTTAAAGTATCACAAAATTGATCTCATTTTAGAGAAAGAAAAACGTTTGAGTGTCCCATGATATTTGAATTGTCTAACAGATTTCCAAAACTTTACATAAATATATAACAATATACAACTTGTTTGTGAATGAAACACATTTTATGAATTTCATACAAAGTGGGTTAAATTTTATATTCGCATAAGAGAAAATAGCTGAATGTGGAATTCAAAGATTAAAATCCATAAATTTTTAAACAAATAATGTTAATCTTAGATCCATTGAACTCATTTATATATTTGATGATCATGTGGTAAAATTAAAATAAATTTTTTATAAGATATAAATATAAACTTATATAAAATCTCTCTCAAACACAAAATCTATAAATATCTTAAAAAGCTGTTTAGAACAGCAGTTACAACATGAATCAAGATCATCAGAAGATCAACATGATTAATTTTATGACAAATTAAAGTTGATTCATCAAATATATATGTTAAAAGAAATTATATACAATTTTATAAGTTAAAAGAAATTAAATACAATTTTATAAACAAAGGATAAGATTTTCTAGGGATTATTATAATTTATATTTAATCAACTTATATTTGACAGTTAATTTACAAACTAAAGTTAACTGCAAGTTTTAAAACTGCTAATTTTATAGTTTTATAAAATAACAAAATTACTAGACTGTCATTTAGAATAGTTATATTTTAAGTTTTTTATAGAATACCCATATAACTCTATCAGCATAATTTTATTTATATCATGTCAAATCGCTTGTCTCTGATTGACATAATATTTAAATATTTTAGAAATTAGTTTTGTATTACAGGAATCACCATTGTCAGCTTGAAAGGCAAATATATTTGATAGTTAATAACATTAAAACTTCATTATTACAATTCAGTAATGAGCTGAATAGATATCTTTTTTATATTGAATGGGTCATTGTTAAAAAATAGAAAAATATATATTTCTTCTGCAAAGAAAGAAATTAAGTTGAAAAGTTATATTCTAAATAAATCTTACTCAGATGAATAAAATTTCACATGTGCCTTATTCTTAAAGCAGGAGTGACATTTCATAAAATTGCAAAGATGGAAAATTTCAAATTGAAATATTTATCTATTCATTTATGCAGAATTTCACAATATAATTAATTTATGCTATAAATTAGTGTTTTTAAAATACTGTAATTTTTGATTGAGATATACTTAATCTTAAAATATATAAGAGAGACATTCTTTAAATAAAACAAAGTAACAGCAATGAAGATTTATGCCTTGCTTAGGTTTTACGCAAAAATAAATAAAATATGAAAGATAAATTAAAAACTAAACAAAATCTTAATAATTCAGCATGTATTATAGAAAAACAGGATTTCAACTTTGAAGAAATTTGATTGATTTTTATAAATGTGGTAAATGACTATTTACAATTTAAAAAAAAAATCCATACTGTCAAAATTATATAATTTTTTAAAATTGATTAAAAAACATTCCTATATGTACAGGAACTGAAATATTTTCTGATAAATATTATTTAACTATATCTCATTCTCTCTCTTTTCTCTTTATGTATCACATGTTGTAAACTATCAAACCATCAAAAAACCCATACAGTAAACTATCAATATTTTATTTAACATATGAAATTTTTCGCACAGACGCATATGTAAAAAATCTATTTTAAATAGTTCTAGAAAATTATAATTGTATAAAATTCAAAAGTTACTTGAATGAAACGAAATTTATGTCAGCAGTTCAGCAAATACTATTTCAATTACTTCATTAAAAACTCAAAAACAAAGCTTCAAGAGAACTATACAAATATATGAACCCTAATACCGCCTATTTCAAAATATCCATCTAATAACAAAAAAAAAAAAAAAAAAAATTCTTAAGATATTTCAGAAAAGATTTTCACTATTTTCTAATCAATGGTTGGGTAAGTATAAAATAAACAGCTTATTATTTTACAAACATTAAGTAGATTTTTCCTTTGTATTTCAGCATATATATATTTTTTGTGTTTGATAAATTTTCTCTTATAGAACCCAAATGCACAATAATCAATTCTTCCAACTCAGGAAAAATTTACTTTATTATTTATTAAGTTAATTTTATTTGTAGTTTCATCGATATTTTAATATTTCATTAACACCTGTGGTGTCTTTATATTACCAATGAACTAAATAACGCATAACTTCATTCAAAAATAAATAGGACAAAATATTTTTACAATGACTTAAATTTAGGAATTTCAACAATGACCTAAATCCTTTTCTAAAATACAAATGAACAAACTCATTAATTATGCATTAAATCAGAAATATTTTCTGGTGAATATATCCTTATATTAACTTCTTTTTTTTTCTTTGATATTTATTAAAAGGATTAGAGTTAATCTAAAACTTCTCTTAAAGCATAATTTTTGAGTAGAAATATCTTTAAATATTTTCTAAAAATATAAAGTTATCTACAGAAAGAAAAGTGATATACTGGTGCATGAATATGGTAAATACACCATCACTGACTTGCAATATTCAACATTTGAAATTGTGCTTGAAAAAAAATAATAACATTTACCGAATCTATAGCTTCAGCAACTGAATCAGGAAGAGGTCCACTATTTCCAATACAAGTCATGCAACCATAACCTACTACATCAAACCTAAAATGTTTATTAACAATGATTAGAAGTAAAATATTAATGACTGATTCAAAGTTTTTGAAATCGGATAAATTTTGAAAGAAATGATGCCAAAATTACTTACCCTAACTGCTGTAAATACTTGATCACACCACTTTCTTGTAAATAATAGGTAACTACACCACTACCAGGTGACATACTGGTTTTGATGTAAGGTAAAACATTTAATCCCTTTTCCACAGCTTTTTTAGCTAATAAACCTAAAATTAAAAGATTAATATTAAAACAAAAGAAGGATAAGTTTTTAATGAATTATTTTTTAAATAATTACTTTTGAATGATTAAAAATATCAGTCATAATGACTGCTATTAACAAAATATTCAAATGAAGCACAAAATTTTAAATATTTAACATAGCTCCAGGGAAAATTTGAAAATAAATAATCTTTACTTTTTCAGATTACTAAAAATGTATTTAAAATTAGTTCTTTGGAATTAAAGATTTAAATAACCTATCTCAATAATTCAATTTAACTTTTTCATTTTTAGCAAAGGCAATACAGATTTAAATGTTAAATAAACAATGCACAATGAAATGAAATTTAAAAAAAAGAAAATCAAAGATGTGTGAAAATTACATTGAACAAAAATGTCAAATACAAAAAAAAGTTCATTAAGTTTTCAAAAATCACATATTTATGCTTTGAAGTAGAATTTCCAAAGCAAACGTTTTCTGTAAAAGCTCCATATCAGTGTAACTGACTTTTCTGTTTTAAAATTTCCTTTCTAAAAGATTTATGAAAATCCCACAAACCTTCCAAAAATTAACATATTAACATTTTATGGAATGAGGAACTTTTTGTAACTCCATAGTATCTGATGGTATATCATACTTTTTTCTATAAAATAAGACCCTTTTGATTATAAGTTTTCCTTTCAAATTTACTGAGAATCACATAACAGCTGCACTGATAAGTGAAAATATTAAGCATAATTTTGTAATGTGCCATATAGATCTGGGTATTGTTCACTTATAAATATAATTGCAAGAAAAGCCAATTCTTAGGCATGTGTTTGCATTACATTTCAAAAACTCTTTAAATTGTTTTGAGCAGAACACAAAAGAATGATCTAGAATTCACTACTGTACTACCTTTTTTGAAAGTTTGTTTTTAAAATATAAGCAGTATTCAGTAAAGTTTAAATAGTACTTCACTGGTCTAAAAAATGATAATTAGGAATACAGAGCAAACGCCAAACAACTAAATTTAAAATACATTTAAGCATTTTTTACAGATATATTTTTTTAGTAACTACTAGCATTTCACTTTGAAATTAACTATTCTTTCAACACAGTCAATTCATTTAAGTGTTTTGTTAACTGATAATATTTATTTAAATACAGGAATTTAGTTTTTAATTAAATTAGTAAATTCTTTTTTTCCAAATTTTGATATGCAAAAGTTTTTTGTTTAATAAATTTTTCAAAGCCAACACTTTAATACCATTTAGTTTGGGACATTTGTCACACATTTAATGAGTCAAAAATTAATACCAGCACAAAATACTTGAAGTTTCTTAGCTTTTAAAAAGGAACATAAAATATTAAACTAGAAATATGTAATAAACGACCCCTGAATGATGTTAATGTGGATATAATTTTAATTAAAAAAATTAACACAAGCTAAAATATTTTTAGTACATCTTTCATTTATTTTTTTTTCTATTTTATAGTAAGATAATTTTTTGGAAAAGCATTTGTATTTACTTTTTATCTATTGTTTTATAAAATTAGAATTTTGTTCAAAATTATCATTTTTGGAAAACTTTTGAAAAACTATTAAGTTTTGAAAGTTATAATTTTGAGATTTGCTATAATAATTTCTAATAAAAAGCATAATTTGCAAAATTAAACAAAACCAAAGATTATAAAAAAAGCCAGATAATTTCTTCAAAATTTGAGAACAAATTTAAACTTGTGTAATAAAGATTCCAAATCTATTTAAGAGCATAACTGTTTTACAAAATAAATGACAAGCTGTTAGCCCATTTAATATGTTCAAAAATTGCACATTGAGCATTTGGGATTTAAGGAAAATTTAAATTGTTAAAAGTACAGTACACTAAACAGATTTTTAAAAAATATAATATAATCTTAATTTTCTTTTGTTGATAGACAAAATTGAGTCATTGAGAATTTCAAACAAAAAAATATTATTGCTTAAATTAATTTAAAAATTATTTATTATCAAAAGATATTTTAAATGTTCAAAAAATTTACATTACATACAAGTTAAATAGCTTGACGAAGAAAAAGTAGATTAATTAAAACACAGTAGCAAACTTCAATTACTGTGCTTACATAAAAAGAAAATTTTTTATTGTTGATCTAAAAGAAAAATTATCTACTTTAGACAAGAATGCAGAATTTTTATTAACAAGTATGATGTCAAATTTTGTGATTAAAATCATATAAATTCACTGTTTCAATTTTTTAACTTATTAGGAAGAAATTTACAAAATAGAGTTTATAAAAATTTTTTTGAATCATCTAAAACCAATTTCCATAGAAATAAATTGTATAATTCAATAACTAAAATTCTTTTGACTAAATTTTAAGTTGTGTATGGTGTTTATGATACAGGAAAAAATAAATTGATCATTTTACTAGTTAATGATAATTTTTCAAATTACCACACCAACCTGTTAGTTGAATGAGTTCAGTTAAATGTCAATGATATGTAAACATTATTACAAGTAAATTTTCATATTTTAATCATTAGTTTTTTACCTGCTCCTAACATCACAGATGGATTACTAGTGTTTGTACAACTAGTAATAGCAGCTATAACAACAGCACCATGGTGAAGGAAATACTGTTGATCATTGTACATAAATGGTACACTAGTTGAAAGCTTTGATGGATCCAAACCAAATCCTTTAAACCCTACCTAAATGAAATATAATAAAAATATGATTACAATTATTTTATTCATGTATATCAAAATTTAGTGAAAAACAAACTTTTTAACCAAATTAAATAAAATGCTTGAAATAGCTTAATACATAAAAACTTTGTCTATTTCAGGGTTCATACAGATTTCCAAGAATCAAATTTTAGGAGTTCTAAGGAGTCTTCTAGGAGTCAATTCAAAAAAATTCCAGGAGGTATCATTTATGTTAAGTATTTTTTACCAATTGTTCTTAATCAATTATATATATAATTATGTACATGTGCGATATTTTTCAATAATATTTGTAAATAATAGAAACAATTGTAAAAATTAATGAGACGATTTTTTTATTCAAGTTATATTTAATGATTACTTCAAAAGCCTTCAATGAATTTATAGTTATAAGAGAAAAAATTTTATGTAAATAATATCAGTATTTATATAAATATTCTATACATTAGACAATTATACATTGTATAAAATAATGTTTAATTTTAGATTCTTTAAACATCTTCATTAGATTCCTTTTTATCAATTTATTGAATATTTCAAGATGTGTATAACAACCTCTTTCAAGCTCCCGAAATGTGAATGTTGTATACTTTTTAAAAAATAAGCCATTTTAGTGACAACAAGGCAGTTCACAATCAGACCAACTATAGACAACTGGAGTAATCCCTTTACTAATAACTCTAAGCACTTATTTATTTTTTCAAACAAAATATTTCCAGTTGAAAGACTGGACTAAAAATCTGATAAGTGTATTACTGTTTGTTTTATCAATATCATTGTCCCAAAATCTTACCAGGCAATCTCATTGTTTTAGCTACAAACAATCATTTAAACTATCATCAAAGAAAAGCACATAATTACTAGCACTCAAATTTTTATTTAAATAAGTTGGAAAAATAAGATGCAATTCTAAAAACTGTTAAATAAGCAAACTGAATTGCTTTGCAAAACCACTGTCTGAAAACATTGCTCAAAAGATAGAAATTATATTGCTACAAGAACTGTAGTTGAATCCACAGTTTAAAACTTTAAGAACCATAGAATTCCAGACTTTAAAAAATTTTTTGAAGAAACAAATTAATCTGAAATTTCAGAACATGATTTGGGTTCACATTCATTAACAGAAACAGCAGTAATGAAAAAAATCTTTTAAATGACCACTTATCTTTTGACAGATACAACTTACTCTAAAAAATACATGCATTTTTTTCTTTCATATGGGATTTAAAATGATTTGCTCATATTTGAAATACAGAAGTCTTTCTTGCAAACTAAACACTTATGTGTTTCTTCTGAACTATGCAAATGGTAATTTTTTATGGCCTTTTCCACAGTCAACTGATCACTGGAAAGACACCTTCTACCAGGCATATTAAATAATTTATTTCAATCTTTACTTCATTGACACACAATAAAATACACCCTGATTCACAGAAATTATATGCAATTTTCACCAAGGAAGATATGCAAAGTATTATTTAATTCAGAAATTTTAAATTTAAATATTAATATTATGAATTTTATAAAATATAAAGAAAAGAGAAACAAATAGAAAAAGAATCAATTAAATCCCCCACTTGATTGCACAGCATGATAATCTTATTCGTGATCACTAAACTTCACTTCATACACATAATTTCTAAATAGTACATTCAGTCCTACTGAACTGCATCATCATGAAGCTATTGTGACTAATCTCGGTCCATGTTTTAGTCAATAGTAATGATTGTAAAAACAATCACATATTAATGATGATGCCATCAAGAGCTAATACTCAATTTTGTTTTTGAACAATTTCCTTGAAAACTTAAAAAATATTAAGAAAAAAAAACATATTATATTTTCTAACAAAAAATAAATGCTTCAAGATTTAAATAAAAATTCCAGGAATGATTCATAATTTTCAAAGAGTTAAGTTAAAATTTGAGAAGTTTTAATGGCTCTTAAAACATTTTTTAGAATTCCAGGAGTTATATGAACCCTGATATTTTTTAGTTTCAATTTGAAAAGAAAGTTGACATTTTTTTGTAATGAAAGTGAGATTGGTGACTTAACATTATTTTGTATGTTTACATATAAACACTCTAAAATTTTTCAGTTATTTTGAGCTATATTTTGTCAATATGGAGATTATAATGTTTAAAATTTTAAATGAAGATTGATCAAGTGTTAGTAAAATAAAATTTTATTTTAAGTAAATATTTTATACAAAAAATTTTAATTAAAAAAATGCAAAATATTTAATACATAAGACTGACTAAAAAAAGGGTAGTTCAGTCATAAATGTTAAGCATTAAATATTTCATTTTTCATAAATAATTTTATCTCATTCAGTTTTTACTACTCATGCATATATTAAACTAACAGAATTATCATGACATATCAAAATGTAACAATGAAAAAAACTGTCAGAGTGAGGATTTTTCTTGAAGCATGAGAATTTTATAATCTTTAATGAATACACTGCACATGATATTAATAAAATAAACTCACATTTTTCTAGCTTTTATATATATTTATGAGAGCTACAAAAATTAATAATTTTTGAACACAATATTTTGTTCTGAAAGCATAATGATAGAAAACTTTGTTTCACAATAACATAACACTTCATGCAGTATTTCTTCACACCCATAAAATAAATAAAAATTACAATAAAGTGAAATTATTCAAATCATTCATATTGAATACTAATATTTTCTATTTGTCACATTCAAGCAAAATTATTTTATTGTTATTCAGTTTATATTTTATATTATAAGATTTAGAATATCAGCATAAATTTCAGTTAACATCAAAATCTTAATTTATCATAATCTTAAGAAAAAAAAAAAAAACAATATACATATGTGAATAGTATATCTTTAATAAAAAATAATGCATACTCTTTTTGTCATAAAGACTTTTCTAACCAAAATGTAAAAAAGGAAACACAAAAATCAGAATTATATGAAAAATTATGTACAAATAAAGGCTGAAATATTTCTATACACTATTAATAGTGTAATTGCACAATGCAAGATTCATATTAATAATCCAGTATGTATTTTCCGAAATTCATTTGATTATCTAGTAAACAATTAAATTTCCCGAACATTATTAAAGGAAAATTTTTTAATGAATCTTGCAAATAATTCATATTATTTAATAGTCATAATCAACATTCACTAAACAACCTTGCTATGTTACATTAAAAATTTATCTGGTGACTTGCTATCTTTTTGCTGTTGTTGTTGCTAATCTCAGGATTATCTAGCAGAGCTAGACAATCCCCATAAATCTAAAAAGTCTAAAAAAAGATAACAGTTGCACTTGCTAAAATTTAGACATACCAAAATATGACCAGGAAAAGACATTTCAGCAAATTTCTAGATTACAACTATCCAAATTATGATAAATTTCACAAACTTGACTGCATAATTTCTGATAGTCAATCGATCACATTTTACTCACTACAAAATTAAAATGTAAATTATTTTCTTCCACAAACCAAAATAAGCTAAGTTTAGAAAAATGTAGAACATGCGAAAATGCTGTGCATGGAATTTGAAGAGTCATACACAACTCAAATAGGATACATAAGTTAAATTTATTAACAATGAACATCTAGATATAACGTTTTGTAAACAATACAAGAAATCAATTTAAAAAAGACAAATGTAATAGGCTATTTTAGGAAAGAGGAAACTTTGATAATCATCCAAAAAACTAATTAAAAAAGAATTACTAAGTGAGGCAATCAAGAAATATTTCAATCAAAATAAACAGATACTGCATATTAAGAGTTAAAATATTTTTCAAAGTAATAATAATAAAAAAAGATTTAAAAGATAATTTTTATAAAGAAAGCTTTTTGTTAAAATTCCTATATTTTACTTAGAAATATGTTTGTTTTACTAAGAAATATGAAAAATATTTCCTCACTTTATTTATCAGACAACTTTGAAAATCTTGCTTCATTTCTTGAACAGGTACTCTATCATGAGGTCGTTTTGGTCCACTTACTGATGATACCACAGTACCTAGATCTAATTCTACAACCTAAGCAAAACAAATAATAATAGTATATTATACACACCATGTGATAACACTCATGCTAAAAAGAAAAATGTATTTGTATTACATATATGACTTAGATGCTATAAATCTAAAATAAATTGAAGGACTTAAAGAAAATTAAATATCTTAAAATAAAGAAAACAAAATGTCACATCAGAAGCAAACACAAGACATAAAAATATTTTTAATTGATGGTTTAGATTTCTGAATTGTCTTACAATTAATAATACAGCAATCCAGAAAATTATAAAATTTAAATTCAAAGTGATTTAAGTGTTGATTTTCATTCAATCATATTTTTAGTTTTGCACTAGCAGTAATGTCACTATTATTGACATAACTCTTATTATTTTGGGCATTGACAGAAAAAAATATGTATAATAATAATATATATATATTAAAATCGGTCTTCCAGAAATGTACAAACATTAGACTTTTTTTGACTATTAAAATTCAATTCAATGCAAAATTATTTAAAATATCAAGCAAATAGCATTAACTATGCAAGTCAAATGCAATTTTAAAAACAATTTTTAATTAACTTTTTATTTAAAATCAAAATTAATAAACTAATGAAAATAAGCGCCTTCAATATTTCATATGCTAAATTTAAAAATTTTGGAGACAAATTTTTAGGAGGGGAAAAAAAAACAAAAAAACTAAGCCTTTTTCCTAAATTTAGAACGCGTGACAGGCAATGTTTCATGAATTTCATTTGGAGTGAAACTTGTGGGTGGAGGCTAGAAGCAGCTTCTGTTTGAGTAAGTACCCAAAGGTAGAAGAATCATTAAAATTAATTATTCAGGTAATTTTTTAAATTTACAGGAAATTTATGAACTGATAACAGCAATAAAATGGAGCTGGGCATTTTATTTCTAACAAAATTAGCTAAGAGTTCAGTTTATTTTCAGTTACTCCATTAAAAAGCATTGGTGTGCTTCACCACCTCTGTTTATTTCATCAGAAGTTGATTAGCACTCTAAAGGATAAGACTGATTTTTTATTTAGTCTTTGAATCCATATGCAGTCAAATTTATAATCTCAAATGCTATTTTTTAATATTTTTTCAATCATGATGAATATATTTAAACATAGTGAAATTAATGGAAATCATCATTCAAATGCATAGGGAAGTGATTTAACTCTTTGAGTTTATTGAATATGCAAAGTAAAATTTATTTTAGAGTTAATATTGCATTTCAAATTATCCCAATTTCAACAAAAGTGATCAAATATATTCAACTCACTGCAATCAGATGAAACAAACTGTTATGTTGAGTAAAAGAACCACTAAGGAGCAAGTAAATTTTTAGATTTGATAAGACACATGAAACACACTTCACTTTTTAACTGAACAAATAATAAAAACTCAAAGTAAATTGTGGAGAAATAAATATATTTATAATATGTAGATTAAACAGAATAATGATAGCATTTGACTTAAATGCTGATATAAAGCTTTTTATGACTATTTTTGTAATTTTATTTTTTTCAATCTAAAAGGAAAGAATATTTTTAAAAACAAAATACTTTTATTTAACATTTTCAGTGTATTATTTCTGGGATGAAAAGTAAGATTAAAACCTCAAAAGCCCATATAACACATTCCTTAAGATATAAAGAGAAAATAAAATTGGAATTGTACAAATAAAAATTAAGAAACTGTGCATTACTTCCTGTTATATTAAATAAAACAACTGAATGCAAACAATATATTATATGGGGATTCTAATATTAGAGAAATTATATTTAAATGTAGACATCTACAGTGGACCTTTACATATTTACATTATATGAATACTTCAAATTTACTAGAACATACATGCTATCAAAGACATCAAAATATTTTAACTTTATGGATTATATAAAATAAAAAAGTAGTTTTAGCTTTCAAACTGCGAAAGTAATGGGTATGTATGTATGTATGTATGTATATATATATATATATATATATATATATATATATATATATATATATATATATATATATATATATATGTATGTATGTATGTATGTATGTATGTATGTATGTATGTATGTATGTATGTATGTATGTATGTATGTATGTATGTATGTATGTATGTATGTATGTATATATATATATATATATATATATATATATATATATATATATATATATATATATATATACATACACACACACACATATATACACACACACACACCTAGTACAAATTAACAAAAGTAAAAAAAAAGTTTTATACTGATTTTTGATAACTTGTTTCTATTAACTTTTTTGCTCATCTAGATTTTATCAAAAAGCCTTAAAATATTGGATTAAATACTTTTTCACAACTTTCTCAATTATATATATATATATATATATATATATATATATATATATATATATATATATATATATATATATATATATATATATGCTACTGTGATAGCTGTACAATTGATAGTTTGCATATATAGTAATTGATAGTTTATATTATATAAACAAGAGCTTAAAGTTCAATTATTGAAACATATGACTATTAATTTAAATTGACAAAAAATTATTAATTAAAAAATATAAATGAAATCAGATATTGTACTTGTGAAAATACAGGATCTTGATTAACATTATTGTAATCTCTATACATATGTACAGCTTCTAGATATGTCTTGACATACTTCAAATGCACATCATCTCGACCTAAATTCAAAGAAATGCATCATAATTTATGAGAAGCTTGCATCTTAATTTCAGAAATTTGAGCTGCACATATGTACATTTTTTAACAAATAAATAACTGTAAACTATCCACTTGGAGAACCAGTAACTGTCTGCTTATTTATAAATTCAAAAACAAAAACTTGTATAATAGAGGTGGAAATATTAATTTAAGATTTTCTGATTTAATCTATTGAAAAAACAAACAATGAGAATACTACAACTAAAGCAATATTATTTTTAACTTATTTGAAAAATAAATTTTTTTAATAGACATTTCAATTATAAAATAAAACTAATTTGAGCAAAAAAAAAATTTTTTTTTTAGTTGGAATATATAGCATGCAATCTTTCAAACACAAATTTAAGAATCAAACATTATTTAGAGTCAATCTGAAAAAATGTCATTTAGAACACAAATATAAAACTTATAAACTGAAAACAAATGGATGGATTTTAAAATAGGATTGGAATAATATGTAACTGCAATTCATCAACTCACTAGTATCAAAAACATATTTTGAGAACAATGATGATTAAAAAAATAAACAAAGAAACTGATAATTTTTACTAAGTTAATATGCAATATATGATTGAAATTCTTTTTAAAAAACATTCCATAAAATTTAATCAAAATAATCTAAAAATCTTTACTTATAAAATAAAAGGATAACATAAAAATTCTTAATAAGGAAAAGCATAGGTTTATATGAATGATATTTATTAAAATTTAAAATGTATTGAAGCTCAGAAAAATGTAATTAAAATGAAATAATGCTAAAAAGATTCTTGCAATAAATTTGCAAAAAAAAATAATAATAATAAATAAATAAATTAATTAAAAAAATAAACTATGAAAAATTATTAATTTTCTATTAGTGTTTGGAACAAAGAATTTAATAAACACTCTTCAAAATATCAACTGGATAACTTTTTCCTATATTAAATAATGGGAACTGGCAAGTTTAAATAAGTACATATATTTAAAATGGATCAGTTATAATTGTGAAATAATTAAATTTTGTATTCATTAAATATAAAGAATTATTCAAACCTGGATTTATTAGCATTATCTTCTATATCATATTTTACTTGTATGAAGTGTACTTCATTTGACAACATAAAATTCAAACCAATTTGCTTCAATTATATACAAGTGGGTTTGGTTTGTTTGTCGCTCAACGGTAATTTTTTTGCGCACGAGGGCTAATTAGACCGGGATCTACGGTTTAAAGTGGATTCCGAACCACTGCAAACATAGATGTGGGAGAAAATATACAATATTTAAAATAAATTGTTACAGTAGAAATTATTGATAATTTGATCTGACTTAATTTAATTAATAAAAAATGTGTCTAAATAGAATATATATATATATATATATGCACATTAAGACTGAAATAAGTATTTTTAAATATTTAAAAAGTCATTGATGCAGTTAAAAACCAAACAATTAATTAAAAATTAAATTTAAAGTGACTAATAAAATATATTTGCATGAAAATAATTAAAATTCAAAAATTAATAAGAGATATGTAGATAAATTCAAATTAATTGTGGTATACATGAAAATCATTTTATACTTTCTATTTAATGCCTTTATAGTTAAGACGCTAATGTCTTTAAAAATAAATACATGGCATAGTATTAGTTTTGTTACGTTTCATCATTTTGAAAGTTTTTTAGATACTTATTATAGGAACAATTGATAGGTGGTTACACATTAAAAATATAAAGTTAACATTTTATGTATTTAAAAAAAAATTCTGTAAGAAATGAAGAGTAAATATTATTTTAAGAAATTTCTAATTATAAGTGAAATTTTCAATTTTGGAAATAAAAAAAGCAAATACTTTGTTTTAAGTAATTGTAAGATTTTTTATTAATTTATTTTTAGGTATAAAAGTGAACATTTCCATAAAAAAGTTTGAAATCTTTTTTTTTTTAATTTTTTTAAAAAAGCCCAAAATTAAATTTTTTTAGCTAAAATATACATCAGAAAATAAAAAGTAGAGATTTATAAGATTAGATGTTTAAATTTAACTTCATGAATAATCCAATATAATCAAACTGGTTTATTTGCAAAACAAATTACATTAGAATGCTTATTTGTAATACTGTGTTAATACTTTTAAAACATAACAGATCAATATTTTCTGTTAAAGTTACACAAGTTTAACTTAATATTTTTCGTCAATAGGAATGTTCCAATTTCATAAATTGATATTAGAATACTTTTGTAACAATTTAGTCTTATTTTTAAAAAAATGAAATAAAGCAGAATTTATTTAGTAATCAACTTAAATAAAATTTATAATTTTGTTATTTTCAGAAAAAAATATTATATGAATTTTAAAACAGGCTCAATATGTTTATCAACACCAAAGTTGAAGCAAATATTTCATAAAACTACAAATTTAATCTTAAATCCTAACCAGTCAATATTTATGGTGTGAATATATAATAGATAGACAAAAGCATATTATTACAAGTTTTATAAGAATTTATATGGAAACTTTAAAAATATATATGGAAACTTTTTAAAAAAACTCAATTCGAAAAAAAAATACAATACAGTGATCCTTTGTTTTCGTGGTTAATGGGGACCAAAATCTTCCATGAAAGCTGAAAAACTGCAAAGTAGGATTTGCCCCTAGGAATTTTCGTGTATGTAGGTACACAAATGTTTTAAATATGTAAACAGCATTTATACTTTACACATTTAAGACAAAAATTATAACAATAGGTGTATTTACTTAAATGTGTCAGTGCTAATTAATAAGGTTAATTACAAAACCTTATACAGCAATTAACAATAATTAACATTGCTTTCTGAGAGAAGTGACGAATCTTGTGTTGGAGGACATAACTCCGTCAACGCAATTGCTGAACTCGACAGCTCAAATCATATTGTCGTCAATATTTTGTGCAAATTGTTGCATCACTCTTGCTATGTTGCACAACTGTTGCAGATTCTCCAGGGTAATGACACGCTTTTCAGTTTGTTCTTCATTTTCTTTTTCGTTTTCTTCCTCACTTGCAGACTTTGCCATCTCAAGGAGGTCTTTATCAGCCAGTAGGTTCGAGTAACAATCAATAAGGGTTCTGATGTCTTCTTTTGTCATGTTGAAAAATATTTCATTCCTTATGATGTGAGCCAGCCTCACCATACTCTCATTGGTTGATGTCGCACAGGGAACCAATCACACACCTTTATGAGAGCCTGTGGTATGTACTCTGAGTCAAATTCTCTCTGCTCGACATGCAGGGATCCTTCTCTCACGCATCAACATGAAACAACGCTCCTTTCCACAATGTGGCTGCTTACATGGTTGTATTTTTTGATGAATATTTTGGAAAAACCCATGAAGCACTGAAGCCGCAAAGCATGAAGCGCGAAGTGGCAAGGGAAGACAGTATATAAAAAAATTTAAAACTGAATAAAGTAAGCATTGTCGTTTATCGACAATCACTTTTTACATGAAAGGCCTAGTTTGCTAAGGATTTACACTTAAAAGTGGATTCTGATTTTGAACCAAGACAAATACATGCTTGAAGAGGATTTGAATCCAAATTGTTTATTAAAAGAACAGAATATTAACCATCCAATCAGCAGCTTAGAAAATTGAACTAAATAAAATAAATATAAAAGATAATATATATAAACATTTTTTTTTTGAAGAAAAGAGATGAAAACAATTTTATGAAAATAAATCAAACTCAAATTTCCTATAATAAAAAAATATTAACTTAAAAAACAACAGGGGATATTTATTGTAACTTTTTTTTATTGTAAGAAACAAATGCTAACTGTATTTCAAATTTTGAAAATTGAAACTACAATATAAACATAATTTTAAATATTCAAATTTTTCTTAAAACACATTTAAGAAAAATTATGAAATGTTCAGACATTTTTAATGACACTTCATTTTAATAATACTATTTCACAGTAAAATTTAAATAATTGTGTCTGATGCTTCATAAAGTTTTCTTTAGGAATGTTAATATTAATAATATATTACAAAAATGTAATCTCTAACATAAATATTAAAACTTTTTATAGACAAGCTTTCATTAATTTTAAATTAATATTTTAATATAATAGATTACTAGAAGTAAAATATCACTAAACAAATATTAATTACCTGTTTGGCTCAAATATTCGATGCTTTTGTTATCTACAGGGAAGAATCCAACTGTGGCACCATATTCAGGACACATGTTAGAAATAGTGGCACGATCTGCAATTGACAACTCAGAAACACCGGGTCCAAAAAACTCAACAAATTTTCCCACAACACCCACTTGCCTGAGATGCTAAATAATAAAAAAACATTTCTGAAACTTAAAAACAGTAAGGAGAACATTATTAAAAATAGAAGATCAAATGAAAGAAAATTAGTTATTATTTGGATAGTAGAACCAAAACTAATAGGAGTACAGAATAAAACCTTATGTGATATTAAGGTTTTCAATGCTTGCACAATCACCAATGAAGATAAAAATAAGCCATATCTTAACGTGTGTATATAAGTTTATAATTTGTATACTAGTGTTTACTAAAAACTAAATATTGTTAAGTCATTAATTTTCAAGGTATCTTTTAATACTTAAAAAAAGTGTTGTATAAAAGACCACTTTAAATGAATTTAATTTTTTTAATTTAAATGAATTAGGTATTAAAATATGCAATAGAGTTTCACGTGAAACTTAAGAAATTGATTTTAAAAAAGTCATAATAATTTAAAGCTTATTGTGCTACATTTATATGGTATTATTCAACCTTTTCATTAAGCATTATTAAATAAATTAATTTTCGGTGATATTAATTGGAAATTAATTATAATTATATTTACATACCTGCCAAATTTTGAAAAATGCTTCAATAAGATTTTTTGAGTGTCAAAATTACAAGTCTCAGATATATATATTTTCTTGATTTAATTACTTAATTATATTTAATTTTAAATTTTCAATTAAAATATCAGTTTTAAGAATTTAATTCAATTAAAGATTTATCAAAATTTTATCTTCAGTTACAACACTATCACTGAATATTATAACTATTTACAAGGAAATATTTTGCATGTTACAATAAGCTTAACTGCAATGTGTTGGGGAAAAAAAAAACATACAGAAAAATTTTCTTGATTAAATAAATATCTGTCATATTTCATATACTGGAAGAGTTTGATGCTGCAACAGTGGCTGTTTTAGTCTTGTCTTACAAACTCTTGCTCATAACAAAATCCACCACTTAATGATTTCACAATAAGCAAATTTTCTAAATTATTATTAGATATGGAGGGAGTTTCTAAATTGATTTCAATTTTTTTTTACTAAACTAAAAAACTCTTTCACACTTTGCATTCTATGAGGTATTACTAATAAAGATAGCATAAATTTAGATATTCTATCATATTTCTTACTATTATGTACACTCTTAATTTCACCAATTTGAAACCACAGAATATCAATCTTCTCATTTTCAGATTTTAACTTTGATAAAACTTCAGTTTGTAAAGAAAACTGATTTCCTAGCTTATCCATGGCTACCTCAGATTCACCATCTTTGATTGGCAACAAAAATGGAAACATTTGAACAAAGTACCTTACACTTGAAAATTGGGCCTCGTCCAGCTTATCCACAATTGGCAACTGCAAATGATGCAAAAGATCTTGTTTTATTGGAAATATGTTTAAAATATAATCACAAAATTTGTGAAATATTTACGAACTTTAGAAAAAATAGTTTTTTTCCCTTCATCAGATAATGTTGCTACAATATCAGATGTACTAATTCCAATAACTAAATCACAAAATTTTTTTGATTATTAGGATAATCCACTTCAAGTAAAGGTATACTTCAAATTATGGATGGATTAATAAACTTTTTTAATAGTTCTTCCAGCAAGCTATGCATAATACCTTTTAAGTTTATAAATTTTTGGATGTGACTAGACGGTAATAAAACATTATAATTTTCAAATATCTTTAAAGTATAAAGGAAAAACAGATTATAAGCTTTATTTATGGAAGATGAGAACAAAAAAGTTTCTCTTTTCTAGACATACTTTGAGATTTCAATTCATTATCTTTATCAAAAGATTTCTTCGTAATATTCTCTGACTCCATTTCACATTTTTTTTAAACTTTGTTTGAAGCATTGTACATTAAAATCAGAATTTTTAGTTCCATTTCCTACCATGCTGAAAGAAGCCAGATTTTTAGAATATGTACACTTTTTCACTTTAACTATAAGATGAAAATATTTTAAAAGGGGATCCCATTGATAAATGAGTTTTTGAAGACTGTTTTGTAGTGAGAACCTATGTGTGCAAATATATTTAAAATTTTTGGTTTTTCTATGTATCTTTGTCACATAATTCCTGAAATTTTTTCAGACTTTCTTTTCTTTTTCAATTCCAATTTAAATAATAATAAATGCCAATTATGACTTCATCAACTTTAATCAGTAAACTTGCAGCACCTTCCTCAGAGGCAAGATTTCACAAACGGCAAGAGTTACCAATAGCTATTAAATTTTCTTGCAGTGTTCTTAAATGGATTATCACATCTTTTTCTTCTCTTGCATTGCTGCTGCATTATCAGCACCAAATTCTGTACAATGTTTAAAAGAGATATTTAATCGTTCAAATTCGTTAAAAAGTAAAGTGCTTATATTTTCGCCTGTTGCATCCCTTGTCAAACTTGAAAGTGAGAATAAGCAGATTTGAAAGGATTTATGAATGGGATTAAAAAAGTTAACAATTGGATACAATTTCGAATTGCAGTCATTACTCCCATCACATGCAGAAGAAAATGGGGAATTCTGTAGGCGTTTACCAAGTTTGCCATTTATCCGATGTTAATTTCTCTATAATGGCAGAAATTTTAGTTCAAACACATCTATAATCTATAGCATGTGCAATTTCACTTTTACAAAACATTTTCCTAAAAAGGGGGACAGCATGATTGGCAACGGTGATTGGTATGTTGTGCTCAATCAAGAATGAAGTAAAATATAATTCCAACCGAGTGACTTTAGTAACATTTTTAAAATAAACTTCATTTTAGAAGTGCTTCTGTACTTTTTGCTTCTTATGCATATTTTGTGCCTTTGAAATGTCGAGAAATATCCAAAAATCGCCGTGAGGTATTAAAATCACAATTGCAAACTACGCAATTTACAAATTTAGCTCCTTTAGATGATGCTTTAGCACATGGAAATTCTACACTATAACTATTTTTAAAAGATTGAAAATAAGATTTATTAGGTTGACTAATAGCCATTTTTCACAAAATAACAGCAACCATGAGAGTCATGACAGAGACAAAATGTTTGCATTAAGTTTTTATTCAAGAGAGCCTCAGAGTTAACTCCACCCATCAACAACAATCCTCCAATCCAAGTAGTTAAAATGAATGGAGCCAAGTTTTGATCCGTGGCTAAAGGAGAACAAGATTGCACCTCTACCATTTTATGTCCCAATCTATAGCTTTTCAAGCTTATCGCAAGAAGTGCCTCCCATCAAGAAGTGCGCTTAGCAAGAAGTGTCTTCCATCGATAGAAAAAAGGATCGGAATGTGCATTCTCCGACATTTTCTCCCAGGGATGGAATTACAGACCTTTCTCCATAGATGGGTTAAAAAGAGTGCTAATTTCTGTTTTTCACCATGGTTAACGAGAAAAAATCACCACATTGTCATAAAACTTTAAAAGAATTTTTTTCTTTTTCAGCTTTGAGGACAAGAACCTAGTGATCTTGAATAAAATTTATGCACAATGCATAAAAGTTGCCAGGTATGCAAATTATTAATCATTACTCCCCTCATGTAAAAATTTGAAGAATTTTATATTTTCTTATAATTTACACTTCCATTATTAGATTGAGTCAAATCTTCATATTTTGGAGTCTTGAAGAACTATAGCAACCAGACAGTAATACTATGATATTTCTTGCACAAAAGTGCTAATTTAATGAAGTAGAATTCTAAATTAATATCTATATAACGTAAATTTTTCAGTAAAATGTGATAATTTCTCAGTAAAATGGCAGAAATCATATGGGAAACATCATGAACTGTAGGAAAAAATGTAATGATATAAAAAATCAGAGTTCTTAAAATGACTGTACACATAAAGTTTGATTTAAGGTGTTTCAAAGAAAACTCTAATATCTAAAAGGAAAAGGGAATCATTCAAGTTGAAAGGAAAGGGAATCATTCATAAAAGGGAATCATTTAAGTTGATTGCATACAAGAATATTGAATGAACAAAACTAGCTTGAAATTAAAAGTTTTGTGAATAGATGGCAAGAATTCTCAATTCACCATAAAAATGTTTATTTTAGTAACACTGAACTAATATAATTATATATATATTTAGCAAATAGAAATATGAATATGTTTATTCAATTTAAAAATTGCTACAGCTAGAAAATATTATGCGGCTAGACTACAGGTTACAAAATAACACTATAATAGATTTTGAGTAATAAAAATGAATTTATAATAGTAGAGATCATAAGTACTAAGACTAACTTGATTTTGGCAGGTGAATAAACTTTTTAATAAAAAGCAATATAAGTGCTAAATATTGATCAATGTGATTGGAAATATTTTAAGTATTTTTGATGATGTTTAATATAAATTCTATCAAGACCACAGCCAGTATATTCTTACTATGAACTTTAAATATTTAAACTGTAATGGGAACACCATTTTTATGAAATTTTTTAATTACAAGCATAATCATTAAAATTACATTCTTAAAGAGAAGATATACATTTACCTTTTCAATCAAAGTAAATAATTATTAAATGTAAAAATCATATATAATAAAATACCTTCGTGATAGTTAACACAACATCAGTAGAAGTAACTAAAGGATTTAGCTTTCCAGTTAATTTGTAACCAACAACTTGTGGAAGAACCATACTGATAGCTTGTCCCAACATGACAGCTTCTGCTTCAATACCTCCAACACCTTTTAAGAGATTAAAATTTCAACAATAAACTCATTTAATAAGTTCTAATCAATACAGTAGCAATTTGAAATAAAATTCCAATTAATTTTATAAAGCATTATTAATATACCCAATATATTTAAGACAAAATGGATTAAATTTGAAAAAGAGATAAAATCTTAAAATCCATTAAGAAATAATGATCCAAACAGTGAAATTATTAAGAAATCATTAAATAACAGAGAATGAGTATTTGCTTACATGAGAGTAAAATAAATATAAAGAAAGTTCAAAGGTTCTATTTTTTGCACAAGATACAATTGTAAGGACAACAGTTGTTATTTTTGCTACTAGATGGCTGCACCTGTCTAACAGCTTTCTCAATTGATTGAATGATGTTTGACAGGGTTATAAAGAAAACAAATTAATTCTATTTATTTGAGTAATAAATGTTAAGTTCATTTTATTCAAAAGTAATTTATTGTTAATTTTTGTAATAATTGTAGTAATTTATATTTCAGTTTTATGTAATTTTACTTTTATATCTTTTAACTGTTTATCTCAATGTTAATTGGAAACCGAACTGTACTTGAAAAAACATGTTGTTTTAGAGCGCCATGTTTAGTCACTTCGCTGATACGATCGATGCTGTACGCTTAATAAAATATCCATTAGATGCTGAACCTTGTTGAGTTATATTGAACATCACACAACCTAATAAACTTAATACCAATGAACAACACCTTTATACAATGACACACGATCACAAGAATGGTCTGATAAAGCAGTATATAACACTTTTATTTAAACATATCCCCCTAAATCAAGTTTAGAATTCAAAATTTTAAATTATGATAAAAATTATTAGAAATAATTTAGTTTAAAAGAACCCATATAAAAAATATATTCACACAAAAGTCCAAGTAAATTATTCAATGTAAGTTAAATTTATTTTTTGTTTCAAGAATTCTGTTATTTGTACAAAATTCCGTTTAAAGTACAAATTTAATGATTTAAACTTCACAATTAAAATTTTGCTACTTATATATGAACAAAAACAAATTTTTTCACATATGAGAGTAATTTAATTATTGTAAAATAAAAACATTAAGGCATACATACAAACATTGATATGCATGAACACATAGTGAAAAAATTTGTACATAAAACAGTAAGTGCTAATATGTGATATAAAAAATGTTTAGAAAAAAACAAGTCATTGTACTTGAGGTGCAACTTCAAAGATTTGAAATAATTCAATCATTTTATTAAATATTACACACTAAGAATAATTAAATCCAATTGCAGATTTCTTAATTTACTTAAAATATATTAAAATTAGGCAATTTATGTGTAAAGATTAAGTTCTACAAAAACAAAAATTAATTTAAATCAAACACTGGTTTCTTTTTTTTTAATAATATAAAACAGATTTAAATCAATAAACGCTTTTGTACTTTCAGAATAAATTATTTTGAATATTTTTGAAATAAATTTTATTTTTTGTTGCAGTCACCAAATAGACCAAACCTCTTCTAATGGCAAAGTGGATAGCTTATAAGTTTTTAATGTGCATAGAATTAAGCTGTCATTCTAGAGCTGTAATTACACTTGAATTTTTTGGGTCAGTTATCACATAATTTTTAAAGAAAAGGATATATTGGTGTACTTGAAAAAAATTGATTAGATATGCCCCATCAGTATAAGTATTGCACTAAGTTAAATTGTGAGCACTACTCCCATGAGGGGCCACAGTGGCCTAGTTGGTTAGGGCATCGTTCTCATTTCAGAAGGTAGTGAGTTCAAATACTGTCTTAACCAAAGATCTGTCCTGTTCGCTTATGGTGGCTGGGGCACCTTAAATATGTCATGGTCGCTATGTCCACCATGTGAAATGATATCTTTGAAGGTGGCAGGCCAAGTATTGGGTGTCTTCTGTCTGATATTTGCTTTAAAATCACGAAGACTCCATTCGGCTGCTTCTATCTAACTGGTAAAGCCCAACTTAGGGCTAGGTACAAAGAAGCAAGCTAGTGCAACAACAACCACTGCCATGAGTATCAACATCACAAAATTTTAATTTACATATAGTAATGCATGTTTCATTTAAGAAAAATGCATAAAATGATAATATGATTTGAGATTAAATTATACATCAGAAATGTTGACAGTATAATTATGTTTAAAAATCATGTTCCCCATCATGACAAATCATGTGTTTTAGTATCACTAAAACAAATCAATATATGCAATATTCATACAATATTATAAAGAATTTTGCAACAATACAATATTAAATTAAATCAAAATATTACTTTTACTAAAAAAGTAATCACAATAAACTGCACATTAAGTGATCCCTTCATAATTTATTTTTTCATTATATAGAGATTAGCAAATCCAGAAATAAATTAGACTTTAATTCAGTCTGCTAAGTCATCACATATTTTTTTGCAATACCAACTCCTTATATGGTAATCAATATTACAATAGAATACATATTTTTTAAAATATACCTAAAAATTCATTAGTAGAAATTACTAAAAAACTAATACTTGATGAAGGAATTTTTGGAATTACAGTAATATAAATGTTTAATTTCAAAAATAAAAAGCTATCAATGTTCAAATTGATTATTTAATATAATTCAAACTTTAAATTTTTGAATTTAATTTCTATATATAATAAGAATAAGTTTCTCTTTAGTTATAAATAGCAAATTGGCATGCTCATTTGCCTTTGTAAGTAAAAGCGCATAATTTTCCTCATGATACATAGCAATAAAATGCATACACATCTTTTATGTATAAAATTATCTTAATATGAAAAATATAAAAAAACTAGTGTAATTTTTGTAGGAAATTGCATTAGAAATGTATGAAAATATCATTAAAGAATTTTTACTAGAATCTAAGAATTTTCAGTGATATGTTTATATGATAACTTAAAAGTAATTAATTTTTTAACATGTGTCACAATATAAAATGAAATAAGCAAAATAACTCAAACTAATATTGTTATTATCTTTCATAAAATATGAATAAAAAGTACCTGGGAAAACATTGACTTAAAAAGTGAGTATTTTTTTTTAAAAAAATATAGAATATTAAAAAAATAGGAGAAAATTAAAATTAACATTTTTAAGACTGTTGTAGCCTTTACGGAAGTGGTTACCGAATAATTTCTTTTCAGTCCACAAAAATTATATATAAAATATCAAGATAAAATCCAATTAATCAAAAGTTTGAGATATTTTCTCAAAGTTATTTCCATAACAGCAATTACTCTACAGAGAATTAATAATGCAACAATAAGTAAAAGCATTATTGAATAATAGTAAGAGAAATTATACATAATTTTTTCAACATTTATCTAATGAATTTATTTAGAACATTTCAATACCCCATCCAACAATGCCAAGGCCATTAATCATAGTAGTATGAGAATCAGCTCCAACTAAACTGTCTGGATAAAGTAAGCCATTGTTGTTGAATACCACTCGAGCTAGATACTCCAAATTGACTTGATGACATATTCCTGATCCAGGTGGCACAATAGTCATATTCTTAAAAGCCTTGGCACCCCACTTAGAATAAAAAAATGAAATTAATTATCTACATGAAGGAAACTAACAAATATATATCTGTGTCAAAAATATACTGTAACTTATCATTTCAAAATAATTATGAAATTCAATCATTTGAAATTTTAATTATATATTTTTTCACAAAAATAAAATTATTTTGAATATAAAATCCTAAATAAATGATTTAATATATCTGAAAATATTTCAAATAAAAATAAACTTTTGAATGACAGCTGCATATTGATCCTAACATCAAAACAGTAATTGTTTTGTAAGAAAATTAAGTGCAATTAAATTTATTATAAAGGAAAGAATACTTCAAAATGCATTCATACTGTATAATTTAGAAAATTTAAAAAAAGAACATTTTTTGACATTAGTAACTGACAGAAAAATTATAATTACTTTGAATTGCAAATTTATGAAGTTATGATAAACTGCAAAACATATTAATTAAGAGACACTTATTATATTAAAAAAAAGAAAATATTTAATAATAATTATTAACTAAAAAATATTTTAATATTCTGAAGCAACATTGTTTAGCTGAATTTCAAATAGAAAATACTTCTTGTCATGTATTTTCATATATTTGCTCTGTCATAAAACATACATTAATTTCTTAGCTGTAAGATCAAAGGATATCATTTATCTCCTAATCCTAATATCAATTGATCAAGAGGCAAAAGTGAAATTGCTTTATTGATCTACTTCCTTTATAGATCCCAGTAACATAATCATATGAAAATCAAATATAAATTTTTAGCAAGTTTAGAATAACTATAAAAAATTCACCAACCTCATCAAAAAGTTTTTTAATTACAAATAATTTCTTTTATCTCAAAATTAATTTAAATATCATGCTATAAGTAATATATATAAATTTATGCTATTTAACTCTACTGTGAATATTTATCATTACTAAACTATAATGTGTATTAAGATATTTTTAAAACACAAAAGATTGATGTTTTCATAAAAATACATCTTACATTGCTGGATAATGGATTAAAATTATTTTTAATGATTGGAAATATTTTTAACATTAAAAAATATTTGTATTTTTTCCCCCTTAAAGTATTAGAAAACATTACTTAAAATTTTGTCTACAAAATAATCATAAAAACCAAACTTTAGTATTTTCTCCAATTTTTATTTTAAAATGTAAATAGTTGGTGAAACGAAGTACAAGAGTAAATTACTGCAAAATTATGATCCTTTATTTCAAATATAAATTATAAAAATTTAATTGCTTGTCTATTTTTAATAGGATTTTCAAGTCTCCTTCACAAATTTAAAAATATTGGTTTTTTAAATGTATGATCCAAATACAATGTATTATGCAAAAATGCATAATGAGGCAGAAAGTTGATAAGGCACTTAAGTAATATCAGTCATAAACTATAGAGAAGAGATAAAACTCAAGATTATTTACTATCAGTTCTTTAGTTCTTTTAAAAATTTTATCTTAAAAGACTTGCGCATGAGACAAAAGCCATTGATCAAACAAGTATTTTATTTACTCTTCCATAAAAATGCATGTAAATTTTTTTTATCAAAAGATAGTTTAAATTTAAGTGGAAAATAAAAGAATTAATGGTGCTAAGTTCCAAATCTGAGTTTTTTTTTTTTTTTAATAACTTTAGGTTGAAGTACGTACTATAGAATTGATATCAAAATAATTTACACATGCTAAATACTTCATAAGCAAATTGAATATCAATATCACAATAGAATATACATATGCTACATATTTCAAATTTTAGTTATTTTCAGATGAAGCAAAAAACATACATATACTATACATACCTTTAGAAACATAAACCTTTCCTTATTTCTTTCAAATTCTAAGTCAAGATTTTTTTCTAAGGCATTAGAACTAAAAAATAAATAAATATATCAATGCAAATAAGCAAAATAACAATACAGGAAAGAATTTTTTTAAAGTGTTGTAAATTTTTGTAACTGAATGCTACAAAAAATAATTAAACATTTAATATTTTCATAACAGTTTACATAGGATAAATAAGAGAAAATAGAATTATAAAATGATTTTCTTAAGAATCTATACAACTATTTAATAGTATGCATTTATTAAAAATACATTTTACAGTCATGTGTGTAAAACATACAGAACTTAAGACATTTTATACATTTTTAGCTTCTTTTGGATTTATCGGTAAATGCATATTCGTTAACATACAGTATTTTATATTATTTTTTGACATTCCCTGACAATATAGAATTTTTTTTGCTTTCAAGTTTAACAACCTATATTTATTTACAAAGCTTTGAATTTTGATTACCTTTACTGTCTGTTTGAAAGCAGCTAATATTGTTTTTATACACTTAAGAAATAATATTTGTTTTATTGTCATGATATAATGAAAAAGGTACTTTATGTTCATTTTGATATTTATACCATATATATATATATATATATATATATATATATATATATATATATATATATATATATATATATATATATATATATATATATATATATATATATATATATATACGTATATATATATATATACATATATATATATATATATATATATATAACAAAAGGAAATAATCAGTTTCTTTTTTGATGGTGTAATGGTAATTATTGATTACAACAGAATGCAATTTTAGTAATAAACACATGTCAATGAAAATGAATGATTTCTGGAGAAACAGCATTTTAAATAATTACAGTAAGCACTTTTGCAGTTCCTGATTTTTGTAGTTTATAAATTAATGTCAAAAGAAAATTCAGAAAATATAAATGGTTTTAACTATTTGTCAGTTGAAATCCAAGATTGAAGATTAAACAAGGATAAAACTAAACACTATACCAAAATAAATTATATCATTTTCTTTCAACTTCAGAATAAAACATTCAGAAATCATATCTTTGATAAAACTGAGAAATCAGCTTTTTTCTGAATAAGATTCTTTGAGTTAATTTTTAATATGAAAACACAACAATTTTAAGCTTGCTTAAACTTTTCTTAGCCAAGAATTTCTCAAATAATTTAACTAGAGACTAAATTGTTTGACTAATCATTATAAAGAGATCATGTTTTAATTTGATACATGTGATTTTGTCTAATAAGACAATTTTGAAATATGAAAAATGTTAGTAAGACACATTTTTATTGACAAATAATAGATTCGCAGATAATCTAGTTGCAAATAAAAATTTTGCCTTACTAGTTTGAAATGGAATGACACTAAATGAAACCGATATCAGAAAGGGGAGAAATAGTGCAATTTAATTCCATGGAAAATGTAGTTTTCAATAATCATAATTAACAGAAGTAGTTTTCCTACAAGCATACGAGCTGAGTCAGTCCTCAACCTCTATTGCTCAAGTCTTTGGACTAACAGAGGCTGCATTTTCTCTTTGTCAATGAGTTACATCATCAGTGATTTTTTTTGAAGCTGAATAAACCCATAGATTTCATCTAGCAGAGGCTGGAGAAGAAGATTAGCAACATGCACAATATCTTATATCTTTAAAATAATTTGTAAGACTTTCTATTCAATTTTTTATTTTTAAAATCAGGAAAATATAATAACCTTAAGACACATCAAAATCTAGGAATAATCTTACTTTTATAGGAAAACAAATTCAAAAAAATGCATTTGATGATTACATAATTGTCATTATAAAGTCCCTTTCTTTAAAATTTCAATTTTTAGCTTTCTTTTTTTTCAGAAGAAATTCTGCAGATAATTTGTGTTAAATTTCATATTAAAACAAAAGGCAAAATAAAGATAAAAAATCAAAAAGTGAAAAACTAATAAGATTGAAGAAATTCATAGTAGGAAAACATCTGAGTATGTAAGATATTGATAAAGTTACATTGACCTTTTCCAATCACTCAGAAAACTAATTTTCAATATTCAACACATAAAAGCCTTAATTCAAGGGATATGTTCACATATGTACACACCTATTTTAAAACATAATATGAATCAGAATTGATTATATATAAAGTAAAGAATCAAAAGATTTTAATATTTTATAAATTGGCTGTAGTGTTCCCTTAACTCTATATTTAAAAATAATTTATAATTTATATAAGCTTTTTAATTTGAGCAATTAAACAATGTAAACTTCTAATAATGCATTTCCTAGATTACTTTTAAGCAGGCTACAACAGAGCAATGATTGTTATATACCTTTGTAAGACAAATTTAATTTAAACAAAATAACAAATTAATAAATTGTATCAAATATATTTACCAACTAATTACCGTATTTTCCTGTATATAATCCGCGGATTATGTGTTAAAAAAGTTCTGAATTTCGTAGTGCTTATTATACGTCGCGGCGGATTTGAGGTGGATTCAAACAGATCTTTATAAATGTTTTTTCCTGTAGAATTTATTATATTTTTAATTATAATGAATATATTTTTTATTTTATTTGGCACTAATTTATCAGCAGTTTAAATTTTCGATTGTTCGTCAGAAAAATTTCCGCGGATTATACGTCACTGCGGATTATATACAGGAAAATAAGGTAATTTTATTATTATCACAGGAAAATAAAAATGATATATTAGCAATCTAACAAAATTGAATTCAAACATTAAAGTGCAAATATTATTTCTATAAAAATCAAAGGAACAGTTTGCTTCTACATGAAATATTTTACAGAAAATAGCTTTTAACATGTGTCATTGTTACTAAGTCAAATTAATACAAAAATTGATGTTTATATCACATTAATAAAGATCTTTTAAAACAATTTTGTAACTTCTTTTGAATAATTTAAAAATTTTGATTTAATCACTTACATTTTATTAACAATACTGAAGAGAATAGTTACATGTATAATTCAAAAGTATTAAAAATGATTCTTGATTAAATGTTATGAAATAAAATTTGACAGATCAAAATAATACTTAAAAATATGCAGAGGAAAATATTCACCTGAACAACATTCTTTTATAACTCAAATGCAATAATCAAAAAATTTGAATTCAAAAACTGTCTTCAAAGGAAGCAAATGAAATTACTAGACATTTTTTATAAGTAATAATAATCTTCTAAAAAATCTCTAAAGCTTTTTTTTTATCATATTATTATCTTAGGTAACTTTTTATGAAATCCATATAGCACAAAAGATAGATCAGAGAAGTTTAGAAATCAAATTTAAAAAATAAGTACTGCTATACAGATTTATTGATAAAACATTTAGTTGAATTACTATAAACCAATTTGTAAAGTTCCTCATAGATTCAAAACAAAATTATGAACCTCTTAAAATCCTTTTTACTTCAATCTATTATAGTCATTGAAATCTAATGATGATATGAGAAAACTGAGTGTGAAAATTATAGATATACACTGATGAACTCAAATATTTCAAATGAAATAAGCAAATAAAATTTAGTAAAATATATTTTTTAATTTGATGAATAAAAGTATATTTCCAGACTTCATTCAAATGTGAATCAATGTAACATGTTTGAATGTTAACTGGTTCATCACATTTCCATTTATATAAATCAAAATAAATCTAGCATTAAATAATTTTTCTATGTTATTGTAATAAAGAAAATATACAGCAATCATCTGATAAAGTATATCAATAGCATTAAGGGATACATTAATATTTTAATAGTAGCATGCAAGAAAATGAATAAATTCAGTTTCAAAGAGAAACATATTTGTTTGTAATGGATTTAGTACTATGATAACAGTTTATACAATAAAAATATTTATGCAATATTTCCAGAATAAATCACATTAACTACCAATTTTTCATGCATGTAAGAATTTTTTAATACCTTGCTGCAAATTTTTTTACTGTTGCAAGTAGGAAAAAAATCCTTCCTATTTATACAAGATATACTAAAATCAAAATAACTTTCCATTTTTTTACAGTCATCTAATATTTCCAATTAACAAACTCCATTTTATAGAATTATGATCAATTATGAACTAAGAATACTACCTAGAAAACACTTAAACATTAATATTTATTTTTGACAAAATATTCTTCATTCTTTTATTCAATGACACTACATGAAAACATCCTATCAAATTACTCTTGCTAGTAATAAAAAAATTAAAATAATGAAAGAAAGCAAATGAAAATAATGTTTAATGCAGTGTTACGCAAATAAAATTGAAAGAAAAGAATTTCTATAAATATTTGAAGAGGTAAATTTTAAAATAGATTTCAGTAAATGAAATTTCAAATATTTTTTTTTTTTTTTGCATCAAAACAGAACTTTTCTACAACACATATACCATTAAATTGCAGTAATTTAGAAGTATCTGAACAGAAATGTGTAAAGAAACTAATATTTGTTATGAAAATAGCAGATTTCAAAAATCCTTCAACAAAGGAATAAAACGAAATCTTTAGGGTTAATAATAAATTATAGAAAAACTAACTAACCCTATTGTTTTTGTCCTATGAAAAGGACAAATTCCATATTGAAGAGGTTGATTAGGAGGATGAGGTGAAACAGGAGGATTAGGCAGTTCTCTTTTTAATCGTGATAAAATAGGTTGGCAATTATTAGTACAATTTTTCCTCCAAGTTCTTGTGCGCTCGCCCTCAGGGCATTCAAATTTAAAAGCGCTTGAGAGTGGCATATCACGCCGTTCACTGTTTATATTTTTTGAGCAACTATTTATTCTGGAAGATAGAGAATCACTTTCTTGCTTTGAGAATTGAAACTTTCTGTTTGCAGCCACATCTCTGCTACCACCACCTGGGTTAGGGCTGTCACGGAGAGTGCTGAAAGGGGTGAATAAAGCATTGAAGTGAGAGAAACTTTCACAGAAGAAAAGCGATTACACACAAAAAAGCAAGCACATTTAACATTTTTTCAATTACATTAAAATTTATGAGGTTAAAAAATTTCTTGCAGTACACTCTTAACTATTAACCAATTAAATTCTAAAAATTTGAAAAAATTTGTACTGTAACTGAAAATGAACTTCATGTGGTTATATAAACAACCAAATTTGATGTGTAGTTGCAATAACATTAACCATATTATAAAATGTGGATAAACATTATCACATTTTAAATATTTTACAAATTCTCATATACTACTTGCAACTCAAATTGAGAACCTCTGGCATTCAAACTGTTACAATTTTAATGAACAAAGGAGAATGTCATTTATAAATTTGGAAACAGGATAAGCAAATAGACAAAATATAAATATCAATAAAACAGGAAATGAAATTCCAATCTCAAACATAATCCATTCTATTTAAAACATAATTACTATAAAAAGCTTCTCAGTGTCCAGAAAATATGATGGATGATAAATAAAATATATGATTAAATAAATCAAAAGAAATATTATAAAATATTCTTACTAGTATTTACTTATTTTTAATATCTAGACAATTGGCTATGAAGCCATTGCATCCTTAATGCTCAATATTTTTGTCCTTTACATTCAAAAAATATGACTGAAGGGCAAAAGTCTAAATGATAAGCACAAAATATTTAATGTTATCTAGACACAGGACAAGAATGTGATTCATTAAGTTTCAGCTTGAGAGCATAAGTTGGCAAGCAGTAATGACCAGTAGCGAATAGGAAAGGTGTCATTGCCGTTGTGATGGGAGAGATAGAAAACCTTTCTAATCCTCTCAATCAAGAAGCTAAGTTAACATAACAAGCAAGTCACTGGAAAGTGACTACTATAGATTTAGAAAACAAATACGAGAATTATTAATATATTGCATACCAGTTTGACTTTCTAATGCAGAATGAGAGTTGGAAAAATAACAATTTTAAAAACATGAGCATTCCTACCAATACTAATAATTATTGCATACAAAAATGATCATAAAATCAAAAATTAGACAAGCAAATGAATGAAAAATGGTAATTAAAAAAGTCTATACATAACAGATTAATGCCTGATAAAATGATTTTTGCAGAGTTCTCAAAGATACATGAGCAAAATTGCACATTCACATCTTAAAGCTGATAAGGGGATATAGCTAATCAGCAAATCATTACTGTTATAAATATGAATTGTTAAATTAGAGAGAAAAAATGAACTAAATGAGCCTGTTCTTATTAACATAAAATTTAAAATGTCTCAAAGTGTTTAAATATTAAATAAATGACTTAACTAAATTTTTATATCATAAATTGTCTAAATAAATTATAAATTTTCTTAGTTAAAATATTAAGTAAGTGACTTGACTAAATTAATGGAATTATATATAATTTAGATTGAAATTTAATTTAAAAAATAATGCACAGCATCATTTACATCATAGATTTAAAAAATAAAATTCATATCAAAATTTTTTTAATGTGATATACATATATCCATTGATAAGAAAAAAGTGAAAAAAAAACTATATTTACTTGAATAAGATTAAGCGACAAAAACTAAATAAAAAACGAAAAAAACTAAAATGTTGAATAAAATTTACAAAAACTAAAACAAAAGAATTATTTCTCAATAATTTTAAATTTCAGAAACTGTATTTTTCTTAAAATTAATTATTTTTATTTTTATTTGTCAGTAAAGAAAATACAATTTTATATTTTGGTTTTATTTTTATTATCCTTTGTCTTATTTTTATTATTTGTAAAAGATTTATACACACACGTGATAAACAGTTACTCTCCAAACAATAAATATTCTATACATACAAGAATTAAATTTCTTATGAATATTTATCATAATCTTGAAAATATTTATGAATGACTTTTCTAGCATTAAACAGTATTCAAACTGAACAGTTGGTTTGTAAATCAACAACACTGTAAATTCTAAATATAATAAACATAGAAAATATTAGTTCAGTAAAGTTTTCTTAATAGTAACATCATCTAACTCTGCAGAAGCTATAGCAGCTGGAACTTGGATAATCCTACAAGTATCTGTGAGTTTCAGAAAAAATCATACAACAAAGAGTCCTTAATTGCAAATAATGAATCACTTCATTATTTTGAAAGGTTTTATAACATTTAAGGCAATTACTTGAACTTAGCGTTGTACATCCATAAACATTTATCTATTTTGCTAATGGCCAATTTTTTCTTAATTATCACAGTACTAAATGATAAAATCTTTTATCAAACCTATATCTACTAAGTTTTTGAGAACTTTACAGAATCCAATTTTTTTTTTTTTTTTTAGCCCTCATACCAATGCACAAAAAGCTTACATTTACATAAATATTTTGTTTAGGAGGGAAAAAATTCTTAAATTTTGTTAGTAATAAAAATAAACAATAACAAGTGCAAAATAAAAAACAAGTTTTCCATGCCAAGTAAAAACAAACATACTTATTGTAGCTAATAAATAATTGTCAAATAAAACCAAGAACTAATACACACATACTTAAATATGGATTATTTTTTATTTTGAATGAGTAATATATTACAAAAATATTTTTTGTATTAATTTTAGATTAATTTTTTGGTATTAACCAAATCACACTGACTGTGTTAAAGAGAATTTTCTCATAAAACATTTAGGTATATTGAAAAACAAAATATTTTTTATTTAGACTTTTAAATAATTAAAAATTGTTAATTTAGCCACTATACAAAATTTGTAACACATCCCAAATCACAAGTATATTTCTTTTCAATATTTATGTTAATAAATCTTTTAAAAATTTGTATAAGATAAAGCAGTGAAATTGTGTTCCAATTTTAAGCAAACAATATACCTACATGACATTTTATTATTTATAGATCAGAATTTAAATATTCACATACTGTTTCTGAATTATTCATCAACCTATTAAAGCTGGATCGTATGATGGCTTAAAATATTTCTAATTTTATTATTAAAGTTCAGAACGATTAGAATTTCATGAGATTTTGCAGAATCTATATCACTTTTATTTATAAATAGTACTATTTAAGAGTTAGAAAATCATTGGAAAACCTGAGATTTTTCATTATTATACAAATTTTAAATGAAATTTCATAACTATAATTATGTGTAAGTTCTAAATTTTGTTAAGAACATTCAATTTTAAAGATAGATTTAATATTTTATTTAATAATGATCAAGTAATATTGAAAGCAAAACAAAACTTCAGGAATAGAAACACAGATAAAGATGGATTGCTTTACCAACACTAATGACACTAATTCAATATTTTTAGCATCATATAATAAATTTTAAATAATCTTGTATCAATTTAAATAAATCTAAATCAAATGATTAATATTTATCATGAACAGAATATAATTAAAAACAGATGAAAATAGATTTTAAAAAATCAGAGCTTTATATTTTCAAAAGAAATATCTCATTTTAGTAGAAGTTTTACAAGAATCTAGGGAATGTTATGAAAATTTTTGAGGTTAAGAAAATTTATAATTACAGACATTGAGTTTAAAATAAAACAACAATGCGGCAAAATAGAAATATAAAATGAAATTTAGTTAAGGGAAAGCAGTTTCAGCAAACAATGGCCTAAAATTCATAAACAAGAAAAACCCAAGTCAAATTTCAAATTTGTTACAACCTAATGATATTTTAATATTATTCATCATTTGATTTTAATCACTAACTTAAGAATTATTCTGTATACCTATATCTAATATCATGAATATTAGTAAATGACAAGAAAATCTCCTTGGAGACAAATAAAAAGGTTTAATATCATTAAACTGGGTACATATAGTGTTCATATATCCACTGTGAGTATAAATTAAAAAACACTCAGAAAATATTATTTTCCTTAAAAAAAAGAGAGAGTTTGCTTTTACTTTTTTAGAACACTTTGCTTTTCCACAAGAAATTTTACAGCCTCATTTGGTAACTAATAAATTTTCATGAAATTTCAAATTCTGAAGCACAAAGACTTAATAATATCAATCATGAATTATCTTTATTTATGCATATATAAAGATAACTCATTGCAAAAATATGTAGCACATGTATAAAAAAATCAATTTTAAATATAAAAATTAACACATTTATAAGAAGCAAATATGAAAAATAATAATGAATATTTCTGAAAAAGTTACTGAAAGTGAGTGTACTGCAAAAAAAAAGTTACAGCCTGAAACTTAAAGCATTTTTAAAAACAATAGATGAAATATATTAAATTTATAGTACCAATAAAAAAATAATACATTGAAAGTAGGACAAATTTTTGCTATGCAAGAGTGCTTAAAAAGCAAGTTCGTTTTAAAAAAATTCTTATGGTGTACTTTCATTTGTTTAATGTAAATAAAGAAAACCATCAGATGTCTTTATATTACAAAATAAACCTGTAAAGATAAATAACAAATCATATAATTATTGAATAAATTTTCTACAATTGCTTATTTTTAAGTGCTTAAATGTTCATTCCATTCTTTGCAATTAGAACCATAAAAACTACTTTATTACAACAAAAATTTAGAAAGCACTGAAAATTTAAATAAAATTGGCATAAGAAAAGCACTGGAAATATTCTCCAGAAAAACATTTATTAATATTTGAATTAATAGCATAAATAGCGTCTTAAGTAATGTAATAATAATAGTGTTAATTAAATTTTGATATAATATAAAGAAGAGTAATTATGGAAAAATTAAAATGATACAGCAAATTAAGAATTCAAAATAAAGTTTAAGTGCACTTATCAAAATAAATATAAGCTTGTGAAAAAAGAAAAGAAATTTTAAAACCTTAGTACTTACGAACTTGCAATTTAAATTACTTGCATAATTTAAGAATATGCAGAGAACAAAATACTACATAAATACGTTAAAAAATAATATATTTAAAATTATTCTTTGATTCTTTGTTATTTGCTGATGGCAATAAATTATATATTTTAAAAGTTAAAAATTGCAAATTTCTCATTCATTCACAAGAATTTCAATAAAATCAAAACACTTTTATACCAATTAAAATAAGACGAAGTAAGCAGATTTAAACAAAGTTAGCAAATGTAAGAGCTTATTTTTAGGCTTAGTAGTTAAAAAAATATTATTTTAACTATTAACCCTAAAAATCATTGAAGAACTGAAAGGAAAATATCAATGTTATGTCTATTTTTAAAATTTTGGTATAATGTAAAAACACCAGAAGCTTAGACAGCTAAATGGATACATGAATAGAACTTGTTTAAGAAATTGCACTTAAAGATAAGAAATTTTATTTATATATTTCACAAACCAAGATATAAGTATCTCCTTACTTCCATACTAATATGAATAAACTTTCAAAAAATGTTATTTCATATTTTAAAAGCTAGCATTTTGCGAAATCAATCCTGTCATATTGATTTATTCCTTCTTAATGCATTCAAATTCCAATTAGAGTCAAGAATATTTATTATGACTATAATCTAAAAATAACTGGATAATGAATTAAAAGCTAATGGAACCATCCAACCTTGACTTCATGAAATTTGAGAAGGTTGCCTCATCAGTTGATTAATAAAAATGTGATCAAAATACATTTAACGAGGCTTCATATCTAGAAGACTTCATTTTATTCACTTATCAAAAAATTGATGAGCTTTGATAACAGACATAGGAAAGTTAATGATTTTAGGAAATATAAGAAAGAGAAAATGTAAACAAGAGAAATACTAAGCAGACAAAATTATTAACAAAGATTGCATTCAAAATATATAAAAGAAAAAATGAAATATTATTAATACTCTAATTAACTTAATACATAGTTAAAAAATTCAAAACCTCAAAGTTTCAAAACCTCAAATTTATATTTTATTTTTATTATTTATTTTAATTATTTTAAATTTATATTTTATTTTTATTATTTATTTATTTTTATTTTAATAGACTTATTAAAAAATTTTTGATAAAATAATGATTATTTCTATTTTTATTCATTATAAAATTCTTAGAAAAATATTTCTTGAAAACATGAACCAAAGATTTTAGTTTTTTGAGTAATAATTTTATTCTGAATATAATAAAATCACAAAATGAAAATGTGATATTAACACAATTGTTGATGACACCATGAAAAGATATAAAGACAATAATTATCTTAAAATATTCTACTACATATATTAATATTATTTTTAATAATTCAGGAGAAATAAATATAAATTTTTTTAATAAAATGCACATAAAAACTTAATGAAAATAAATATTAATTTTCCATATATTGAATTCACCTTCACAACTGAGAATGGGGGTACAACAAAAAAACATTTGAAAGTAACCTAATAAATATTTATATGCAAAAATATCATGCAATACAATATACAAATCTGGTTTTAAAGAATATAAATATGAATGAAATCACTTTCTTCAAAACCATGAGATTCACAAACTGTGCATTTTCAGTGACTTAATGTGCTTTAAATGCAAAATATAAAGCAGATTTCCCCCTCACCATTTTTTTTCTCTTTTATAATAAAAAACGAATTATATCTTTCAAGTTTAAAAAATTTTAGAAAAGCAAATATTTCTGTAGAAAATTTTCAAGACAAAAATATCAATAATTAATGTGACTAAACAATAAAATTTTAATATAAATTTTTATACAGATAAATATTAAGACATCACATTTCCATTTACATTAGGAACTTAACATAGACAAAATTTTATTTGTCTATAAATATGAATAAAAAATATATTAAACTGGAAATTTATAGCTGCCAAGCAAATTTTAGCTTATATAATATCGGAGATATTTTTGAAGATTTTTATAACTAATCATTTTATTAGAGATTTATAACTAATCATTATATAAGTTTTTTTATTTCATTATACACACAAGCAATAACTATTATATAATAATTTTATAAAAAATGTTAATTATCAAAAAAGTGAAAAAAATATATGTTTATTATATAAATTTGATCAAGTAATAAAATAGGCCATTAATTCTATTCAAACACATGTAAAATAGGGTAAATTTAGTGAACAAAACGTTTTAAGCATTATATTACATAACTTATAATACTTCTATTTATAAATAGAAATATTATTCGTAAGTGTACTTAAAACACAAGTTTTAGTAATTTTTCATTATAATTCAAATGCAGAATCTTTTGTTGCTGCTAAGTTGAAAAGAATTGACTTCAACTCTAACTTTCATTATATAAGATATGAGTTAGGCATTCAAAATACATCTTGTATTTCTGAATGTCAAGCTCGATCAAAATTACAAGATGTATTTTGAATGCCTAAGTCATACCTATAATTACAGAAATCAACAAGACCATATATAGTTAAAGAAATGCTTAATACTTTATAAAAGATTTCTAATAAATTCAATTTGAAAAGCAAATGTTTGCATGACAAAATATTTAATAGAAATAAGTATTTCTTAAAAATGTTAATCTAATTCTCAGAAGTATTCAATAAACTTAAATCACAAACAATAAAATGTATATATATTTTTTAATTTTGATATTTGGATTCATAGTTGCTAATATATTTTTATTTTAATGCAGCAAAAATTAATTTTATTTAAAATCAGCAGAGAAAACTAATCATCTTTGTTAACCAAATTTTAATTTTGCAAGTATTGAATGCATAATCATGTAGTGTTATAAAAAATTTGTTAAAATCATAGATGAATAATTTAATGACATAAAATAAATCAAAATATATTCTTACTGTTTTTAAGCAAAATTTGAGTTACTAAAACGATCTTATTTCTATTTAGACACTATCAGGTAGTAAATAAATTCACAGTGCTTTTTATAGATAGTAGAATATAGAGTAACTTTTTTAATGAACATATTAAAAAGCCTAAGTGTTTTTTTATTATTAACCAATATACTTTACTCATAGAATTTTTACTTTCTGTCTTAACATTATAATAAAAAATTAAACTGTGGATAACAGATTAAGAAATAAAATTCTGGAAATGTAAAATATAATGAATTATAAATTACCAAAAGTAATGTAAATAAAAATAAATTAAAACATATTACATAATTTTTTCTAATAATACTTTTTCAAAGTGGAATTATAATCATTATAAGTAAGTTATGAATATTTACAGAAAAATTTAATTTCATGATATCAATATTATAGAATTCTTAACTAAATCGCAATTCAGATAAAATATAAAATTTTTACAATTTAATTATTTGTTTTCACATTTTTTTTAAATTAATCTCGAATTCATAAAATTTTAATTCTGTGAAAAATTTTGATACTTACAGTTTAAATGGATTTGTATCTCAGATATTGATAATGGAATATTCCTTAAGCATTATAAATGATTTTAAACTTTGCACAGAAACTTTTTTTATAGACAAAGAATTTAAATTCCTTATCAATAAAATAAATTCTGTAAAAATGAAGAAAATACAAACTTATTAATTTAGGAAACAAAATTTTTTAATTTGTTAAAAATCAAGGTTACCAATTATTTTTAGAAAAATTTAATTATTTAATTTTTTAGGAAAAAAAGCTTTGAATACTAAAATAAGATAAGCCTGAAAAGAGAATAAGCCTTTAAAACTTATTTAACAATAAAAGAAATAGTAAAATGTAAAAATAATGAAAATTATGTAAAAATAAATCAAAATTATTGTGCTATTTCAAATAGAAAAAAATTTAAATACCTTTCATAGAAGTCGACTTGAACTGAATGATCAATCACAAGATCTGCAGGACACAGAGGATTTACTTTTTCTGGATCTCCACCAAGTTTTTGTACAATATCTCTCATTGCTGCAAAGTCTGCCACACATGGTAGACCTCTGTGATTATTAACGCATAAAATTAATTAAAGAAAAAGCATACATTTATGGATAATAAGACATTTAAAATAAATATATGGTAATTCCTATAAAAATATATAAGCTATAAACATTATAGAACATATTTAAATTGAATAAAAAATTTTAGGAATATAATTTGCATTTCATTACAAGATTATTTTTCACTATATTTTAATATAAACATTTTTTTACAAAAATAAATTATTAAGAAAAAAGGTGCTAACTTTAATATGGAACAAATCAATTTTTCAGGCATTTATTTATTTTTTAAATTTATTTAGAAAAGACTAACTATGCAAAAATAATTTTTAAAAAAATTTCACTGGGAATTGCAGTTTTTTTTAATTTTTAAAAACATTTCTAATAAAAACCAATTTACAAAATATTTTTTAATGAACATTATTTAAAAGGTTTAAAATATTAATAAAAAAAACCTGCCAAAATAATTTTGTGTAAAAATCCATCTGAGTAAAGATTTTTACATAATTTGCCTTGCAACATTGCATAAAATTAATTTATCAATCAATTTTATCGAATTGTATTTGACTTGAGATAGAAATAAATCATTCAGTAATATGATTGTTAATTTGAAGTTGATTTTTTTTAATACGTCAATTCAATATTAACATAATTACAAAGATTCCTACAATAAAATAAATTTGGGATCTTTTAAGCTGGCGTGAAAATGTAATATACAAAATATTCCTTAAACATTATCTTATTTTTTAAATATTTACATCTAATTTTATTTTTATAGTACATAAATTGTAGTAAAAATACAATAATAATTAGATTAAGTCATCTTTAATGTATCTATCTTGATAATATGACTTAATACGATCAAAAATACACAGGAAAAACATCATGAATTTTATCTACACGTCTTGATTACAGTTACTGCTAAAATAATGTCTCCAAGATTTTCCCTACAATATTTTCTTTTCTTTATATGCAGTTATTAGCTTTATGCAACATAATTATTTTCTTTTCACATAATTATACTTTACTTTTCAATTATATTTTATTATTGTATTAGTAATTCACAAATTTCTAAGTTGGTTGAATTAATTAATATTTTTGTATAAAAGACTTAAAATAGAATATTTTTACACAAGACAATCTTTAAAAATATTTATATTAATGTGAGCTTTGCATTCAAACTCATTTTAATATACATATATTTATGGTAAAGTATTTGTGTTTTAAACTGATAAAAATACTGATATTTGGAACTTCATTGAGATAGCAGAAATAGCCAATATAAGACTTGGAGCTGCAGATTGAAAGAAAGAGTGATTCATAAACATAGCTAATCACAAATATTGAAAGAAATATAGAAAGACATTTTATATCACTTGTTTAGATGTGTGGCTTGTGATATCATATGTTTGGTTGTTTCTGTGATTATAATTTAAACTTTAGACAAGCATAGTTGACTCTTGCTCCAACTTGCAGCAGTAAAGGATTGTATATGATTAGGAGCACATATAATTTATTTGAATTTATGCTTTGCTTTGGATTGGATTTGAGCCTAAATTTTCTAATTTGACAACTTTTTTATTATTTATATAACAGATTCAAAATTTTAATATTACTTAAACTCTTTACATGTAAAATATAGATATGAAAAGTGTCATTAAGTTTTTAATCTTAGTAAACTTTAAGATTTGAATTTTTATTTTTTAATAAACTTTTCATTATGAAACAAAAATATTTACGTGAAGTCCTGAAGAATCACTCGTGCTGGATTGAATGCAACATCGATACCTCCCTCAGCATACTGCAATGTTTCCCAATTCAAAATATTTTTTACATCACCCTCCTTAACTTGAAAATTGTCACAACAGCGAACTGCTGCTTCAAGTAACACTCTTATAGAAAATGGAAGTTTTTCTGTTTAAAAAAGAATTGCTGTTAATAAATAATGTTTCAATATACATAAAACAAAATATAATACCTTTATTACAGAAAATGCCATTTAATAATTCAAATTGAACTAATACAATGCACGTAAACAAGCAACTCTACATGATCCTCTCAAATTTCAATGAAACTCTAAGAAACCATTTGAGAAAAGTAGTATCTTAAAGTTTGATAAAATAAAAGCATACTCAATAAAAGCATAGGCAATAAAAGCATTTTTTACTTTTGGTTAATTTTTAAAATTTTTGATTATAACTGTACAAATGTTTTTAACTTGGAATCTTCCAGTGCTACAATCTAAAAAATTTAGCAAGATCTGTTTTAAAAGAAATTTTTTAAGCTTAAATATGATGTAAAATTTGAACTAACCTAACATGTTTGTTTTGAAATCTTAAAAAAAAGTCTTTAGCCACACATTAAGTTAAAATTCTAAAATGTTGAGAAAGATATCAATAGGATTAATGACAGCAAAATTCATAGTTAATTAATAAATTGGTTTTTGATTACATTATTTTAAATACAATGATGCTTACACATACACACACAAGTTCAATATTTATTTTTCTTTTTGCATTAACAGTATGTTTAATGTCATGTATCATTTTGAAAATTTCAGGACATGCTGCTTAAAACATTACTAAAAATGTTTTTTATAAAACATATAGTAACTTTAAATTTTTTTTTATTTCATAGAAATTTTTCAATCAAATACATATTTTTCATTAAAATAAAGCTTATAAAAAAACCCTTAAAATGTGGTCACACAAACTTCTAAATATTAAATAACTTAATGTTCAAGATTATATAAATTAAACAAACTGAAAATTATTTAAAAATTATAAAATTATATTTTCATTTATTTTATCTAAAAGAGTTTAACATTGAAATATGAATTGATCAAACTAAACAAAAATTCTTTTGATTGATTTGGCATGAAATTCAAATTCATTTAGAATATAGAAAAAGAATATTCCATTAAAGATTACAAATAAATTAAAAACTACATATCATTATAAGTTATGTATTATATTAAATAAATATCATTATATTAAATGAAAACTACATATCATTGACAATAATTTATATAAAAAAATTATAAATTTAGAATGAAATGTTCTGTAGATTATAAAACTACAACAATTTTTTTTAACTTGCACACAATTTCAAAGGTATAAAATTTACTGATAAAAATTCAACAATAAACCATTAAGGAACCAAAAGATTATTCATATTTTATTTTACTTGTTTGTAACCAACTTCTATAATGAATTTTTTTTTTTTAATAACTGGCAATTCTCTATACATCTAGCTTAAATCTTTTAAAGACTATCTGTAGTTGAGACTATTAATATTTGTAATTACTAACATTTGTAGTTGAGACTTAACTAATTTAAACATTAGCATTGCAGTACATACACATCTTTAAAATCTTAAGATAAATCCTCACTAGTCTCAAGTTTTAAATTAAAATCATAACAAATCAACTAATATACAGAAATCTTATATTTAAAATGAGAAAAGTTATACATTAAACATAACAGATAAGTTATACTAAGCGTGCTATATTAAAAAAAGTAGAATATCAACTTATTAGAGAGAAAAGAATATCAACTTATTAGAGAGAAATAACAATTTAATATTTGCTGATGACATAAAATAAATTAATCTCAGCAGATCATACACGCATTTTACATAATATAATACCTATAAATATAGAAATATTTGTTCAATATTACAGTGAAAATAAGAAACAAATGCATCATTAATTAGAAATCAAAAAACAATTTAAGTGTAAATATAAAACAATAAAAATTGCTAAGCAAGTTAACTTAAGAACTAAAAATTTTAAAGCCATCAAAATCAAACAAGATAATCAAATATAAGCATCTTTAGCACTAATAATGAGGTGCAAATAAATTGTTAAACAACTTAAACACACCATATTTAGGATCATTCAAAGCTAGTAAGTCATAATATTTGTACTCATTGTCGTCAATATTCAGCGTCCTCAAAAGATGATTGAATGGATTACCTAAATTGAGATAAATGCAAAAATTAAAGAACATTTATACAGTTAAAAATACATACTATTGATAAATTTTATTTCACACAATCAAATAATTAAAAAAAAATTCAATAATTTATTTTAAATTACCCCTTAAGTTTTTATTAATAGATAACCAACTACTTCAAAAGTAAATTCTCTAATTCAAGTATAAAATACATTGATTTGCTTTTTTCTAAAATTACCTTGTTATAAAATAAATGGTAAATCAGTATGAAGAAATATGATTTTCATGCCAAATAATTTTAAAATTACCTTGCTGAAAAAATTACAAATGAAAAAAATCAAACCTATTTCTGCAATAAAATTTTTGCAGCAAATTTAACATAAAACTAGTTTACAAACAAGCAGCCATTTTACTGCCGTTTATTAAATAATGTCAGAGAAGATATTTTTTCTATACAGCAATATAAAGTAGAATGACATTTTGCAAAATGTTTTAAAAAATCTGAGTATTAAATAGGTTTGTTGATTTGTCACTCAACAGTCATTTTTTGCTCATGAGGGCTAATTAGACAGGTACCTATGGCTTAAAGTGGATTCTGAACCACTACAAACATCTGTGCCCAAGGTGGGATTTGAACCCACAAACTGTTGAACTAAAGACAAGAGTGCTAACCATTCACCTGCCAACTCGGTAAGCATTAAATAGAAAGAAAGGTGAAAGTTGAATTATATCAACATTTTAAACATTCATCAAATTAGTAACAATATGAAAAAATAAGATTTATATCTTTTTGAAAAAAGAAAAACAGTTTATGTAATTTTAGCATAACCCTCAAACAATGATTTTTATTCATTATATAATGTAATCTCAGAATATCTTAGAAAAATTTTAATTTGTATTTTACATTATTCTTTTAATGTTTATATACATAATTAACAGTGATATTGTGCTCTGGATCATACTTTTGGTTCGAAATACTCGCCAATTATCAATTACTTGATAATTTTAAACCATGTCAGGTAATAAGATCCCACTTAAACTGGCACTCTTTGCTCCAGATCAACACCACACCAGTGGAGAAGAACTTTTAACATCACAGATTGATGTGGACACACTTCCAACCCAGAACTCCAAACAAAGTGAGGTAGAATATGGTTACCCTTCCAAGTACTCACCATGCAAATGATCCTTCACTTTGATGATCTTATGAGAAGCATTTTAAAGCTACTAAGCTGCTGTGGCCCAATCTAGGATTTAAAGTAGATCAAATTTCCCAATTTTAAAAATTGACAGTATTCTATATGATGAAATGATTTATCTGCTAGCAGCTCATTCAGAAAACAATTCTCACCTTCATCCATTTTATATAAATGGGTGTATAAGAAAAACTTATACAAAAAAAATTATTACATCACAAAACTGGCAATTAACATACCATACAAAATTCAATAGGATTTTTCAAGAACCAGTGAAGGTATAATTTATTTCATTTTAAATAATACCACACTATATAAATGTGCTAAACATAACTTCATGAGCTTTATCTAAATAGTAGTACTTCTCTTGTTATATCACCTTCTTTGGAACCAATTTTCTAACTTTCACACTACATTTTGCAATACATAATTGTAATAAATATTTAAATACATATCTTAAGCCAAAAATCATAGTGTTAATGCTTTGCACTCCCAAGGCACAGGTTTGAGTGACAATCCTCAGGCTGGGCAAGGTCAACTGACTTTCATCCCTTCAGTTGGTTGATAAAATTGAATAGTAAGCATGCTTGGAAATTAAACACTGGCAGTTTTTAGAATTAAGCTGACAACCAAATCAGGACATGTTTTGCACCCCAGGGCCCATGGTCATGAAAACAGATAGAGGTACTGTAGGCCTTGGCCCCCATATGGCCTGTAGTACAAATGTGTTAGTACTTTAAGCCAAAAAATGTTGCAAAGAAAAAGTAAATATTTGCAATTAGATTATCCTAAAGCATTTTAGAAAATTTACAATTGTCTTTGGTTGCTATAAGTTCTGATATGTCCATTATTTAAAATGACAACAAAAGCATATCAGATTCCTGCTTTTTCCCCAATTCATTATATACACACTTCTTATATTATGTCAATGACATTCTACAGCCTATCATTATGAGTTTGAATTTTCTTCTTCTTCTTAAAATTGGGTTTGTATGTCATTGGGCACCTCTACTTTTATCAGCATTTTGTACCATTAACTCCAAACCCAATGTTTCCTAGTTCCAGTTGTTCGGGTCACCCACTTTACTAATAAAGTCCAATAACCCTTTAATGGAGTCTAGGTGTAACTCTCTACTATGGATGAAGCCTAAAGAAGTTAATCTAGGGAGGGCAAGAGCCTCACATTCGTAAATGACATGCTCTGCCGTTTCCTCTTGCGTATGACATTTCCAGCAGATATGGTCTTGCTGAAACAGTCCCATCTGGTCAGAAAGTCAGTCATGCTAGGAATAGCTTCCTGACTTTCACCAGAAGAAGATGGTTTGGAGGTCATTTCTTCCTCAAGTGAAGGATTCATTGCTGCCCCTTTACAAGATTGCCTCTGAGTTACCTTGTCTTTTTCAGCAAGGTCTACTTTAGAGGATTTACCTGCAAATGCAGAAAGGTTTGTTACTTCTTGTGTCTTTTCAGCCACAAGATAACAATTAAAAAGCTTAGGTAATATAAGCCCACCCAGCATTGCCTGAGTTACTGGGCAAGGCAAATTACTCTAGAAGTTCGCCAGGCAACTAGAGGCTCCGTTAAGACACCAATACCGCGGTGCCAATTAGCCCTAGGCACGGATCGCATAACACCAGGGTTTACGGGAGCTGGTTCGCGGCCTCTGATTTTATATTCAAGGCTATCCTGTCATTACTACAGGACATTCGGCTATCCACCACTTGCCGACGCGCCTGGTGGCTGCTCAAGCCCCCGGAAGGTACACGTACCCCCTTGGTTCCAGGAGTTTGAATTTTACTGAAATATCTAAAAATAACTAAGTCATTTTTAAAATATAGGGATCATTTCACCATGGCAGAAATACCTGAGCAATATGTTCACCTTTCTTTTATTTAGCACGGCTAATGTACTCACAATTCTCAGAAATGCTATGTCATAGAAAAAGCAAATTTAATTAAATATGATTAAAATATTGTGAAATTACACTACTTCTGATACTTAGCAAATACTAAAAAAATTTTATGATATAAGAGGACAAGAATCTGAAAGCAACTAAATAACTTTGATAGGCAAAGATTCAGCATAATCCAGAATGGCAAATTCTGAATTCTTTTGATGAAGAAGAAATGTTGCCAAGATGATGTATTGCGATGTTTGTGATGACGTAAATACTAGGGTTGGCAAATTGGAATTTTCAGCATAATTCTTATAGGTCTTCATATCTTTGACATAATAAAAACCAGGTTGCCAGATACATAAGAAAATCCACCAAACTCAGAATCTGGCAGCTTGGATTATACAGTATCTGTATTTTTATAATACTTTTTGATAAGTTTTCTTTTTTAGTTCTCTAGAAAGCTCTTATAAAAGTTGAAACTGTGTATCAAGATAAGTTTCATAGTCTCTTTTATCCTTCAATCTAAAAGATAACTATTTTTTATAGTATCCTTCTAAAATTGAAGTCTTCTAAAGCCTCAGATATAAATACAAATTGTCATATTTTTAATAAATAAATTGACAAAATGATTTTATTCCATGATCAAGCAAGTGAAAATACCCCCCCCAAAAAAATCATGTTATAGCTAAATAAAAGAGAACATATGATAATATCTGTTTTATGCAAACATATGTCAAAGTAGGAATTTTCAGAATCTCATTCCTCACATTGAAGTAATTTGATTCAAATTATTTCACTTCATTAAAGATGTTAGAAAATTTACTTATAGTAAATCTAATAACCCTTAATATAAAACTGATTTTAATTAAAATTATGAAAAAATTGTCATTGAACTGTAATTTATATAGGAAAGAAAGTTCTTTTTAAATAAGAAAATTTTAGAAAATCAGTGCAATGACTTAAATTTACTACTTGACTATAAACTCTACTAAAAATGGAAACTAGGCACTGTTTGTCAGAATAATTTAATGAGTTATAAATAATTAATTTTACCTGAAATCAACCAAAAATTTTTAATACATATTAGAATTTAAAACATCCTGAAACTTATCAACTGATGAAAAGTCAATCAAATTTATCAATTTATGAAAAAAATAATAACAACACTACTATCACATTTTAGGCATAGGTACAATACTTGGAAGCATTTTTATATGTATCATTAATTGTGGCATTATATCTTCGATAAATAATCCCAAAAAAGTTACAAGCATAAAGAAAGGATGTGTAATTGCACAATTATCTAAAAAAATTCAGGATTTTTGTACAAAAATTTTAAGAAATCTGATAATTAATGGATGGAAAACACAATCTAAAAATAAGTTACATATATGCAGGACAAATAAACTAATTAACAATAAAATAAACTTTAAAACGTCATCCACGTTAAACTACGAGATATACATTTTCGAGTTCTTATAATACGATCTATATATTTAAATACTTCTTACAAAAAATAAACATTCTTACAGTTGAAATGTGTAAAAAGAAAGTAGAAAATTTCTGACAAAATATTTATATCCAAAGGAATTGAACGTAGACATTTAAAAGGAATTAAATAATGAAAGCAAATACATGTAATAAAAAACAAATAAATAAAAGTTCATTTTCCTTATCACAGAATTACATGTAATATAAGTAATAAAGAATTTCAAATAGTATTTTTCCCTCACAAAAAGGAAGAAATAGTCTTTAAAATGACATAAATTACCGGAATGTGTCATTATGTATATTCTTCAGGTACTCTGTTCTTTTTCACTCAAGTAAAGGAAGACCATCAAAGCACTCTCACAAACAGCCCAAATGTTTCGCAATTTATATCACATAATCCGTATCATCTCGGATGAACAGAGAAGGAAAACAAGTTTTAAAAATCAGATGGGTCGGAGTATGTTTGTTTACGTAAATGCCCTCGCTCGACTTTTTCCTCGGCGAATCAAAAGATTGCAAAATAAAATCACGTACTCAAAAGTTAGCAAGACCATTTCAAAAAGCAACACATCAGCAATTGCAGAATATTTATTTATCAAGAAATCCACATGGGAGCGCTACTATGCTCTCAAAATTTAAAGTGATGTTTAGCTTAAGAAAATGTTCATTTGATACAAAATATATCATTATGCATATATTTATCAAATAAAAGTTTTTTTATATGTATGTATATATATACCAAATTTTAAGCCCAAGTCATGTGATGATAGGATGATACCAACATTTCAGCTGGTGGTTGGTAGCAGTATCATATATCACAAGCATGAAATATTTGGTCTTTCTAATCTGTCTCTGATTAAGGCAATTTATGTTTTTCCTAATTTATGAGTTTAAATAAGGCCTCAGATTATAACAGTGGCATCAATGCAATTTTCTTAAAACACTGTTGGAGTTTAATTGTAGAGGAATCAATCTAATTTGTTTCTTTAATTAAATCAGACACTATTAGGGAGAGAAAATTTGACTGATCGCGTTTATATAATACTGTCGCAACAATCAAAGATTTGCTTGTATATTTGGAAGCTTCATCACACATTGTATGACACATTCTGTCTTGTTTTTTAATTTATGACAAGTTAAAATAGCGTTTGTATAGAAAATTTCATAATTCAAATTAAGAAAATTTCTATACAAATGCATTTTAACTTCTGGGTAACAAATACCTTTAAATAATTAACAATATAATTACATAATCTTTTCACTGTTCATAAGAGTGTTTCGAATGATAATTCTCTGGATCTTTTATATTTTTCTTTTAAATCTAATTAAGAATAAACTTTGATTAAGTACAATAATTCTTTTCCAATTACAACATAACTATTTTATAAAGATTTTTATAGAGATAAGATTTATGCTGTTTCTAAGATATTCAGATTCGTCCTATTGTAACAAGGCTTTACATGCCAATTCGATAATCTAGCTTTGATTGTGAAGTTAACAATTCAGAAAATTTGATTATTTTTACAGGTCTAATGTGTGTCTAATGATTGTGAACCCATTACTTCCGATCGTAAAATATTAAAAACATGTTAATATTATCGCGAAAGCAAGAGGTATTCTCGACTCGGGAAACAAAATACTTGATATTACTAAACCATCACGAGAAGGCGGGTGAGATCTGTGTCCGGTGGATGGGTTCATTCTCTCAGAGGTTTGGACAGTAAAATGATCACGGAGTTTAGGGTTAAAGCAAATTCTTCGCCCGTTCTTCTCTTTGGCAAAGAACACGATTTTCTCCTCTTCATTTTTTGCTTTCTACTTAGCCTAGAAGGTTGTATTCTTAGCGTTCTTGATTTTTAGTATTTTTAATTATATTAAAACTGTTCTTTTCAGAACAACACATAATGTCTCTAAAAGGGAAAACATTGCGTTCTAAAGAACGTAACATCGTTAATAACGTGCGCATATTTTTTGAAAATGAATCAAAGTCTACTTCGCTATCGAAACCAATTCAGAAAGCACAGGAACGTACTGCGGCTGCTACTGGCGTTTCTCTTTGAACTGTCCAAAGAATTAAAAAGAAATCCACAACTGATAGCAGGATTTCAACTCCAGGGAAACAGCGTAGTCGACCGGCAGAACGGAATGTAGTTTTGGACAATTTTGATTTATGTGTCATTTGAAATACAGTAAATGAATTTTTCCATCCATTTCATTATTATTGCCAGTGTTGAAAGAAAAGATTAATTTTTCTTGGGAATCTTTAAGGAAAGTCCTGCATCAAATTGGATTTCGTTGGAAACGATGCCAAAATAAAAGGAAAATACTGATTGAACGGCCAGATATAATTTCGTGGAGATGCCGGTACTTGCGAGAAATAAAAAAATATCGAGAAAGCCAAAAAAGCATTATTTATGTGGATGAAACTTGGATTGACAGCAACCTTTCCTTCTCAAAATGCTGGCAAGATTAAAAACTTGGTGCTTTCGTAAAAGAGGGTGCTGGAAATCGGTTAATTGTTGAGCATGCTGGATCGAAAGATGGATTTGTGCCAAATGCAGAATAAGTATTTAAAGCAGGCAGTGCAACAGGTGATTACCATGGACAAATGAATTACGAAAAATTTGAAAAGTGGATACGAGAAAAATTGCTACATAATATCCCTTGTAATTCCATCATAATAATGGATAATGCATCGTACCATACGAAGATCGAAGATTTTGGATCCGGTACCGATGACACTTTTCATTAAAAAGACCTCCCTGAAGGCATTTTCTCTTCTTCGGCAACTCCAAAAACTATATTTTCCCTTATATTAACATATACTATTTATGCGAAATCTGTATGAATCTTATTTTTAAAAATTTTGAAAATTCTTTATTATCCTTTCTTTTTTACTTCATATTATACAAAAAAATGTTTTGATAAAGTAGGTTATATAACCAAAATTCTTAAAAACTATTTAAATGATAGATTTTACTGAGCGAAATATAAATATTTTATATTCCCTCCAATTATTTTAAATGCTTCCGTGGGTGCACAATATATTCCATACTATAAACACATAAGAATTAAAATAAATTCCACAACATTTTAAAATATTTGTATGTCGTAATATGATGAAATATGTATCTTGAATAAAAAAGGCTGTAAAAAGTTAATTTATTACTTACTGAGTTTCTTTTTAGCCTAAAATGGACGTTCCTTATGTAAAAAGTGTCTTCATCCAAACTAACTTAACAACAAGCACATATTCTAGAAACTCTCGCCCTTCCCTATTTTCTCAAAAATTACTGCGATAACCCAATGAAAATATACAAATTTTGGGCATAAAAATTATCCATCGTTCGGTGTTAACTTATTGGCCTACAAACAGGTTTTGTTCCTGTTCTTGTGAACGAAATAAATTCTAAAATCTATATAATAATGAAATTTTCATGGCAAAATAAAAATATTTTCATTTTAAATGCTTTTCTAACATAGCTTAATATATGTATTTATATATTTCAATTCTCGTATATGAATTTTTCGAAAAAGCATAACACATACATATTTTATTTTCATTCTACATCTAGAGGTGCTAATTAGCCAAATAAGGTAACCTAGATTGAGGCGCTTTCTCATCGTTTCCTCCTCCACTCGCTAAATTGTTGAAATAGATTTCTCTGGTAACACGTGACTCTTACGTCACACCCGCTATCTCCTGGTGGTCTCACTATAAAAGTCACTTTTTTAATGTAATGTTTGTAAACAAAGATAGAATTTGAGAGTTCGGAACTCAGAATCAAATTGTGTTAGTACCCTTTGTAACCTACTTTTAAGGTTACGTTGAACATTTTAAAATAAATTTATTTAAGTATAAGGCATGATTTCCAATATTATTAAAAGAGTATCTTCATATAGGTAAAGAATAATATAATAAAAAGGAAAAAGGATATGTTAACAATAAAATTACAGAAAAAAAATAATACTTAATTTTTCAGAAAATAATTAAAATCAATAAAGAAAAATGAATATAAAATTCTTATTATAAATAGTTTACTGTGAATTATTCAATTTTTAACTTTATGTTTCATCGAGCACAAAAAGTGCATTAAAAGATTATAACCAATACAACCACACACGCCTATTAGACGTCTTTTAAGGATCCATAGAGTCCAAAAGACGTCCTGGATATATTTTGGATGTCATAAAGACGTCCATGGTAAGATGTGAACTAGATGGTCTTCTGTCAACTACATATGAACGTCGGATTGACATCCACTATGGATGAGTTTTGGAGTATTAACATTTGGATCTGTTATAGACGTAATTTATGTGTCCACGATAGATGTAATTTGGACGTCCATGGTGGATGTACTTAAGACATTAATAAGATGTTATCTGGGCATACATTAAAAGTAGGTAATTAACTGCAGTTTAATTATTTTTTATTGCTTCCATAATTTTAAATGATCATTTGCCTCACAGTCCATAGTCGCTTATTGCTACATTAAGAAATGTTTTACGGAGTAAGTGAAAAAAAATAATTGTTTTCCTTTTATCGATTCATATTTTAGCATTTTTAAATAACTTATTTTTATTCAAAGAAGTCATAATAGAAATAAGGTTTAAAAACTGAATAGTGTTATTTAAGAGTAGAAAATCTACCATGTTTAAATGTATTTTTACTTTAAAAATTACATTTGTAACCATTTTAAGTTAATGTTAAAAAGATACATATTGCTTTTATTTATAAAAAATGTGCTTGATAACAGAATGTAGTTTTTTTTATATGATTAAACTTTGCAGTTATTTTTAGGCTGAAAAATACAAACATTGCGATTAGGATGAAAATTGCTGGAAGAAAATGATCTCATTTTATGAAATTAAGTTATAGGTATGAGAAATTGTTGTTGATAAAATGTTCCCAATAAAGTTGTAATCGTTATTATGAATAAGGAAAATCTTATATTTTTTCAATCGTTTTAATAGTTGAACATAAATTATGAAATTATTTTTCTTAATGGAAAAAAACATTGCAAAATTAATATACAGAAGCGTCAATTGATTGGGACTTTTAGTATGCCTTAGAAAAATAATATTTGTCCAAATTATAAATATTACATCAAACTAAACTAATTAAATTAGTTTTCAAAAAATTTGTGAAGTTTATTGTAATGAAAGAAATTGTTATAATGAAAGAAATAGAAAAAACTGATTATTATTTATTTTTTACTTTGCCAGTGCCCGAATTATTAATGAATACATTAAAAATGCATGTAGTGTTTCTTTTCCTGAAAAACTACTCTCAAAAGAAAATAGTTGTAAAGTTTTCAATAACTATAATTCCCTATATTCTCTATATAATAGCTAAAAGTTTTTGGATGGTAGTGTTAATTTTCTAGTAACTAGAACTCACACTCGTTTGTTTGTCGCTTAAAAGTAATGTTTCTTTCTTCAAGAGGGTTAATTGGATTGGTACACAAAATTTTAAGAAGATATAAGTTAATACAAAACCAAAGATGAAAATGAAAACCACGAACTATTAAATCAAAGCCCAGAGCACTTAATATTCAGCTGCCAGCTCGACATCATAACCAGAATAAAGATTGATGTTAATCTTTATCTCTTTGTTTTAAATTAATTAATCAAAATAACTTTTTTATGTAATTTTCATCACATCAAATAACATGAAGACGAACCGATATTAAAACGAACCAACATTTACCATTGAGATAGATCTGACTAAAATCCGTGATTATTGACTAAAATTTTCAGATTGTTGAATAATAGATTATCATCCACGTGATTTTAAGCTGTTTCCTTAGCTTAGTGGCAGAGTGAAACCTCACATAAGTGAGCATCACGTAGGCTATGGTAACAGGTTTCTGGATCCACGTTTCTTCCGATCGTAAAAGCCAAACACAAACTATTTTTTCATAATTTTGAATTATGATCAAAGGATGAGGCTGGCACTTGTGACACCTTTCTTTCTGCGTCTCACCCTATTAATAGAGGGCTAATGGACTATATGATAATAATAACGAGAATAGGCTTTCTTAGCATGATGGTCTTGGCTGTATCAAATATTAAACCCGTTATTTTGTAATTACGGGGACGCATCTTTTTCACTTAATGTGACGATCACCCGTAAATAGACTCGTTTTACATTTATGTTGCTATGTTATGTTTTAAGTGAGATGGTTAAGTTGATAAAAGTTGTTGAACATAACTAACCATTTTATAGAACCACTAAGAAATGTCACGTTCAAGAAAATAATCCTTATCTGAACTCTTTTCAAAACATTCCCATAATGCAATGGAATGAAGGGCGAAGGAACATTAGATCTTATGAATGCTGAAAATACATAGGACCTTTTAGGACGATTATTCTCTACATGGTCAAGTCAATTTTAGTTCTTAACTAACGAATAAAGTTTGAGTTCCATGGTTATAAAAATTTTGACATGCTGATTTAAAAGAAATAGACTATAATAAGAAAGCTAAATCTTATATATATGTATAACTGAGTATACAGGTAATAATAGCTTTTAGAAATTATATATTAATTAAATTGTTATACATTAAGGTAATTATTTTCTTTTCTTAAGCCAATTCAATACTGTATTTTTATTTGTATGATTAGTAGGAACAGCTTATAATTTTTATTACCTTTAGGTTTCAAATCAGTTTTCATCGCGTTTCTTAGTAAAATTTTTTTATTTTTTCTGCTGACTTGTTTTGTTTTGATTGATTCTTCTAACAAATAACACTAAATATAGCAAGTGATTTTTCCGATCATTTGATATTTGAATCACTGTCAAATATCAAGATTGGAACTTAGGGCTAATCTGTATTTAAAAACCAATAAATATTTTTCAGTTCTGAATGAAGAGGCTTCTGTCTAAGTGCATGTTAACAAAAATTCGATGATACACGTAACCCATTTTTTCTAAATTTTATTCTTATTTAATTTCGCAGTTTATGATGATAAAGATTTGAAAATGTGGTATTCTGTAGACCTACTTCCTCGTGGTACACTCCGGTTCTAAAATGTTCTACGACTTAGGCAAGCTCTCTTTGCGAAATTCATGTTGTCGCCAAGAACGTGATGAGGCAAGGTTTAATCTGATACAGTAAAATATGGATGGCATGTTCCTATTTGAGAGCATTTGCGCAGCTGATATACTATTTTGTTTTTTGTATTTTTGTTTGTGTTCTGTATTTTATTGTGTCTTTTTTCTTTGCCAATTATTAGAAATAAAAAAAAGATGTGAAAATATTTATTTATCTAAATTTTCCTTCAGTACGTAATCTAGTTCCAATTCAAAAATTTCAGACCATTTTTAAACTTACATAATTATTTCTTATGACTGCTTTAATTTTTTCCTATAATCACTGTTCTTTCCTTTAAAGTGCATTGGTGAATAGCTTTAAGACGTCTGTAAAATTTTTTCTCTGATATAAGACATTTTGAATTCTAGGAGGGTTTCATCATCTAAATAGTTTTGTCCTTATAGTTTTCGGACAATCATTCTTCTGCTTACTACACTATGATTGTGGCATAATAGTTTAAACACTAAGGAGAAGCTTTTAAATTATTGTCTTATGCATAAGCCGACCGAAATTGTGCATAGTAGAGTGATTTGGAGCTTTATTTTATTCCACACATAAATCATATTATTAGTACAACGATAAAGCCAATGATAAATCTTAAAATATTGTAATCTGTTCTCATACTTTACCTCCAAATCTTGTTTACGGCAATATTTCAATAGGAGAATAAGGAGTTGCAAATTTCCTTCAAACTCTTGGGTTTATGCATTGCTACAAAATTATATTACTTCCCTGATGTTTAGTTCTACATTCTATAGAACATGTTTAGTCGAGAGTTTCCTGATGTTTAGTTCTATACATTCTGTAGAACATGCTTACTCGAGAGTTTTCTGATGTTCAGTTCTACATTCTATAGAACATGTTTAGTCGAGTGTTTCCTGATGTTTAGTTGTACATTCTATAGAACATGTAATGGTTTATCCTGGATCATTACACTCATCGGAACATTAGAAAATTTATGGCTACGTCGGGATTGGAGAGTAGAATGAGTCATCATTTACCAAGAACACATCGAATGTTACTTATATTCAATGTCGTGATGATTAGCAAGGGTTTTTTTCAATAGTGGAGGCAATAAATATAGCATCGTTGATCTCTCTTTAAATGGAAGATTATATTTTTAATCAATTTACATTTATATACTTTATGTAAATTTCTCAAATAAATTTGGCTCTAATATACCTGTCGTTTTTTCTTTGTGTAACAATTTTGTATTATCCAAGAAGAAGAAATTTAAAAGAACTGCTTTTACAAATATTTAAATTTTTATCATGTTGATTAGAAAACGTACGCTATTTACACATACATTTTCAAATCAAATCTGTAATTTAAAAAATTATAAAGTGTCTATGTAATTAAAAAATATACTAATTTAGATAGTTGAATCAACAATTACAAAACAACCAATAATTTTAATAATGAAAGAGTAGATATGTGAAGCTGATGGTTTTTACCAGATGATGTGAAAAAATAATTTTTTTAAATAAATTTTGTTAAATTGATTCGAAATATTGGATTATGTATGAGCCTGTTTCTTCTGTCATAGTAAACAATACAAATGCAATCATGCCTTAACTGTAAATAATTATTTTATAAATAATTATTTACAGTTTATTTATAAAATTAAAATTTTAATGGAAAAATACTTTAGAATTGTGTTGAATAATAACATAGGCCATCTCACTCAACACTGACAGCAATACTGAGCATATTAAAAAATGAATTTTTTAAAAAATACGTTTTTCTATAATATTAAATTATAATATCCATATCAATTCCTATTTTGCTTTTCACATAAGATATTCTTAGACATTACGTTTCCAATTCACATTATTTCTTCAAAGAAAAATAGAATATTTATCTTATTCTTGGTTAAGGCTTCAGTAAAGACGTATTCTAATTTTATCACGATTATTATCAAGGAATTTGGACAAATTAAGATTATCTGCTCTTTGATTTTGATTAGTTTCTTCGTGAAAGAAAGAGAATTATTTTTCTCATTTAAAAAATTATGCATTGCAAAAGTATTAAGAATTATCTTTGAAACGAAACTGTATGTGAATTGAATTGCGAAATTGTGAATACATAGTGAAAATTTAATACATCATTGCTAATATTCCTAACCTCTCTATATTTTAGAAAATAAGCTTTTTAACATAATAAATTCTGAACAAAACCTATTTTGTTTGAATATAAAACTCATCTAAATGTAAAGTATTTTGTTTGATATAAAAATATGTAAAATCTGATCAAAAATGTAGTCTCAGTTTGAAATACCCTGAATATAAGAAAAGGTGATAAATTTGCATAGGAAACGTTATAACAAGATTTTTACAAAATATCATACATTTTTATATAATATTTAATGTTTAAAATGTTCGTAAAATTATTAAAAAAAATTTATGAAAAAAGGCAGATTAAATTTATACATTTTTAGTAAGCAATTTTCAATGCTTGACGGTCAAAAGTAGAGAAACAATATTATTTTAGATGAATAAATATAAACAAGGAAACTATTCTGAATCTTTTTTCTCTCATTGTATTAGCAAAGGAAAAGGAATTTTATAAAAAAAAATTCTGCAGTTATATATATATTAGTCGATATACTGAAATTGTTCCCCTAATTTCTTTTCAATACAGAAATGCATTGCAAATAGTTGAAGTTTTTTTCATTAAAAATTAAAATTTACGAGGAATACAATACTGTTTTACATTGTATAATACTGCATATATATTTTACAAATAAGTTGAGATTTTATAATATAATTTTTATAGTAATTGGTATTGTATGAAATGAATGAAAAAACAGTTTCTGTTGTTGTTCTAATGACAACGTTTGGTGTTGTTTTATTTATTTAAATTTTTTTTCTATTCTATTTTCCAAATGTTCAGTTTTGGAAGTAATATCACTAAATATTTGAAAATATGATAACTAATTATTTAGAACAACAGGGTAATTTTCATGGTTTTAAAAACTTTTACAAACGAAAAAACTTATAATTAAAAAATATTTCCTTATTGCTAGTAAAAATCACGAATGGATTTTTTTTCATTGTTGACGACACATAGGCATTCAACGATGAATTTCGCCTTGTTTGCTGCCTTTCGAAAAATGTGATTTGAAGGCAGAAAGCAAATTCGTCGACAAGATGGATTTAGCAATCTCAATACAATGTGTGACGCAGATGAAACGTTATTTGACTACATGGTTATTTTAAACCAATGAGAATTGTAATAAAGTGGTGTAATCATAATCTTAACTGGAACGAAAGAAATAACCACTTTATAGTTGATAATAGTTAAATGAAATTCCTCTTTAAAGAAAAACATACAAATTGGATTTATGATTTGTAGAAGGATGTTAGTCTCTTAAATAAAATATAAACAATTATATGTTTTTTTATTTATTTGGAAAACAAAATCTAAGTACAAAATTAGATTTTCACTAAGCTTAGTTTTAAAAAAATTTTTTAAATAAAAATATTGTTTTCTGAAACTTTTATATAAGAGCATTTATAATGCAAGCAGTTTAAAAATTGCAGAAGTTTATGGGAATAATAGTGCGAGTATATTCAGATAAGCTGTTCTTAAAATAGGATTTAGATAATATTTTTTAAAAATTTTAGTTGTTGGCATGAATTAAAAATAGCCCTTGTCATCTAAATTTTCTTTAAGAGGATATTATTAATGTTTGCTGCAATAACTTAGCACATGTTACATATACACTGTAAAAAAAAAAAAAAAGTAAAAATCACTGTTATTTAAATAGCTGTCATAGGAATACTAATGATTACAGTAAATTTTACTGTAAAATTCAGCCGCAGAAAATCGTTTGCTATTGGGCATGCGCATTGAATTGGCGGGATAAAAGTTTCTTCTGTTCCTGTGACAAATGAATTAAATTAATTTCGCCATTTATTTGCACTTGTTTTCGTTTGGTGAAGTTGGTGGTATTTTGAGAATAATTTTTTTTCTTTAGTTGAATTTCTATTGAAATTTAATCACCCAATGTAAGGTAACGTATATTTTTCTTATTGTTTATTATGCAAGTTGTGTTAGCTAACTTTGATATACATCAATTCTTATAAATTTGACAACATTTCAAGAAATTCTAAGCTGAATTTAGAAACGATCATATTCACTTGTATTAATTCAGTATCAATATTTTTTTTAATTACTTTTTATTAATATTTAAAATATTTTATAGTAAATTGGTAACATAATTGATTCCTGGGGCCTGAGCAGCTACCAGGCGCGTCGGTAGGCGGTGGATCACCGAACGTCCTGTAGGAATGACAGGATAGCCTTGAATATAGAATCAGAGGCCGCGAACCAGCTCCCGTAAACCCTGGTGTTATGCGATCCGTGCCTAGGGCTAATTGGCACCGCGGTATTGGTGTCTTAACAGAGCCTCTAGTTGCCTGGCAAACTTTAGAGTAATTTGCCTTGCCCATCTTAATTCTAGAATGGGTAAGCGGATTTTTGAAATAAAAATAGACAATCATAGTTTCTAACTAAAGGGCAATGCTTATAATGAATGTAATTTGAAATGTTTAACACATACACATTTCAAATTACATTTATTATGAGGACTGCTTTTAAGTCAGCAACTATGCTTTTCTATTCTAAGGAAAGAAATCTGAATAAAATTTTAACTTCAAAGTTAATTAACTTTGGATGAAGAATAGATTGGTTAACTATAAACTGAATACATACTTGTGGCTCAGACATCCGTTTGGGAGATCTAAGAAAGAGGAACAAATTTATACTTAGGCATAAATTAAAAATAATATATAATTTAATTATTTGTTAAGGGCTTTACAATCAAGATTGATTTAGACCTTTGTGAAATCACGAGCTGTTTTTAGGAATCATACTATTCAATGGTTAGAATTTCGGATCCATAAATTGTATACAGTTTATCGTAAAATTTAAATGCTTGATATTTAATGTATTAGGTTACAATCGGCACACCTAGATTTCTCCGGATAAGGATATTTTTGAAATAAGAATCGAAACCGGAGATAATTCTCATTATTTTACTAAACTTGCTTTTCAAGAAAATTTAAATTTATTTCATAAGCACTCCACCCCTAACTTTGGCAGCATATGAAATAACAAGCCAGAAGTAATATGTATAATAGCATAAAATTTTTATTGGGCAAAGAAAGTTTTGAATTTGCCATTAGGGGATATAGGGTGACATTAGCAGTTATGAGCATGTTTATGTTATTTCTTATATGGTGTAACTATGTTAAACTAGCTATTTACTCCTTTCTACCTTAAAGATAAAGTAACAAAGTTGCATGTTAAGTAGTGGTTCGTTACACTGTTCTTTATTTTTGTAGTTTTTGTAAACGAAATTATTTCTACGAAACTAAATGTTTTTATATAAAAAAACTCACATGATATTAGCCTTAAATAGGAAGATAATATAACACAAAGAATTTCACTAAATTGTTGAATTTAATGTATTTTCCCAATTTTAGCACTAGGACCTGTTTTTTAAAAGGTTAAAATATTGGCAAAATTATTGGGAAAAGTTAATATATTGGCGAAATCAATGTGAATAGTAAGGAAGGAATAATAAAGTAAGCATATGCATAAAAAGTAAATATGAGGTCGAGACTTTAAACTTAATTTCCATGATAAATTATTGTCTATATAAAGTATGTTACAACTAATGAAAAATTAAAACTTTCAAATTATATCAGTTTAAAAATGTTATTGTGATATTTCAGCAATATTTTACAGAAATTAATTATATTTTAAAATAAACTAAAAAATTTAGTTAAATCATATATTTTAAATAGTATCAAAGTTAATTTATTATTTTTAAATAATTTAATTTGAAAATTATAAATAACAATAAAAGTTTTAAATGAATATTGCCTTTTTAATAGTAATTATAATGTATTGTAAAAAGGAATAAAAAAATTTAATTGGCATACAAGTCACTGTTAATCATGATGAGAACTATTATGAAAACTTAATTTAATTATTTTAAAAATCGTTAGCTTCCAATTAAAAGCATTTTGATAATTTATGTATTTTATTAAAAATGTTTAATCTTTTCAATGTTTTTTTCACTATCCATGTTTTTTGTATCGAATGTAATTTTGATTACTTCATAATTTATATTACTAGCCACTCTCACTCTTTCAAGAATTTAAAGTGAAAGTATAATAAGAAAATTGACTTTGAAATTCTTTAATGTTAAAAATTAATTTTTAAACTTTTGATATAATAATTTATAAAAGTACTGGTAGGTATTTGATACAATGTATTTCTAACGTAATAATTGTGAAATATCATACTGACAGAGTAACTGAGAATAATGGCAAATAATTCTATAAATAAAAAAGGACTGAATCATTTTACAAAACTCTAAATAAAGCATACTGTCATATCAAATTGAATGATGATCAATACCAATGGAATTTAGTTTCTAAATCAGTTCGTTTCCTAACAAACTGAAAACAAACAGAAAAGCCGATTGAACTGAATAAATTATTGTAAAGTACATAGGTATTTATAAATGTAGGATTTACTTAATATGCATATCTTCCGAAGCGTTTTTGAACTGTATTACGGTAACGATGTTTCTGAAAAAATTATTGTTATAAAACTAAAGATTTAAAATGCATGCAAGGTGTAGTCAATGTATATATGAACACGAGGGCCATTTATTAAGAGATTCGGTTAATAATAAAACTAGCATATTCACAAAATTGTAACATGAAATGAAATATTTTTCTTGTTTCCATTGCCCAACAACTACTTTTCAAAAGTAAGTGGAACAAGGGGCGGGAATGATGGAACTTTTATTTAATAGAGCACGCAGTGGGCGTGACATGTGAATACATTTATATAGAAACCGATACTAAGTAGAAGACTCCAGATTTGGCCTGTTATATCTAAAGCCATTATTTCATATGTAGGACATTGCGATGACATCATATTTTATGTGCTTCAGCCACTATTAGAGAATACGATGAATACTCGTTTGATCAAGACCGTTCGTTTGGTCAGGCTGGGCTAAACTGAGCTTTACGGTTACAGCTCGCAAGCTCAAAAAATCCACAAATGTAAAATTTGGTGACATTTATACTCGCCAAATTAATTCACTAAAAGCGTTTCAACCTCCCTTGTTTCTTTATGTATGCATTGACAAGTTCGAAGCTGTTGCCATCTCACTTTTAGAAAAAACTTACATTAGCAATCTCAATAAATTTTGATAACGATTATAACGATGCTCCCAACAAACTTTTCATTCAATTTCTTCTTAAAATGACATTGAATGAATAAAAGCTTTATTCTCTCTAACAATCAGGTTGCTTCTAAGTTAAAGTTGTCTACTTACGTCTACAATAACTATTTGTAAACACAGTAGATGCTTCTTTTTATGAAGTTTCTTATGAACACTCATGATTTTTAAGAAATAATGTTGATCCTTAACAAGCTCCCACAAACACAATGCTCGTTTTTATGAAGCTCTAATTTATGAATACTCGTAAGTTTTAAGAAATAATGGTGGATCCTTAACAAGCTCCGACAAAACGAATGATAATTTTAATTCCCTTTCATAAACTAAAATTTCGAGGAACTCATTTTCATTCATTTCTTGCTTGATTACACTTTTTATCATCTAGTATTTTTTTCAATACTTTTTACACTTTATGTTTGGGTGACTTAGACCTACCCTCTTGTTGAATCACGTAAGACCTTCGAATTGTTGACAATTAATTGCACTCCTGATGCTGACATTTCGTATTTTTTTAAATTATTTATATGAAATTATTTTCACCATATTCTAACACTCGTCTTACAACCCATGCAATCGAATATAATCAATAGCTTCCAGAAGAAACATCGTAAGGTATTTTTTAAAAAATGGCCAAGTCATGGAATCTCCTCGTAAAATTGGCATTCTGTAGCATTCCACCAGGCAATGCTGGGTGGACTTATATTACCTAAGCTTTTTAATTGTTATCTTGTGGCTGAAAAGACACAAGAAGTAACAAACCTTTCTGCATTCGCAGGTGAAGCCTCTAAAGTAGACCTTGCTGAAAAAGACAAGGTAACTCAGAGGCAATCTTGTAAAGGGGCAGCAATGAATCCTTCACTTGAGGTAGAAATGACCTCCAAACCATCTTCTTCTGGTGAAAGTCAGGAAGCTATTCCTAGCATGACTGACTTTCTGACCAGATGGGACTGTTTCAGCAAGACCCTATCTGCTGGAAATGTCATACGCAAGAGGAAACGGCAGAGCATATCATTTATGAATGCGAGGCTCTTGCCCTCCCTAGATTAACCTCTTTAGGCATCATCCATACAAGAGAGTTACACCTAGACTCCATTAAAGGGTTATCGGACTTTATTAATAAAGTGGGTGACCCGAGCAACTGGAACTAGGAAACATTGGGTTTGGAGTTAATGGTACAAAATACTGATAAAAGCAGAGGTGCCCAATGACATACAAACTCAATTCTAAGAAGAAGAAGAAGAAGAACATAATTGATTAATATTTTAATTATCACATTTTCGACGAAATTAGAGTTGTATTTAAGTGCTTCAATTATTATAAAAATTGCTTATCTATATTTCTTTCGAAATTAAAATTGAATAATCATCTATTGTTATATTTTTAGATATATATTATTAAATATATTAGCGGAATTTCTATTTTATTTCATTGTTTAAATTCCTGATTTTTCTTTCTTTGTAAAATGATATAAATTTATTGTATATTAACTAAATATAACATAACTAATATAATATAACAGAATAGTTTTTTTATATTTTCTAAATAATTTTTTTGATTAGAATTTTATTAAAGAATGTTTATTTTTCAATACAGATCGTTAAATTGCATTCTAATTATGATCATTAATTCAATTTCATTTTGTAACATGCATTAAAATAATAATTTTTTTAGGCATAAATTTTTGTAAATTCTTTCAATAAAATAATATTACAAATAATGATATTTATTAGAATAAATGGTCTCGTGTTTAGAATTTGCATGAAATGTAAAAACGCATTTCAGTGATAAAATGTAATGCTTTTTTAAAATATTTATTTTTTAAAATCATCATTTTATAACAAATATATAAAGAAATATTCCTTTTTTAAATACATATTAGGAAGTGCTATTCGAATTAAGGTCATTTATTTAGAAAATGTAAAGTTTATTATTTTATAACCATGATTAATTTTTCAAATTTATATTACTAATTAGAACACATTAATTAAAAGGCTGTTTGGGAAATCTTGTTGGTTGTTTGATATTTATAAAACAAAATTTCAGGGAACACATTTTTTTTGTAAAAAATTACATTATTACTGCAAATTTTACTTTATTTTAATAAAAAATTGCAAAATTTTTAGTTCTATTTAAGATTTATTTACATGTTAGTGAAGGAATCTGAAATTCATAAAAAAGCTAAATTAAAATTATAATTAAGAAACAAATACATGAGTGAAAACTTTGTAATATGTTCTTGCTTAACATATTTAAAATATATTGTGCTCAAGATTTTTCTAATACTACTGTGCACATTGTAAATACTACCTTCCATTTTTTTATTTTATTTATTTATTTTTTATTTGGGAAAACAAAAATATCTCCCTGTGCACCAAGGAATACCACACAGGGCCCGAAGGTACAATAAATGAACTACATAACAAATCCAAATAAATCATGAGATGAAAAAAAATAATAATAAAAGAAAGTAGAGAGAAAAAAAGAGATATAAAAATAAAAAAGGAGTTAGATAATAGCATGGATAAATTTTTAAAAAAATTCAAAATTCTCTTTCTTTACTAGGTTAACCAAAATCGAGGGCCACCTGTTATTTAAGTCTTTACAAAGCTCGTCGTTTTCGAAGTGGCCACCTAAGATCATTGACATTTAACAACAAAGAAAAGGAATTTCCAATTTGCGCTAAGTGTTCCAAAAGCCAAGCCACTCCGGATCATATCCTTGAGTGCTTGGGACTCGATAAAGAAGACCTTCTGGAGCGACCATTATTGGTCTTTGATTTCTTGAGAGTGTGCAATGTCATAGACTCGATCTAGCGCTGCTAGACAACAGGGATCAGCAACAACAACAATAACACACAAAGCTCGTTTCTTTCTTGTGAAACAGATGGGGATTCAAGAAGAATGTGAGAAGGGTTGTCACTCCCAGAGTTGCACATGCACACCTCACTGTTTTTAATGTGGAAACGGTGTAAATAGCTATTGAATTGTCCATGTCCAGTGAGGAATTGCGTAATTTTAAAGTCAGTGTAGAACCAATAGTTCTTAATTCTACAGGGAACTGAAGGGAAAAAAGATTTTGTCCTCTTACAATTAGGAGAGGAAAAAAAAACTACCTTCCAATATAGTCACACTTTTTAAAATTTTTTTTAGATATATCTATGTTTTGGGAAAATAAGAATTTATATATGAAGAAAGTGTGTGATTTGTAAAGGAAGTTTTAAAAATAGAATAATCACACATAACTTTTAGTAGTAAGACTATTCAGAGTAAAGCCTCTTCATATCAACTTCAGCCATATTTGAAAGCTGGAATAGGTATTAGGAGAGAGAGAGTTTTTATGAGCACGAGCATTTTTAAAGTTTTCTATTTTTCCTTCATTGTGATGTCTGACAAGAAGCCAAAATGCAATGTGTTTTTAGATGTTATAATTGAAGAGGTTATAAAATTAGTATGAGACTTTTTCATTTCAAAGAAAAGATATTAACACATCTAGTGATATTTCCACATTAAAAGAAAGATGGCCCTGCTTATTTTTAAAGCAAATCATTTTGGACCATTTTAAGTGTTTAACTGCTGTAGATTTAAATGAAAGTTTAATTAATTTAAACTTAAGTTTGCATCAGCTAACAAAATTAAAAGAATTGTTAATTTCTTAAAATATTTTTCTCCTGGAGATTGTAAAATCCAATCTTCAACCATTGAAAAATTGGATGGAAAAGAGGATGTTGGAGCTTGTATTGTTCTTCTATCTGCATATTTTGGAGAATACTTGAACAAATATTTACAAATATTGCAGTAAAGTATTCAACACTTTATTAAAAAAATTACTGCTTAGTAAATTATAAATAAGAAATTTGGAAATGAATATAAAAATTAATCATAAATAAATTAATCAGGAATTTGTTTATTGGTTTTAGATTTCCACATCTTCTCAGGATGCAGTAGATATTATAGACTTACTTTGCACACCATGCGTATTAATTTGTGGTATGTATTATTTATATATTTTATAAGGTTTGAAATGTTTTAACTCAAAATCAAAAATTTGTTACATTTATTTGACCTCTTCAAATACTGTTTACTATGCTAACATTCTATTTAAAATAAATCATATGAATATATAAAATTCTAAGAAAATCTAAATAAATTGTTTTAGTTAAATTTATCTTTTTTGATACAACTTCAATTGTATTCTCCTTTATTTATCTTTAAGTACGTATATAATGCTGTAAATATACAGAGTTAATGAACAGCATTTTTATATTTCCTAATTATGTTCTATTTTATGTAATTTCTTATTGAAATTAAAGTTTTATTAGAAGGAAATACAATTTTGATTTTACTCTAAGACAACTTAGATTTCACTTTTGAGGTAATTATTTACGAGTTAAAGAAATTCAGTTTTAAGCAAATGTTTTATAAAATGTTATTTCATAAATTATTGTTACTTTGACACATTATAGCATTTTAATTTTTCTGTTTATTTTCGATGGAAATATTTTTAAATTGTGTATATATGTATGCAAAATAAATGTTTCCATATTCTCTACAAAATTAATATTTTTTAACTTAAAATCGGCTTTTCTTAGTTATCTTTAAAATGTGGGTATAAGGTTCATGTTTTGCACTTTATTTCTAAAAATTTGTGATTCACAGTTCCAATTGGAAATGTTATGATTTGCTTGTCAGAGGATATAATTTTCGATAACATTAATGAATCCTGATAAAACAAATTCTGTATTCTCTTTTAATTAAATCAATTACAAATTAGTTTTTCGAGATAGAAAACATCAGTTAGAATGATTTAATTGAAGTAAAGATTTTATCATCTTCATAAGAAGTGAGACCTTCATTGCCAAAAATTCTTATCATGAAATTGCTAAAATCCCTCGAAATAATTTTTATCATCAAAATGATAGTGATTGCTTGAATATAAGAACCACTTGTTGACTATTAAAAGAAGCATATTTTAAGGAAATTCAATCAATTATATGAAACAATAAAAAGTTTTAATTATTTTATTGAACTATTAAACATTTTTTCCTTTGAAATATTCAGCTCTTGAAATTTCAAATTAGTTATTCATGTGTCTGATTTCGATTTTTTTTTTCAGGTGCTTGTTCAACTTTAATCCCTCGCGGGGAACGAAATCTAAAAATTATGTCAAGGATGGAATGAATCCAAGCACGTGTTTTTGTCACTTTTAAATAATTTATCCAACTTTAAATGGCTATAATTATTAAAATGTAAATAAAAAAATTCTTTACAATTATTTGTGTATTGTCAACTATATTGCTTTTTTTTCCTCAGAATCTTTATTTGCATTTATTATAATGGAAAAAATCAATTACTTTAAACAATATCAAAAAGAAAACTTTTAATGTCTTTACAACATAATTAAAAAATACTATACCATTAACTAATTCCCCTTTGGTATTTTTAGTAAAATGGAATGTTTTGTAAGGTTTCTTTTTATCCTAAATCTGTATAATCACAGACGTATCAAAAATCAATTTTATGCTTAGCTTTGTATCGTATTCAATATAACTGTTATTTATTAATTTTTTAAAAAAATATGTAATAAAAAATTCAAACTTCTGTTAAAGTTACGATTGTGAGGTAAGAAAGTTAAATTATTGATCAAAAAATGCTCTGAAAAATGACATCTCCTGCAATATAACATAAGTAATGTTTTTGTGCTTTGTAAATTGTATAAAAAATTGCTTAATAATAGTTGGCCCATAATTAGGAAATTTGCTATTGTGTATTCAAAATTGATTTATACTCTACTATTATCTTTACAAAACATGCTGATAGCTGTAAATAGCTATTGCAATAGGTTTTGTAAAATATGCAGCAAAATGCATAGTAAAATGTGCTGTAAAAATAACAATAAAAAGTGTTGCAAAAATATCAATAAAAAGTGCTGTAAAAATAACAACAAAAAGTGCTGTAAAAATAACAATAAAAAGTGCTGTAAAAATTACAGTGAAAAGTGCTGCAAAAATTACAATAAAAAGGGCTGTAAAAATTTCAGTGAAAAGTGCTGCAAAAATTACAGTAAAAAGGGCTGTAAAAATTACAGTGAAAAGTGCTGTAAAAATTACAGTAAAAAGAACTGTAAAAGTTTTACGAATATGCTGTAAAATTTACAGCATATTGTACTGGCGCCCAAAACGCAAGCACATTTTGCTGTAAAATTACAGTGCTTTTTTTAGAGTGTACAAACGAATATATTGTATTTAAAACAAAATAATAAAGCTGAAGAGCTTACTTGTAAAATACTGAATGAGAGTTAAAGACGCATATATTTATTTTCTTACCGACAGCATTCAGTACATGGCATGTGAAAACTACACAACCAACCAGCTTTTTCTCCTGTTTTGTTTTATTGTCCTTGCTATTAAGACTGTAATTTATTTATCTGATGTTTATTTTTGTAAAAATTGATATTTCTGAAAACTCTCATAAAGTAAATAAAATGTTTTCCCTTAAATTTATATTTCGATCTGCTATTCTTCACTGATTATGATCATATATATTTTCTAGAACTATGAATTGAGCTATTTCATAGAACATGGAACTAAGAAGATATATAAATGTTAAATGATGTTATATTGTGGCTTATCTTCCGAATGTCCAACAAGGTCCATCTGACCGTTGACCCAAAGAAAATCGAGGACCGGAAGGGGGATGAATGTTAAATGTTCCATGGAAAACATGTTTTTTTTAAAAAATAGAATGCTTATATTCCTGTGTTTAGAAAATAAGTTCGTTAATAAGAGGAAACTAAGAAGATATATAAAGACTGTAGTTCCATGTAGTAAGAGAATCCAGACTGTAGTAAGAGAATCCAGACTGTAGTAAGAGAATCCATTTTTTTTTAAATATCTTTCTCTCTCTGTATAAATGTTTATTACATACTAGCTTGTCCAATAGCCAAGAAATAGCTGAATTTATCTTGTATTCAAGGAGAATACACCATATTGGCGAATGGACTTATGCAAATTTTACATATATTTTCGAAAACATGGTAGTTAAAAATCAGCTTTCTAAGAAATAACTTCCCAGAAAAATTTTCAATGTACTTAAGAATATTTCTTTTGCAATGAATATTTTCTATTTATAACATAAAAAAATATCTGTTTCAGCCTCACGCAACATTTCTAGGATAAAATTTTAATCAATAATATATTTCTTCCAGAAAGATGCCTCAAAGAGAATTATTTGTTTCCTATTAACAGCCTTAAAACAAATACTGAATCTAGATTTAAAATGTGATTCTTGATTCGTCATCTCGTTTAGTGCATTTTATCTCAGAGTAATTATCTTGACCTAAAGATCTAGTAAAATAATGTGACACACGGAATGTTGCGTTGTTGTTGTTACTTATCTCATGTTGTCTAGCTAGAATGTTTGACACACATAATAAAATAACGCAAAGCAATAAGTGTTCATTTTCTCACAAGAAATATCCTCAATTACAGATCTAAAAATAAAATGATTCTCCTTCGTAAGAAGTATTTAGTTCTAATTACGAAAACCAACAAGTAGATTAAGGAAAATAAAAGACTCTGAAGCACTATAAGGAAACAAGCAAAAATTATAGTCTCGAAATTGATATAAGACTGTTAAAATAAAAGTTTGATGAAAAATCAAAAAATACTTAGGAGTATTTTTTTTATCCTACTCCGTCCTCGGCATCTCTGCCATTAATCAACGAGCATCCCAATAAAAAGATGAACAAGTATAAAAACAAGAATAAAGTCCTTTAGTAGCCTCAAAAGAGTTGTCTGTCATAAATTTTAAAAATTCAGGGTAGTTCTTGAGGTGAGCAGCATCCATGTCATCATGATTGCACAATGGACAACGAGCAGAGTCCATTACACCTATTCGATACAGATTGCCATTGCAGATAATCATGTCCAGTTATAACCCGGAAACAAGCGACACCAACAGCTCGTGGTAAGGAGCCAAGGATTTTCTTGTTCCCATCAAGTAGATTTTTTATTGCCTTGTCATTGCTTTGGAGTATTGCGTAATTGGTTTAATAATACACTAACTGTAAATGTAAATTGTTTATTTCAGTGACAGAATTGTAGTTTAGTATCATTTTTTCAATCCTCGTCTTATAGTCAAATTAAATAATATCTAGTAGAAATACAAAATTAGAGGAAGTATTGAAATCATAAAAAAGGTATACAATGGTATTTATGTATTCAATTTAGAGCTCCAGTGGATCAGCAGCTTAAAGCCGCTTCCCGTTAAGACCAACAAAGGGAAGCATCATTTGTCTTAGGCAGTCATTGGGAGGATTTCTCACTTCGTTTCTGGAGCTGTTTGGTTTGGGGACGTGCCCACGATAGTCTGTGACATCCAAAACCCTTCCGCTGCTGAAGGTGTTTGGGAATTTTCAGGGTCTTCTCTCTTGCAAGATTTAAATATGGTAAACTATGAAAAAATTTTTCTGATGGTAATGACACAGCAGATTACGCATAGTTAAATTTACCAACCATTGATCAATATATATACTGTTGTTGTTGCACCAGCATCCTTCCCTGTACCTAGGAGTACTATGAGTCGGACTATACCAGTTAGACAGAAGAAGCCGGGTGGAATCTTCACGAATTTGAAGCAGGTTTCCAATGCTTAGCCTGCCAATTCCACAGGTATCATTTCACTGGGAACACATTGCGACCACATCCAGCTTTAACTTGCCCTAGCCGCCTTTCGCGAACACATCGGAACTTCTGTTAAGCCGGAACTCGAGCTCACTACCTTCGCAAAATGAGAATGACGCCCTTACCAACCTGGCCACCGTGGCCTCAATATATATATATATATATATATATATATATATATATATATATATATATATATATATATATATATATATATATATATATATATATATATATATATATATATATATATATATATATATATATATATATATATATATATATATATATATATATATATATATATATATATATATATACATACATATATATGTATGTATATATATATACTGTAATCAAATTTCATACATTCTACTTCAAGAAACGTAGTTCTACTACTAAATAAAATAGATTTCTCACTGTTTAACTTATAAGTGCGAAAGGCTTCATGCAGTTAATATCATATATTATTATAAATTAAACGAAAATAAAGATTGCGTGTTCAATGGATGTATATTTAAATAAAGGTGTGTATTGAGCTTAGTTTAAAATCAACAATTTTGTTAGATGGGAGTTGAAATATTCTTCTCTTTAAATTTTTGTACAAAATTGAAGTATTTATTTTTACTTTTTTATTTGTGTGTTAAGAATATTCAAATTAATAAATAATGTATGGTATTTCATGTTTGTATATTTTTAAAGAATTTCACAAAAATTCTGAAATTTCTAAGAATTTTTTTTTTTTACATAATTTAAGAATCAATTCTGAAAAAAAATCATAATTTTTTTTTAAATTTCTAATTTAAATTTAAAAATTATGAATTGATCTACAATAAACGAAGAAACAGAAGCCATTTAAATTGGTGGCTTTCCGTCTAATAAAAATATCCGGCTTATATTGACGAAAATTGAGGAAACAGACTACTATTTCAAAAGTTTTTTTCTTTGTAGTAACTATATAATACACATACGCGTAACAATTCAGGTAACACGCGGACTATTTCCTTGATCCTTTCTCAGTTTCCTTGTGTTGGGTATTTATTCAGCATGATTCTCATTCTTTTATGTGATTATTTCTAATCCTCCTGCAATAATACAAAAATTTAATATTTGTTTATGAAAATGTGTATACATATTAAAAGTACAAATTATGGACATTAATACTGGAAGCGAAAAAAAAAATCATATTTAAAATTATATAATGAATTCACTTTTTGAAAATTATATGTTTATGAGTAACCACAGTCAAGTTTGTGTTGTTCCTAAATATAATGCTAAGAAAAAACATTTTTAAATAATTTTGTTATCATACTTGATCTTAAAAAAATGAATTCATGTATTAAAAAAAACATGTAAAATTTTGTATTTTGCAAAATTTTATATAACATTTGTATTTTGCAAATATTTTACCACAAAATGTAAAATTGAAGTGAATCTCTTAAAATAATACCACAAAACGCTTTCTAAACCTTCTAAGTATAAAATGAATTAATTATGAATGCATTTTGCGATGCATTTCCGTATTTATATAGAGCTATAACCACCCAATCGTTTTTACATTTTTCAGAAACATCATGAAATATATTTGGATACATCTCAGAGGTCCATCTACAATGATAAAAATCAAGTGACGTGGTCGACACCTGACATGGCATTTTCCTTTTTAAACTTTCACACCATCCAACCTAAAGAAATAAGAATCTATGAGTTTAATACAAATTGTACCTACCAAGATCGAATGCTATTTGGTCAGATTCGAATTCACTAATCTGCAGTCAAGAAAGTTACTCTTTTAACTACGAAAAGAATATTGTTATTAATAAATCCTATTGATTTTAAAATTAGTTAAATTAGTATTTGTTATGAATTAGATATTAATAATTTTAAATTAAAAAGTTGATATTTACGCAATTTCTGGCAAAAGATTTTACCATTTCGATTTTATTAATCAAGCATATCATTCGCTTATAAATACATTAATTAGGATATAAATCCTAATTTAAATGGTTATAACACTGAATTCTAATTTATCAAATAAAGATAACTATACATTTTCACTAATTTCTTATTTTATTATATTAAATAATAAAATATTTCAAAATTTTAATTTAGTTAATAGAAAGTAAAAATGCAATAGCTTACGATGCATAGTTGTGTTTCAATCAAATAATTTTACTTACTTGATGAAATTTTCTTATTTTAAACAAACATTTAAGAAACATAATTTTTTTTATTTTGTTGCTTTTGTTTGAATATTTTATGCCATGCCAATTTATTAAAACAAAAACAGATTTATGGCATCTTAGCTATTATTACTTTTATATAGAACTCATTCTAATAATGTAAAATATCGTATTTAAAAAGATTTTAGAATCTAATATTTCCATAGAATTGAAAATGTAATATCAATAAAATTATTTATATTAAAAGAATCTGGTTTTTATTATTATGCTATGATGCTGTTATGTGAAAACAATATCCTTATGCGGTTTCTAGATAAATATTTCTGGAATTCAAAAAATATTGTTAAAATATAACATGAAGAAAGTCTTGTTACTAAACTTGAGAGTAATGTTATCTTTCTTAAATTTGAATATTTAAAATAGAACTGACATTAAACAAAAAATATATTAGGAATATATGAGATATAATTGTGTGTTCTTTTATAAGCAAATTCATTCCTAAAACTTAAACAAATAATGACTTGGAATAAAATATCCACAATAAGAAACACGTAATAAAAAAGTGTTTAAAAAATCAATTGCTAGTGCATAATTTCACTCAAAAAAGTCGTGGTAATTTTAATAATAAAGGGAAATATAAATGATGTTCATGTTCTAAATAAGTAAATTTTTTTTCGAATTAAAAAAGGAGTACTCAAAATAAGTATAAGGTAAACAAGAAAGTTTTTGCCTTTTCCGCTTTGTTATTGAATGAAGTAGGAACAAGTACACCAGTTATAGTGTATGACGTAGTTGAGACACCAGTCAGAGTCGAGAAAAGGAATGTCTGTCGTTATAAAAGCAGGTCCACCGCGCACATTCATCTATCGTAACTCGTACAGTAGGGAAGAGAAATGGACGTATCGAAAGAGTTTGTTCTGTGTTGTTTGCTCTACGACTTCAGCTGCTTCTCAGCTGCACTGCGGACGTGTACTTCTCAGCAATTGAAACGTGTGTAACTAATCCTGCAACAGAAGGAATCAGCGCTGGTTAATCCCAAGAGCGTACCTTTGGTGGTCGATAATGCGAGGCAGCATGACGCAAGGTAGTCAGGAATACCTTACACGACTTTGTGTCATCCTCCTTATTCCCCTGACCTTGCAGCGTCAGATTATCACCTCATCTATTTTCTGGACAATCAGACCTCCAGAGCACCAATGATATCAGTGTTCTCATCCGGGAAGCTCCCTGGCTCACGGCCTTAAAAGACAGGAACAAACTACTCTCGCCCATTGAGATCATTAAAATTTTCATAAGGCTCCAAAATTTTCTAGACCTGTACCAACTGTTTCTTTTTGTCGCTACGCCTTGTGATTGTGCCTTGTGTGCTTGGGGTTATCCAAGCAAGATTTATTCGACGATCCTTTGATTATGCTAGATTTTTTTTGGGGGGGGGTGGTGTTTAATGTTAAGGACCTGGCCTGGCGTTGCTGGCCAAAGGGAACATGTAACAACACGTTCCATTCTTATGGAAAGAAGGTTTTCTAAAATTATTTTTGTCATCAAGCTACTCCTGACCATATTTTAGATTGTCTGGTTCTTTCAAGATGTTTTTTTCATAAACCCGATTTTATTGTTTAATTTTTTTAGAGTGACAAATTTCATACAACTAATTTAGCGTAGTAACACCTGAGATATGCAACAACAATAACAACAGAATCCAATGACACATTTCTCAACAAAAAATTTGTTTGCCTTATATCCAATCTTTGATAGGTATTAAGCAATTTATGATTGCTTTCGGAAGGACAAAGGAAAGATAAAGCAACTTTTATTTTGATTAGCTTTTTGGCTGAAATTATCGATACACGCTTTCTTAGATCAATTGATATGAAAAATCTGAGATATTGTATAGAAGCTCATACTGCGTACTTGTTCTTTTATATTGCTCCCATAGTGAATTTAAAAGCATATATTAAGTTTGTTGATTTTTTAAAAATATATAAACTAAAATTCTTATCACACGATAATATGAAAAGAATTTTATGTTATATTATTAAAATTAACTTATTAGAGTAATATTAACAAAATTTATGTACTTACAAATATTTGTAAATGATAAGTTCAAACACATTTTTTCATTTTACATTTTATTGATACCTGATAGTTTGGTGATATTTAACTGATATTAATTATGAAGCAAATAATTTGTGAGATAAATAATTCATTCGAAAAGAAAAGTTTTAGGATTTAAATTAAAATATTGTTAATTGCTTTCTTATGTAAATTATTATTTTGATAACATAACTTACTTAAAATAAATAGCATCTAATTATAAGCATTTGTTTTGTCTTTGTATTTGAAATTTGCATATTTTTCAAGCGCATTCACGATTGTAATTAGTTAAACTCTGAACAAAATAAGCTAAGACTTTTCGCTGTGATATTATTGATGGTTCTTTTGTTCTGAAAATCTGCTGTTAGTGATTTATTTTCCATACTTCTATTGATAAGGACTTATGATTTAAATGTTGTAAATATAGTAGAAGCTCGTTTTTACGAACCTCTAATTTACGAACATTCACGTTTTTAAGAAATAGTGGCTAGTTCTTCATTGGCATCACTGACACAATGATAATTTTAACTCCATTTTCGAACTAAAATTTTGAAAAATCTCTTTTTTTTATGAATTGTCGCTTCTGACAAATAGTTTTCTTTTCTGATATTTAATTTTCATGTTCTGATATTTCTCACAGAGAATTCGATTCATTCTTGAACAACGCGGCGACAAGTGCAAACATTCCAGACACAATCAAAGTCACATGGATATCAAACATTCGATGAGAAAAAGCTGCGATGATGAATCAAACTTCTTTGTGTTCCTCGTTCGCAAGGACACAGAAAGGGAGAAAAATTCTTTTCTCCTCTCCGAACGTTAGAATATGTAATGGAAAAATGAATCGTTAAAAATGTGTGCTCTCTTGTTCTGCAGTTGGTTTTTCTTTTTATTAGAACAATTCAATTTAGGAACTTTAGTTTGTCGAGAGAGATAGAACCGATTACGTTGAGGATTTGACGCAGTTGAAGAAGCGTGTTTATCATTTGAGGTGAAAAAGAAAATAAAAGTTGACGAAAAAATATAAAATAAAAATTGAAAAAAAATAGAATTCTAAAGAACAGCCTCTAAACAATTTTTAAACCTTTAAAAAAAAACAAAAAAAAAAAAAAAAAACGAAGATTATGTGTGTTATTTTTAACTATAAATCGTATTTTGCATGTGTTCTTAGAGTGCACTCTAAATGATTCTTTTTATAGAACTTTATACATAGAGAAAATAGTTTGATAAATAAATCACAATTCCTCTAATAATCTAGTGCATTATTTTTCTATTTTACGAACTGCTTTATCGGTCCCTAAGACTTCGTAAAAATGAACATTCATTGTGCAATATGCCAATAAATAATATATATGGATTGTTTTTAAAGTTGATTTTTCAATTTACATAAAAGCTATTACAATCTAGTATTTACTCAAAGTCAACAAACTTAGAAGTCATGCATTATTGGTGATAAAAATAATAGCTCTTTTAAGAATTCAAATAATCCGAAGAATTTCATATTTTGACACATTGTATATTGCATTACAGCAGAGTTTCGGTTAAACTTAATTTTTTTCTTGAGCAACTTGTGAATGGGATGTATATAAATTTTAGAAATTTATATATAATTTCAAGATAATAATAAAAATTATAGCTGCTTTTATAAAATTAATATTTAATAAAAATTTATTTTTAAGATAAAATTTGATACATAAAATTTCATGATGGCTCTTAAAGTTAGAAAAATTTGTTAAAATAAAAATCAGCTTTTAAAATAAGGATGCAGTTTAGAAACAAGCATTTCTAGAAACAATGAAAAATAGCAGGGTAAAAGGGATCAGAAACAAAGATTTTTTGAAGAAAGCCAAATCTTGTATCACACTTGTTGTTTAAACTAGTTTAATGGTTATGTCTATCTATTTCATTAATTATGATGGATTTATTATTGCTATTTTTATGTTTCCTTTTATCTTACTATAAATAATAAGCTGAAATATAATAACTGTAGAACATTTTAAAACTTCCCGGATTATGGAATATAAGTTCATTAAAAAATAATACTCACGTGGGATGAATTAACTTATTGCAGCAATATCAGTTTTTAAAAAACACACACACATTTATTTGTAATATTTTTTAAACAGAGTATTACTACTGTGTATTTTAAAACTTCATTTTTGTTCCTGAGTCAAATTAAAAATAAAAATAAAAGCTATTAAAATCCGCGTGGAAAAATTTCTTTTTAAGTAAGATGATATTTGTTTTCTTTTAATTTAGTCTTTCAAGAAGAAAGTTTCCTTAATCAATTAATAATTTTTTTTCCGGTGTAATACATAAATTTTCTTTTTTCAAACCAATATTCTTCGCGATTGAAAGTTATTAATTTGTAATTGAATTCTAGTTACATACTTGGTTAACCAAATTTTATTTTCTTTCAAATATTTTATTTTATATTTTAAACTCGATTTGATTATTAAATGATGAATTTTTTTATTTTGTATTATTTTTTTCAAAGAATACTTTAATCATGAAATCGTATCTCGGTTAAATACATTTGCTCGATAATTGGGTATCATTAAAAAAACATTTATTTTGTGATTATCACATAAAAAATATTTTATGTATGTGTTTGAAAAATTGCCATTATAAATAATAATAGTACGAAAATATGTTTCATTCAGTTAATATAAAACCAAAAAATAAAACTAGAAACACACACACAACTTATGAAACTCATTGTCCTTTTATAGTTCAGATGAAAGCCTATACACATTTTTTAAGCCTAGATGGTTCTAGAACGTTTAGTTGTTTTCAGTTCAAAGTTCGTGCGTTCGATTCCCAGCTCGGTTGTGAATGTTTATAATTTCTCGAAGACCACTTTAAAATCCAGGTTCCAGTTCAGATAACCTCATGAGCAAAAAATGATTAAAAGGAAATCAACCGGTTAACTTGACTCGTAGAAAATATTTAACAATGAAATTAATAACAAAAAGTGACAATTTAGAAGAGTATTTTCTGATTTTTATTCTGAAATTAAATCAGAAAATTCTGAAAAATTTTATGGTTGTTTCTTAAAAAAAGATTTTTTTCTTTTCTTTATTTCCTTTACTAAAAACAATTAAATATTTTCAGAAAGGTCTTGGCTGATTCTTCTCTCTTGATAGCCAGATTAAAATCAAGAATAAGAATTCCGGTTTAAGTTTTTTTAATATTAATATCATGCTATTTGAGCTGTAACATTTAAAGTTTAAGAATGACATACTTTCTGAGAAGAAATCGTCTTTGGACTGTAACAAATACTTTTCAATATATAAATGGTCCTTGACAAGAGCTTTTACATATAGAGTAAAAGAGCTTAATGCGCTTAAGAGCAACCATATTTTGGCGAATAATCTCCAAAAATAATTTCACTTTTGCTCTACCTTTATATTAATTGCTTTACCCTTATATGTTATTTATAGAAATGGGAATTTTAAATGCGATTCTCACTAATATCACATCATGTAAGTGGGATTATACATTAGTAAAAATTCTTTCTCAACGTTTGAAATTAATCAATAAAATTTTAGAATTTAATTTTATCATTGTTCATAAACAAAAGTATAAATTTTGCTAATTTATTTCGTTAATTATTAAAGTAAGCTCAATATTCAAAAATATAGCTTAGTGAATTTAAGTTACTGGTAACTTTTTCTAGAAATTCATTGGATTAAACAAATGGATCCTTACATTATAATCATAATTAAAAAAAAAACCTATTAATTTAAAAATTCGAGTAATCTTTTTAAGGAAAATTCATTATGCTTATTAAAAAACTGTGTTTATGTTTAACAAATGTTAATATCGAATAATTAAAAGATAATAAATGATAGCGATTCACTAAATGTATGTGTAATATAATTATTTCCTAATTATATTACACATACATTTGGTGAAGGTGAAAAAAGCTGCCAGATTGGTTCTTATAAATATTTTTTTTATTTATTTTAAAAAATTTTTACGGAGTATGAGGTCAGGTTACGAGATTCTCGCGAAATATTTGCCCCCTTTTGGGTCCCCATAGATTTATTACCTTTTTATCGTTAGTAACCTAGCCCAGAAAGGTAAAAGCGAACTTGGAAATCAAGTAGAGGGAAATTTGGTTCGGCTAAGTTTATTCCCTTTGAAGAAGCCTCAGAGGTTTTGGTTTTCAGTTCATAAAAGTAAAACGAAATTTTTCCGAATGATTTTATTTAATGCTAAATGAAAACATTGCACACTAAGAAATTCTCATATTTACAGATGCTAATTTTAATTTATTTTCTATGCATCACAAAATAAAGCACGATCAAATATGGCTTGAGAAGACAATAGATATATTTCTAAGAGATTCGTGTCTCAAGGAGTCGTTAATTACATATAGAGCTTATAAGAAAGCCGAAACAAATAACTACCGTTAAGTTCCATTAGGGTGACTTGGTGCCATCCTGGGTTTTCGAACTCAAGCGGCAGATGGCGCCAGAAAAAGAAACCGACCGAAAAAGGAAAACTACCGCTAGGTAGCGGGATAGTAGGGCGATTTTAACTGGGGTACTACACCAATCAAATTATAACCTAAATTGTAACCTACCATTGTTTGTGTCGACGTGGATTTGTGGTGTTGTGATCTGGAAAAGAAGTCTGGTAATCATATTTCTAAAGCAGTCAGAAAAAAGTTAAGTTCACTTTTTTGTTACCAAACTATCAAAGAAGTTTTACACGCCTCGACGTTTCAAAAGGATTTTTTGTTTACCTGTTATAACCCTTAATTCAATTTTCGATAAAGTGTTTGGTAACTAAGTGTCATTTTGTTTTGCAGTGTTTTGGTTATTTCTAGAGTGTTTATTGTTTCGTTTTTGTGTTTTATAGATGCCGCGGGTTTATGAGAAGAGAATAGAAGGCTGCCCAACAAGAACTATACAACTGAGTACTTAGAAAATGTATTAAATCAAATCAAAAGTAAGAAAATTTCTGTCTTTGAAGTCATGATAGTATATAATATTCACCGAAATGTTTTGGCTTGAAAAATGAATGAGTTTTTGGCCAATCCTGCTCCAGAAACACGTAAAGACATTAGAGTAAGAACAGCGCGTGTTCGTGAGCCGGAAAGACAAATTGCTTTAACAGATCAAGAGGAAAAAAATATTTGTTCTCATCTCATTGCAGTCGCAGTTTTTGGATTCCTTGTTGAAACAAGACGTTTTCTGGTTCAAAGGTATTTTCAAAGGACTGATCGCAGACATTTTGAAGAGTTTCTTTAATAAATAGCATTTTCTCCCATATGTATGGCCTTTTCCATTTTAAATTTTGAAGGTGTACTCATAAAAAAATAAACTTATAACAGCTAAAATGACAAGGAGATGATTTCTGAAGGGTGAGAATTTTCCAGCGATCGTTTTTAATGGATTTAAGAGGAGGTAACATGCGTCGCACTTAGTCCACCCCATGTGCAGGGTGAGTAAGTGCCACGAAGAAAAAATTGTATCTCCCCTTCATGTTATCTTAGAATCATTTTTAATATGTGAATTGAAGGCAAAGATGTGTAATTATGTTGCATTAAATAATCAACCCGATAAGGGAAAGATTAGATAAAATATGACACGAGAACGTCGAAAAGTGGCACATAGTCACTCTATTTGACGGTAATCATAAATTTCGAGATTGATATCTTCAATTTTCAAACATTTCTTTTTAAAATGGCTTAAGAAGCCTAACTTATCGGTAAATTAATCATGTTGAGACTAGCGTCTCCAAAAGCATAATAATCCTGTAAAAAAATTCACAATATGTTTTTGATTATTTATTTAAAATAATTTATTTTTCACGATAACCTAGTGATTTATTCATTTAAATATTGCTTAATATCGATTATTTGATATCTCTCTATCACCTTTCATCAAATATTTACGATAATTCTTACTTTTCAAAACTGCTGACTGCATGATAAAAACGTTCAATGACACATTTTATAATTCGTAATTCACTTGCGTAATTTATTTTCCGAAAAGATAGCTTTGTAAAATTATCGGTCAAATACATACTATATATTTATTTTGAATTAAATCTTATCTTCAGTAAAAAAAGTTTTGATGACAGAGGGCCAATATTCATGTTGATTTTGTTAACTTTTTTATCACTAAACTAAAAATTACGTCATTAAATTTAATTATTCAATTTATTTAAACTTATTATTTAACATTAAATAACCATTAAAATATATATTTTAATGGCCAGGGTCTCTCTGTCAGCCCCACAACAATGCCACATTTACTACATAATTGTATTCCTGGGGGATTTTTTTCACAGATAATGGGCTATATTCTTGTGTCGAGTGGGTGTTTGCGCAGAGGTTTTGCGACATCCAGGAAAACTCCCAAGCACCCACTCGTCAAACAAGCATCCTGAATGCAGAAGCGAAACAAACATTTTCCATTTTTCAACAGTGGCTGGTATGAAACCTACAGTGGCAGCTTTGAAAATAATGCCTACGCCACGATGAACTCATGCATAATAAAATTATTGCTTATAAACTAGCATTTGCATTGAAAACAAATATCAAGTTCATTCCAGCTATTAAACTTTAATATTAAAAACACTGAAAATAAATATGCAAGTTAAAAATATTTATACCCAAACCAAGGGGTACACAATTCTACACGGAACATGGCTTTTTTCCTTTTCCATGCGAAAAGTTATCTTGCATACTAGTTGTTTACGCAAAAAAAGATATAACAATTTCAAAATACCAACATTTAATTAATTTAATTGATATAACAATTGCCTAATTTTTTTTCTTTTCTAGTTCTTTTTAAAAATATTAAGTAAAAATTAATAGACATATTATCATCTATTTATAAAGTATACGTGAAAATTATTGTCATTCAATATCCAGTACATATTTGTTGAATTTGCATTATATATATATATATATATATATATATATATATATATATATATATATATATATATATATATATATATATATATATATATATATATATATATATATATATATATATATATATATATATATATATATATATATGTTAATAGTATATTTTATAAATTACAATAGCAATTGGCCAGCTTCATCAGGGCCCTGATGAAGCTGGCCATATTGGTACTTTATTCCATTTATATCCTATCTATCTTTCTTTGAAATTTCTTTCAAGTATTTTCAATGTAATTCTTTTCAATGTATTATTTTCTATTTAATATTTTCAATATATTGTTTTCCATTTAATATTCTATATTTGACATTTAATATTTTCAATGTACTATTCTCTATTTGGCATTTTTCATTGTATTTTGTTCCATTATATTCATTGTAATTTATAAAATATACTATTAACTATATCTTAGTAATACTATTTATTCTAGCTGCTTTTGCGCTAAATGTATTGCTAAACTTAAACATTTTTATATATTCTTGTGCTTTTAGTTCTATATCTAACTTTGCATTTATATCTATCTATCTATATATATCTATATATATATACATATATATATATATATATATATATATATATATATATATATATATATATATATATATATATATATATATATATATATATATATATATATATATATATATATATATATATATATATATATATATATATATGTATATAATGCTAATCATAATAATAACCAGTATATAATAAATATATTTTTTTGCATGTAGTCAAATCTCAGTAAATGTTTAGTTTTTCAAACATTTAGACTTTGAATATTGTTTCAGTGAAATGATACTACATGAATAAATATTGATAATATTATAATAAAATGACTTTTTTTATCTTACAGTACACAGAAATACTGAAAAAAATGATGAAAAGTATGAATCTTCAATGATCTTTTTCTGAGAAGTTATTTTAACTTTGAACTTTTAGTTTTTAGATAATGTTTTTTGATCTAATATAAATGGGCAAATGGAAATTTTAAATGGCAAAGAACCGTTGTTTAAGATGAAAATTTATTAGTGGCGCCATCTATCAGTTGAAATCACTGTCAACATTTTCAAACTGTTTCTTTCTATGACAATGAGCAATAATTTGCAAATGCATATATCGAATATAAATATTTTTTTTATGCTGTTTATCAGAAAATATATTTTCTAAAAAAATTTGGTCAAAAAATAAAATTTTACTTGCACTTAAAAATGATACGAAAATTCAAAGCAAAGCTATAAATGGCATTTAAAATAAAATTAATTTATATTATAATCTTAAATTCAACGATATCTCTTTCAAAAAATATTTCTACTATATACTACATAGAAAAAATAGCCACTAAAGTAAAAGAAATAACAATATTGGAAATCTTATAAAATTCATATTTATTTAAATCAATTCTTTATGTTAATACAAAATATATGATTACTTTTATTTAAATGTAAAATAATATTTATCAGTATGGAGGTAAATTTTATATTTATCGCAGAGATAAATATTTTCTAGAAAAATTTTCATTTTAAAAAGTCATATATCAATCGAAAGCTATCGCAGAAAAATGTGTTTCACTGAACAATCGAGATTATAAAATACGTATGTTATTGAAGGCGAAATAATCATGAAAAAAATGGAACAGAATTTTTCAAAAATTTGTGTAATTGAAGAAAAAAACAGAGGTATATTAAAATAGAGTTAAAGTATTATTTTAACAATATTAACTTTACATTCTTTAATTTTATGAACATATGACAGTCTTAATTTCTCCTACTGATTAAAAAAAGTGAACTGAAATTAAAATAGCAAAATTATTCTGGAATAAAAAATCTATTTTTTCTTCCACTTTAACAAAACCATCAAGAGAAATTGATTTTAGTGACGTTTTTGCCTCGATATTTTTATTTCTTTTATTTTTCTTTTTTCTTTCACAGTGGTCTTTGAAACTATTTCTCCTGAATGATGTTTTTAAAATGAAATTTGCATGAAAAAAAGTAGGTACCCACCATTGTGTCTTTATCTAAGTGTTAGTGAGTAAATCTTCACAGGATTTGATGAAGCCGAACCAATCTGCGCCATTATGCGGTCACGACTTCCTCTTTGTTTTAGAAAATATTTTTCTTACAAATTAATTATGTTGCTTGTTAATTATTGGTATATTTTTGGGTTTAACGCTTTAGGATTTTCTATTTTTGATTTTGTTCTTATTTATATTGTATTCAGGAAAATGTTATACTTCGACATAAAATGAGAGCTAGGCCTTGCGCCATTTTTTGGGGGTAAAGTAGAATTTTTAAGTTCCCTCACGTAATATTTACATATACTTAGGATATTTACTATTCCTTTGTTATTTTTGAAGATATATTATTTATAAAACATTTTAGAATGAATATGAATTAAACATTTATTTTTCTGTAATGTCCTGTTGGGTTACTAATATACCTCTAGACAAACAAAGGGATGAAATATGCATACATACATGCACGCACACACACACACATATATTGTTGAAAAAATTAAAATGCAGGGAATTACTTGCAAGTTTAAGCTCTTCTTGATTAATAATACTGAGAATATCTATAATATATCGTAAAAGATTTACATGATCTGTGCAATTCATCAGTCTAATAACATTTTACTTAAAAATATTGATAATATTTTTTTTAAATTATCAGGTTTTTGTTTTAAAAAAATGTGATAATTTTATAAAATTTATCTATATCTGTATAAACAAAAATGTAAAATCTAAATATTTCTAGCTGATGAAAAATCATTCGCAGTTATTATTTGATTTCGAATATCTTTTATTATTAATGTTTTTTGCCATAAAAAATTAACTTCTAAAAATTATTTTAAAAACTATCCAATGTATTCAAAGTCTACCATAAATTTGGATACACTAGTGAAACTACCCTAGAAATTTCATTAGATTAGGAAGTCCAATTAAAATATTTTTAACTGAAATTAATCTCCAGAATTTCTGAATATAGATGTAACATAGCTTTAGAACTGTAGAAGTTTTTTGATAAAAAAGGAAGAGGATTGGATTATTTATCTAAAAGATTGTTATATATACTAACACCATAATTTAAATTTGTAGCAAATTGACTTCAAAAGTATTTCTCAATCTATATGATCGCTCAAAACTTAAAATTAAAATGTTTTCTACAGGGAAACTTACAAAGTTCTTTCATTTTTGCTTAATCATTGAAGTTAATGAGAATAAGTATGTAAATTAACGTACATCATATTTGTAAAATAAAGCTGTGGGTCAAGATTAATAATACCAGCTATTCTAAATGCAGGTCAACCACCCACTTTCATCACTTTTAACTTGAACAGTAACAAAGACAAATGGAAGTGTCCATGGAATTCATTCATTGTTGCTAGCTTTACAACTTCAAAGTAAGGCTATCAGTAACTCCAATTAAGTCGCCGAATATGCCAAGCGCTTAGAGATAGCTCTGTAAAAGGACATGCTGCTTGGCGTGGAGAAATGCAGGCTTGGAGATTCAGGCCAATGATGTAGATTTGGGGTTTACGCTGAAGTCTTCTTTGCGCTCAAAAATGTTCATTGTCAACCCAAGGGGATTGGACAGCTTGAGGGCAGAAGATACTGGATGCTGATAGGGACGTTACTTTCATACAATAACTTGTACAGCCCAACTTATTACTAAGTACTTGTCTCCCATTATTTTAAAGTTTTACTTTAATAAAGGAATTATACATGAAAGTTGTTTTTCTCTTTTTGGATTTTTATCCTTATTTATAATATCAAGACTATGAAATTGTCGAATTAAAGTATTCAAATAAAAAATTGCATGCTTTAATTTACTCTTCAAATCAGGATAGTTAACGAATTTTCTTTTTATTCATGTTATCAACTCAATTCTATATATATATATATCATATACATATATATATATATATATATATATATATATATATATATATATATATATATATATATATATATATATATATATATATATGTATATATATATATAATAACGTCGAGATAATAAAAGTATTAATTTGAATAAGAATCTTTATAGCTTGTTGTTCTTTTTGTATTTCTCATTAAATTATTTCAATTCTTAAAAAATTTCATTCGAACGTTAGTTTCATATACAAATATTTCAATTTTTAATTAATTATATTATTTCAATTCATCAAAAAGATTTCATTCATAAGTTCATTTCATGTAAAAATATTTCCATTTATAATTCATTATATTATTTCAATTCCTTCTAACTGTTTCATTTAAATAATTAACTGTTATTTTCAGAGAATGTGTAGACAAATGAAATTGTTCAATTAAATAATTAAAGTTAATAATTAAGAATTCAAGTTATTAATAAAATTTTTAATAATTAAATAACAATCTCGATGTGTACTTGCAATCACTTTTTTCTGTAAGTTTTAATATTTTTCAATTTTTTTAAAATTGAAAGTAAGATTTTTTGATTAGGATTAAAAAATTGCTTAGTTTAACTCATGAAAATTATTTTATGTGTCCATCTAAATAAAACTAAGTTTATTTTATTAAAAAAATCAAAACATAAAAGTATAGATTTTCCCTGTTTAATATTATAACTAAAACTGAAGGATATAAAATTTCTACTAGAATTAAATTAGATTAATTTTAGTTAGGCGTAACTTTTTGTGAATTTAAAAATTTTCTTTTTAATCACACATAAATATTATTCCAAGCGAATTGTTGAAAACTTTGGACATCAGTGAGTGCCTATTAATTTAAGATGTATTAAAAGACTCAAACCATATATATTATCATTAATTTGTCCGTAACTGAAATAATAGTTGAATCTGCAGATAACAATAAATTAGAGTTTAAAACTATCTCTCTGGAATTTAATTTTTATTTTTCATTATTTTTCGAAATTTAATTTGTAAATTTATCACTGTAGGTAAAATCTGAATCTAAATCCTAAATTATTCAATGTTTTTTTTATTTATTATATTTTTCAAAGTACTTGAATAGCGTTTTAAAAAGAGTCGCACAGATTACCATCCGTAATAATGCAAATTACATATAACTGAAGAGCGATGATAAATTATATGTAAATTAAAAACATTTTAAATCATAACACTTAATTTAAATTTAAATAGAAAAAACCAAATGTTCATATTTTCGAATCACCATAAGTAGTTTCGAATATCTTCGAATTTTTGAATTTCGGAATTTTAAAAATTATCTTCTACTTTTTATCGTAATTTGCATACAGTTTTAGCGCGTCCAAGGTAACTGAGAATGAAAAATACATTTATTTATAAATATGAACACAATGTACGAAGAATCTTTAAATGTGAAGAGGAAGTGATTTTAATCCTTTTTCAATTAACGGAGGAAAACCATAAAAAAATCTCCAATAAAAAAGGCTTTTGTATTTGAAAACTGATTCTTAAGCCTCGTATTTTAAAATCTCTGATGAAAACAGTTTCTTTTTACATGATATAAAAATCTTAGATTAGTCGAAACAGACTTCTCTGGATGAAAGGCGAGATGCGTTGAGTTGTTTTGATGCAGCACTGTTAGAAAGAAGAAATGTGCGTATTTAGGATTAGTGAAAGGTTGAGCAACATCTAAACGCAGCTCTATTTAAAAAAATCAATAAATGAATTCCAGGTAAAACAGTATCGTATCAGATTGCTAAGGGAATTTGTTATCATACTTTAAGATTTAATATAAAGAGAAAATTGCTTTCAAAAGATTTTTCGCAGAACTTTCTTTTCTTTACGGAATTGTTTTCGCTTTTTCTATGTTTCCTGCTTTTAAATTCAACTCTTATAAATGATTACTTTTGCTCAAGTACAGCATTTTATAATTCTTTTCCTGAGTATTTAAAAGAATTTTATTCAGGAAAATAATTTTCCACGAAATAAAATGAAAATTCGGAGCACTCGAAAGAATTTTTGAAGTTATTTTCAAACATTTTATGAATTTTATATAATAAAGGATTGTTTTTTTAAAAAATAAAGAAACATGATTCTTAATTTTCATAACTTAAGTTGAACATTTTAGAAGATTACTATTCACTGAACTCCTTTCCCATCGATTAATATAAGCACTTCTTTTTTTTTTTTTTAAATACATCGTGAAATATGAACTATCAGGAAAACACATGATATTAATTTTTTTATTAAGTATTTCATAATAAAATATTTTCAAAGCATAATTCTTTAACAAATTTTTGAAATTTCTTGATTGTGATGTTCTTGTTAAGTAAAAATAATTCAGACTTGAAGTTGCAATTTGTTGAATTGTATATTCCTTTAAAATAATTCAATAACATATTTGGCAGTGTTTTCAATTTGATAAACTGTAATGTTTTATTTACAATAATAATCAGCATTGTACCATATTTATTCTTCATTTCACATATATCTTTATAACTGTTTTTACACAAATACGAAAATTTTCCATTAGACTAGTTATGATTAAAACTAAAATAAGTACATTTAAAATAATTGTGTATTATCTTTTTCTTCATTTATAATGCGAAATATCATTAATTTTATAATAAGATTAGTACTATCATACAGTAAGAGAATTGATTTATTGCCTATTAAAAATTACATTTTATATAAATCATTTAAATAAAAATAAAAAAATTTTGTGATTTCACTGCAACATCATTGAACATTTCATAAAATTAAAAAAATTTTTTTGGTTAGATCCTAGCAGAGCCCACACCCTTGGCGCGAATGATTTTAGTTGGCGATAATTGTGGCTTGCGTCAATTTTAATAACCTTACTTCGATACACTAGGTAGATATGGTAAACGAAACTAATTCTGGAATTTCCTTCTGGCTTAGCGCTTTTTTTCAGTTTTTGGCCAAGGGTGGGAGCTCTCCTAAAATTATACAATTTTTTTTGAGAATGAAATATTCGAGGTTTTATAAATATTTCTCTGTCACCTAATAACCCACAAACAACTATTTAATAACTCGTTTATATGAACAGTGTGACCGTTCTTTCATGTAAATTAATATTTCTCAAATAAATTAAGAAAAAATAGTTTAAACAAAAATTTAAGTCTTACAAGTATTGTTGAGAAAATAAGTGAGAAAGAAATGTAGCTTTTGCTTACTAATGAAAAGTTCATCAATGATTTTTACACTTCCTTCATCGCCATCACTTAATAATTTTTCAGTAATGCAATGAATATGCAGTAAAATCTTCAAGTCAAAACATTTTATATGCGAAAAAGTATGATGATGAAGATTAATTTTAAAATTATTTATAGTTTTATACTGATATAAGAAAATAATACATTGAAATATGCTTAAAAATGATTCATAAGATAATATTATTTTTCGTTCTATTCTATAATTTTTTTAAAAAAAGTTTAATTTATAGAATATTTAGAAATATCTTTAAAAAGAAATTAGTTGTTTTTAGAATATAGATCAGGTTGTTATATAAGATTGTATTATGTTGGTAATTTTTGCTGATGCCTAATAAAAACTGTAATTAGTTTGTTGAATATTTAATTATACATATTGTTAAAAGGTATTTTCAGAAGACTACGCTAAGTACAATCTAATAAACTGATACTAAACTATTTTAAAATCTGTTTTGCAGAAAACCATACAAGAACTTACAAGAAAACTATTTGTTTTAACCTGTGCATTTAAGTTTAGGCTTAAATATTTTGCTAGATAAATAATATTAGATTTCATAAATAGATAAGAAATGGATAAATTTCACTTGACAATGAAGCTAAAATAACGGCATGCTTAAGGCATAAAAGGGATTTATTACGTATAATATTCGTTGAAAGTAAATTTAATATTTCAAATATTCCATCAAAAGTAATTATTGATGGCGATTGCCTATTATTATCAAAAGGAGGTAATACCATTATTTGTTATTTTTATTCTATATTGTTGGTCATTCTTCTTCTTCATTGGCCTGACAGCCCAGGGTGGGACTTTGCCTTCCTCAGAAGTGCATACCAGGACTCCCTATTTTTGGACAATGTCATCCAGTTTGTCACTTTTAGTGTTTTTAGGTCGTTTTCAAGGCAGTCACGGCATCGGAGTTTCGGTCGTCCTCTTCTTCTGGTGCCCATGGGGTGAGACCAAGAAAATTTTTTTGTCACCCGATTGTCGTTCATCCGGGTCAAATGTGTCCTGCCCATTTTAATCTCTGTATTGAGATAAATTTAATAATATCTGGTTCTTAATATAGTTTATAGAGCTCAGAATTAGTTCTTTTTCACCATGTATTCTCACATTTTATTCCACCAAATATGCTTCTTAAAGTTTTTCTTTCGAAAATGCAGATGGTTTCCTTGTCCTTCTCAGTCAATGTCCACGTTTCAGATGAATAAGTGAGAATAGGCCGAATATATTGTTAGTCATGCCTCCTTAAAAAACTTTACAAATCATTTTCAATATATAAACAATTTTGGGTGCCTTTGATCTATTATTGTTGAAAATTAGTGCCAAACTTTTCCTGTTGCATTATTTATTATTCTTTTCTCTGTATATTTGAGTTGTTGTAAAATTAAAAATTCTGTAAAACGCAAAAAAATATATTGTAATACATTCCCATGAAATGAAATATTATTTTATATGATTCATACAAGAAAATTTTCTAAAAAGTAACAATTAATATTGTAATAGAAGGATGTATCAAATATATTTTTGATATCGCTTGGTGATGTAACACTCATCAAAAATGCCATGAGTGCAGACGCATCTTTACAAGTGAGAACAATTCTACTAGGTAATTGTCGGAATTAGTAGGATATATCCCCCCCATCGGCGACCTTTGCGACGTTTTTTCGTCGCCAAGCAATTTTAACGCTGTTGCCATCTAATAAAACAGTATATATGACATAAAAATAACGTAAAACACGAGAGAAAACCAAACCTGGCATCAAAAAATTAAAAAAAGCAACAAAAATTCAAATTATCAACACCAAAAAGAAAACCTGAAACACTATAATCAAAACGACGGACGGCAGATTTGGCGAGAGATCTCTTGGGGTAGTTGATATATCATACTTATACCCAAATGCCAATATATATGTACAATATTTCTGAGGGAAAGGAAATAGGGATTGGGAGATGCGGAGAAAGTCCCATGGTTTGGAAAGAGGAGGATGACTCATCCATTTTAAGGGTAACATGCCGCTCTGATCCCCGACAAGTGTGACGTCACGACGACTTGTTCGCAAAATCTTTTTTATTTTGTGAATAATTACTATTCTTATTCTTTATGCTTTGTTCTTCAATATTTTTATTTTAAACAGGAACTTTTTTTAAAAAAAATGGAAGACATCGTGTGCTGTTACTACTTCTTCAAATACGTATCAAAACATAAAAGGAAAAACGTAATATTTCTCCGATTCCTAAAAGCAAATTAAAGGTCTTCAAAATAATGGGTGCAAAGATGTTGGAAAAAAATAACGACAAAATAAATATCAAGAAAGCTGGAGTAAGGATTTTGATCAGAATGACTTGAAAAAGTAACAATGTGAAATAGATGACATGAAAAATCAACTGCTTGGTTTGTCAGTCGGAAAAATATTAAAATCTATACAGCATTGTCTAATTTTCAGTTGCCAGCTTTCAATACAGTTCACAATATTATAAGAGAATAAAAGTGAAGGAAAAGAAAAAGATTACTAGAAGCTTCTGTAAGAATCGAATACCTGAGTCTACATTATACAGAAAATTAATATGATGGTGATGCTGAATGTCTAAAATGCAGTGAATATTTATTAAAAAACATCGAAGAATTAAAAAATAGAATATTATCTGCAGAGAAAATAGCGTGAAATCCTCAAAAAATGGATAAAAAACTCTAAGTTCATTTTAAAGAATTATTAAATGACTGGAACTAAAAAGTTGCTTTTAAATTAAATAAAAAAATTAAAAACAAGAATAAGATTACTTTAAAAGGCTTTCCAAATAAAATTTATTACCTCAGCCCTGGGTACACCTAGACTCCTTTTCAAAGTAAATTGATTCCATTTCAATGAGCTAAAAAACTTTATAATATGTTTTTAAGTAAGTGTTTTCATAAATATATTATACCTTATATACCTTAAAATTCTCCATATCATTTGATGATCGAAAACAGCATCGTTACTTTCTTTTCCGCCATGGAGATTATGATCTAATAGAACTGGTCAAGCTTAATGATTAATTAATTAGTGGAAATAAGCTAAAAAGCTAAAATAACAGGCATTTTAAGTTAAATGATCTCACATTTACAAATCCCGAGATAAAAATTCTCAATATATATATATATATATATATATATATATATATATATATAATGTGAACGAGCTGTCGAGAATTAATATGAATAAATCATTATTTCAATAATATTAAATTAAACGTCTGTGTAGGATTACTAAAATTATTCCAATATTAATAATTTGGAATTGCGCGTTCATATTTCAAAGATTATTATTTTGTTACACAAATACAAAAACATCTTATATATAAGGGCAATTTTATTTGAACTGAAAATTAAGGACTAAGTGATTGTAGAAATGAATATAAAAGATTCCTTTTCTGAGAGATATATTTTTAAAGTTAAAAAATAAATAGAGCATTATGTAGGAAACTGCTTTATTTATTCTTTCATAACAATGAAAAAGTGGTTGATTGGAAGTAATTAAATGCCAATAGAGTGCTTATATTCAAATATTTTTTTACTATAATTATTCTGTTTAAAAATGCTGTAGAAAAGAAAATTGAACTTTTTAATTTAAATACTATTTTGAGTTCTGAAATATATCTTCCCCTCAAACGTATTTCTTTTCAATAATTTTAACCAAAAACCACATTTTCTTCCATCTTTTTATGTCAACATATCCGCAATTAACAAATGAAAGGCAAATAAATTCTTGTCAAACCATTAATTTCTAGTAAAGCAATTGACTGTTATATTGCTGAATTCTTATTGGTTTCTCTGCTCTCGAGTACTAATATCAATAAGTAAAAATATTTGTATCTTCGTTGATTATTTTCTTATTTTCTCCTATCTTATTGACTACCTTTGATGATATTGAGAAATGTAATTAATCACAAAAATGTAACCAAAGTGTGCTATAATTGATATTTTTCTCTCGACAACAAAGATATGAAACCAAAAAGTAGACCGAAAGGAATTCCCATATTTGAATAAATTCGTTGTACTGATATCTTTCGCCAGATTTATTTACCAATCAAATACTATGAATTTTCGGTGAGATGTTATTAAATATTTACTATGATCAGTGGAATATTTCAAATTCATCATATTTAAAAGACAATATGAAAATGATTAGCACTTTTTAATATAAAAATTAGTTGTATCGTTTCCTTTTGGTATTATAAATTTAAGAAATAGTTCCCGCATTTGATGATATTTTTCTCCCTAGCTTTTAATAAGGTATTTATCACTAGCTTTTCACAGTATATATAATATATGTGAAAACTATGAACACATGTAGTTATATTAGTTTAGCAACATGTAGTAAAAAACAATTTTTTATCTACAATAGTAAAAAAAAATGTGATGCAGATAAATTTCATATACCAAATTTGTGTGACATTATATAGTTTTTGTATGCAAGTAAACGCATGTTTGAAGAAAATATGAAAATTAACTAACCTCCTTGTTGCTATACATTATATGGTTTTTGTATGCAAATAAATGCATGTTTGAGGAAAATATAAAAATTAACTATCCTCCTTGTTGCTATACATTATATGGTTTTTGTATGCAAATAAATGCATGTTTGAGGAAAATATAAAAATTAACTATCCTCCTTGTTACTATACATTATATGGTTTTTGTATGCAAATAAATGCATGTTTGAGGAAAATATAAAAATTAACTATCATCCTTGTTGCTATATACATTATATGGTTTCTGTATGTAAATAAACTCATGTTTGAAGAAAATATAAAAACTAATCATCTTCCTTGTTGCTAATTGCAGCTCATCTATTTCTTTGCATTCTCTTCATTAATTTTTCACGCAATTTTAAATAATTTTTGAAGTTCTTTATTTTTTTGTACATATTTAACAGATTTGTAAGCTTGTGATTTATAAATATTTCCAAAAGTAAAACCGCTTTTTATTATAGTAAAGACTCGAAATAAAAATAATTAAATGATGCATCTAGAAGTACAATTTTTTAATATCTAGGAGATACTAAATTATCTAACAATAATTATTAGAATTACTTTGGCACTTGATGTGATTAACAGAAAAAAATATCTCATTATTCAATCCCTATCTTCTTGTTATCCGGAAACTTCACCGATAATATAAGTTGATTATGGGCAAAAAACTTGTTTTTATGCCTATTTTATTGCCTTTCATGACATTTATTTACGTATTTTATTAAAGAGCAGATTAATATAAAAGATTGAAAAGCAAAGTCTTATCGATTTTATCATATGAAATCTTAAAAAATAAAATAGTATCATTTAATGTTATAATCTAATAAGAAAGACGGTTCATTTAATCATGCCGATAAAATAGATAAAAATCTTAATTAACTGCAATAGCAGTACAATGTTCTGCTATTAACGTTAATTTACCCTTTCAAGAGAACTAAAAAGGTGTTCAAAGGGAAAATTCTTATAAAGTTTTTATTTTTTACTGATGGAGTTACACTGATTTGTGTTAATCAACTCTTAACCTAATTTGACACAAGTAAACAAAAGATGTGATAAATTATTAAATAAAAAAATTGTTTGATTGATTAGAAGTCAGAACTAATGACTAGATTTCATCGTTTGATTAAAATCGTTTGATTGATTAATAGTCAGAACTAATGACTAGATTTCATCGTTTGATTAATTGATAGTCAGAACTAATGACTAGATTTCATCGTTTGATTGATTGATAATCAGAACTAATGACTAGATTTCATCGTTTGATTGATTGATAGTCAGAACTAATGACTAGATTTCAAAAATGGAAGTGACTAGAACTTTACATTGTACTAGAGGTGTAGATAAAAAATGTATATAAATTCGTAGCTATAACCGCAATCAAAAGCTTTGTAAAGAACATTGAATCAGGTCTTCCTAAGAATATGGAATTTTTCTTTTCTTTCCTTTCGTTGTTATTTTATGTCATCACACAATTAGGCAGTTAAAATTTCCTATTTCCTTTGACACAAACTAATCCTTAATTTTACCATCTTATATATAAATATATTTACGTAATACTTAAAGATCTCGCTGCTAATGAAAGCATAAAATCGATTTTCTGTTCCAAAAAGCTTCTTTTCGTGAATAATCCGTAATGTTTCGGGGAAAATTTAGCTTTGTCAATGATTGCATATTTGCAATTCGAAAGTAAATATATAATTTGGTAAATGAAATAAATGTTATACATTTTAAGTTAAATGGAAATTCTCTATATTTGAGTAGTGCTTCTAATGGATTCACAATAATTTTACCAAATATTAAGATTTATTTTACCGGTATTACAGAAATCCACAAATGGAATTCTAATTTCCCACATAATTATTTTTTCTGTTTTTTACACAAACACGAATAGGGAATAAAAAGTTTTTCTGTGAGCATTTTTTGTTACAATAGAATACTTGAAAATTAACACAATTTTACCCTAAGCAGTAATTATTGGGCTCACGAAAATTCTCTTATATGTTGATACAGCATTTAATTCTATACAATTTTCTTTTGATTTTAAATATACTAACAGAAAATAAAAATATACTTTTTATATCAACTACTTCAAACAAATAACTTTTGTTAAATAAGGAATTAAATTTCCATTAGTATTTAAAAAAGGTAGCTTTGTAAAATGACATCATATATTTTTTAAAAATATTTTTTTCCTAGAATAAATTTGTTTATTATTTATTTTTTAAAGTATAATAAATAAAAAGTTAAACTGTGTCAGTGGGGACTGAAAAAAATTTCCGATTTTTATCTCCTGAAAAGAGCTTCACGAAGACCATTAAAATTTAATCATAAGCATTTTATTTAAAGCAAAACATTGTAGGATACAAAAAACTAACAAACGTGAAGAGACTCCATTTTGTGTCCTAAGGTTATTGAGTTAGTATGAATTTATCGTATCTATGCGTACTTCTTTAATTTTGAAAAAAATATGAAATGAAAATTTTAGCAAAATATCAAAACAGAAGAATTAATATACATGTATCCATTAGAAAAAATAAATTATGTACAAATGGAAAATTATAAATGATGTGGTAAGACTGCAGTTCTGAGAGCGGAAACTACCGAGTTCGATTCAAACTACTGTTGAACAATGGTGGATAGATATTGCGCTTCTGTTTTCTGCACGCACATTTGTCGCGGTGGATGCTTGGGAGTTTTCGGGGTTTCTTCCCTAGCGAACCGTGAATACGGCCAATTATCTGAGAAGTTCGTTGGGAAGGCAATTATGTGATGTTCCTTTAAAGGCTTTGGGCAGTTCACAACGCTATTTAACATCGCTGTTTGATATAGCAATCCAAAATCCATATTTAGTATATGATAATTGGAAAGTTTTTAAGCAAAAGAAGTTTGATATAAATTTATATATAAAAGTACATTAATGCTTGATAAAATTCAAAAATTTAGCATTTAAAAAAGTTTTTAAAAACAAAAATCAACTATGGCCAAATGATGTAATTGCACTAAATGTACATTAAATTTCGCTTACAAATATTTAGAGCAATTACATCAAATGTAGGATAGTTTATGTGAATTAATCAATGCTAAACGAATGTTGTGTCATCAAAAGTTAATTGACTGTTTAATATTCTTTATACTTTTAGTATTTAAAAAAAAGAGAAATAAAACTTTTAAAAACAAAAATCAATAAAGCCCTAATGATGTAATTGCACAAAAATGTGCGTTAAATTTCATTCATATACATTTAGTGCAATTATATCAAATATAGGATAATTTATGTTAATTATGCGTTATTAAAAGAATGGTGCTTTATCGAAAATTAAGGGATTATTTTTAATTATTATTCTATAAATTTATATAAAAAGTATTATAAGCGAATAATTAATTTAGTTCTTTTGTTCGATAAGAAAACAGTTTGATTTATGAATAATGATTTTACGTAGCTGGTTAGATGAATCTTGGTTGAGCCTCCATTGATTTAAAGTATTAATAGAAACAGTCAATTTGCAAAGAGAACACAAATGAATGGTGCTATAGCTTTCAGTTTAAGCGAAATACAAGCACGTAAATACTTGTAAACGTCACGTGAAAAACAAATTGTAATTTGGTGTGAGGAAGTACAGCAGATGCCATGTGAATTGACACAAGAAACACAGCTACGTCAGAGTAGAACTGCCTGACAAATCTTCAGAAAGCACAGTTCCTAATGAAGAAGAACACGAACGAATTGTTTCCCATGATTTTTCATCAGAAGTAACGCAACCTCAGGCGATTTCATTTTGTCTCTTCTTTTACCTTTCCTACAAAAAGAAAGAAATATTGATAACAGTAAAGAAAGAATTATTATAAGAGGGTTCCAAAAATAGAATATAATATTTTCATTTATTTAAATCGATACCGTGATGTTTTAATATGTGCCGAGAAAAATAATTGGAAAATAAAAAGATCTAATAAGGTTCATTTTATCAAAGTTAAAAGGAAAAATTGTAATTGCAAGATGAATAACTTTCAATAAATTATTTTCACCAAAATAGAATTGAATATCACAATTATTACTTTCTATTACACACTAAAAAGATGCAGATAGTTTATCTTCCATTTTCTCATCGACTGTGTTCATCCGTTGATTTTTTTCCCGCTAATATGAATGCAACAAAATGTCTCTTCAAATTTTTCAGAATTTATTCAAAAAAAATGCAACGGTTGTAAATATTTGATTTTCCTATCTATTCAACAGCCAATCCCATTTTTCATGTTTGATTATTGGAAATGCTAAAATTTTTTTTACCATATTTCAGTCTTTGAATCCTATTTCGGTCACCAGATGGCAGTACTGTCGTCTACGTTTACCTGTTGCTTTCCTTGATTGAAAAACTTATTTTCTTGTAAATCGAATTTGCAAATTAATTTTGCAAACATTATCATTATTTTCAATTTTTATCTTCAAAATATATCTTACAAGAAATGTTTTTTGCAAATGATGATGTATTAGAAACTGATGATATTTTTAAAGATATATCTAATATTGAAAGTAGTAGTAGTATAAAACAAATTACCATATTTTAATTACGATTGCCAAAGAGATATTGCTATTATAAACTTGGTAGCGACGAATCTGACAATGATCCTATAACTATCTGTAATCTTTGCAATATATATTACAGATATTATTTGTAAAATAGATATTTATGTAAACATAGAATATTTTAAATAGTATTTCAGTTAAGAAATTATTTAATAAGTTCAGATAAGTCAATATACGATTTAATTTTCAATTTATATTGTATGAAATAATTTTTTTCAAAATATTTTTCTTCATATTGTTGAAACTAGTTTTCATAAAAAATCTTTTTGTGCGGAATTAATCTTGATCACAAAAGTATACTTCAAATTTTAACTCTCAAAATATTTTTCACAATATTTTTCTCAAGATTTTGCTTGGAACAACTGAAGGATGAGAAGATTATTAGCCTGAAAATCAATACCTTATATAATTCATACAAATGATCATTTTTACAAAAAATCATTTTTTTAAGGAATCAAAATTCATATTGGCAATCGCGTTAAAAATAGTAAGGAGTAATTTAGAGCAATGTGTTTTTATAAATTATCTCTTTCAAGGATAAAAATGTACGAAGTTATCTTTCTTTTTATCATAGGCAAACAGGTGGTAGAATGATCAATGTTTTTTCTGTGATGTAATAGTAAGTTCGAATTGTAATATAAGCGTGAATACTCGTTTTGATAAGAAATCTCAGTTGAAAATTCTAATCGAGTTAACATTCGTGGCGGATTGTTTGAAATGATATTTTTTAAATAATAACTAAAATAAATTTTTTTTTGTAATTAAATATTGCTAAATATTTATTTTTGCAAATAATTTTCTATTTGATTTGCAATGAAATGAAGGCAAAGTCTGGTAAACCACTGGAAATTAATTTTAATTATTATGTTATAAATTTGATATCATTACAAACACATATAATCTTTTCATAATTTTCTTTGTTTAGTATACCAGTACTCATCAAAGCTAAGCAGGCAATTGAATGGAAAGTGTCCTGGCCATTAGCTCAACATCACGTGGGCGCGATTTCTACTTTGAGCGAGACAGCTTATGATAATTAGAAATTCTCATTAAATTACAGCTTTTGCTCATTTATTTCTCGTGTGTATGGAGCCCACTTATAGTAACAAACAAACTGAACTGAAATACTTATTAAAATCATGCGAGTTGTTGTTGTCTGCTGGCAATATGGTGTGCTCTGTTCCACTTTTCCAACTGAACCGTAATTTGCTGTAGAGTCCGACTTCCTTAGTACACACATGCCATAGGTACCCGTTTGTAGGGTAGGTAACCATTCACCTATGAGCAAAGGACAAACACAGGAGAGAGAGAGAGAAATTACATCCATGCCAGAAAAGGAATTCGAACACAGGACCTCCCTGCTCACTGTTAGACACATTGATCCCTAGACAGGGGGTGGGGCTGTGTGTTTAAGAACAAATCGTGCAAATCTAAGAATGATTTGCAGAGTAGAAGTAAATATTTGATACGGTCACAGAAATCTGAGTAACAGTATAACGCTAATAATGCAATACTGTGTCACGCGGATTATACAATGTTGTCTTACTTACATTCAGTGCAGAGTATTTGAAAGCTTATTTAATGCAAACAGAAAGTAAGCAAAATAGAAAATATGGAAAAATTAAGTTCAATTCAAACTATACTTTGTATAGAAAAGATATATTAAAATGGATTTTAACTAATATCATGTATCAGTGCTCTAACTCTTTCTCTCTTAAATTGCTTTTCTTACACCTCGCATCATAACTTTTTTATTTTATAATTTCTCAATTATAAAACTGTTTCTCATGTACAGAAAGGATACAATGATGAGTTAGTTGCTATTTGTTTTTTTAAAACCTCTTTTGTATATTAAATTCAATTTTATTGAAAGAATATCTGAATGTAAGAACAAAAATAGAGTTTAAATCTTGGTTTAGTTATTCTTCCCTTTTCATCCGTACGTTTCATGAAAATGATGCTCTTTCTGGGCTTTTAAAACAATTAATTTAAGAATTTGTAAACACGTTTAGATTTGTCCTAAGCGCTGACAAACCCACTCCTCACTTGATGATAGAAAGCAGGCATCAAATCATAGATATTACTTTCTTAGGAACTCTATTTCCAATCAATAAACACGTTGTTTTATGTTTCAAGTTTAAAAGGATTGTAAGCAAAATTATATATCTAATTGATTCAGTCTCGCAATATCTTCCAAGTGAAATATCTCTGAGGGGGGAGGGCAGGTCGAGTATTGGGGGAGTGGCTTCTCTCAGCATTTGGATCTAAATTACAAAGAATCCCACGCAGCTGCTTCTACCTAACTGGTAAAGCCTAAATTTAGAAGTATGCTGATGCCAGAACATTTAACTAATTAAATGTGTCTCGTTAACAAGAAAGCCGCATAGCTTTTAGCAAGCTTCATCATTTTTTTTATCTAATATAGTTATCATCGAATGGCAACGAGAACAACGAACAGCGAGTTGAGCTGCAACTGTGCTGACAATATATTCTAAAATGCTGTCTACGATTAGAAAGCTAATTTTAGAGTAAAAATTTTATATATCGAAAGAAAATTTTGATCGTTTGTTGTGTTCTGTTTATTTTGTAGTCAAGTAATTGTTCTTGTAATCCAACTTTGTAGATGTTATAATAATTGCAATTATGACTACCTGACATTGCATTTATTCCAGATCAGTTCATTTCTAATTATTTGACACATCACAAAACAGAAATAAGCATATGATATTTTCTAAGTATAATTAAGCAAATTTTTCATTGGATTATCATATTCATATCTCTTTTAACAGTTACAAAATCAAAAAATTTAATAATGCTGTTATTTTTAAAATTGTATCTTATTTTGATTAGTTTGGTATATGATATTCTAATTGTTTAATTATAAGGTTATTTTTGGTCGCAAATAAAAATTTTGCGAATAAATTACCAAAAAAATGATTTTTTTTCGTAATTTATTGTAAAAGTAATTTAAATTAAAAAGGAAATTTCATTTGTAAAAAAATTTAAAAATACATTATTTAAAAAGGAAATACTTGAAGAACATGTTCTTGGTGTACGTTTACTATTAATACTCTTGTACATTGTGTACCGAAAATAGTTTTTTTCTATTTTAATTTCATGGTCTCTGAAGGTAGTGAAATCTTAACTTAAATATTATATTTATAATAAAAATTATATCAAAAATTATTAAATTTACTTAATGCTGAAAATTCATATTTAAATTTATGAGAGTTGTACATTCCTTATATAAGCCTTGCTAGAAATATCAAAATAGATAAATAAATAATTAAAAAAATTAGATGAATGAAATTATTTTTCTGTCACTCCTGTACAAATAATAAAAATAAATTTCAAAAAAAAAAAAAACATTTCATAAAATCTTTTATATGAAATGGAAACTATGTTCTTTATATTTTTGTGGTATATGTTCCACGTTATGCAAATTAATTCCCCCGAAAAATAATAAATAAAAACATTGTATTATCAAAAAAAAAAAGGAAAATAATATAGATATTAAAGTCGAAATTTTTCATGCAATTTATAATTTTTGAGTTATTTTACCTTTATATTTCGGTCTTTACTCTGTTTAAACATTTGAATTAAAAAATAAAATTTATTGGTGGGGGGAGGTATTTTTTTATTTTTTATACCCGAACTCTTTTTACATCTGAACACAACATGAAATTTAATCCTTTTAGATACTGACGCAAGAGCTTAAAACGGCATTCTGGTTGTTTTTTATACTCTAATAGCTTGTTAAATTATAAAAATAGGAAACATTTAATATCAAATGTTTTCTTTAAAAATAATAATGGCTTCATGAACTGAGATGACAAAATAATATTAAAATAACGAAGTAATTGTTTAAAAGTAAAAAAGGAAAAATGTAACTCATATATGATTTCATTTTTATTTTATATTTTCTTCGTCCCCAGTGACATTTGAGAAGAGAGGGGGAAAATATAAAAATCAATTTAAAACATGTTTTTCTCTCATATTCTGCGGATTCAAACTTTAATGGGAAATAGGATACTCTAAGCACGTGATTTGATATGAAAAATAAATAATTGTTCCAGAAAAAAAATAAATAATTGTTCAAAAAAGATGATTTTTATTTATTTGAATATACTTTTCAGGAAAAATGTATGATTTTTCAAACAAAAGTGTTTGAAATTGCTTATATTTCTCGGGAATGCCGAAATATAGTACAAATAATATCAAATAATAATTTATAAGAATTTCTAAATTTTGATTTTGTGATTCATATATTTAATGGAATATGTTTTCTAAGGTTAATAAGAACGTGGAAAAATTAAAAATAGAATTCTAAGTGTAGTGTTAATTATATTATAAAAATAGAAAAATTCTTCATTTTTATGAACTGCCAGAGAATAATTATTAAATTTTAAAGGAAAAATTTTAAATACATTTTCTGATTAAAATTCAATTTTTCAATAAAAATAAGTAATTAAAGAAATAATTACAATTACAATTAAGAATTAAATAAAAAATTATTTTGATTAAAATTCATCCTCATTTCAAGTTTGTTTCACAGTGACATCTTATTTAGGTTTGGTTTCCAGTAAGCCAGTCATAGGACAACGCTTTTTGTAAGATTTCGGGCATATGATTAGTCATTCAGGAACAACAGGTGATAAATAACGAGTTACTTTTTTCTGTATGCAAGTCAATGAAGATAAATGTTAGAGATTTTACCCGGCGTTTTCCTTGTGACAAGTTAATATGTTGTTGATACTTTTGGAATCCACGATAAACTTTCAAATACCTTTCTACAACTTTCAGTTGGATATCTGCTAGAAGGTATCGATGTTTCATTAGAACATTTAGAAAATTTCTCCCTACTTCTATAGGAGTTCATTAGAAAATTTTATCCTATTGTTTTGGTGTTTTGATCAATAGAAAATTTCTCCTTACTGCTATAGGAGTTCATTAGAAAATTTTATCGTACTAGGAGTATAAGAGTTCAGGTCATTAGAAATTTCTCCTTACTGCTAAAGGAGTTTATAAGGCATCTATGCGTTAACTTTTTTTTGTTGTTGATTAACAATGAGTGCAGTATACGGTGTTAACTTTGGAGAACTTGCTGCTACTGATCTATAAGACAATAATTCTGACTTGCAATTTTCGGACATTCCAGGAAATGTGAAACCCAAATCAACATCGTTAACCAACAAAACATCCATCAGATAGTTAAAACTACTAAAATTAATATTTAGACTTATGGAACACATTTTTTCCTTGCTAGGATATCCTTTCTAAGTCGGAATACCTTTGTAATAATGTTATGAATTGGTTATGTGAAGTTCTTTATTTATATCCTTCAACAACAGTAATCTGAAGAATGTTTTTTTACATCCAATACTGGAAATTATTAAAAAATCTGAAAATATTATAATTTTATCGTTATTGTGATCATACTGTTCAAGAGAGAGACAATATGTGCATATTATTGCTCACTAATGCAGAAAAAGTCATGTGTTTAATATTTCGTTATAAGTAAATAAAGCAAGTGATAATCGTATCTTCCATGAAATCTTGTATGAAAGAGTCAAAAAACACTAGACAAGTTAAAGCGATATGGGTACAGATGCTATATAATCCAGGATACAAAATTCTGAATTTTTTTGGCTATGAAGAAATGTTGCCAAGATGACGTATTGTGACGAGTGGGATAACGTAAGCACTAAAACTAAACTCCATGGCACGACAGCCCATGTGGGCCAAGGCCTACAGTGCCCATAACTGTTTTCATGACCGAGGGCCCTGGAGTGGGAAGCATATGTCCCAGTTAGGTGGTCAGCCTAACGTAAGACTCCCAGTGCTTAGTTCCCAAGCATGCTTGGTACTCAGTTTATCGACCCACTGAAGGGATGAAAGGCTGAGTCAACCTTGCCCAACTCGAGGATTAACGTTAGCATTAGTGTTGCGAAATATAGAATTTTCTGCATAATTCTTATAAGTCTCCATATTTATGATGTAATAAAAACCAGGGTGCCCGATACATAAGAAAATCCGCCAAAATATCACCAAACTCATAATTTTGCACCCTGGATTATAATGAAATCTGTGTCGCAATATTTTGCGGCTGCTAATTGTTGGTGAGTGAAGTTGCCGAAGTGGTTGGGTACACTTCGCCAATCGCCTTATTATTTTAAACTAATCAAATAATGAGAGTGTCACCTGCATTAATAACGTACTCACTACTCTTCTTTTTTTAGAAGATCAACCTTGTATCAAACAGAATATTTAATTTTATTTATACACTTCCTCAACAGAGCTTTTGTTCCGCAATCGACATGTAGAACGTAGCAATGTGTCATTTTTGCTTTCAGGTTCAATTTCAGCAATTCCATTTTCGATATGATGGGATTTTTTATACAATAGAATTTTAAACTGTAGAAATATATAGAAGATATTCATAATTTGTACTTATTTAATAGTTTTTACTCACTACTATTGATATCATAGAAATAAAATCCATTGCAATGAAAAACTTGGCACATAAAAAATTTTCCATGAAGTCCTTGTTAAGTAAATCTCCTTTTTAATCAAAAAATTTATATATATATATATAAAACATAAAACAATTATGATATTACAAATGAAATTTGTTGGTCTTTTGTCTCCGTTTCCATTAGATTTCGGAAATTTTGTTGTAATGCTTTTAGAATATTCAAATTCACAAATATGAAATATCAAATTAATTAGGATATGTAATGAAAAATTCGTTAAAATTATATAATAACGATTTCACTTCATAGAGATCTTATGAATCTCTTAGCAACGTAATTCAGTCGTATATAATTACGATAATTTTATAAAGGAGAAGCCTTACAAATAAAAAAAAAAGGATTGAAAATGAGTTGTACTGTTTTATTAGAAAAAAATATATGGAAAGTTTTATGGTTGGGTTTTATGGCATAAAATCAAAAATAGAATAAGTAGAACCATATATAGAAATATCGACAAATATAGATGGAGAAAGAATAATTATTTTAGTATCTTTCAAATGCAAAAAAGTTCAAATAATATGTATTATATTCTATCACGTATTCTGGGTTTTGTACCCAAGTATTTCCATCTCAGAAATTTAAATTTTTTTCTTATCTATCTTTAAAAGTATGTTTTCGTACATTTTGTAAAGCATATATTTATAGAATTAATTCTCTCCTTAAACCATTTTATTTAAGATGTATTTTCTCCTATTTCTTTTCTCAAAATTAAAAGAAATAATTTAATCTTATAATTTGAAGGAATATAATTCAATATCTCATCTCGTTTTATATGCATGAATATGAAAGGAGAACTCACATGATTGCAGTCCAGATCTATTTTTCTTCACTTTTGATATTTAATAGGTGAGACGAGAAGGTAATTTATTTTAAAATATATTCAATTACCGTTAAAGTTATCAATAATTGACTAATTCTTTTAACTCATTTCGTCAATAGATGGACAAAAGTGAAATGCTACGGAATAATGAAGATAATTTAAACAGAGAGATATTTTCAGAATGCATTAATTTAATACGAACATTCTAAAAATTTATAATATTGAATTTCTTGAAATATATATGGAATCAATAAACTTTTATGCCATAATGATTGTCGAATAATTCCATTTTATTTAAATTATCAAATGCGTGTGTGTAAATTTATGTTCTTTTAAATTAATTTTAAATAAATAATTGACTTTAAAACTTTTTGATTTCAAATTATCAAAATACTTTTTGTGAAGACAGTATTTCCGGTTTTGTAATATAAGCTTTGATCAAATAAGATTAAAAGTTGTATTTTACTTATATTTCTATTTAAAATTAAGACAAGGTAAAATGTATTAAATAAGATAGGGCGTAAGGTATTTAGATCACACCCAAGAGAAAAATATAGTATATGTAACTAATATAAGATGTTTTTAATTTTCCATAGCACAGAAATTAAATGTGTCACTTTAATATACACTGTTGGCCATCGTGAATGCAACATCCTGAAAGAAGCATGCAAATAATATGAAATTTACAACATGCATTAGCGGAGGTGAGATATGCAAATGATTAGAATTATAGCGCTGACGTACATCACGCTGTGGCGCCACTTCAAAGCGTTATTTTAAGGCTATGAGATTTTGACGATTTCAATCTCGGCAATTGTGTTTTTTCTTGTGGTTTTTTCAGAAAAAAAAACAATCAATTATGCCTTGTAGAAAACAGCCATCATTTTTTGATCAAGTATCCGAGTTCGACAGAGGAAGGATAGTGGCCTACATAGACTGTGGATTATCTTTCAGGGAAATCGGTAGTCATGTTTGACGAAACCTAACAACTGTTATTCGGATATGTGATAGTTGCATGCTGGAGGGTACGGCGGACTAACGTGTTCGACCGCATCCACCTCAATGCACCACTTCAGGTGATGACAGGCAAATTGAGCACATGACAGTGACGGATTGCTGAGCCACATCACGAACTGTAGCACAGCACATTCTGTCTGTAACTCATCATACAGTGTCATAGCGTACCATTCGACGCCGTTTATAGCAGTGTGGTCTGTCCGCAAGACGTCCATTGCTTCGTCTACCCATGACGCAGAACCACAGAAGTCTCCGCCGCCAATGGTGCGATGAAAGAAGAATGTGGACGGCAGAATGGAGTGAAATTGTTTCTACTGACGAGTCACGCTTCAGTCTGCAACACCACGATGGTTGGATACGAGTCTGGAGATACCGTGGAGAGAGGATGTTAAATAGCTACGTTATGCATCGCCGCACCGGTCCTGCATCAGGTATTATGGTATGGGACGATAATGGATATCAATCTCACACTCCTCTAGTACGCATTGCCGGTACTTTAAACAGCCAATGCTACATCTCTGAGGTGTTGGAGTCAGTTGTCCTTCCTTCCCTTTAGGGCTCGGCCACAGCCATAATTCAACAGGATATTGCGCGACAATACGTGGCATGCATTATCCAAACGTTAATCGTCCTTTGTCAGATTGTTGCTTCCCTGGGCGGCTCGCTATCCGGATCTTTCACCGATAGAAAACATGTGGCCCATGGTTGCTCAACGATTGACCCAGATTACATCCCCAGCTGCCACACCAGATCAATTTTGGCAACGTGTGGTAGCTGCTTGGTCTGCTGTATCCCAAGAACACATCCAAAGCCTATTTGAATCAAAGCCAAGAAGTGTGCCAGCGTGATCTCCAACTATGGTGGCTACTCTGGCTACTGATTTTAGCAGGAACCACACTTCACAGAAATCTAAAAATTTAATCATTTTATGCTTGGTCAACATGTTATCTGCGAAATAAATTTTTTGTTATATGTCTTGTCGTTCTTGGTGTTGCAATTTGGGAGGCCAGCAGTGTAAAATATATTAATTCCTTTAGTAGTTCACTTTGATTTAGTATAATTAATTTAGTATCTTCTTTAAAACGCTTTACTCGATACATTTTTACTTTGGAAACTCACCACTAGAAAAGTGTTATAAAAGCTATATATATATATATATATATATATATATATATATATATATATATATATATATATATATATATATATATATATATATATATATATATATATATATATATGAAAAAATGTGTGTGAAATGTGCTGGTGATCATCACCACTCAGAATGCAAAAAAGACATGTCCACTCCAGCTAAATGTGCAAACTGTGGAGAAGCTCATCCTGCCAGCTATAGAGGCTGTAATAATTTTCCAAAATCAAACTACCTCAACAATAACAAAGTCGAGGCCATCAAAAGCAAGATTATTCCAAGCACTAATCCACACCTATCTTATGCAAATGCATTAGTCCACAAGAATGAAACCATTAGTAAAAATAAAGAGATTATAAATGAAGCAAAAAATATTTTTTCTGAATTACAAAATCTAATCTCTTATATCAAAACCTCAGGAATAACAGATCTTATTAATCAGCTCAAACAATTCAATGCAGCAATGGCTGCACAACAGACAGCAACCTCAACCAACAATGACAATTAAAAGCTTAAATTTTTCACCTATTCAAATTATGAATTGGAACGCACGTAGCCTAAAGCCTAAAATTACTGAATTCATGAATTTTCTTGATAAACATAATATAGACATTGCCATAATCACAGAAACCCACTTAAGACCAAATATGAGTCTTAATGTACCAAACTACAACGTATATAGTACTGACAGGACACATCATGCTGGTGGAGGAACCGCAATTATTATCAAAAGATCTTTTAATTCCACACTGTATAGTAGCAAAATAGGAGATGGTTTTAAAGAAACTTCAGCTATCATCAACCTGGGAAATAATCTAAAATTCAAAATTACTAGCTATTACAACAGACCTAAGCATAATTTACAAGACCAAGAAATTATGAACATTGTACCTGCTAATATTCGTACAATTGCTGAAGGTGACTTTAACAGCAAGAGCATCACCTGGGGATGCAACACTACTAATAAAAATGGAACTAAATTATTAGAAATAGCACAAAATTATAATTTAAAAATAATTGCTCCAATCGAGCCTACGCATGTCCAGTATACACACCAAGGAGACATCTTGGACATTTTTCTTACAAATACCAGCTACCCACTATCAGCACAGACTATCTATGATCTCTCTTCTGATCACTTTCCAGTTCTTGGATGCCTGGGAATTAAGAAAAATATTACGAATAAATTTTTATTCAGAGCCAACTGGCAACTCTATTATAATATTCTTCAAGATCAAGTTAACAAAGAAAATCAATCATTAATCAACAATAATCAACCCAATAGTAATAATAATCAAGAAATTAAAAATAAAAAAATAATGATATAAACTTATTCAATGAAAATATCAATCATGCAAAAGAAATAGCAACACATAAAATTAAATACCACGAAAATTATTTAAAATTACCAAATAGCATAAGAGAAATTATAAAAGAAAGAAATCGTATCAGGAAACAATTTTATAAAACCTTGAATCCACGACTCAAAACTACAGTCAACAAACTTAATAAGAAAATTAAAAAACTCTGCACAGACTATAGGACTAAACAATGGCAAGATAAAATAGAAAGCCTTAACACAGAAAACAACTCTATATGGAAATTTGCAAAACAATTAAGAAGAAAAACAACAACTAATCATTGCATTAATGGCCAAAATGGACTAGTTTATACAAACTATGAAAAACTGAACATCTTTGCAAATACTATATTTCTACAATTTCAACCAAACAAAGTCACAGATGAGTCCTTCACCAATGGTATTAATTCATTTATTCAAAACTATATGCAAGCTAATATTCCTCATAATACCATTACACCAACGAATGATGATGAAATAATTAAAATTATTAAAAATCTAAAGACCAAAAAGCCCCAGGAGAAGATAATATTACCAACAATATGATCAAATATTTACCATTGGACTTTATTCGCAAACTCATTAATATTTATAATAACTGCCTTAAAATATCATATTTTCCTACAATCTGGAAAACGGCTACCATAATTATTTTCCCAAAGCCTGGAAAAGATCCCAGAATACCTGAAAACTACAGACCTATCAGCCTGTTTCCAGTTTTAGGAAAAATATTTGAAAAAATAATTTATAATAGAATTAAATGTTATCTTCACCTAATTCCGAAACAACAATATGGCTTCAGGAACAACTTATCAACTGTTAAACAACTCATAAGAATTACTGAGATTATAGGTCAAAATATTCATCGCAATGTGTGTACAGCTATGGTCATGCTCGACGTAGCAAAAGCTTTTGATAGAGTATGGCACGAAGGCCTACTATACAAACTCATAAAACTCAACATAAACACTGATATAATTTTACTCATCACCTCATATCTAACTCATCGCTTCTTCCATATTAAATACAATAATGAAAACTCTATTACTCTGAACATCAAAGCTGGAGTCCCCCAAGGTAGCATCCTGGGCCCAATCTTATACCTATTTTTCACCCATGACTTCCCCGGTTTGGACAATAACTCAATTCAAATTGCTTTCTACGCAGATGACACTGCTATTATAGCTGATTCTATGAAGCCGAATAATGCTATTCATAAACTTCAAAATGCGTTAATTAACATCGAAATCTGGTGCAGTAAATGGAGAATAAATATAAATGCTGATAAATCCCAACTTATAGTATTTAATAGAAAAAAGAGAAATAAAATAAAATTACTTCAACATAATAAACACTATCTATTCAATAAAATCATTCCGGAAGTGAAAACCATTAAATATCTTGGATTAACATTTACTACTCAACTTTCATGGACTGCACTATCAATAACGTTATTAAAAAAGCCTATCAAGCTTATGGATGCCTCTATTCAACTTAATTGGAAAAAACTCAAATTTAACACTAAAACTCAAGAGACTGCTCTACCTTACAATGTTAAGACCCATCATCACCTATGCTTCACCTGTGGGGAATACTATTACGCCAAGAGACAAACACAAACTTAGAGTGTATCAACATAAAATACTTAGAAAAATTACGAAGGCACCCTACTATATTCGCAATAAAAACATTTCAAAAGATCTGAAAGTTATTGATATTCTAGAGCATATTGCTAACCTAAATAAGAAATTCTACGATAAAGAAATTAACTGCACAGATGGTGCATTTAATCAAATTTTTCGCTATGAGTATCTCATAGAAGACTGTAAATATAGGCCAATCGCCAGACATTATTTAGATGAATATATTTAATATATATTTTGTATATAGAGTATATAGCCTTACTTAACTTCATATTACTCTTCATTTATTCAGGATTATTTCTTATTTTTTCTATTTTCACTGTATATAACAATCTTATTTTAACTTTATTATTTCCTCTATTCTCGAGTAGAATAAAAATTTTCAACTCATTAAAAAAAAAAAAAAAAAAATCAACTCATTGCTCTGCCTCTCAACTCTCTGCTGATTGGCTCTCACCGCCAAGACTCGGTTCTTCACGCCTCAAGATTAGCGTTCTCTGTCAGTAAATGTAATTTTAGTATATATTATGGAAACTAGCTAAAATGATATTTTTCTTGTGCTGAAGAGGATGCAAAATAATTTATTTATCTGGGACTTTTTAATTTATCTGTTTTATGCATTGAACTGTTTCCTTTCTTAATTTTGATTAAAGTAAATTAAAGAACACAACAAAAAAGTTCAGGGTTTTTTCTCCGAATACTAAACTTTCCATAACCAGCTGTTTTTGAAAAATTATAAGACAGTCTTCGCTAAATTGTTTTCCGGTACGATATTTTAAATTCGCTGATCTACACAAAAAAAGAAAAAAATTAATTTTAATTCATTCAGCACAAAAAATAAATTACGGGCAAAAAATTCAATTTTTTCAACACTCAATTGTACTCAAAAAGGACTTAAGCTCAAAATTATAGTATTATATAAATAATAGCAAATTGCTATTTTTTTGTGAAATTCCTTCTGTTGTTGACAATGGTAGGTGGGAAGATGTGTTCCATGTCTGGAATGTTCAAACATTCTATATATAGAATGTTCAAACATTCTAGACATGGGCTGTGTGTGTGTCTGAAGCAGGATTGTAGATGGATTGAATAATTTATTAAAAAAATAACATGTAATATGTACAGACTATTACTCTTTTTTCATTTTATTTGCTTTTATACAAATTTAAAAAAGAAATTAAAAAAAAGTATTAACCTCTTGTTATAATTAATTCCACACCATTTTAATAAAATAAATTAATTGAAAAGTAACCAGGATTCATAAAAAAGTTTCCAAACTCCTGAATACTTTTTGCAGCTCAAATATCATTACAATGTTAGCGATTTTTATGTTGCCATTTTTAACAAATATGAGAATCAGTTGAATAGATACTCATCAGTGACGGGCCACCGAGATACATGCCATAAGCTTAAGATAAATAAAAGCTTAAACTTATGCATATATATAATTATAAATTACTTCTCTCTCTCTGAATATATATATATATACATATGTATGTATGTATGTGTTTATATATATGTATGTATGCATGTATGTATATATACATTTATTAAATGCATTCCCTTACTGATTTCATTAGACAATACAATACTAAAAGATGAAGTACATGCACGATTTCACATTAATGAAGAATACGTTCTCATTAACATAAGTTGTTTATTATATTAACATTTCGGTTTAGCTTTTTTATGTTGCCATTTTTAACAAATGAAAGAATCAGTTGAATAGATACTCATCAGTGACGGGCCACCGAGATACATGCCATAAGCTTAAGATATATATATATATATATATATATATTCATTAAATGCAGTATATATGTATTCATTAAATGCATTCCTTGATTTTTTTAGACAATACAATTCCAAAAGATAAAATAAATTCACGATTTTACATTAATGAGGAATACGTTCTCATTAACATAAATTATTTATTATTCTATTAACATTTCGTTATAGCTTTCGAAAGTATTGTTTTACTTTTATCCGATCTCAATTTCAATATCGCCTAAGAAATTTTCCGCGAATTCTTTAATTCCAATTAGCAATGTAAGAATTCTGATATTTAAAAAAGTTTTATATCTAGGAATTCTTACAGGCTATACGTCACAGAAGAATGCGCGAGATAAAATGTTAAGTAACTTTGTGAAAAATCTTTTAATGGAATTTCACTGTAGAAAATTAGCGGCTATAAACTCTAACAAGATTAAAATCTATTTCCTTTCAACAAATTATCCTGATCGTAATTAAGATTAATTAAGAAATTTATCATTTAAGAAAGGCAAGGACTTAACAGCGGTATCCAAAATCCCTTTTCTCTCCTTGGTTTAATCTTGTTTTGAAAAATTTACCTTAAAAGCGATGGACTTTTCTTAACCTATATTACATCAAAGGTTCCTCCTAATAATTTAATTCTCTCCATTCATATTAATGCATTATGAACTTTATCTTGAATTTGATAGGCATTTGATGATGAAATCATCTTGCTTTAAATCCCATTTTGATTTAATACTCATTTTGATTTAAATCTGTCACTGACAATGCAAATGCATAACCTTTTGTAAAAGGATTATTTTATTAAACTAATTTTTAAAAGTTCAACCTAATTTTGTATATTAATTACTTCATTTTTATAATAATAAAGCAAAATCATATTTTTAATTATATTAAATACATTTGCTCAAACCACATTGTGATTTTTAAATATTTAAGAACTATTAATCCAATAAATATGTGATTTTCTAGTTTAATAATGAAATATTCATTTTCATTCAATTTTTTTTATTGGAAGAATAAATTAAATTATTCTCAGTGAAAAATATCATTATATCAGATTAGAACTTAAAAATTAAATTTAAGTCGAGAAGAATTATTTTTAAGTTGTTTTTTGTTGTTCTTTAAATACATTCTTAAATAGTAAAAATTCTAAGGTGTTTATTTTTCTTGCTTTCAATTTGTCCATAAATTTTTATCATTTTTATTTTACTTTCTTTTCACAACAATTTTATAATATTGTCTCATTTTCCAATGTTTCCAATATTTGATAATACTTGTTTCATTATTTTCTATAAATTATGCAATTCTAGGATTAATTTCCTAGCTTTTTCATTCTTGTTTCTTCTTTCAGCCAAATATTTGCTGTATAGCACTAAAGCTTATTGCTGGCCAAGACCACCTCTGCAAATTATCGTCATCTGCTTGCTTTCCATAAATTCACGACCAACAATTTCCAATCTATTGAGATTTTTGAGATCAAACTATGAGATTTGACTTTTGAACTATGACTTTTGTTATTTTTTAAAAAATAAATAAGTTGTTACTCTCCACTCGCCTGATTCACTATTTTGATTTCTTATTTGATTCACTTCTATCGCCTGATTCACTACACTGATTTGGCAAATGGAAATCGAAAGCGCTTTTGATGGTCTTTGTCTACTTCCATTGATTTTTGCATAGTTTGATATTTTGGACGGAAACCGAGAAATTGTAGTAGTACCTAATCATGGAAGATCTTATATACAAAAAGGTAGTACATATTTTGCGTTAATCACTCCATGTAATAGTTCCTTTTCTGTGGACTATGAACACATATACACATCAACTTTATCGAAAGCATATAATGCTATGGAAAACTTTGAACATGTGCCGACCGATGGCTGAGTGGTTAGCGTTCCTGACTCCTGAGCTGTGGGTCGCGGGTTTGAATCCCGGTTCGGGCATGGATGTTACTCTCTTGCTGTGTTTCTCTGTCCTTTTTTGTGATGATGTACTAGGCTCACCCTATAAACGGGTTTGTGATGGAATGGCGCGGGCAACTCTACTCACCTCCGTGACTTGGTTCACAGGTGCCCGATGGGTAACGACAAATGAGTAGCAGTTTCTGGCCTTGTTGTCGCATAGGGTTCGTCATCCAAGTGCCCGCCGGTGAAAAAAATAACATTAAATACATATTACAAATGCACAATGATCAGAAAAATTGTAGAGAATTATACGATTCTTTATAAAATCAAAATTAAGTTTGTTATTTCATAATAAAGATTACTTTATATCGAATGCAGCGTTTAAAATTTATCATATTATTAATAAATCAAAAAGTATAACGAAAATTTTCTTCTGCTATTAGAAATCGGAGTGAAATATTACTTATTATAACTGAGTTTACCTCTCTAAAAGCAAAGAAAATAATGGATTGTTGTATTTAACTGTTATAATTGTTAATTGCTTGATTTACAATACAATTTCCTCACAAGCACTAAACTGCGAAATCTAGAGTGACAAAGGTATAAGAAATAATTTATTAATTTTTTCAAACAAAATTGTGATAATTTTAATGACACGCGAAGAATTATCATTCATTTCCAAAGCTACAGAATGGAAAACAATGTATTATAAAGATAATACAATTACTTTTTATTTATTAACAAAATCTATTTCATGTTCTAGATCCATTTCATGCCATAATTAGTGACATGAAATAAAACTATGTTCCACTTAAATGTAGCACATTCTTTTCTTATGATTTTTGAGCGTTAGTTTGTGAACAACATTTTCTTATTCGAACTATTATTGTTCATTTTATTTACTTCCGATGCAAGATCAAATAAATAATGATAAATAAATAAAACTGTGATAAATGAAAATTAAATTTTGATAAATAGGAATAAAATAAATGTGGTTCAAAATTAATAATTTAACATGTAAAGTATTTGACGATAGCTGATGAATCATGCAGCTTACGACCATCGTTGTAACTCTCTGACTTGGAAAAAGAAATTTATATTACTATTGTGGGATTGAAAGCGCCACTAGAGGGCTCTTCACATCAAATTCACTGTCGGACAAAAGAGAGGGGAGACGGAGAGAAGGAGAATGATGAGGAGATGGAAGACGTTGAATATGATCTTGTGATATTGGACTAATATTTCGAATTATAACCAAGATGTTATTATATGATTTGATATTCATTTTTGTAAATACAGGGTGATCTTTTTTAAAGTGACAGTGTTTGGAGCGCCCTGTAGCGCGATTTAATAGCCAAAATAACGCCAAACTTGGTATTTAGACTAATCAAAACACGGGAAAAAATTCCGTAAAAATTTTAGTTCCAAAAATCACCGCTAGGGCATTTTGTGGCGTTTTACAATGTATAAAATGTGAGAAAAGGAAAATATTAACACATACAATCGCACTATTAAGTTATTAATGTTTATTTACCGCATTAAAACTTTCCCGGTGAGGAGTTAGACCACATTCAAAGTGAGCACTGTTTTCAGAAATAATACCGTGCATTAGGTGCACAACTTTCTCAACAGCCGTACGTAACATATCAAAAGGAATATCCTGTACTGTCTTCGTTATGTTTTCCTTTAGAATAGACAAATTTGATATTCCAACAACATAAACGCACGTTTCGATTATGTGAGAAGTATGGCCACTGGAGCTCATTTATTTAAATTTTCTTCAGCTGAGATTATTTGTCAGAGCTGTCTACCATTTGCTTTTAAAACCCCTATTGCGGGCACTGTCATTGCACAACATTTGCATTTTTCTTTCAAACCCGTGTTTTATGCTAATTCACATTATTGTAAGCTAAAGCAGCGCCACAAAATACCCTAACGGTGACATTTGGAACTAAATTTTTTTTACGGAATCCTTTTTCTCATGTTTTGATTAGTCTAAATACCAAGTTTGGTGTCATTTCGGCTTTTAGATCGCGCTACAGGGCGATCCAAACACTGTCACTTTAAAAAAGATCTCCCTGTATGTAAATATCATGTTCTTTCTAAATTATATTTAAATCACTTAAACATAATGTGTTATTTCCTGACAATGTGGACCGATAGAACCCACACTATTGATAATTAATCATGAAAAATTTAATTTGTTCAGTGAAAAAAGATGGCAATAGAAAAACTCTGTGAGATGGTTCTAAATAAACTTCAATATCAATTTGAAATTTTAGATTGTGTTAAATTTATTCGGATGTTTCATTAAAATGATTGCTAAAGATTTATTTGACAGATACATATTTTAAAAATGAATAAACTTTCATTAATACTTAATACATTAGAACTAAAAAAAAAAAATTTAGTAAGAGTTCGAAAGCCATTAGTTCGCAAATTTACTTAGATATTTTGAAAAAACAAAATTTTAACTAGTTTATTTGATTTTAGTAATTGTATTATATTCTTTGACACACACAATCCAATTTAAATATTACAAAACTCAGCAACTCATAATGTTTGGATATGTTACTGATAAATATTAAACTTGTTGTTCATAAATGAGTTTTATTGGAAGCATTTTTTAACAAATGTTTAGATACAGAGTTAGAAATATGAAGAGTTTTTATTTAAATATGTCATTCATATATTAGAAATTATTTCCATAATTTTCAATATTGGCATATTTCGTTACTTGATATTCAACATAAAATTTGCTACTTACGCAGAAATTATTAAAATAAATAAAGATTAATTCGTAAACAAATTGATAGAAAAGTTTATTCAAACAATGATTATACTTCATCTATTTTCTATCAAGTACATACATCCTCTGAAACTATTTTTCTGAAAGAAAATCCTTTTCTTTGAAAGGACTAAATTTGTAAATAAAATTTATTCAAGATTCAATGATCAAGTCTCAAAGCAATAAGGAAATTTAGAATAGTCTTAAAAATTTAACTATTAGACATTCTGTGTTGTGTTGGGAAAAAAGTACATAAATAGAATTCTTTACACTTCAGTTTACGGTTCCATTCAACCAATTCAACGAATTTGATGGATTAGGAGAACAAATCGAAGTTTTGAATAAAAATCAGAAGTAACTACTAGAATTTTTTCAATCACAATAGACGATTTGAAATTGAATGAATGTCTTCTTAATTTACAGTTTTAGTTTTCTATGAAGGAATTTGGTTTTGAGCAGTATTATGCAAAATCATTCTATAGAAATGTAAGATATCTGCAATCACAAAAGAAATGCTTATATTAAATTGAACAAGTATCGTATAAACACATGCTAATTTTTCATTTTCTGAAAAAATTCTTTCGGCAGTATAAAAAGCAAATTTGCTAAATTTATCCCCAAGTCTTGTAAGCGGTATTGGTTTTATTCAACAAAGAATTTAATCCTGTTACTTTACAATGACAGTTTAGCATTTCTATTCACTCTTGGTGCAATTTTTTTAGACAAATACTACAAGAAATGTCTTTGCTATATAAATGTAAATTTAAATTTGTGTGAAAAATAATAATATTGCACCTGAGAAAAATTATCGCTGCATTTTCCTTAAATATCATTAACCGTGTTTATAACAGAGTTTTTTTTATTTCAGGCAAGTGATATACAAGATTTAGATTCCTTGCACAAAATATATTTAAGTTACTAATATTGCAACGCTATGAAAGAAAATAAGTGAAAAAATATAATTATTCTACGGAAAAAGTATGATATGAAGATTAAATGATTATAATTTTGAAGTATTTTGGTAGTTGAAAGATGAAATTAGTAGAAACAGTTGCCCTTTCTTGTAACTTGCTACGAACAACCCTATCGTCCCATACATTCTCGATTGGGTTTAAGTTAGGTAAATTTTCTGGCCAAGGGAGAACTGTAAACTTATCCAGGTGCTCTTCAAACCACGCAAGTATATTGCCAATTGTATGGCACCTCTTGTTTTCTTACTAGTAGATGTCATCATCAGGAGGGAAAACAATGAGCATATAGGGGCGGACATGATCCGCAAGGACAGATGTGCACTTGTATTGATTCATTATGCTTTCCACAATGATGAGGTGAACTCAGCAAATGGTGGGAAGCATTCCCATGATGATAATGCTCCTGTTTGCAGCCTGGACAGTTCCAGCAATGTTTGCTTTCAGATGTTTCATGTCGTCAGTCTGTCCGATGGAGAATAAAATATGATTTATCGTAAAACGCTACTCAGTGGACATCCAGTAGCGGTACTTGCGTGCAAATTCCAGCTTTCGTCGCCGATAAACAGCAGTCAGCATAGATGCATGAACCAGGAGTCTGCTTCGGAGGCAACGTTCGCTGAAAATTAGTTTGGGAGACACTGTTTGTAAGCCCTTGGTTCATCTGGGCGGTCAGTTGCTCAACGATAAGCATGTCTATTTCTCCGAACGCATCTTCTGAGTTCTTGTTGATCTCTGTCATCTATGGCCCATGGTGTTCCACACTTGGCACTTCACTGATTTTGAACAGTCGTATTTTGCCTTGCGCGATTTACTTTCGTCACGGCATCACGCGAATATTTTACAAGCTTAGCCGTATCCTCTACCCTTGGATTCTTCAGGCTGACGGATATTCTTTCCTATTTGGCCCAAAAGCCAATGACCACGTCCTTTTGGAGGTCAGATAAATATCTCCGTTTCCGCATTTCGCCAACCATTGCAATGTTTGCCTTAGCCCGGACACTTCCTTTACTGTGTTTGTGTGGCAGTGCTGTCTGCTTTCTGTGATTAGTTATTATACGTCGAAAGTACGTGGTGGTCACATTAATGTGACTGGACTGTGTACACGAATGCCTACAATAACAGCCCCATGATTTATATTAAGCTCGAAGTTGATTCAGAAATATTTTACTTCGAACGCTGCCGCAAATAAGTTTATATTTTTTACTTATATTAAATGTTTTACGATTTATTTTTTTCAAGCACGAAAAGCTGCTAAGCAACCAGAGTGGGTGCTTGGGAGTTTTCCTGGTTTTCTCCTTTGCAAAACAAGGCCATTTATTTATGAGAAAGTCTTCCTGGAAGGCAATTTAAGCGAGTGAATACTGAAATGCCTTACAATGGTCATTAGCCATTAAGCGGTGTCAAAGCTATAAAGTATATTTGAGACTCACAATGGCCCTAGAGTAGTAGGACAGAGCTCTTCGGAACATAAGATCCCGGGTTCGATCTCAGCCACCTGTTGAATAACGGGAGACGGATGCTGAGTTTCAGCCTTCTGCATGCACATCTATGAACATTTGAATTTTCCGGGTTTCCTCTCTTGTGGTTCGTGAATACGGTCCACTGCCTATAAAAAGTCCTTGAAGAAGTACGTGGTAGTTATAAAAATGCCTTACAGAAGCTCTCGGTTATTAGTTTGTCCTTTTTGAGGTGTGTCAAAGGATTTAACTTTTTAATTTCTGAATAATAAATAAATATTATCAAATTTAATATTTATTTATTATTCAAAAATTATCTTCAAATAAAGTGACAATTTTACTACCATAATTTTCAGTATTGATATCTTAATTTCTAATGGTCTAGTGTTATGACAGAGTTCTTAAAAGCATAGGGTCCCATGTTCGACCTCAGGCTTTGTTGAGCCATGGGAGATGGTTGTGCGTTTCTGTCTTCTGCGTATAAAATTATCGGCGTGGGTGCTAGGAACATTTCCAGGTTTCTTCCCATTCAACAAGTGGATGTGGTGGCCCATTATCATTGAGAATTTAACATGAAGGTAATTTACGCAGTGGATATTAAAATACCTATGACAATGTCCTACGCAGTATCATAGAATTGAGACAAGACAACTGTTGTTGTGTATTTCATATTATCTCTAATTATTTCCTTGCTAAGAATTATATATAGATAAATATTCATATTTGATCAGAAAGTTGATTGTTGCTTAGCCTTTAAGCAACATTCATAATGAAATTAAAGAAAAAAAAAACGAAATTTTGTAATTTTATTTAATTTAGAATCTTGTTTCTTAAACTATATTTATTAAAAATTTTTTTCATTAATAAAAAAATTATATTTTTTTATTAGTTATCATGAATGAGTTTACATTTTTCTATGAATTAATCATACATTTTTATTAGAAAGTATTTAACAATTTCAGGTATATTGTTAAAAATACAACTACTTTGATTCTAAAATTTAAAGTTCTGAAATACTGCTCACTTTCGGGAATTTTAATTGAATTAAAGTAAGATACAGTAATTACTAAAATAGTTACACTATAAAATTAAGTTGTTTACAATTTATACTCTTCAAGAAGTTACTTATCACTTTACTCTTTCTTCCTGTTAAAAATACAAGGACTGTATCAAATCACAAGTCTTGAAGCTCTAAAACTTTAATTTTCAGCTATATTAGTACTAATTAAAGTGGAAATGTTATCTCTTAACTTATCTTCCGAAGTCTCCCGGAAATTAATTATCCCTCATTTAAAAATTGGGACTTTAAATTTCCACATAATTCTGCACTTAGCAGTACTTAATGAAGTAAGGGTTTTTGATTTGCTTTAATTCAATTTTAAGAGATTCCCCCAAGGGAAAATATATAATGGACGATAAATCTTTTTCTCTTTTTATGTTTTATGTGTGCGTGGCTTTTTTTCCTTGATAATTTTAGAATTTAATGTTTTTTAAAAAGTTGTCACTTAAAGGAATTTGTAAATTTTCAGAAGAACTATGTTTATAATTTAGTAAATCATGTGACATAATTTGTTATACGTGTTTATGCGTTTGTTACACATAAGCACTTATCGTACGCGCATTTTGTTAACTCAAAACTATCACATTGGATTTATATTAATAATCGTATAAAATATTAAAATAAATTAATTTTATTGAATAAGTGTTAAAAGTCCACAATAATTTATTAATATATTTATTAAGAAAATTCTAATTTTCGCAAAAATTAGTAAATAGTTATACAAAGTTGTTTTTGAAGCTTTTTTTAAAATGATGAATTTTAACTCGAATCCAATAATGGGCAACCATTATTGCATTCGAGAAGTTTGTCAAAAATTTCTCAGTTTAAAAAATTGTTTCTCTACTATTTATGAAATAAATTTCCTCTACCAAATTGCTTTATAAAAGGTAGCCATTTAAGGAATTATTTTAACTTAAAAATTATATTTAAAAAATTTAAAACGTCCGAAAATCATAGGTAAGCAAAATTTTCAAAATCCTTATCGATAAATGTTGTTGCTGTCGTGTGCCAGCTAGGCTGGCAATATGGGGTGCGCTGCTCCATTTTTTCAACGGAACCATATTTTTGGTGTGGAGTTCGACTTCCTCAGTACACACGTGCCATAGGGACCCGTTTATAGGGTAGGCAACCATTCACACCTCATTCATACAAGGAAAGGACAAAGACAGGATAGATAGAGAGAGGAAAAAAAAGTACATCCATTCCCTAACCGGGATTCGAATCCAGGCCCTCCTTATCAGCAGTCAGGCACGCTGACCACTAGACAAGTTGGGCGGCCTTATCGATAAATACATGGGGAATTTAATTGCTCCTGCAAAAGAGGAAAAAATTAATGAAAACCTATAAAATCTTTATTACATTAAAGGTAAATATACTAAATTCTTGTAAATTAGTAAAACATGATTTTAAAAATTAATAATAAGTGAGTGATCAAATTTCACAGAATGGAAAACATTCTCAACCGCGTTTCGAATGGTTTATGTAATTATTTAAAGATTATATATTTTCAATGTATCCAAATGGTTATGATGATATATATATATATATATATATATATATATATATATATATATATATATATATATATATATAAATGGTTAACACTCAAACATTGTTAATAGAGTTTCAGATGAACAGATCATGGGTTCGACTCCCATTAAAATATGAATATTTGAAGTAATTTAAAATTCTATTTGAACCATTGGGGCCAGTTAATTAACCAGTTTGAACCCAGTGCCAGTTCTCCAGTGCATTTACGACAATGACTGCAGATAACCAAACTGGATATAAAATTTTACCTCTGCCAATTAAAAATAATTATATCCTCATTTGTTTATATAAGACATCAACAAAACCAATTATTATAATCATTTCATGTTTTTAATTGAGTCTTTGTGAATAATGAATAACTGAGGAATTTCTGTAAAGGATTGCCACTAACTTTTAATTACTGCGTCATGCACTTGGTTTCCACAAGCTGTCTAATCAAAATTTGTTTAACAAGTTTCAGTTTCGAATTCAACATCTGGATTCGAAACTGAATTTTTCGTGTGAATAACAGCTAATCAACACAATTTTCATTGTGTTTAAAATAAAGTAACTGAAAACACTTAATTTAGTTATTGAAATGGAATCTAGCCTGAAAAATATCAGTATTCAAAATAATAACTATGCGGAATTATAAAACATATTAAGATACAGTAAAATATTTACAGTAAATACAGTAAAATATTTTTTGAAGATATGTGGCGAAGTATTTATTTTCGTGACTTAAGCAATGATGAATATTTTATCAAGTCCTTTTTAAGAACATGTTCCCAAATAACAGCAGTAAACAAAGACCGCGGTGGTCTGATTGGTGAGGGCGTCGTTGTCATTATAGTAGGTTGTGAGCTCGAATCTTGGCCTGACCGAAGGTCTGTCCTATTCGCTAAAGAGGTTGTGGCACGTTAAATAGGTCGTGATGGCAATGTCCTCCAAGTGAAGTGATACTTCTCTGAAGTCAAATATTAAGAGGTAATTGCTTCTAAATTACGAAGACTCCCAGACGGTTACTTCCGCTAACTGACGGAGCCCGATTAAGCGTTTGATGTCAGGAAGTATGCTGGTACATCAACAACAGTGGCAATAAACATATGAACGCAATAGCAATAACAGTTTATTAATTTTAGGACCCAGTTTCAATTTGATTTAACAAAAACTTAATGACTCAGATTAGTTTAGGCTTATTGTTTTAATAACATTAACTGTATTATAATAGCTATAAACTTTTTCATTGCGCAGAAAATGCAAAAGTTATTATTTTTTAATAACTTTTGTATTTTCTACAAAATAAGGGAAAATGGAAAATTCCTAATCCTCCTGTATAATTATTTATTTATTCCTAATATCAATACAAATATTTAACATATTTGTATACCTATGTGGATCCGAAGCAATTTTAATCCGCAATATTGCTTTTACGTAATTCTCCATATATAATCAATTTAAAATAATTCCCACTGGAGGAAATATTACTCGGAAAATGTTTATTTGCATTGGCTGCAATATAAGTAAAATCAAGCCTAGTTCTATCATACCATTTTTTTTCAGATTAAAGCACTGTACCAACCATCCAACGAAAATTCTAAGAAACTCTGAAAATTTCTAATATAATTATTTATTTCAGAAAATAGTGACATTTTAAATCTCTACAGTATTGGAATTTGTTTATCCTCTTAGGCGGATAGCTAAAATTTAGAGAATTAGGTAGTATTAAGCAAATTACCCAGAAATTAGCTAAGCCTAATTTAAAAACTTTGAAACATTCACCTGATTAGCCAACAAAGGTGCGCATTTAGCAACAATTAATAAGGACGAAAATTTTAAGACGAGTTTAAAAATCGTGTCTCGTAGGATTTCTCTAATGGAAAAATATAATGGATGCGGAGAATGATTAATCCTTTGTCTCCCGTGTCTTGTTATTTTATATTGAACTCCAAGAGTATACAAACACACATGGAACACGACATTCATCGAACCACAAAGACTTCCCTTTTTATGTAAATAACAATGCATAAATGAGGATTACAAGAAAAAACATTAAAACAATGGAGTTAATTATCAATAATCATCGTCAATATTTTGGAAAACTAACTTATTTGAAGTAAATGGTTGAAATAGAATTCTACATTTAATGCTTTCTTGCATCTATTTTTTAATAAATTAAAAGAATGCATTTAGAAATAAAACAAAATATTATATATAATGTTTCTTAGTCATACAGAGGAATAAATATTATAAATAACATTAAGAACTTAATTTTTAATTAGATGTACGTACAGTATTTTCCAAATTTGAAATATTAATCACCAAAGCGGTTGTTGTGACATGTTAATAGATTTTGTTCTTATTATAAAATTCATAAATTCACCCCGAGTATATATATATATATATATATATGAAAATTATCTTACAAAAACGTTTATAATGGAAGTCAGAAAGCTCAAAATTCTCTTTAGTTTTTTATTCATAGAATTGAACAAATATTGAAAGTTGTATTCAGTTTATTCAGGATTTGATTAAAAACAGTTTCGATAAAATCCTAGGAGTGCCCATACCCTTGGTGACAAACTAAAAAAAAGCGCCATGCCAGAATGAAATGCCAGAAATAGTTTTATTTACTATATCTAGTGTATCGAAGTAGGGTTATCAAGATTATAGAGTAAGTCGCCAAACAAAATCATTTGTGCTCATGGTGTGGGTTTCTATCATGAATTTTATACAGCATTGTCAAAAAATTATTCAATTTAAGCAATCAAATACATGTACAAATTATAATTAATTTTATAATAGGTGTAACTTCACTATACGTCAATCTTTCTGTGCTTCTTCTATATATATTCTTATGCAGGATTGCTAAAATTAGTTAATTTTTTAATTAATTAGTTAATTTTTTAATTGCTAAAATTATTCAATTTTAGCAATCAAATACATATGCAAATTATAATTAATTTTATAATAGGTGTAACTTCACTATACGTCAATCTTTCTGCGCTTCTTCTATATATATACTTATGCAGGATTGTTAAAATCAGTTCATTTTTTGTTATGAGAGTGTGCATATCAACTCAAATGTTTCCTATATTAAGACATGGGTAAACTCTTTTCATATGTCCAAATCTCAGAAATTGTTTGAAATTTTTTGGCCTTATCAACACGATGGCCTCAGAATGAAACAAGGCCCCATGAACTATTTTCTGGTTATAAAAAATGCTTTATCTTTTAGATTTATATGTTGATTTACAGAAGGCACATAAATGTTTAAAAATAAACATATAATAATTTCATAAAATTTTCAAAAATGTGCAAATTAATATTGAAAATGATGATTTAGAATCTCTAACTAGAAAAGTAGTCACATATTAAAGTGAAAATAATTTATTTTTCACCAATAATTTTGTCTAAGTATTCATCAAGTCACGCGCTTCAAAGCAATTTTATTATTGGTGACTCTCAAGTAATAAAATTGCTTCAATGGGGTTATCTGGGTACATTAATTATTGCATGTAAAACACATTATACTTAACTTTTAATATATACAATTAACTGAAAAATCCTTTAAAAATTATAAATAAATCCTTTAGGATTTGCCGTTTAAAAATTCTTTCGCTGTGAATTACGAATATCCTTCACTTATGGATGCTTTTGATGTTTCTCTAATATGAGGTCTACCGGAAAGTTTTGTCCATTTTTGGAATGAAACAAAATACAAATTTTTCGTAAGGTCAATAAACTTTATTAAATAATATAATTGCAATTGTTATTAATGACGTCTTGCCAGCCTGAGGGCAATTTGTGTACCCTATTTTTCAAAAATATATCCTCTTTTCATGCGAAAAATTTAAATTGTGCTTGATTGATATTTTCTTCATTTTTGAATTTTTTGCCCTTCAAAAAATTCTGAAAGGATAAAAACAAGCAATAATTGGAGGGTGATAAATCCGAGGATTATAGTGTATGGGACTGAATTTCTCAATCTAATTTTGCAATTTTTTGACGAAATCTTTTCTTGGCCTCTTTCTTGTAACATTGCCGGTCTGTTTTCTTGAACTGTCTGTTTTCCTTTTAAATTATTCAGTTTGCTGACAATAATTTTTCGAATTAAGCTCTTAGTTCAACTTTTAACGCTCATAATGTATTGGTCTTCAAATGCCTTACCATATACACAACATTCTCTTATTCAAAGTCAAATTTATTTTAGAGTTAGAAGGGCTAGATATCTGCACACTATACACTTTTCCTTATACTGTTTCCTTAGGTAATCCACTTTTCAACCCTAGCTATCATCTAGTTCAAGAAGGGTTCGAATTTGTTTCGAACAAGAAGAGATAGGCTTATGATGATTCGGTCATCAAAATTCTTCTGACTTAATTCCTGTGGCACTGATTTTGAATATTTCCACACCAATCCTATCTTCCGAATAAGGTCCGAAATGATTTGATGAGCTGAATTAAACTTTCTGCGATCTCCGATATTGTCAGAAAAAGATCTTGCTCTAACATGGTTTTAACAAGATCATCATCGATCAACGGTCAGAAATTTCCAGTAGACATAATACACTACTGGCCATTAAAATTGCTACACCTGGAAAGCGGCACACCACACACGTGAAATTTGCATGACAGGTAGAACTTGCTGTGAAAAGCAAATGATTAGATTTTCAGAGCATTCATACAAAACAGGCGACAGTAGCGACATCAACAATGTGTATAAAACCAGAGATTTGACAGCAGTTTTCTCATACTCAATTTCCGTTTCAAGTGTTATTTTCGGCAAAGAAAGTTGTTGTAATGCCTAGTGTAAGAAGAAGAAATGCCTATCAGCACGAGTCGGACTTTGATCGAGGAAGGATTATAGCCTACCGGGATTGCGGTTTATCGTGCCGCAATATTGCTGCTCGCATCGGTCGAGACCCCATGACTGTTAGGGTTCAGGACAATCATACGGAATGTCATGCAGGATCTCAGCGACCCCTCATCACTAACAGCAAAGAAGACAGACATCTTATCGGCATGGTCACAAGGGATCGTACGGCCACGTCACGAACCCTGAGTCGAGAAATGGAGTCATTTGCAAGGCAACAAGTTTCTGCTCGAACAATTCAACGACGTTTGCAGCAGCATGGATTGTCTGCACGGCAATAATGGCTTCGGCTACCATTGACGTTGCTTCACAGACAGGAGCACCTTCAATGGTGTGATCAGCGACGAACCTGAACGCGGGAATGGCATCACGTCATCTTTACAGATGAATCTCGGTTCTGTATACAGGACCATGATGTCCGCATCCATGTTTGGAGGCATCGTGGAGAACGCGTATTGCCAGCTTGCATTGGACATCGCCATACTGGCCCATCTGCGTGAGTGATGGTATAGGGTGCTATTGGATACATATCTCGATCACCTCTTGTTCGCATTACCGGCACTTTGAACAGCAACCGTTACATTTCTGATGTGTTAAGGATCGTGGCTCTGCCCTATCTTCGAGGGCTCTCTAATGCTTTGTTTCAACAGGATAATGCACGACCGCATGTAGCCCGTACTGTTCTGAACTTCCTTGACACAGAACAGGTTCGACTGTTACCCTGGCCAGCACGTTCTCCTGATCTGTCACCAATTGAGAACTTATGGTCAATGGTTGCCGAGCGATTGGCACGCCATCACTCACCATCCACTACTGTCGATGAACTGTGGCATAGTGTTGAAGCTGCATGGGCTGAGATCCCCGTACATGCCCTACAATCTCTCTTTGACTCCATGCCTAAGTGGAGAAATGCTGTTATTGCAGCCAGAGGTGGCTGCTCTGGGTACTGATTTCTCAAGATTTATACATCCTAATTTTCTGTAAATTTAATCACTTGTTCTTTCCACAATAATGTATGTGTCCAATAAATATCGTTCTGTTATTTGCATTCCTTCTTGGTGTAGCAATTTTAATGGCCAGTAGTGTATATCGAATATGTGGAGATTAGACTGCCACCCCTGGTGTGACCTCTTCATCTGACCCTAGTTCAAAATTACGAGTGGCTTGGGATGGGCGAATATTCCAAACTCCGTTAATTTTAAGGAACAGTCTGGGACTCGCCTGTACCGCAGTCTGTGGATATATTGAATTCATTATGCTTATTAACTCTGATTTATATTTTAATAAGAAAGATTTTTATGTACAAAGCAAATAATAAAGATTAAAGAAGTATATATGTGTAAAAATTGAAAGCTCTTTAGATTTTTTTGGAATAGTAACTGTACAAAATGAATAATTTTATTATTCCTAATGTAATTAATACGTTTTAATCAAAAATTGAGTGCTTAAGTTGTTCAAATGCAAAGATTTGTTAGTTAACTTTAAAAATTTTTCCATGGATTATATATACGATAAAAGTGCTATTTAGTTTCGCAGAAAAGCATGACTTCATTGTAATAATAAAATTCAGGAGAATATTTTCTTTTCTTCTAAATGCATTCCTTTTAGAGTTTTCTCAAGAAAAGAAGTCTGAACGTGGGTTTGTTTTCCTCTACCTAAAATAAAATATATTTCCATTTATGTCCAATAAATATGTGAAAATAAATATTCTTTACAAAGAGAAATGATTTAAATGTAAAAAATAAGGAGCTAATTTCTATAAGAATTTCTCTACATAAATAAGTTGTGTAACTCGAGCTTAAAATTTCTAACTTGTGTTATCAGAATAAAATGACATTTTTATTCAGTAAATTTGAATTAAAGAAAACGAATTTAAAATTCAAGAATTTTATACTCTATATTTAAATTAGTAAATGGAGGAATTTATATAATAAAATGAAAATGGTACTTTTTATCATTTATAGAAAGATAATGTTATTTTTCTACAATGATAATACTTATAATCGCATTATATATATATATATATATATATATATATATATATATATATATATATATATATATATATATATATATATATATATATATATATATATATATATATAACTATAAATTAAACGTTATTAATGAAATGCCAATATATTTTAATTAATAAGCTAAGGAACATTTATTTGTATAAAAAAACCAATGAATTCTTGCAAACCATTTCTTGAAAATAAAATTTATTGAAAAACAGAATAATATTTTCCTCTTATGAACGATCATTCGCTTTTCTTTATTTATAATTACAGAAGAAACTTAAATATTTTTTAAAAAGCTTCATTTATGAAGCTGTCACATACATTTTCGGATGAATTTCATCATTTGAATTAGATTATTATGATAAGCGTTGCTTTTATATGTATTCAAAAATTTTTTATTAAAATATTGTTAGGTCGAACTGACATCTATTTCATGAACATGTCGGCATATTCGCCCGAAGTTTAAAATTTAAAGTAAATTCTGAATCAAGGAAATAAGCCTCACACACGCTCAATCGGAAATCGAAATCAATAGTTGTTATATTATTGGCTGTGGGATAAATTGCCGAATCACCCCAGATCAACTTCAAAACATTTAAGTTATATCATATTTTTATTCCAAAATGGATAGCATTATTAGAGTATTAAAAAAAATCATATAGAAACATGGATTTTTTAAATAATAAAGATTTTATTAATATACCTTAAATTTAAATAATTATATATATATATATATATATATATATATATATATATATATATATATATATATATATATATATAGTGTCTATTGCAGTATAATAGTATAATTCCTAGATATATCGTTATTCCCAAAGAAATTTTCTTTTATATATTTCCTTTGCATTATTTCAAGTATTACTGTATCCATTTAAATATTTTTTCTTGTGTATTACATCCAGATGTTTGTCATACATTTGCATATGATAAAATTAAGCACGACGAAAGAAAAATGCCAGCAATTGAGAATTAAAAAGATGAAGAAGACGATTCATCCAACAGCTTACGAGGAACATTTTGAGGATGTCAAGACGAATCTTCACAACATTGAACGACGTGTCTTCTTCAATTGCTGTTGAACAAAACGAAAGATGGAAACAAAAATTCTATTTTGTAAGTTATTTCTCTTGCTGGTTGCGCTCTCCTCTCTTTCTTTGTATTATGCAGTTGCTGTTACTCTCGTCGCCAGGAGGACCTGAGCGCTTAGAATGGCCGAGTGTGAGATATGGAGTACCCGATGACGCATCTCAGCTTCATGACATCATCAAGTGCTTGCTGCTTCAACAGCGATCCTGGTGTCAATTATTAGAAAAAGAACTAGAAATGAACAGAAGATGGTCTAGTTAAGACGTATTTTGAACCTTAACGGTTCCGAATTATAAATGTTGTATTCATAATCCTTTTTTGTAATTACAATTGTAAATAACTGTAAATAATATTTAATATACTATAGTTAAAATGCCAATTCATTGTATTATTAGTGTGTATTAAATTAAACCACACACACACATATATATGTGTATGAGTATGTAAATTACTAATCTATTTAAATCTTATTCGTTCACCATATTGTTCAAGATGGTACATGTAAATAAACCAACATCAAATTTTTATCAAAATATTTTTATTAGGAATAATTTTCACAGATATATTTTCTTTAAACATCACTATAATTTTTTAATAAGATAATTTCAAAATATTCAGCGCGAAACAATCAGTTGCCACTTTATACAGGTAATTTAGGAGTAAAGTACGAGAGTTGAGTAGAGACAATTTGTAAAGGTGAAAATTCAGTAATTTATTACATGTGCCACATTAAATTCACTCCACAAACGGCGATGTTAAATCTCTCTTATATTATAATGATGCAAAATTCATTTGATAATTACATTTGTATTATATATTGAACAAAGATTATGCGTTGGTAATTAATCTGATTATATTTGTTTTAATAAAAGTGGTTGTATTTAAAAAAATAATTTTTTTATCAAATGCGATCAAATGCATTTTTAAAAAAAATCACAGTGTATTTTTCCTAGCACTCTTAATTAGAAGAGACTTCCAATCTTTAGCTAATCTTTTTAGGATAGGAGAAGCGGTTAATAATTTCTATACCTTGCATAAAAAATATCATTGAATTGTGAGAAATAATTGCTTTTTTATAAAGAAATTCAAACACTAATGAAATTGTTTAATAAACTCTAAAATTATCTTTACGATGACGATTTTAACTCCAGCAATCATACAATTCACCAACTAGATGGAAAATGCAATAGTCACTGGAAATATTTTAGGAAAAAATAATATATTTTTATGCTCTGTGACAGAACCAGAGAATTGAATTTCATAACCATGGCACGCGAATGTAATCTTTTGGTATGGAAAATATAGATGCAGATAAGGTTATCTGAATGCTCGAAAAAATCCATTGGAATCTTTTAATATCAGATATTCCAATAAAAATAAATAGGCCTATGTGACAACTTTGCATTTTATTGAATTGTATGCTATCTTGAAATCGACGAACATTGGCAGAGTATTTTCTCACCAGGGGATAATATTAATAATGTAATAATATATGGGTAAATGTATATAAAATACTTGTATATATATGTAGTTTTATTCTCTCTCTCTTTCTCTCTCTCTCTCTATGTATACATATATATATATATATATATATATATATATATATATATATATATATATATATATATATATATATATATATATATATATATATAATATAAATGTATTATGAAGAACGCTCACATATTTTATAACATTGTAATGTGTAAGTAATGTGTTATTGATACTTTCTATTTTTGCAAATCTAAATTGGTTGTTGGTTACTCAGTAATTTAGTCTTCAGTTCAATAGTTTATAAATTCAATACTTATATAAGGCGTAGATGTTTGTAGTGGCTACAAATCCACTTTAGAGTGTAAATACCAATCGAACAAATTTTGATGAATTACAGAACAATGAATGGTTAAAGATAAATGAAATACAATATCTAAATTTATATTAAGTTAGTTCTTCTAATTTGAACTATAAAGATAAGTTTGTGATCAGAATAACCGCTTAAATGAATGAATTCAGAATTAAAGAATACATGATTGGACAATAAAGATAATTATTTTTTATTATATATCACAACAATCAATTTAACATTTTACTATAGTAATTGTTCCGTACCCATAACCGCTGTGAGAGCAGCGCCATCTTTGTTTATGGAAAAACATACACACACTGAAAAAAACTGTGAGACCAGGAGTCGAGCTACGGCCTTGGAGGAAGGCAGTTGTAAAATGAGAGAGGTGAAGCTACGAAAAATAAAGAGTTTTTGTTTTGTTTAAGTTTTACAGTCCACTTATTGATATACCAGAGCTACACACTAAAACATCTGGTCCCCTTCGCCGGAGTTTTTTGAGGAGATATTGCCTACAACGAGTGCGAGAATGAGTGCCAACTGTCTTTGAAAGCGATATCAGTTGCTTGAGGTATGTGCTTGAGCTTTTTTGGTCATTCACTCCCATGAGATAATTTATATTATCAGTTCGAATTTTATTTGTTGAGTTTAATAACTATGTTTATAATTTGTGTTGTTAATTAACTTAATTATATATAAATTTAAAAATTGAGTTTTGAGTTTCGTTTTCAAAATGTTTAAAAACGTGAATAAAATTGATTTGCAAATTGCGGCTACAGAGTTAGGAGAGGTCATTACTGATAAAATGACAATTGTAGAGTTAACGAACATTATAAAGAATAATGTCACGTTTAAAAATGAGCCCGAATATGTAGCTGATCTCTTAAAATCTATAAAAGAGAACCGTTTACTAGAATTAGAGACAATTGAGAAAAATAAGCAAACAGAGTTGCAATTAGAGCAAATAAAATTAGAGAGAATGAAAGCTGAATTAGAATTAACACGCTTGAGAGTAGATTCAAAAATTGTTGAAACTAATTCAGAAATTAAAACTGAAGATTGCAACTCTTTAGATTCCTTAATAAAAAGCATTAAAACATTAACGATTAAAATACCGAGTAAACCAGAAGGCTGGAATCTATTTTTTACTTCTTTGGAGAGAGCATTTGTAACAAAAAATGTTTCAAATAAATTGAAATCGGAGATTCTTTTAAATTTGCTCGGTGAAAAAGCATCAAATGTAATTACTTACATAGGCGACGAGGAATTAAATAATTATGAAAAAGTTAAAGAAATTATTCTCAGAGAATTTGAGCCCACACCACAATCATGTTTAGAGCAATTCAGAAAAACAATAAGACACCCAAATGAAACTCATGTCCAGTTCGCTTCGCGCTTAACAACAAGTTTCGATTATTACTTAAAATTGAGAAAAGTGGCTGATTTTGCGAAATTAAAACAATTAATTGTATCTGATAAACTATTTCAAACAATAGATAGAGAAACCGCTGCTCATATCAGTATTAGACAGTCAGATACTTGGTTTGAACCCATAAAATTAGCAAAAGAAATTGATTTATTTTATGTATCCCGAGGGAAACCGCTAACGGTAGAAAATAAACTAGTGAATCCGAAAACACAACCCGCAAATCAAAGAAATACTTCTAGAGTGTTTTTCTCCGATTTTAAGAATTCAAAATGCCTCCTTTGTTCGGAAAATCATCCTTTATATAAATGCAAAAATTATATGGATTTGCCTATTTCTGATAGAGTAGAGATAGTTAAGAAAAATAATATTTGCTTTAACTGCCTTGGTAAACACCAAGTAAGTAACTGCAAATCGCGGTTTTCATGTTATTTATGTCAAAGAGAGGGAGTCAAAAGGCGGCATCATTGCTCTTTGCATTTTCCGAGAACTGAGGAGTTACCACCTGCACAAAGTGAAAGCGTTAACCGACCCTTATCAGCCCCCCGTGAAGAGTCTTCACTTTCCCCACTTGCCCCGATCTTCCCTTCTAACCAAAACAACCCAGTTCTTTCTACTCGAGTCGTAAATCTGTCAAAAACTGTTTTGCTTAGTACGGTAAACTGCTTGCTAAGAGATCATGGAGGAAATTTTTACAGAGCGCGTGCGATTTTAGATCAAGGCTCAATGAATAATTATATAACGACTGATTGTGCAAATAGTTTAGGCTTAAAGCGAAATAAAACAAATTTGACAGTTTGTGGTATAGGTGATACATGCACAACAATTAAATCGGTTGCTAAAACTACAATTTCTAATTTAGAGGGAAATTTTAAAAAAGAGTTAGAATTTTTAGTTGTTTCTAAAATTACTGATTTCATGCCGTCAAAGATGCTTAAAGTTAATATAACAGAGTTAAAACACGTAAAATTAGCAGATGAAAACTTCAATAAACCGGGATGTATAGATTTACTTTTAGGCGCTGAAATATTTTACGAATTATTACGTCCAGATCAGATTTTTCCTGTAAATAGTGATTTGGTTCTTCAAAATACCGTTTTTGGTTATGTAGTTAGTGGAAGCTTACCCACTGCAATGGGAGGAAAAGTACATTGCGGATTTATTAAAGATAATACTGCTTTACATGAAGCAATAGAGAGATTTTGGGAGATAGAAAATGTTGAAACTAAAATTTCTAAAAATAAAGAAGCAATAATATGTGAAGAACATTTCAAAACAAATGTTAAGAGAGACAGTACAGGGAGATATATAGTTAAAATGCCATTAAAAGAAGACCCAATGTGTTTAGGTAAATCAAAAGAAATTGCATTAAAAAAATTAAATTCATTATGGAATCGTTTTTTAAGAGAGCCTGAATATTTAAAATTATATAAGGAATTTTTAAGCGAGTATGAGAAATTGGGTCACATGACAGAAATTCCAGATTGTAAGGAAGAAGTAGGAACGTATTATATACCCCATTTAGGTATTTATCGCCCTGATAAAAGTTCTACAAAACTTCGCGTAGTATTTAACGCATCTTCTCAAACAACTTTAGGAAATTCACTTAATTCCTTACAATTTAATGGTGGTACTTTACAACAGGATCTTTTTTCAATAATGATGAGGTTTCGTAAACATATTTATGCCTTTGTAGCAGATATTAAACAAATGTATAGAATGGTTTTAATTGATCCTAATCAAACTAAACTTTTGAGAATTCTTTGGAGAGAGGGAGTGAATGAACCAGTTAAAACTTATGAGCTCAAAACAGTTACGTATGGCACAGTTAGTGCACCATACCTTGCAACTAGAGTGCTTTTTCAGCTATCAACAGATGAAAAAGAGAAGTACCCCTAGCATCACCCGTCTTAGAGAGCGACTTCTACATGGACGATGTGCTTAGTGGTGCTGCCACTATAACTGAAACCAAACAGCTTCAAACTGAACTGGAGTATATCCTAAGGAGTGGAGGAATGACTTTACACAAGTGGTGTAGTAATCATTCGGAATTGAAGACAGGCTCTGATAATGAGTACAATTTCCAGGAAGAGACAAAGGCGTTAGGAGTTCTGTGGAGACACAGCACAGATCATTTCACCTTTCAAATACATCTTGAGAGTGCAAGTCCCCCAACGAAAAGATCAGTGCTTTCTACAATTGCAAGAACTTTTGATCCCCTTGGCCTCTTGGGTCCAGTGATAACTAAAGCCAAGATTTTCATGCAAAAACTTTGGTGTTTAAATCTAGAGTGGAGTGATGCCCTTCCTGCAATGGAAGCACAGCAATGGCAGAACTTTATTGAAACTTTGCCAACGATCAACAATGTTAAATTTAAACGATGCATATTGATAGACAAATCAATGCACATTGAGTTCCATGGATTTGCGGATGCATCTGAGTTTGCGTATGGATGTGTCATCTATTGCAAATCAACATCTGAGGCTGGAGATTCTGAAGTGACTTTGGTTTGTAGCAAATCACGAGTGGCACCCCTTAAGAGAGTTACAATCCCGAGGTTGGAACTGTGTGCAGCAGTTCTCTTAGCGAAGCTGATTACAAAAGTTAAAGATGCCTTAAAGCTTAAGGAATGCAGTAACAACATCTATTTGTGGAGTGATTCCATGATAACTCTTTCGTGGATCCGGAAGGAGCCTTACCTGCTGAAGACGTTTGTTGCCAACCGAGTTGCTTTAATACAGGACTTGACAGAGATTCATCAGTGGCGCCACGTGTCATCGAGGGACAATCCTGCTGACCTTATCTCGAGAGGAATGGAACCTAATAGACTTATTGAAAGTGAACTTTGGTTTAACGGCCCAAGTTTCCTAGCTGAAGAAGACTATCCCAACCGAGAAATTCCTGCATTAGTGATACAAGATGAGTTTACCTCTGAACTGAGAAATATGCCTCAAAATGACTTATCTGTGTTGACTTTAACTTCAAATTCCTTTATTTCTGACTTACTCAACATTAGTAATAATTATACTAAAATTTTGCATGTTGTAAGTTATATTTTCAGATTCCTATACAACTTAAAGAGCTCTACTAAAAGGAGGATAGGAGAATTGTCAACTGAAGAAATCAAGGTAGCAGAAAAATTCTTAGTAAAAGAGGTTCAGAGACTAGAATTCCCATACGAAATGAAATGTTTAGGTCAACAAAAACCAGTACCTGATAAAAGTAAGATAAAATGTTTATGCCCCTTTTTAGATCAGGATGGATTATTAAGAGTAAATGGTAGGATAAAAAATGCAAGTATAAATTTCAATAGTAAATTTCCTATTATTCTTCCAAAGGGCCATAAGCTCACAAAAATCATTATAGAAATGTATCATAAGCGATATTTTCATTTAGGGCCAACTGCTTTGCTGAATTATGTCAGACAAAAATTTTGGCCTATACAAGGTAAAACAACGTGTCGAAAAATTGTGCATGATTGTATTACATGTTTTAAAGTTAAACCTATAGGAGTTGAGCAATTAATGGGTGATTTGCCTAAAGAGAGAGTTACTCCAAATTTCCCATTTAATTGCTCAGGTGTTGATTTCTGTGGACCATTTAATATTAAATATAAACATCAAAGAAAAGGTGTCTTGCACAAAGTATATGTATGTATTTTTATATGTTTGGTTACCAAAGCCATTCATCTTGAAATGGTAACAGATTTAACATCAGAAGCTTTCATTGCCTGTTTAAAGAGATTTGTTGCTCGTAGAGGCATATGTTCAAAACTATATTCCGATAATGCAACAAATTTTATAGGTGCAAATAAAGAATTGTCCAGACTGCACCATTTAGTTTTAAAACCAGATGAGAAACTGGCAAATTATCTTTCAACAGAGGGAATTGATTGGCATTTTCTTCCTCCTAGAGCCCCCAACTTTGGTGGTTTGTGGGAGAGTGGTGTGAAAATATTTAAATTTCATTTTACTAGAGTGTGTTTCAATGCTAAACTTAATTATGAAGAGTTTTTAACTGTCATTACTCAGATAGAGGGTATTCTTAACTCCAGACCGCTTGTACCTCTGTCCTCAGATACTGATGTGTATGATGTATTAACACCTGCTCACTTCCTAATTGGTAGACCTTTAAATGCTATTGTTGAACCTAATTTAATTGACATTAATGAAAATAAATTGAGTAACTGGAAGAAATTAACAAAAATTATTCAAATTTTTTGGAAGAAATGGCAGGTGCAATATCTTAACAATTTACAACAGAGGTCCAAATGGAGAATTGAGAAAGAAAATGTTAAAATCAATGAGATAGTGCTCCTCAAAGATGAAAATCTACCTCCTCAAAAATGGTCATTAGGTAGAATAGTGCAACTCTATCTGGGCGATGACAAACGGGTCAGAGTTGTTAAAATAAAAACTTCTTCAGGAATTTTCAAAAGACCCATTTCAAAAATTTGTATTTTACCTATTAGTACATAATTGTTATTATATTTTATGTATTACCTTTAATAATTTGTGTTTATATTAATTTTTGGGTTTTTGTGTTTATATAATGTTTATATTAATAATGTGTGTAAGTTTTTTTAAATTATTTATATGTTCATTGGTTGAATGTAACATTGCAACGTGGGGCGGAATGTTCCGTACCCATAACCGCTGTGAGAGCAGCGCCATCTTTGTTTATGGAAAAACATACACACACTGAAAAAAACTGTGAGACGAGGAGTCGAGCTACGGCCTTGGAGGAAGGCAGTTGTAAAATGAGAGAGGTGAAGCTACGAAAAATAAAGAGTTTTTGTTTTGTTTAAGTTTTACAGTCCACTTATTGATATACCAGAGCTACACACTAATCAGTAATTATGCTACGTCTGTTTTTTTCAGTAAAAAATATTTAAAAATGAATTTGTCTGTTTTTCAGTAAAAAAAAAAAATTAAAAATGAATTGAAAAATTAATTTTATTTTTATAATGAAGTTTTTTATATTTTATACATACATTTATTATGAATATTTTATTTTAATCTATAACTAAGTTAAAATCATATTTTTCAGAGGAAGTGACATTTCTTAACCATAAGAAGTGAATTAGAGCTCAAAACTTCAAATGAGACAATTTTTTAATCGTTTTGTGTTTTATGTCACTTTTAAGTGACTTCTGACTTATATTATCTAACTATAAGATTGCTGAACGACAAATGTTAGCGTCTTCTTTCTCGAAAAGAAATATCCCATCTAAAACATGATTTCTTCTTCTTCTTAATGGGCTTGCACAGTACTGGGCACCTCTGCTCGATAGCATTTTGTGCCATAGCAAAATGATTTCCTTTCAAGTGCTCTAAATTGCCACTTTTTGTTGGAGTAATAAGTTGTTTTTGCGTGTGTAATAAAAATTTGAAATTTATGTTGTGTGCTAAAATGTTTTTTTTCCTCTGCTGTTACAAGATGCTTACAGAGGTCGCGGTGGCCTGGTTGTTAAGGAGTCGTTCTCACTATCGGAAAATAGTGAGTTCAAATCTCGGCTTAACTGAAGTTCCGTTGTGTTCTCTAGTGGCGAATAAGGCTTGTTAAAAGTGGGCGTGATCATAATGTCCGCTAAGTGAAAGGATACTTTTGAGGGTGGCAGGCCAAGTATTGGGGGTCTTCTGCTTGTGGTCCTTGCTTCAAAATCACGAAGACTCTTTCTATCTAACCGACTGCTTCTATCTAGGCATAAGGAAGCATATTGGTGCAACAACAAGATGCTTACAAGATGCCTTCTGATGCTAAAATAAACACAAGATGTTATTAAAAGAATATATATATTAAAATAATTAGAAACTGTCTGCTTAGCAAATATTTAATTCGGCCAAATTGTATAGTGTAAGAGTAAAATTAATTTCAATTAAAAGTGAGAAGAAAAACTAAAAGCAAACATCGAGGAACTTTTGAAAAAAACACAACTTAAAAACAAACAACTAAAAAATGTAGCAAAATTTTTTGTTTGCGAGAGGAAAGTTTTAAACTTATAGAATGAAAAATTAAGACATTAAGCTATTTTTTTCTAAACAACCTTTAAGACACCCATTTTATATTCTTAACTCTAATGATTGGAAGAATTTTGACTAGTCAAGTGTAAATAAACTGCAATAAATAAATAAATAAATAAAATAAAAATTAAAAATAAAATGCCTTAGTATTTTCAGTCAAAAATTATTTTTCTTTTTTTTTGAGTATAAAAAGATTTATGTTTACTTATGAAACAAAGAATGCTTTTATACTTTTATTCAACTTCAATCGAAAAAGGATAAAAAAAGGAGAAATTATTGAAAACAACTGCAGATTAATGCAATTAAAGAATATATAAAAAATAATCACAGAGATTTATAAACCTTGAAGTTTGTAAAAAAAAAAACGTACATAAGCAATATAAAACTAAAATCAAGAATTTCATTATCTTAATAGGATTTCAATGTTCATAAGGGCAAAAAATTATTTTTAAAGATATAATGAAAAAAAGGAATAAATCTTAACTGAAGACATTTGAAATTAATAATTTGTGCATTATAATTAATATTAATTTACATTTCATAACGAAAACAATTGTAATAAAAATGCTAATTTCACTAGAAATTAAAAAAATATTTTCGATAAAAATTATTTTAATCTTTATGCATAAAAATGATTACTTCTCTAACATTTTTGTAAAATCTATTAATCGCTCCTATGCATCACAACTTATTCATTAAAAGTTTGATCCAATCTTTTATCCTAATGCCTCAAATGCAATGTGTAATCTTATTTGTGTTTTTAATAAAAATATAATTTTTTATATTCTAATTTAATTACTGTTGTTAGCTATGCTCTCGTATGCACAAAAGATAAAAAGTTTAGTCATTATTATTTGTACTCTGATTATTTTTAGCATGAATTTTTATGAAATATTTAATTTATATATCTATAAAAGTAATGCATGTGTGTGTGAATACAAACATTCATTTCCATATACCAAATCTTATAGTTACCGTATCAAGTTTAGAACAATTTTTTAAATTTAAAGTAATCACACATAACAGCTTAAAATGTAAATTATACTCAATATAGATTTCATTCACAAATTTTTCTAATATTTAGTTTCCGCACTGTGAAATTTCTGTGACAAGTCAAATTTGTGCCTTTAAAAATTCACTTAGATCTTTCGAAACACAAATTTCACTTGTTAGAATTTCTTAAAAAAAACAGGTAACTGACCAAATCGGCTCTTACACCTTGTCCAAAATTCAACTAAAGGTTATTTTGAAAACAAATTTTGCATTTCGTACGAGATCTAAATGAATTTTTAAAAGTAAGGAATTTTGACTCTAATAAACTTAAACTAAGCACCAATAAAAATGTAGGTTTTTATTATCCCATTTAATTAATCAGTATATATGAAAACTGTTGCACTTCAAATAAGGAAAAGTGCAATCATTAAAAATGAATTTTGCCTTTTAATAGATCAGATATCCAGTAAATTATCATATTTGGCTATTTTTAGGAAATTAAATTGTCTTGCTTTCCTTAGTCCATCTCTTTCTCATATACATTGGAGTTGGTTCCCTAAGATTTTTAGAAGTTGTTTTTCCACAGTATGAAATCCCCCCTTCAAAACTTTGTTCATTTACATAACTATTTTACCACCATATAGTAAATAACTCCTTGGAAATGACACTAGAAGTGATTTTTAATATGTTATTTACAGTTATAAAATAATTTTAGTTTTATATATCAACGTTTTTTTCATAGAGCTTTATATTTTTAGAAATTTTGAGAATATAAAAACATGGTTATTTAGGTATTCTAAACAATTGTACACGCAAATTACTTTGAATTTCCAATAATTATATGTGATTTCCACTAACCGTTCATGGTTTTGTAGCTTTCTCACACAAATAAATTGAAATTATTAAATATACAATATTTAATAATTCTTCAACAGTTTCATTATGCTAAAAAATTATTAAATATTGTACATATGTATTGAGAAAATGTATTAATTATTGTTGAAAAGTTATTAAATACTGTATAAAGTCCAGTAGTTTGAGTGATTTATTTAAAATTTTGAGAAGCAATTAAGAAACATTAATTAAAAAATAATATACATTTTAAGAAAAAATATTTAATTGGTTCAAAAATCATCATTCAACTATGGGCAGAATTTACAGTTTTATCATTAATTTTTTAATTGTTTTTTAAACAGTAGATATAATTGTGGAAGCTATGAAAATTATGCAGAAAAAATTAGTTTTATGATGAATTTTATACTGGAATTATAGAAATTTAATCCTAAGAAAAATTATCAATGATCTGTTGTATCTAAAGGCAGAAAAGATACAAAAATAAAAATAAATACATAACTTTATATTTATTTATATTTTTGCACTTATGTAGATAATAGCACACATTTTAATATATTTGCATTATGCAAACTTTTTTCTTTTTAAATGAAAATAAAATTTAGCATGCTTATTTTATATAATTGCGTGCTTCCTAGAACAATATGTGGTGCATTTTATTCCCTCGCATACCTTATTAAGCATAAATGCCAATTATTTCAACATAGAGATCTACGCTTATCAATAATCATTTGTAAACATCACAATCCAAAATTCATTTAGTTCACAAAGAAACTCGTATAACTGCAATAATCCAAATATGATTTTTGCCAAATTGATGCATACAAATAAATCATTTTTACTATTACCAAAGTGGCTTATGTCTCAAGGGTTCTATAAATCAAGTATTGCCTATATCGTTGGACAGTAAACGCAGTTATTCGTATAAAACCAAACAGAATTTTTTCCCCTCGGTCTTATTGGAATCGCAGATGTTTCTTTTCAGTCACTCTTCTTGATTGTTTTTTTTATTCAGTGCAAATTCTCGTCATCTTTAACATAGCTCGTGCTCCTGAAGAATATGTCTAGACTGAGCAAAAGCAGATCGTCGATATCTTTCTTTTATCCTTACAATATCTTTTATTAAAAGATAATGAATTTTCATTCTCATAAGCTTCTCAGAATTGAAAAAATTCTCATTACTGGAATAAAAAATATAAATAAAACAGAAATACATTAGTACATTTTTCTTCTATTAATGTTCATGAAATTCAATTAAGAATTCCTTTCCCATGAAGTATTTATTTTATATTTTTCATTCCGTTCAATTTATTTATAAATTTTTTACCTCGTTTGATTAATTTTATTCACAAAAGATTTCAAAATTCAGTAAATTTAAATTGTATTAAAAACATTGCAAATTAGTTTAATAATAAGATACTGATTGTATTCTTATTAATATTATTAAAATTCGTAATACAATCAAAATGTGCTTATACTTTCTTATAAAACATGAATTCTGTATTTTTTATATATTTAAATTTTTTTGGCAATTCTTTATGAATTCAGTTTCCCTTTATTCAATGCAGTCTGGTGCTTGCGTGGGAGGTTACTGAAAGGTTTAACTTTTCAGTAAGCTCCCACGCAGTGAAATCAGAGATGCATGCTCTTGTTTAACTTGAGTAGCCTGTGGAAATTCATATTATCCCTCTATATAAGATTATAAGTATATATATATATATATATATATATATATATATATATATGTATATACGTATATAAATATATATATATATATATATATATATATATATATATATATATATATATATATATATATATATATATATATTAAGAAGAAAGGCTAAAACAATAATAAAGCAAAACTGTGTTTGTTCGTGATGTCATTGGAAAGAGAGACATTAAAGTATTATGCCACATCGAAAATAATCTTATACTTCAGGATTTTCTATATGAATTCTATTGGAGTAATCTGTGAGATTTCAAATAAGATAAATCTTTGATTCACACTTTTCCTGGATTCAATAAGAAAAAAATTCGTAGTTCATACACACACATTTGCTTACTTCTACTAGATTCATTGCGCAAAGAGGAGAAGAATTATCTGAAACGAAGTTAGAGAAATTTGGTATTACGAAGGTGTCGGAAAATCTAAGAAAGGAAGACTTTTTTTAATCACTTTAAGTTATCTTATTCGTGACAATTCGGTTGAACGAGAAAAATATTTTAAAAATCAAGTGCTGCCTACGACAAAGGAAATTTTTAGTGCGTGATGATATGCATATTTTACAGATTTGAGACTAACGGCAATTATTGAATCGAATAAATACTTTCTTAGATGAATAAATGGCAGTCTTAAGAGAGTGATTTAAATTTAAAGGTTCAATTTACTTAGCTTTTATGAAAATTATATCTCCTCAGATTTCACAGAGCTGACTAAATGGCCTAAAAGCGCACTGGCTCGGGGCATTAAATGATTTTATCACCTGTGATAATACTTTTTTTCATGTGATAAAACTATTTTATGCACGAAAAGTATTTTAAGCATTATTTGTGTGTAAAAATGTCCATAACATAAATTAATTGTTTCATTGTTGCTAGAAATTTTTATTAACATTTATTATTTTCATTAATTACAACATTTGTTAATTTTCAGAAAGAAATATGTCGTTAAACGCATAGGCATTTTGCAACATTTCAGTATATAAAAGTAGAAAGTATTAAATATTTGAATTTAAAAGTTTTTATCTTTCTCTTAAGTGTGACCATGGTGGCTTGGTTGTTTAGTGTGTTGTTCTCATTATCAAAATGTAATGAGTTCGAATCCCTACCTTAAATCAAAGGTCCCTCGTGTTCTCTAATGCTGTCTGAGGTGTGTAAAATATCTCATAATCACAATGTTCCATGTGAAATGATACCTCAGGGGATAGCAAGCCAAGTCTTGGTAGGTTTTCTGCTTGGTTACTGTTTCGAATATTTTGAGGACCCATTTTCAAGACCACAATGATACACCTGCATGCCCCATTATATTAAGGTGATATCACTTCCAACTTTTGTTGCACTGAAGAGTGAAAATCCTAGAATTCGGGGATTGGAAATAACCTATCTACTAAGCAGAAATTAATTACTAAATACCGATGTTGAAACAAAATTGTAAAAAAAAAAGGACAGAGATAAATTATTTACGTCAATTTCCATAATTTTTTGCTTAAGAATAATAATCTTAAGACTTAAATATAATAACAGGGGTGCATCGCAGATCTACCTCCTCGTGGTGCACCCTAGTAACGCTTAGCGGCTAAATGATCAGCAACTCTGGCCATATAATGTCTCTACCAGCTTCGTCGCTGTCCAGTACTATCCGAACCTTCCTTGTGGGAGTACTTCGCTACTGGCGTGTTCGAGACACTCTCAGCGCTTTACAGACTTTTCTGTGTTCGCTTGTCTACTTATTCTTTCTGTATTTGTGGCGCAGTGGTCTTTGTAAACGAGGCCATTGGAAATAATAATAAAAAAACATATAATAACAGGCAGCACGTTTCAGGAAATTCTTTTTTTAAATGTTGAAATTCGCAAAGACAAACTGCATCAAATCGTGCCACATTAGACATTATCGCCCTAGATATTAGTAGATGAAAACTATGATCGTTAAAATTTGAATATCCGACAGCTAATGCATCAAGTTAGAATCAAGTAATATTAAGTGCATCAGGTAAGAGAGTGGTTTTGTGTTTCATAAGGACCTTATTTATGACATCCTGTAATTCTCATTTTATGAATTGTATCTTTCTAAACTAAATGAAACTCAGTGGACGATGGGGGCCAAGGACTACAGTGCCGATATCTGTTTTCACCACCGAGGGCCCTGGGACGAGAAGCGTATGTCCAGTTAGGCGGTCAGCTTTTTAAAGCCAAACCCTCAGTGTTTTGCTCCCAAGAATAGTTGGTACTCAGTTTTAACGACCCACTGAGAGGAGAAAAGGTTGAAATTATATGTTTCTATGACCTTTAAATGTTTCCCAAAATATTTCTTATATTTTATTTTAGGCCTAAAATGTTTCAAAAATGATTTCACGATTAAGATTTTCATCAAATATTTCTATTAGATACTTTTAAAAATACGGTTCATTCTATGAATTTTTTTTCCTATTTTTTTCTATTTTCAAAATTTATCGAATTATCTCTTTAGTATATTCTAAAACTATAAATTTATAGTAAGTATTTTAATAATGTCTTAATAATGTTGAACTGTTTTGATATAAACTTTTGTATACTTTTGTAGTGTTTTGGTTCAAATTTATAATTAGATACTTTAAAAATATAGCTTCTCTTTCTGAGAAATTGTTTTTCTTTAATTCATCGAATTATCTTCTTAATAATTTCTAGCACTCTAAGTTTATAGTAAGTAATTTAATTGTTTTACTGAACTATTGTTGGATTGTTTTTGCATATATTTTTATATTATTGTTTTGGTATAAATTTGGCTTAGCTACTAGATTTTTTTGAAAATATGTTTTCGTTCGTAAATTATTTTTAAGTGTGTTCCTCGAATTATTTCTTTAATACTTTCTAATACTATAAATTTATAGTAAGTAATTTAATAATATTTGATGAACTACAGTTGTATTGGTTTTATATTCAGTCTCGTATAGAATGCTTCACGTTTTAATTACACATCTTTATAGATTTAAGTCTTTATAGATTCAGGTGTACCTTATGTACAAAAAGTTACAGAGCTCAAAAACAAACGATTTTCTAAATTATCGAATTAATTACACTGTTCTAGAAGTCCAAACGCTAATATTATGAAAATCGGAGTATGTTATTACAATAAGGATTATTTTAAAATTATCTTCAACTTTTTCAAGGTAATTAAATTTTTGATATTAAGTTTACCCTTAAGAGCTTCGTCATTTCCAAACACTTAAGAACATATTTTTATTTAATGTTTCATCTCAACCATATTTATTTCGGAAAGCATTCAGAAATTATTACTTCTTATTCCGAAATAATTACACGTGAAAAATTATTGCTGTGTTATAGCTAATTTATTTTCGTTGAATACTTCATAAAAATGTATTTCTACTCGTATTTAAGATATGTAGAAAACTGCATCTGATCTAAAATCTCTTTGTTTTTCTCAAATTTCCTAGCATATTTTCAGAAAACGGTAATTATTGAAATTAATTTTTGTATAAATAATTTTGTATGTAAGCAATTAATTTTAATTTACTGATATTTGAATGAAAGTTAATGTAAATAAGTATGTAATTATTTTATCAAGTTTTGCAGTATCATGCTATTAATAATAAAATTATTTAAATTAATTTAATTTTTAATATTAACTATTGCAATTAGGATTCTAATATAATTTTTATCCTCTTTTCTCTATATCCGTTAGATTCCTAATAAAGCTTTCAGAATTATAGGGTATAGGACGATTGTACTTAATTTTAATCCTCCGTTAATCTGGTTCCTAATAATGTTTGTGGTAAAGACATCCATTTTCAGTATTCATCCTATTAGTCTTATGTTTCCTCTAAGCAGGATTACATTAAGCCTTCTAATTAATAAAAGTTTATTTTAAATGGACAGTAGCTGTAAGTAAAGATGCGACTTCAAAACGACTTAACAAAAATGGGCTTTATAAGATTTGAATTTTAAAGAGAATATTCTTAATAATTTGCTTCTTTTAGAACACAAGTTCATCTATGAAAACTTCTTAATCTGATTGTGAGAAATGATTGATTTTAAAAAAATATCTTTAACTACACTTAATTAATAATCTAATCTAAGTTCTTCTTTTAAATAAAAAAACATTTGTATGGCCTTTTTTTAATAACTAAACAGAACTCGTAAAAAATTTAATTACACAAATAGCGGTAAAATTTATTTATAACACTTAACAAATTATTTTCCGACTTCTACCTCAAAATCAAAAAGAATCATAACTAAGTTGAAAATTACCAACGAAACCATCGTAGATGAATAATCTAATTGATAGGAAAACTTGAAGGCAGATATGGCTGCTAAATTAATGACAAATTTTGGTTGTTTTATCGCTAAACGTCCTTTAACTAAAAAAACTCTTTCACACTTTAGTTGTGTGAATCTGGACAGATGATTCAAAAGAGATAAGGAACCACGACAAACTATCCAAACAGGAAGTAAGAATCACACTCTTCAACAAGTAAAGTTATGGCCAAAATTTAATGTGAAGTAAATTATAAAAATTATTATATTTATCCAATAATTAATTAAAGCAAATTAGGTATAAGCTCATTTATATTTATATATCTAATTTTCTAGAATCTCTTTGCTTCTGCGTTATTGGTTTGTTTGATTATTATTGATTTAATATTACTTTTTCTGTATTAGGAATTGAAATATAAATATCATAGAATGAAAATAAAAAGTATGAGAAATTTTTTAATAGGGTTCAAAACATCGAAAAATTATTATATCCAATCAAAGTTTAAGCTAGTTTCGTGAATTTGAATACATCCATTGAAAAAGGGATTGAAATATCTGCTCAAATTTATTAGTGTTTGTCATGCTTATTCAAAAAATCAATAAAAATTAGGAGTCACAATTTGCATAAGCGACAATTGTTTCTATATTGTGTAAAATATATCCAAAAAGAAAATGTGATAGAAAATAGAGGCTTAAACGCCAGCAGCAGATTTATCACAAAATTCTAAATGTACAAAAGAAAATACAGACTATAAAGAATATTCAAATTGCTTTCATGAGTGATATATGGGACAATAAAGAAGTCATATTTTATGATTTACAATTCTGTAAACAACAGATTCTGAATATCAGAAATGTGGTGTATCATTTTATTAAATATTTGCTTGTAAAAATTATTTTGTATTTTATAATTGATTCAATTTATAGTGAAATTGATGTTAATGGTTGAATATAAACATAAATCTATATATAGATAAAAATTATAAAATATGTTTATGTACTTCATTTCTCCCCTTTCATAAAGATATTTGTGCTTAATTTTTTCAGTTCAAATCATAATTTTTCATTTAATTTTTTCTGAAATTTTTAAAAGAAATAAAGTTTTATTTTCAAGGATCGTTTGCTGCATAAACTAAATTAATAATTAAAATAAGTAGCTTATTGAAGTAAACAATTAATTCCATATATATGGATTGTTGTTGTTGTTACTAATGACACTTTGACAAGCCAAGCTCGCTATGCCTTGGCTATGCGAATTTAATTGGGACGTCTTCGTTTAATCAGAGCGCCATGAAGGTGAAAGTACGACTTTTGCTCTTCAAATCCTCCGATAGATGGCAGCACCAGAGGATCTACTCGCTCAATTTTACTAGCGTCTCGGGACCGGGCCCGGAACGTCGGCTCCAAATGGGAATTCGAACGCATGCGCCCTTGAAGAGAGTAGCTGCAATAATTTGGTGGTATAAAATGTGACTATTCTTCAGATTTAATTTTAGCAACCCTAATTTCTTATTTTTCGGTCTAATTTGAAACGATGTTCGCGTCAGTCAGTTTGTTATTTATGTGTGTAAATTTTAATATTTTTTCGAAATATGATGGAAAATTGGAATAGTTTACTTATATCTTAGCACCATATTTAAAATAGAAATAGATAACAAATTTATTTGTATTTTATATGGTGCTGAAGACATTTATTTTTTCGCAGATAAGGTGGATGGGATGATGTGAAAGGAACAAAGAAGTGTGAATTGCATTATCACGTTTCCTTCTTATTTCTGTATTGCCATGACAAAATTAATTTGACTAGATTGTTTTTGACACTATCATGGTTTAATTATATTTTTGCTTGAAGAGAGTAAAAATTTAAAAGCAAAACTTATTGCTTTAAAAGCAGGCAAAAAAGCATTACCAGTAATTAATGAAAGTTCACCAAGTGATAAAAAAATTGAAATGCAGCGTAGATTACAATAAAAAAAGAAAACAAATTATGCAATCTCCTGACAACACTGAAGATTAAATTCACTTTTAAAATATGATTTTACGTTAAGCATTTTTAGGCAATATTTAAAAAATTATTTTTATGTAAACAAAATTTAATTTATAGAAAATATTGTTCAAGAATTGCTAAGCATATGTTACATTCTAAAATATTTTTTTTAAATTATTTTTAAAATTTTTATACGTGTAATCAGATTTATTAATGTAAATTAATACAAAAAGAACTAACAAATACTACTTAGCATTTTTTTCAAATTATAAAGTATGTAAGAAAATAATTTTCATAATTGTCTTAAACTTAATTTAGCATATAAAATTACAATGATATTTTTAGATGATTAACTTTGATATAAAGAAACAATGACTCATATAATATTAACTACAATTCTTATCTTCCTTTAAATAAATCAAAATATTAAGCTAAATAAATTTCAAAACATAAAATTATTTCCTAAGTAGAAACTTCATATAAAATATTTTTCAGCTACTTTGCTTGTAATAATGTCAAAAGAGGTTTATGCTTGATTATGCATAATCTGTTTAATAAACATAGCAACTTACATATTTATAAACAATAGTAAATTATTTATGAATAAATAATTAATTGTTCTAATAATGCGTAGAATTTATATTCACATTCACAATGAATTAATAAACAAATTCTTTGTTATTTTTACGAAAATATAACAATACTAAGTCGCTTAATCTTTAGAGAGGAAAAGATCATGTAAACGCAATACACACACATCCATTGTTTTTATAATACAAAGAAATTATATTCCAGATGAATTAATTAACTAATAATTTGTTATATTTATAAAAATATAACAATACTAAATCGATACACTTTTCTAAAGGAAAACGGAATGCGTAGCTGTGAAATCCCCCATGTTTAACAATGAGATAAACTTCCCAGCCAGAGAAATTTATCGCTTTCTTTACATCGTCAAGTCACTGAATCATAGCCAAAATCTTCTGGGAGCCGAGGCTCCGGGCTCGGTCTCGAGACGCTAGTCTCAATTTTGGCATTGATCTGAAGGGGGAGTAAATTTCCATAGACCATTGCACCCACGGTAACTGCTCAACGACCGACCACAGGACTTTCGATTCCACAGATTTAACGAGCACGTATATTGCATGTACTCGGGATATATATGGAAGAAATTTGATGCTATGAAATAAAATATATAAAATCAGAGAAAGGTCTTAATCAAATATTAACTAAAACAACAAAAAGAGACATATAAACCTAATTCTTTTCAAAGATTACACATATTTAAAAGTTAATTGATTAACAGCAGTCTATGAAATAACATTCATCTTTTATAACGGTTGAGGGTGTTCGTCGTGTTAATTGTTTTCCGATCAATTACCAGATCCCAAGAATGCCTTACAAATTCTACTGTGGCAGTAGATGCTGCAGTGAGTAGGTTGGTAAAATCAATAACTGATACTTTCTCCCGTTATCTCAATAAGATGGCACAAAAGTAAATTAAAAAGGCTTTGAAAAGAGAAATGAATTATACTCTATGAGCTTTCGCCTGTAGGTAAAGCTGATTTTTATATCAATAGATGCTGTATGTCGTGGTAGTAGTTTTCCAATCAATTACCAGATGCAATGAACATCTTACGATTCAAACTGTTGCAATCTATGCTGCAATGAGAAGGCCGGAAAAACCAAAAAATGTTACCTTCCCCAGTTACCTTAATAAGATGGCAAAATAGTAAAATAAAAAGGATTTAAATATAAAAATGAATTATATTCCATGGGCTTCCACCTGCAGGTAAAGCTGTTTTTAATAGCAATAAAGGCTGTATGTCGTGGTAATATAGTTTTCCAATCAATTACCATACTGAACATCTTACGAGTTCCACCGTATTATAATCGATGCTACAATGAAAAAGTCGGTAATGAATGTCACAATTTAGCACAATAAAGGCTTTGAATATGTTGATCATTATATTTTGTGCTTCCGCCTGTAGCTAATGTTGATTTTCTATAATAGTAGATTATGTACGTTGCTTTTATGTTTAACGACAGCAGACCTTCCTATGCCTATCTCAGGATGAAGTTTAACAGTTTAGGTAGAGGTAGCTGGAGAATTTATTTCATAGTTTTTTTTAGAATTACATCAAGAGGCTCATAAGCCTTTCTATATAATATACATACAAAATAATAAGTAAAACAAATCAAAATATTTACATGAACTATGAAGGATAAAAGTTACAGCTGTTCCATCTAAAAAATTGTCTATTCTAGGTGTACAAAAGTATTGGGTTTAAAAAAGAAAATCAAAAAAATGAAGTTGATGGAGTTTTAGTTTCTTAAATGTAAGGAAAAGTTTTTTTGCAAGCTTTTCTGGGCATTTCTTTAAAGATAAGGTTCTTCTTCGTTTTGCAGTCTAAATTTCATTTGTTTTCAATCAAGATGATATATGTTGTGGCAATTGCCTTCCAGTAGCATACCAGAAGCAATGGGCATACACATTTTAAACATTCATAAGCAGTTGATTGTTGCAATATATCTTGCTTGCAAAGCGCCTTTTTGTTTTTAACTGAGCAAATTTATGGATTTAAAGAAATGAAACAATATAAAGAAAAATCAAGTTTCAATAACGATCAAATTATAATTATAAAGAAAATTAGAAGTATCGTTATATTAAATTTGTAAGCAAGTGCGAATAAAGCATGCATAACACACTTCCTGACCTTATTCTAAGTAATAATATATTTTAAGAAAGAGCTTATAATATATATATATATATATATATATATATATATATATATATATATATATATATATATATATATATATATATATATATATATATATATATATCGCACGTGATGTGAAATGACTCTACCAATTGAATACTATAATTCTAGTTAATTAACTGTCAATAAAAGTTTCGAAGTATTTCATTGGTTATCACCTACATCACGTCAGCTCAGTGCAAATCTACGTTTATTGTATGTTATTTTTTACATATCTTTTTACATTCTTTTTTATAAATGAAAATTATCTAAAATAATGTAATTTATACTGTTATCTATAGTATTAACTGAACTTCAGGAATATAAACGCTTAAATAGTTACATTTATTATCTGTTCCATATTATTATAAGAATCATAACTCGTGCATCTTCTAGTTTAAAAGCATTTGAAGATAAATTCCTCTTGATTTTTTAAATTTTATTGAGGTGTCTGTCTCATAAGAAATATCTGATTTTTCGAATAATAAAAAATATTTTTTGCGGAATCATTTACAATATAAAAACATTTATAAATTTATAATAAAATGTATAGATAACTATCGAATAGAAATCATATTATTATTTAAATAGTCTTATCTCTACTCTTTTTCATTTTAAAATTTACATTTTACAATTAATGAAATCTAAGAGATTTAATATGTTATTATCTTCAAAAGTAGAAAATGAGTAGTTTTAATTATCGAAATTTGAATTTATAAAATTTAATAATTATGATTTTATAAATATAAAATGGAATTAGATATTCAGTTAAAAAAAACAAAAACTTTTACTCCTTTTAAAGAATCCGTGCATGTTATTTTTTCTTAAATTAAATAAAAATGTACGATAAGCCTGCGGCATTTTTTTTACTTAAATCAACATTGATATCTAATAATTTATAAATTTCTACAAAATATTTTTAAATTTAATATATGTTATCAAAAAAATAACACAATATAGCATAAAATTTATCTTTGCTCAAAACTATAAATTAGTTTCCAAATCTATTAATGAAAGTTAATAATTGTCATTATATACATACTTATCAAAGTATCGGACCTCTGGGAATTAATTATTTTGCCCTTTCGTTAATAATACACTATTAATTAAGCTAATTGGGAACATGTTTACTATAGCGAGCAAAAGGATAATGAAAATTTATTCCTGTTTAAATTTTTAAATTAAATAAAATTCTTCGAAACAAACTATAGTATAAATTAGGATGCAAGTTTTAATTTGAACGGTATTATTTCTTACTAATTATGCTCTGAAAATAAATCTTTATTATAGTAAGTAAATACAGGATAAATTCTATGAAGGTATACTTAAATAAACGTATTCTAGGAATTTCAATAATTAATCTCGAATTCTGGGTACAGAATAGTTTATGTTATGTCAATATAAATTTAATCCTTCTTCTCAGAATTAAACCTAGATTGTGGCTCATTTGTCGTTCAATAATATCAGGAATACCCGAAAAGTTTGAGAAAGAATTTTTTTTTAAAGTACACATGAGAATCATGGCTTCGTTAATAGCTTGGATGTTATTTGCTCATTAACATTCAGGTTATTTTGGAAATACGTTTGTATATAAAATGAAAATATTGATTATGTTTTTCGGCCACGGAAAATGGAATATGCAAAGCAATATTGCTGGGTGTGCTGATGCAATAAAAGATATTTCGGAACTGGAGCACGTAAATATGTATTTAATAAAATAACAAATCATTTGAATAAATTATAGCACGACTATATAAAATGTAATATTTAAAAGTTTTTATAAAAGTTATAGATTTAACTTAATTATCGTCATCACAGCATTCATTCAAAATTGTTTATCCTTGTATATATAATTCAATTTTTAACATTTTAAGTTCAAATTTAATATTTCTATATACTTATTCTGCTATAAATATCATGCACAAAACTATACTGTTACAAAACTACACAAAACTATACTAACAAAACTATTTTATGGAGAGTTTATTATAAGTAAATTCTGGTTTCCTTTTGATGAAGTATAAATTTATAAATTAATGTAGTTTATCTACTTTAATATAATTCCCCTTATATTGAAATATATATTAAGAGATATAATATTTAATATTGCATTATTCGTTATGTAAAGCTACGTGAAGAAATGGGTTCAAAAATAAATAAATCATGTCTTTAATATTCTGTCTTCTCTAAGGAGATAATCTTAGAATGAATTAAATGGAAAATAACGAAATAAAAGTCAAAAGAGATTCATTTGTTGCTTTACCTATAAAATAGCGTAAAAATATTTATTTTGCAATAATATCTTTAATACTTTGCAATTCGAAATGCATGTAAGATAATTTATTATGTCGAAAATACGAGAGGTCACGGTAGTTTCAAAGTATAAATTCTCAGGTTCCAACTCAACCACCGTTATGAAACGAGGGATGGGTGTAGTGCTGTTGCCTTCTTCAAGCATATCTGTCGAGGAGGGTGCTTGTGAGTCTTCCGAGTTTCCTCTCTTATGACAAGTGAATACGGCCTACTATCGAAGAAAAGAACTCCCGGTAAACAATCTACACGGTGGATAGTGAAATCCCTTACAAAGCTGTCTACTATGCTTCAGCCCACCGAAACCTATAAGTAGGATATCAATCATCAAAGCAAAAGGTCACGAGTTCGATCCCAGCCGCTGTTGATCATCAGTGATCTAAGGAACGGTCATAAGTATGTTTATGAAATATAATATACCATTATTGGTATCTTTCTAGATCAAAAAAGTTTCATAAAATTGATCTATTAGTTAAAATGATATACATATCTTGACGTGGCTATATGAGAGAGGAATTAATAATATTCATTAATTAATATTCTTTTTATTAATGCCTTAAATTCCTCGTAACCTTAATCAATCATTAAGAATCCATGCCCAAAAATTTAACTTGATTATCACTTTTTTTTTAAAAGGCTGATTTAGAACTCCCAGTGGCCTAGTGGTAGAATAATGCTCTTCGGAACATAAGGTTACGGGTTCGATACCAGCCGCTGTTGACTTAGAAAATGTATGTTGAGCTTCGTCCTCCTGTATGCAACTCCGTCGAGGTGGATGCTTGTGAGATTTCTCCATTTCTTCATTTGCGACACACGAATACAGCCCACTGTGCATCAAAGTCCTTCCGGAAGGCATTTAGGCAGTGGGTATTAAAATGCCTCATAGCAAATAGCTTTGAGCCATTAAATGGCCCATGATGCCTCATTTTCATTGTGGCTTATTAGTAGGATACCACTCTTCCGAATGAAGGGTAATGGATTTGATCTCAGCCACTGTTTAACAATAGAATATGGGCGTTGCTCTTCTGCTGCCTTCATACGCATATGCTGGAGTGGTTGCTTAGGAATCTTTCGAGTTTCCTGCTTGCGGAATGTGAATACAGCCCACTATTTATGATAAAGTCAAATTCACGTGGTGTATAGTAAATGGCCTGACAACGGCCTTCAGCCCTTAGAAGATCTACTATGTGGTATCAAAAGCATTATGTGTCTTTGTGGCTCATCATGACCTAGTGATAGGACAGAACTCTTCGGGACATAGGGTACTGAGTTCGATCCCAGCCACCAGCAGAACAGGAAGGCATGGATGTTGCGTTTTTTCTTCCCGCATAAGCGTTTGAGTTCCAGAGGGCTATTTCATGATGCACCCCATAAGACTAGCAAAGTGAGGCCATATTTGTCGCGGGCAGTGATTAGGAGCGTGACCACACCCCCCTTCACTGAGTTGCTGGAACTTTTTGGATTGGGGACGTGTCTATGTCGATCTGTGATGTTAGAAGTGTTTCCTCTTGTACAGCATAAATCTGGCGAGGAGTTTTCCAGTTCAGGCGCAATCTAATGTTCTGGTATGTATGCATATAATTATGTCGGGGTGGATGTATAGGAATTTTCCAGGTTTCCTCCCTTGTGATACGGCAATACGAGCCATTATCTCTGAAAAGTTTTCTCGGAAGTCAGTTAACGATGTGAGCCTCGACCATTACGGTGTTCACAATGCGATGTCATGAAGCCTTTCTTGGTTGTGGGTTCCTCTGTCACATGCTGGTAATCAGAAATGCAAGGTCAAGTAAAATGCTTTTAGAAAATTAGGGATGATAATAAGTTTAGATAAGAGTTAATAAAATTTCATTGTTTAATTAATAATAAAACGCTTCAAATTTTGAATATATAATAATAACTACAAGATGCACCATATTTCTGATGAAATAAGTTACAGAATTATGAAACATTTTTAGTTATATCGAAAATTCAATACGAAACATTTTTCCATTCATAAATTAAAATATATAAATCATTTTTCATTCTTAAATCATATATTTATCAAGTTAAAGAAGAAATGAGAACACTGCAAAATATTATAATGATACACACACACACACACACACACACACACACACACACACACACACACACACACACACACAGAAGCCCTGTGGTTTTGCGCTCCCAAGGCATAGGTTCGAGGCTCGATTCCACAGAATGGCCTAGGTCGACTCAGCCTTTCATCCCTAATCTTTCATTCCTTGAGTTCAATCAAGAATCCTTGAGTTGAGTACCTAACACAGGGGATTTCGTTTAAGGCTTCCCATCTAATCAGGACAGATGCTTAGCACCCAAAGCCCTCGATCAGGATATATATATACACTCACACACACATATATATATATCATAATTAAATTTTTCAATCTTATAATGCATACTTATAAATATCATACGAATGAAATATACATATATGAAATTAAGAAAAGCATTTATTAAATTTAAGAAAAATTTATGTAATGAAATTTTTTTAATTTCACATGATAATTATTTTTTGTTATTTCATTACATCATACATGTAGCACATTTCATATATACAAAAAAAAAATGAAACAAAAGTCAAAAATAATTAGGACCACCAAAAAAAAGTTTTTTTTAAATATTTTAGAATTTCAACTGTTTCAAAATTTCTAGTAATAATAAGTATTACCTTACAATTATGAAATTAATTTTTATCAGAAAAACGGTATAAATTTTTCTTTGAAATGTTTATTTCTCCTTAAGGACTTTCTTCTTTTACATTTAAATTTTGACAACCCATTGTATGGCTTTTTTTTAAACTGTTCTCTTATGACATTGCCTATGAAATAAAATATTGCAGTGAAATATTAAATCTTTCTGAGATTTGTTAAAACTGAGTTGTTGTTATATAAGAACTCTAAAATGTGCTGTGAAATTGGATATTTTTTAAATCATTAAAATTGCTTTCATCGAATCATTAGTTTGTGATAGACTCGAAAAGATGAAACGAAACACTCCTAAAAAACTAACTTTATGAAATTTAAAGATTTCAATAAAATGCAACACACACAATTTTTGGTAAAAGCCCTTATTATATTGTTTACTCAAATTCCTATTTATAGAAATTTTCGACAATTCTTCAAAAAGACTCCCTTTAATAGTTCCGGTTATTGTCTGGTCATTAATTTCTCAAGGAATTGGATACGCCATCTCATACTGAAGTAAAGTTGATGCTATGAATCATCGTTTTACTTTCCAAACAAAGCTGTTAATTAGATTATGATCTTCTGAGAAACTAAATATGTGGAGTGTCCTTAGTATATGGCTTAGATTACTTCTATTTTTGGTGAATTTTCATCCTCCTCTGACTAATTGAGATAAAACGGGAGGTATATCGAATATTCAATAAGGTTTTGAATTGTACGGATCCAATCATTAATTTTAAAGCTTTTGTGTAAGTTTAAAAATATGCTTAGAAATTTAATTCTACGAACTCGATATTACAATCAAATTAACTGTTTATAATGAGGTTTTTATTCTCAGAGATACTAATTTTTTATTAACTGTTTTACACTATTGCCATTAAAATTCTCGATCATATTAAATTACAGAAAAAAAGTTCGTAATTTTTGTTGGACTTATTTATATATGAAATCTTTTTCACAATGTGTAAGTGAGTTACCTAGTCCGATGAAACAACGATTAATGATGAAAGATACAGAATATAAATACGAACTTTTTAAGAAGTATTATACATATGAAAAGAAGTTCTCTCTCTCTCTCTCTCTCTCTCTCTCTCTCTCTCACACACACACACACACACACACACACACACACACACACACACACACACACACACACACACACACACACACACACACACACACACACACACACACACACACACACACACACACACACACACACACACACACACTTAATTATAAAATTTTGGTATATGATACAATTAAATAAATAAAAAAATATTATCTTTTTTTTTATATAAGTTTACAATTGGCTACCCCTTGATTCTTTGGCGATTTTTTGGACGCCAAGATAGGCGCCAAGATGTGATTAACAAAATGGTGACTACATAAAACGTTTAAAAAAATGTTATCAGAAATTAAATTAACTGAGATGTATCGCCAAAGAATTCCTCAAAATAAGCGGTACAAGATTCTACAACGAACCCAAGTTTATTAAATATCAAATACGAGACTGTAATTAGTCTTAGAGGCAAGAATTAAAAACTGAGACTGAAATTGAAAAGTACAAAAATAATGGAGGAAATCAACTGCTCTCTCACGACAACATTGAGTCAAGTCAGGTCTTTAAATGGAATAATTTTATTAAAAACCTTCAATAAAAAAAGGAGTTTTCTAAATTCCTTTCGATGAATTCACCCCCCAAAAAATTTCATAATCTGAAATTTTTTAATTTGATTCAGACAAAACGGATTTATTATTTTTTGTATAAAATATCCTTTCTGTAATCTTTTTCCTAGTTTGTTGAACATTTCCATAAAACAACTCCGAAAAATGTTATCAGGCATAATAAAAAATTAGCTTCTCTGACAGAATTAAAAAAAAAAAATGTCATTTTCATAGTCTTCATATTCATCAGGAATTAACAGAAAATTTTATCAGTTACAATATATTTTTACCAGAAATTAATTTCACCGAATTTTTAACTGACAATACAAAAATGAGCACTACTGAATATATAATTAAAGAAAATGTTATTTTTATAAATTTTTTATTTTGTTCTTTACATCATTATTACTTTATTAGTTTACTAAGTATACTTCAAACACTGTAAAATGTTTCTTTATTTATAGATTAGAAAGTTCTAATTTTTTTTTATTTTTATCTTAATTAAAGATGATATTTTTTAAATTTAAATAAAAATAATTTCAACAAAAATTATTTTTATTTAAATAAAAAATCATAAAATTACTCTTCAAAAGACTAGTAGTTTCTAGTGCGTGCGAACGAAACTTTAATTACCTATTTGTGCTATAGGTAATATAAATAAAAATTTGGAAATTATAAACAAAGTAACATTTTACATTTATTAACAAAAAATATATGGTCTGTTATTTGGCATTAAAATATAATATATATTACAATATTATATATTTTCCTCATTTTTAGATAATATAATAATGTGCAATAATTTAGGTTGTTAATAAATGTGATTCATATATAAATCAATCTGAAAATAATTGCAAATGTTTATTAGAAAGTCTAGTATAAGAACATTTAAGAATATTTTTTTAAAAGTAGTGTTATTCTAATGTTAAAGATTTTTGAGTCTATTTTATACTCCTTTTAACTCTTTGACTTTCTTTTCTAGTAAATTAAGTGAATTTTTTAATCTTTCTTTATGAGTAAGAGTAAATGTTATTGAAATCTCTCTCGAACGTCTGCTTTACCTTTATGGTTTAAATAAAACTCTTTATTTATAATTGCTTACAATATATTGTTAAGGGAACGATTGCATTTGTTCGTTCGATTTATGTCTTGGAACTTATCAACATAGATGCGTTCCAGATTTAGCAGTAAGAAGCGAAAGAAATATTATTGAATAAATTCTCCGTTGATGGTATGTGTTTGTCTTTTCAGTGCCCTTATTCTCGCGGTTATGGATACATTTTCTGGTCATTTATCTAGGAGTAATTGTGATTGCAGAAAATCTCAGCAAAAGTGGACAGCATTTACATCATTAATCATTACGTCACTTGATATGCTCCCTACTTATAAGCAGTTCAAGCAACCCATCAGAAGAAAAATGTGTCCTGTTATTGGAGAATGATCTGACAAGTGTTAAGCTCCAAGGGATTACAAACCTGTTATGATCCGACCAATCCCTAACTGTTTACCTTTCAGATCATCCCCACAGGAAATCAAAGAACGAAGTAGGAAGCGTTCCCGCACTTTCATCCAAATTGCTAGAAGGGGAACAAAAACAAGATTTGTTGGAAAAAAAAAACACAAATTAACGACAATTGTTAGAAAATTTAAAACAGATTCTACAGTAAAGTCTTACTTCAAGTAAATACCTATTGCGAATGATTATATAGAAAGTAGTGCTGTTAGTAACGATTTTATCAATGAATTTATTTGGAAAGAAAAAGAATTTTTTTATTTAGTGGGTAATTCTAAGCAGCATTAACATTAAGAACAAAGAAATTTTTTTAAGAAAAAGAATGGTTTTATGCTCGAATCCATTTATCGTCTGATAATAATAATAATAATAATATGACACATTCTTTTAGATTGTTTTCTAATATCCTTACCAAAATGTTTAAGAAATCTTGCCAAACTGGTGACGGAAAATTCTTACGTACAAAAAGCTCTAAATATTAAATATTCTTCTCAAAAACATTTTCAATTTCGAGAGGAGTTATGCGACAAAAAATATATCTATCTCGTTTTAAAACAACAAAACTGCTTGCTTATGACACTTTAAAAAAGTATTTATTCCTTAAGTCAAACTAAATGTTATCCATGATACGAATATTACGAAATATAGTACGAACAAATATAATGATAACAGTATTACGAAATGATATCTGCAATTGAAAAAGTAAATCAGCTAATTATGTACAATAATACATGATTACGTATAATAGTTATTATGTATATGATCTGATTATATTTAATAATTTTCTAGCACAAAACGATGATGAAAATGATTTTTTTAACTAAAAGAACATACTTAAAGTTAAAAAGCAACAGTAAATTTTCAGAAGTGTTTCTCTTGATAGAAACGTCATTAATTCATACAAGCACTTTGGAGAAAGTAGAACTATTTCTTGGGAAATTTTGCTCACAAATAGAATACAAAAATCTTGATTACGTCTGAAACAGTTTCCGCTTCTTTCTAGATTCTGTAATTCGTTCGTTATTTGGTTAAAAAAGCTAATATTTCGTGTAAACTAAACATTCGTGTAGCATTAAACAAGGGATAGAAACTGAAAGAATATACAGGGTGTTCTTTCTTAAAATGACAGTGTTTGGAGCGCCTTGTAGCGTGATGTGATAACCGAAATGGGGCTAAACTTGGTATTTGGACTAATCAAGACACGGGAAAAAGGACTCCGTAAAAAAAATTAGTTCTAAAAATGGCTCTTGGGTATATTGTGGCGCTTTATAATGTATAAAATGGAGAAAAGAGAAATACTGACACATACAATCGTACAGTTAAATTATTAATGTTTATTTATAGCATTAAGTTCCCGGGTGAGGAATTAGACTACATTCCATGTGAGCACCGTTCTGAGAAATAACACCGTGCATTCTGTGCACAACGTTCTCCACAGAGGTACGTAACATATCAAGAGGAATATCACGCATTGTCTTTGTTATGTTGTCCTTTAGAATAGACAAATGTGATTCTTTACCAACAATAACGCACGTTCTAGTAACGTGAGAGGCATGGCCTTCTGGAGCTCGCTTACTTCAGCCGAGATTATATGTCGGAGCTGTCTACTATAATTGCTTTTATAACCCCTATTACAGGCGGTGTCATCGCACAACATTTCCATTTTTCTTTGATACCCGTGTTTTATGCTAATTCTCATTATTGTAAACTGAATCACCCAAGCGGTGACTTTTGGTACTAATTTTTTTTTTTTACGAAATCCTTTTTTCCATGTCTTGAGTAGTCTAAATACTAAGTTTGGTGTTATTTCGGCTATTAGATAGTGGTACAGAGGGCTTCAAACACTGTCACTTTAAAAAAGATCACTCTGTATTTTAATGTTACTGCAATAAAGTTAAATGTTTTATGTTTTTGAAATTTAAATAATATTTATAAAATTTAAAGTAGTAGCAGATATTAATGATATTTTTTAGATCTGCACTAAGTCATTCTATATTATAGATTTAAATGTACTTTATTTTCAAAATGTTAGTATAAATCTTCGAAAGAGAATTTTTTAAAAATTGTTTCTAAGTATAAAACATAAAACTCAACTTTATTGTTTTGATAAATTTTACTGGTTTATTTATCATTAATTGTACGCATGCACATTAATAATTCATTACATGTTCAATTATTACATGCATATTAACATACATTGTTCAAAAATTTAATAGCAAATATTTGTAATACATTAAAAGGATTTTCCAAATTTGATAATTAATCAAAATTATTAAATTGGACGCATTAATGATCTTTAAAAAATGATGAATTATTCTGTTCAAGACAATATTTTTTAAGTAATGCAATCTCCGGAGCATTATTAATATTATTAGATTTGTATTACTTATAAGTACTTATATATTAAGTGATTCAGCAATTAAAAATATTTTATCTATATTTTTAAGATGTTTCAAACTTTCTAGATTTAATTTTTTTAAATTTATTTGCTTTACTTCATTTAAGAATCTTTCTACTTTCTTATAGATTCTTAGTAAGTTACCTATTTCTTAAGAATTTTTACAATAATTATTCAAATTATATATAAGCAAACTGTTATATTATGAAATTGTGCACACATGTGGTATGTATGATTACCTATCTTATTGGAATTTTTACTCCATTAATTTTGGAAAAAAGAATTTAGAAAGCGAAGTAAAAATAAATCTCAATGAAGCTGAGTATTGTTAATCATTGTAGAATTATAGAATTCATAATTGAATTCTATAATTCTACAAAGATAATTCTACTAATCAGAATTTGAATGGTTATTCCTTTGGCCAAATGAGTACTGCACATTCAAAAGCTTGTGTGTTCGAATCCCATTTTGAGCTTTTCGAAACCCATTTTAAATTACTTTAATTATCCATTGTGTGCCAAAAATTATCAGTGAACGACAATCTGATTATACTGGAATGGACGATTTTAATATGTAGAAAGTATAATGTCTTGGATGCTTAAAAGCTCTGAAATCATGATAAATATCTTGATATTATTTTTTTGCGTTGCAATTTAAGGAGATATATAAACATTTGATTTGTTTGTTTATTTATAGCACTACTATAGTTTAATATTGATAAAGCTGAGCTGAAGTAATCTTGTGCATAATACAACTTCTGCTAGTTTAGTATAGTGTCGAAATCGTTAACTTCAGAAAATAACAAGGATTCAGTTGTTTGTGAACTGCATAGAAGAACATTATTAATTCTAAAAACTCTAAGACAAATAAGATAATAATTTTGTACATGTTTTTTTTCAATTAAATGTTCACCTCTGTGAACTTTCATCTGTGTAGTGATGTTATGCGAAATAACTATAACTATTCATATTAAAGGTTACAATAATAACTGGTCTATTAAATAAAATTAAATAACTTAAAAATTTTAAATTGTGAGAAATTTAAATAGCCGATTTAATATTTGATTATAAGTATATAACTAAATTATAACTTAACCAGAAATGGATTGTAAATCAATTGGTTATAACTTTATTTTATTTAAATTTTACATGCGTGCGAGAGAGTTATAAATTCTCCATACATATAGATCAAATCATGTGAAATATATATAATTGCACTGAACCCTCGAAGAATAAATACATCCACAGATAAGTTAACTCTTATTCATTGCTTTAGACAATGTTTACTGAAGTTTTCAAAAACATAAAAATTACGAACTGTTATCTGTTGCTCAAGACAAACTTTTCGCAAAAGCCTGCCTAATCTACATCATAAAATTTATCACAGAATAAACAACTATGAAACCACTAAAGACATTTTATGAACATATTTTTTCACAAAAAATACTGGTAGAGAATTACGTTATCACATAATAATGAAAACTTATTTAAGCAAACATCAAAAAGAAATAAAAAAAATTTGTTAATTAGTTCCCTACATTGATTTCAGTTGATACTTGATATTTATCACTGAAACCGCAACGCAAATGATGGAGTTAAAAATATGTAATCTAAAGCAGTTACAGTTACAATGTACTAAATATAACTGATCTAAAGTATGAATATCATCATTCTACATTTTTCTAAAAGCTAGTGAATATACGGTGGTCTTGTATTGATAAAATAGTTACTAAATATTATCACTTGAATATAAAGCTAACAAGAAGTGGAAAAGTAAAATTTAAATTATATTTATTTTATTCATTCAAATAGGGATAATTACCCTTAAATTCAGCAGTTCAACATTCTGAATACTAAAAACAGTCAGTGTCGTTTTAATTATAATAATTAATTAATTCGTTAAAAAAGAAAAATTGTCTCATATGAAAAAAAAAGATATCCAAATGAAATAAAACAAATTATCCAAGAACTTGTCAAAAAACGGATTATAATATCTGAAAACTTTCATAATTCATTTAAGACTTTGATTGTGTTAAATAGGTAATAAAAGTCAATAAGTTCACATAAAATGAGGTAAACTCAAAGTTTACAATATAAAGATTTAAGATTTCTTTATTTAATAATATAACAGTACAAATGAATATGACATTTTAATTGATCTGGATAATTATAGTGGTTTTTAAATTACTTACAATATCAAGCAAAGTGTTCAGCCATTTGTTACATTATTTATATATCGATTTAGTTTTACGTGTGAGTGTAGCACTTTCAAGAGAGAAAATCATCACACTACTTATTTTTCAGTATAGTTTACTATGGACCTATTAAGTACAAAGTTAATTTTTACACACTTTATTAGCTCAACAAATTTACACAATTTAAAAAATACATAAGTATTTTATATAAGTAAATATAATTTATGTTCTTTTGAAATAATAATTTATTTATAGTATAGCTAAATATTTATTTTTGAATATTGATAACATGCCTTTTTGAAGTTACAGGAGGATAAAGACAAATATTTAGATTACAAAGTGAACAAAACTGACTTATGTTTTCGCAAATAAATCTTGTTTTATGATATATTTTCCAAGTTTAAATTAAACTGAGAATAACTTCAATGGAACTAAGGATGAAGTTAAAAATAAAATGCAAGATTATAAAATAAGCACTTATTTAATTTTTTAATACAGAAAAAATTAAATAAAAATATGTACTCAGAAATTTTTATGTTTATGATGTCAAATTAATACTGAAGCTTGATAGTTTCATTGTCAGTTTAATAAAACAAAATAAGAATAATATTAAAATAAGAATAAAAAAGATAATATGCATTTTAATGCTTGCATTTTGCAAAATTTAGATCTTGATCGGTTATAGTACGAATGTGTTGTTTGAATTAAAGTCCCAACTGAACCATTTTTTAATTTATAAATCATATAGCCCATGAGAGCGAAAAATACAGTAAGTTGAACATTGTACTTAACATTAAACACATGATGACATTTATATAAAATATTGAACGCTTTTTAATCTTGCATATCCAATATCAATAAATCCACTATCCAGACATAAAAAGATTTCATATTCAGGTCTTGCTTTTGACCACAGCAAAGCAAGAGTAATTGACTACTTTTGAGCGTTGTTCTTCTACAGATCTCTTCACCTAATTCGAAAAAAAGCAACAACATAATAACTAAAATTTCTATAATATTTGTATTCTCATTATAGTGTCTATATAAACTTTAATACCAAAAAATTTCATAAGAATAATACTTCAAAAAATAAATAAATAAAGCCTTATTTATTAAAAAAATGAAGCTGCAAGAAATCAGATATCTACGTAATTATATTCTGTATTGGAATATTATGTTCAACCTAAAAAATACTATCATCCTGAATTCCCACATATTTATTCCATATTACAGGACAAGTTTTTGAACATATAATAATATTCTAGGAGCATAAAATGCAGGATATTTACTGAGAAAACAGTCACAGACTCTGGATATCAAATTCCAAATCTATCTGTAATAAAGAGAATAATCATATATCTTAAATTAGTAGAACTTTTTATTGTAATTTAAAGCAAGTGTAATGTGTTAAAAAATATGGTGTTATCATTAATTAATTAATTAAAACGTAGTAACTTAAGTTAGAAAATTAATGATTATCTAGTGGTTTTTGAAAATTTTTATAAGAATGTGGCAAAAATGATAAATTATTGATATACAATGAAGCAAATACAAAATAATTTTGAATTTTTTCTTTGTTATGAGATAGATATAGCCTCTATAATAATTTACAAAATGGATTTTTAAACGTTAAATAAAAATATATATATGCATACATAAATTTATTTTTAATGTTAAAGCATTTTGAATCAATCAACTATAACTGAAAAACAGGTGAAACTAAATGAATAATTTTTTTTACAAATTACAATAGAAAAATTTTGAAACTATGCTTTTGTATTACATATACAAGTATTCAAATACATTGCAAGTAAAATGATTTTTAAAAATATAAGATAGAAAACTACAATATAATAAGACATAAGCAATACTGCATATTTTGTAAAATATAGATTTTAATTACTTTCTTTTGGATCATACAATCATTAAACAAATATTAAAATAACAATGAGATTTTTCTTCCATTTTAATATAAAAAAATTTTTTTCCCTGCAAAATTTTAACTAAATGTTTTTGGCATTAAAATAATTTAAAATATCTTATTCACATGCAATAAAAAAACTTGGAAATGCATGAACAGCATGTTTCATGTTCTACCAATAAAAAATTCAGATATACAAATTATGTAAGGAATTGTAAATTTTGGTGTGCTTAAGTCAATGTGGCATTGTTAGAAAATAATGTTGATATAAAAGTTTAGTACTTTCATGAATATTTTAAAATTAATTATTAAATATGCAAAAAATACAGGTTTTATACTACCAATGTTTCATTGAAAGCAGCCTCTTTTGGATACTTAGAGACATAAAATCTGTTATAGAATGGAACAATAGATGATCTTTTTTCCACCACAAAATGTCATTTTGTATTAAACATTTTCTTCATAAGTTTCTTATTAACTATATTTTAAAATTTTATTTCCCATACAATCTTTCAGCTTTGGTTATTTTATAAAATTATAAATACCAGATTTTTAATGAAAAAAATCAGATTTTCATGTAATGCAACACTATTTTTTGGAATTTAAATAAGGTAAGTGTGTTAAATGTTAATTCTAAAAGTATAATATTCCAAAGGTAGAAATAAACAATTATTTGACCATTTATACTGTTAACTAATAACATTCATAGCTCCAATTTTTCAATCTAAATATTTTCTCATTAATTTTACAAGAAGGAATCAATTCCATCTATCATTGAAGTCCAATGACAAATGAAACAACTTAAACATGATCTTTCAAACATTAATATAGAACAGATTTTATCAAATTTATTTCATATAAACAAACTGAATATAAACATTTAAATACTTTTGTGTTCATGGAATTTTCTGATGCCATAAAAAATTCAATATTTTTTTCATGTTCTTTGTTACATCCTATATCAAAATCAGATTTTCTTTTCCTTTACACAATTGTTTGATAGGTGGTAAAGTAAAAAGATACAATTCCATTATATCTTTTTAAGACAATCCCCACCAAAAAGTGTTATGTATTTCACTGTCTTGGTATTCAACAAATAGTTTTGGATTTTCATAAAATAATCAAAAACCCAAACTGTTAAATTATATGTTAATGTTACATTATTCTGTAAATTTGCCAAAACTGAATCATAAAATAGTTCGGGTATAAAAAAAGATAGCATATCTGGTCATCATATAATGTTATAGCATTGAGGTATACAATAAAGTCTAAATTATTTTTCTAATCCCAATTTTTTCTGTCACTTCTGTGGTTTTCTTCATCATAAAGGTAACAATGAATAAGTCTCCAAAGATAAACCTTCACTAGTCACTGCAACTTCAATTTGATCGAGCACCATTGTAAGAGGAATTGATCACGCATAAGCCTAAGAGGTAAAATCAGAGCTACAAATATAAATATATGCGGTTGCCAAAATTTAAATACTTAAAAAATAGACAAAACGTGCTTAAAAACGAAATTGAGACTTCTTCGTTGTGCACTATTTTTAAATACATAATTTATATCTGATCGGAAAATACATAGATAATAATTGGAATGAACTGGTGGATTCATTATGTAATAATTTTATGATAATTTTTTTCAGATGGGTAGTATGTGTAGATGAAATTATTCATTTTATATGTAAGCAAAATATAAGACAACATTTGAAAAACTTATGCAAGGAATTTTACTCGGGCAGAGTTTATGCGTCGTGTAATGCTAGTTTCAAATTAATATTCTCAAATGAAAATCGTACGACTCAGTTGACATAAAATATACTTGTACCTCAAGACTCCGAACAAATTAGGGAGCAACCGTATTCGGACTTTGAATAATTCTGTTTACGGTTGGTCTATTTAAACTCTTGTTATTAGCTCAAAAGTGATCTTAAAGTCTTTGTTTTAAGTTAATATTCAAGTAATTTTACTCTAGCGAAAGTAATATTGCTTAATACGTCTTCCTTATTTCAATTCGTATCGCTGGAATATGCATTGTGTAACGCGTTACCCTATTCCATGACCTTGCCCAGTTGTTTTGGCAATGAATTAAATAAAGTTCACAGTAGTTCCTTATCACAAATCACGTGAAACGCTTACTTTACTTTCTGAAGCGTGCGTATTGTGTACAAGTTGAATTATCTCGTAAATATCCGACTGTTGTAAGAATTTATTATAACTGCTCATAACAGATTAATCGTGTAGTAAAATGTAGATTAAACGTACTGTACAAGTACAGTTACAGAAAAGTTCAAATACCTAGAAAAGGAAGAAAATGTTACAAAATTAGCTAATAAACTTAGTATTAGTAAGGTTTTATCAGCAACTGGAAGAACTATAGGGCTAAGATTAAAATTTCTGTGCTATGATGAGTGATGAAACAACTGAACGACGTTACAATTCAACAGTTTCTGTTTATGACAGTCTTGACGAAGCTACATTTTTTGGTTTACTAAGAAAGACAGGAAACTGTTCTTATCAGTGATCTGTCAAATAAGAAATATCTTTATAACCGAAATAGGTGATTCTACGTTTGCAGCCAAAAGCGGACAGTTTGTTGGCTGGAAAAAGAGGCATGAAATTCAGCCTTTTACAGTTACCTGGGAAAATTATCGGCAGAAATTGTCACAACAGAAGAATATTTACTCAAGTTTCAGAAATTGATTCCAACAAAAAAACTGCTACCCTCAGCAGTTGTATAACTTGGATGAATCTGCACTCAGTTCAGTTCTTGAAGCTACCAAAACTTTAACTTCAAAGAAGAATTGTCTATAACAGAATTCAAAACGAATAAGGAACGACAAACAATCGTGACTTGTAGCAATGCTTCAAGTACTAATAAATTATCACTAATGGCGACTGACAAGTCTGCAGAGTACGTGCCTTAAAGGACATGAATATGGTAAATTTACCAACTTACTATAAAAATGAAGAGCGTGGATGACTGTCTATCTTTATCGAGAATTTTTTGAAAAGCAATTAAAAAGTTCTTTAAATTTTGAAAGCAAAAGGCTTTCCTAACAAAGCCTTTCTATTGATTGATAACGCCCTGCTTTTATCCTTTCAAACAATTTTAGTAAAAGATGACATCAACTATTTACTGCCATCCAATGTGAATGCTTTTTTACAGCTTTTGGTACAATATGTATAATAAAATATCAAAATTTACTTCGCAAAAAATGCTATTAGAAGCTTTAATCGAAAAAGGAAAAATATTCACCAAAAAAAACTTTTAAAAAATGGTTTATCAAATGCAAAAGTCATGGAAAAACTTTACTTAAAAAAATAAAAGAGTTGCTACTATTCAAAGTCAAAATGACGATTTGCTGCGACTTTTCCAACTTATTTCAGGATGCAAGCTGAAGAAAATTGCCTTTAAAATTGGATTGGAATCGATGACAACGACAACCAAAGGCTACTTACAGACAGCGACAACATTTCAATAATGAGCGGAAACAAAAATTATAATGAAGGAAGTGATGAAAAATGCCTCAACAGAGATAGTTCCTTATATCAATGCAGCTCTATTGTCTAGAACGGGACTCCGCTATTCAGAGCAGAACCCAAATGCAACTGCTGAAATGCTTATGCGTCGCTGGTGCAACATCCCGTCAACAAACCGATTATAATGAAGAAAGTGATGAAAGGAGCCTCAACAGAAATAGTTCCACATACCAATGCACTTCTAGCGTCTAGAACTGGACTTCGCTATTCAGAGCAGAACCCAAATGCCACTGCTACTAATGACATTAAAAATAATTCATTAAAAACTATCTTAACATTTGAATCATTGTTACTAATTTTCCTTTTTACAAATGAAAATTTTGGTTTTCTCTTTAACAAGCTGTTTAGATTATCCAGAATTACGGATCTTCAAAGTTCGGATAACATCCTGTCTAGTTCTAGAGTATATAATCAGCAAAGAAATTCTTAATGTTAAATCAATTTAAAGTACGAACATAAAATGAAAAATATATCAAATCACTAATGTATAAACTATCTTAATGTGTCAAACTATACTTAAAATTATTTAAAATCTTGCGGTAGCTTAAGAAAAATTTTTCATATAATTTCACGGCACAAATGCCGTATAATTCAGGTTTCTAAACTCTGAATTTTTTTGGGGATGAAGAAATATAGGTAAGATGACGTATTGTGAAGTGCGCAATGACGTAAATACTAGGGTTACCGAAATAAAATTTTCTGCATGATTTTTAAAGGGTCTCCATATCGATTAGGTAATAAAAACCAGAGGTTACAAGATACATAAGAAAATCCACCAAAAAATCACCAAACTCAGAATTTGGTATCCTGGATTATATGGCATCTGTGCCAATTTTACAAATAGAACTGAATAAATTTATTTGGTCTCTTCTTTTCTTCTTTCCCTCTCTTTGTGGTTATTTTTAAGCATGACATTAAAATTTATTTTCATTAATTTTTACAGCAAAATATTTGAAATTAAAAATTCTGAGAGAAAATTGTTAAAAATGTAAAAATCAAGTAACGATTGTTAATACGCCATATAATTTAATGCACATGCAAAATCGATTGAACAATTTTTCATTTTACAGCAGAAAACTAAGATTACTCAGTATTCATTTTAAAAATTGCTTCGAATGAAGAAATAAGAAACTACATTAAATTGCGAACTCTTTAAAATGCATTGTAATTATCATTTTATTCACTTAGCTCTAATTCCTTGCTTGCTAAAAAAGCTTAAGTCGTCAAACGTTATGAAATTCAATATGATTTTCTGCACATTATACTTTAAAGTAAAAGAAATGGTGGTTGAATATATTAATTTTAAGTGCAAATCGAATGTCTTTTCTCGTACTTCAGAGTTAATTAGAAAACCTAGAAAAGTACATTTAAATTAGCGTATCCTTTCAATGAATGCATTTTATCATTAATGCAGTAAAATTAAATAATTTTCTAATACTAACTTATTTAAATATGCAAATAGATTTCATAAGATTTTTAATATATTTAATATAAAATTTGTGGTTATATTTTGCTCAAGAGTTTCTTATTCAAGGAATCCGCCATTTGACTGAAATATTCATAAAATATATTTTGTAGTAAACACTCATTTTTACGAGCCGTTATTAAACAATAAAGCAATTCTTAAAATCGAATGTTCGCACAATAGAAAAATAACTGTTAGATCTTAAAATTAATTTTCTTTACCATACTGCTCTCTATTTATAAATAAAATAATATTAGAAAAAATTACATAGTAAGCATTGTATCAAAAAATATGTGAAAAATAAAATTCATAACTAAAAACAATTCTTATCTCATTTTAAGGTGAAAAAAAATCGGTTAAATTAAGCATTTATTTCTTCCGTTACAAAATTATATATTTAAAAACTATATATTTGAAAAAGCATTTCACTGTTAATACCTTAATCTTATTAAGCATTCATTTATTTGTTTTGCAAACGGTTGCAGTACTAATACGTTTTCTTTATGTTTGATATCTGAAAGTTCTTTTTCCATCTCCTCTATTAGGTACTCAATCATTTCAAAATCTAATTATTCTTAAGAACAAATCACATCTGAATCCAAACTTAAGAATTTCTAAACTAAAATTTCGAGGAGCATTTGATTTCTTTGTTAATATACATGAATGAATAACTGATTTTGACTGAATTCGTCAGCTAAAGATTTTCATGTCTTTCTTCTGTTACGGTGGTCTGATTAATAACGCACTTAGATATCACATTTTGTACAATATAACGCCAAGCATATATTCACAAGTGCATTGAGCCTAGAATGTCGAACTGTTTGCTAGTTTAAAAACGCTCTTGGATATTGCATTTTGAACAATATAACTCCAAACATATATTCACAAGAGCATTGAGCCTACAGAGGGTATTAACACATTTTTAGAACGATTTTGTGATGCCCTTTAATTAATATTTAACATGTAATTATTATTTTTTTAAATGTTCGATCTGATAGCTTTTTTTCTGGACAATAAGTCTGCATCGTGATTCCCATGATATATAAGCTTTTCGTAAAATTTCCAGGGGTATTGATTTCCATTCCTCTTCCACTACTTTCCGGAGTCCATCCATCGTGGTGGGTTTGCGTTTAGAAAGAGTTCTTTTTAACAGACCAAAGGCACAATAGCCCTTAGGTGAAACATCAGGGGACTTCACAGGAATATGTTGAAAATGGTATATATGCCATACCTGTATTAGTCTTTATTTTTTCAAGGAATGCAGTGGTAGTTTTCGAAGTATGACTTGTAGCTTTGTCTTGTTGATGTTTCACTCTTTGAAAGTCTTTGGGATAAAGAAGTGGAATTTCTTCTGTAAATATTGGACATAAAACCTTCTCCTGATAGTATGATGAGTTGGTTTTAAAATCTTTTTATACTCTTTTTATTTTTAATTTCCCATTGTAGGAGAAACCTGCGACTATCATAAACCCCTTACTGAAATTTTCTTTACATTGACGGAACCAGGTTTGTATATTTTTTTCTCGTTTTCTATAGTAAATAGACCTTTTTTGTTGCAGTCATTTAGGTAAACCCATGCTTCAGCAAGGGTCACAAATGTATTTCCATTTATCTCCTGCTAAATGGTTTTCATACAGGATTCTACAAAATGTTTTGCGTTGAGCCACATGTCTCGGCATAAGCTGGTGAACATTATGTTTTTTAGCTTTTTTAAGTTGTAAATCTTGATTTATTATTTTATTTATTGTTGATACAGATGTATCTAAAGACTTTGCAATTGATTTCTGTGTTGATGGATTTTCTCTTGTTACCAGCGATTTCACTTTAGGAACATTTGAATCAGTGCGTCCTTTTTTCGGATATTCGTTTGGAGTCTTCTTTCCATGTAGAAATAATGATTGACGATTTTTACCTGTCTGATTAATAATGTTGCTTATTTTGCACTTAGAAATTTTAATACCATGCATTTCACAACGTTTTTGAATCCTGGAATAAGAATATTTCTCTTCGGAAAGCGCAAAAACATATCCCTCAATCCACAGCTTGTTTACATGCTACATTTTGAAAGAACAATAAATTTAAAAGTAGCAGACGATACTTCTCATTTCAAATAATAAGCTGTTGCCAAAAATTTTTATTTCAAAACATTTACTTTTTTAAAATTCTTAATCGAAATCGTTCTAAAAATGTGTTAATACCGTCTGTAGAATGTCGCAATATTTGCTAATTTAATAACGCACTTAGATATCGAATTTTGTACTATATAATTCCAAGTATATATTCACAAGAGCATTGAGCCTAGAATGTCGCAATATTTGCTAATTTAATAACGCACTTAGATATCGAATTTTGTATTATATAATTACAAGCATATATTCACAAGTGCATTGAGTCTAGAATGTCGTGCTGTTTGCTAGTTTAAAAACGCTTTTAGATATTGCATTTTGAACAATATAACTCCAAGCATATATTCACAAGAGCATTGAGCCTAGAATGTCGCAGTATTTACTAGTTTAATAACGCACTTAGATATCGAATTTTGTATTATATAATTCCAAGCATATATTCACAAGAGCATTGAGCCTAGATTGTTAATTAATTTTATGAGGTGATTCTAAGACATGATTTCTCCTTCCAAAAGTATTCTATGATATTCTCATTTGAAACTATTGATTACACTCAAATGCATGCAAAGTTAGTGGAAGAAATTACACACGTATTGCTTAAAGAAATTAGGTGCTTGATGTTTGCGCTTAATAGCTCAAAGTCTACTCACGTAAATCACACTAGGATTTATAAAAGTAAAACTATTTTCCATGTATTTCGATTTTAGAAGAGTTGAAACTTTTTTTATTTCTCGTTACATTATTTATTTAATACTTAATGTTCTAGTTAGTTATTCACAAATTTAGGATGCTCCAACAATAATGTCAATCCAAGATTTCCAACCATAAAAAGAAAAATATAATCAGATGCTAAAAAATAAATGCAAACAAAAAACGCATAAAAGCGAGTTCGTAAAAAAAAGATTTTTCAAAAATTTAATTCGTTAATGGGAATTAAAATTATGCGTTTAGCTCTTAAAAACAAACATGTTTGTAAATTAGCAGTTCATCAAAACAAGCGTCTACTGTATTAAGTCATTTATAAAATCAGTTATAAATAAGAATCAAGGTTTAAAATAATGCTAGATTTAAAGAATGTAAGCTTACTTATTAAAATTTTTACTAATATATAAGGAAAGAAAAGCTCAGAAAGCAAAATAAAAGAAGTGTTTTAATTGGTTTCTTTCAATGAAGCAGTGTATAGACTAAGTAATATAGTATATAAATTCTATTCCTCCACATCTATGATCCTGATTGGCAGTTGAATTATTAATTCTCTGGCTTTGTGAACGCTAAATATTCAAACGTTAATGGGTTATCTCCAATATAGAGCGTGATGAGTTTCAATGTTTCGAAATCCATCTTAAGCTTAAGACCCGAATCCATCTTAAGATAAAAGATAGTTGGATAATTATCATAAATAAATAGCCAGAAACTAACCCAATAATTTTGGCTCGATAAGATTAATATGAAGAAAATATAATGTCTCTGATATTTAACAACTTTGAGAACTTAAGAAGTTTGATAAAAATGTTATATCTTTTCCTGGCCCTTTAGTAGGTAAACAAGTATATAATCATCTCCTTTTTTGGTTTTTCATGAGACGTTTTACATTGTGTAATATAAATATAATAGATATCATCTAGTGAATGACAAAACTAGTGTGAGATATCAATTGTCGACAGTGCTGCACAGGTGCCGTGTAATCCATGACGACAAATTCTGAGATTGGTGAATTTTCTTATATATCTGGCAACCTGGTTTTTTTACGTCATACATATGGAGACCAATAAGAATTATATGCAGAAAATTCTATTTTGGTAACTCTAGCTATTTAAGTCATCGCGCATATCACGATACTTCATCTTGGCAACATTTCTTCATCACCAAAAAATTCAGAATTCGGTATCATGGATTATACGGCACCTGTACCAACAGTGCTTACAGCAGAAGATAGCAATGATTCATCGATCTGCAAACATTATTAATATTGAAAAATACGTTATTAATATTGAGGAATTTTCAGGATAATTATTTTAGTATTTTGTTTTGGAATTTATTGTTGATATGGACAAAATATGGTTATAAAATATTACGCAAACTAGTTTAGAAAAGAAAATTAACTATGTTAATCATTTTTTCAATATTCTAGGAAATGTAACTAGTTGAACTAATTAATGATTATAATCATCAGGCTTCTTCTGAGCATCTTTTGGATTGCATGGGTCTCTCTAGGGAGGATCTCTTTAGCAATCCTCTTTTAGTCTTCGACTTCCTTACAGTCAACGAACTCGTGGATTTAGTCTGACTCCGTCAGACATGGAGGATAAGCAGCAACAATTAATGATTATAAGAAATTGACCGAATTATAAATGATTTCAAGAAACGTTAATTGATTTTTTATCAATGTAATAACTTCATTTAAATTATTGATACAAGAAAAAAAAGTTACACTTCTTCAATACACATTAAAAAAGTCTCTTTCTGTACTTGAAATAAGCCTGAACGCAAATATATTGATACAGAAAAATGCAGATTAAAAAGTACGAAATTAATTTGCCTTCACAAAATTTAAAAACATTCAAAATTATGTCAACCCATATGAAAAAATATTGTTCCAACAGCAAACATAAAGACTTATTTACAACAGCAAATAAAGACAAATTGTTTAATACAAAAAAACGATAGCATTTACAAATAATTCCTTACCATAAAAATTATTTCAATACACAAGAAAACTGACAAAATCCGTTTCATATACTAATCTATTTACAATAATTCCTGGTAGTGGAATTTCACTTTTTTAAACGAACATGGATGCCCTCTCAAGCAAACTTTAAAAATATTGTTAGTTCCTCATGTGAAGTCAATCTTGATGCTATCAATAAATGGATTTATAGATTATATATATATATATATATATATATATATATATATATATATATATATGTATATATACATATATATATACATACATACACATATATATATATACATATATATATATATATATACATATATATATATACACATATATATATATATATGGTGATAATGTAGAATAATATCTATATATTTCAAACATATAGAAAAAGAGGATGATCATATTTTAAATCAAAAACATACTTAAAAATGAAAAGCAGCATTAAGTCTTGATAAGAAATTCTCTCCCTGTTAGAAATGTCAGTACATTTCACAAACTGATACAAACATTTGAGAAAGTGGGAATTTAAGAAGCATATCTGACAAAGGGAATGAAAAGATCTTGATTATTTTCTTTGATTACATTTAACAAATTATAAGATTTTATGGTTCTTTTATGCTTATTTATAATTTGTTTTAAAAAAGATTTTTTTCGTCAGCAATTTAAACTATCTAGAATTATTAGAAAATTTATTATAGATTCTACAGTAAGTTTTTATTTTAGGCAAATATCTGTTGAAAAGGACTATTTAGAAGGTAGTAAGTACTGTGTTAGTAATGTTTTTTTCTAGCGATTTTTAAAGAAAAGATTTCAGTTTTTGATAATGTGATGCATTCTTTTAGACTGTTTTGAAACGTCCAAGTCAAAATGTTCAAAAAATCTTAACAAACTGATCACTGAAGAATTGTAAAAACAAACAGATGATAGAAACAAAGCAAAAATAAGTTTTAATTCTAATTTATCTCAATAAAAATGACACTTAGTTGTAATAAAATGAAAAAGTAGCTGCTTGTTTGTATTCAGTAAGAAGAAACATTTGTGGAATAAAAATTTATTGTGTATAAAGGTGCATAAAATATTTTGTTCACATTTTTGAGTCATGGAACAAGAAAAATACATTTCATTTACCCAAGGTGCATTTTTAGTGCCTTAGTGGCCTGATTGGTCGGGAAGATCGTCCTTTTTATCGGAAGGCAGTGAGTTCAAATCCCAACTGAAAATCTTTCGTGATCACTAAAGGTGGCTGGGACTTGTTAAATATGTTGGGGTCACAATATCTTCCATGTGGAATGAAAATTGTGGGAATGATGGCTAAATCTGAGGATCAGCTTGTTCCCTGCTTCTAAATTACGTTACTCAAACATCAGCACTCGTGCTTCCTCGTTCAAGGAAAGCTGTTTATTACCCTTAGCCATGGAACAAGATTTTTATGCGACGGCATCTGTTGGACTTAACGTAAGATTTTCAACAGCAAAGGGCTGAGGAACAATGACATACTTTTATGTCAAGTGATTTAAATACCGTGACCGTATATACGAGCTCGTATACGCTTAGCTAAGCCGAAGCGTTAATTGCCCCTGGCGTATATATACACTTTCCAGAAATACACCATTTTGTTACAGAGTGTCCATTTTTTAGTTACAATGAATAAAAACTTATTACTTTTTGTCGAATGTGTCTGATAGTGAGGACAGTGAGCTAAATGACAACTTTCTTTCATCTTCAGGATTTTAAATGTCGGTTATGACTACATCCGATGAAGATTCTGATTACGAAAACGCCCTTATGTATTTTTTCTTGTTTTTTTCTTCTTTATTTTGTAAAAGAAAACAATTAGAATGGAAAGCATGCAGCTTCTTTTCCTGCGATACACAGCGTAACTGAGCATGCCTGTAGGAAAACCCATAGCACGGGTAGCGAATCTCTTAGCTTTTCCACGGCAGTTAAGGAGTTAACAAGTTATTTTCCATAATATTTGAAACTTAGACTTAAGGTTAGAATATGAAATTGGTACGTTTGTTAATTTAGCTTGATGCTCTTTGATCACATAGTTTCTTCTAAAGTCTTATTCAAACTAGACGATTTATCAAAAAGTAATTAGGAGACATTAATTAATGCATATCTTTATTTTTTGAATTCAAAATTCGATTATAAATTGTCTTTAATTGAATAAATTTAATCACATTCCTATTTAATGAAGTTTCATAAGTATTTAAAGGCATTGCATCTAGGATTTTAAACATCCTTGTACATTTTGTATTCTTTATAACACAAATGTTACGCACTTAAGAATAATAAATTTTTTTAATTCAATTGTCTTCCAATTTTTACTCAGAATTCAAATTCTGGACAGTAAATAAATTAAATAATAAATTGCGTTAGTCACCCATCTGGTATCCATCGTTCCATTTTCCGTTTATTCTATTTTCTTTGAAATTTTAAACTATCTATTGAACATATTTTCCATTTGTTTACTATATTTTGCATTTTCAATGTATTATTCTTCATTTAGTATTTGATTATTATTCTCCATTTGGTTTCTGATTAATTTTATAAAAATTTATTATTTATATAAGCTTACTTAATATATTTTCACACGAGAGCTTATTAAGCCGAGACTTAGAGTTTAAAGTGGGTTCAGAAAGATTACAAATATCCATGTGCAAGGTGGGATTCGAAACTATAAACTCTTGAACCGAATGCCAGAGCAATAGTCATCAATCTGGTATCTCCCCTATGTACCAACATAGACAGATGTATTAGGAACAGTAGGTGTTCACCACTTTGACACAAAATTATGGTTTTTCTACCATAGTATCGGACAATCGTCAGAATATACTACGAAACCAACAAACGTGATTGAAAGTATTAATAATTAAAAATAATAAATAGTCAGTATATTAATTATAGTATATAAACATTAAAAAAAATATCTTTAAGGAGAAGACAAAGTTTTCCCAAACGAATCTGTAAAGTATAATTCCAAGTCAAATAAAACCGCAGGATATAATCTCGAATTTAAGTGATCATGCGGAAACATAAAGCAGCAATTTCAAACTTCTTATAAGACATTTAAGGCTGGTGTAGCACTTCTGTCGTTTATAACTATACCCAACTTGCTTAATATGTTTGCATGTTAATACATTACTTAGTAGTCTTCAAACTCTCAGATCAAATTTAACAGCCAAATCCTTAAGAAACCCCTAAACCTCTATTCTCCTTTAACAAAACCGACAACCTTCCTAGTAAAGTTGGCCCTGAAAATATCGAAAACGTTATTACAAGTGTAAGTTTCAGAAAAAAGTTTATATATTTAAAATTTTCAAAATATTTCAGGTGGATAGAATATAATATTCTTGACTTGATTCAAAGCTAAAAACTAATCAATAAATAGAAGAAATATTTTTTAAAAGGTACATTTGCTTTATATAAATTATGAATCTCTACACAATACAATACATTGTTTTACTTATTCAATTTCTTTCTTTTTTTCCCATCTGAATAATTGAACGATGTTTTTATATGTAAGCATTTTTATCTTTACCTAATTAAGAATTTTGCCTTCGAGATAAATAAATCCTACTCTTTTTTAAAAGAAAAATTAAAATGAGGACATTATCATGCCTCCATAGCTTATAATAATTATAAAATACAAAGATATCAGCAGAGAAATTATCTTTTTATTTTAAAAAATGAAATCTTCAGTTTTTCTTGTCATATATGATATTTTACTTTCACTATAGTATTGGTTGGAAATTGTGTGATTTAATATAGAATTTACTCAATAATTTGAAAAATTAAGTTCAAAATAAAGGTAATTGGGATTAAATCACTAAAACTGAAATTCGTGTTCAAATGGAGAAAAGTATTGGAACTTCAAGATGTGTGTAATGATACAGATAAACTGGGAACATTCATTAAATTTTTAAAGTGAAAACAAAATTACGTCTAATCAATTCCATAGGTCAACTTTAAAATATACTGCGCTAAGCAATAGCAAGTTATTGAGGTTGTGGACTGTTCTTGGACCTGCAAGTTTGTTTCGTTGATTGATCCTTTTTTGACAGACTAGCGTGTCTTTCTCTATGAAGCAAAAAGGACGGTTGTTTCCCAGAACAAAATTCGTTATATTCTGCATGTCGGTACAGATAAAAAAATATAGTTTTACATATGAGGAAGCGAAATAAAAACAGTGTTTTCTCAAAAGAAAGTTATTTTTAGTAGAGGGGTATGATTTCCCCGGACGGACAGAGCGTTGAACACACTTGTTGAACCCTATCAATGGGACTATTAATAAAAGCTTGGAGTAATTTGTCTCATTCCTCCCCAGGAGAGATCTTTCCCGTTCTTGGAGAGTTTGTGGGAGTGGTACATGTCCAGCAAATCGTCTTCCTAAATTGACTCAAATATAATCTATTTGGATCATGTCCGGAGAACATGCTGGTCATTCCATTCGTATGATTCCATCCTACAAAAGAGAATCATTTCATCCAGTTAGCACTCGCAATTGTCTGTTTTTAACATGAAGGCGTCTCCTATAGCTGCAATATAACGGAAAGCAATTAGTTTGAGGCTCTAATCCCTATATCAGCAATCGGTCAGAGTTCCTTTTCCAATGATGTGCAGATTGATGCATCCATCAATACAGAAGCCAACAAAAACCTTTTCGTCCCCTCCGCCAAATCTGGAACCTTCTAGTATGACAGCAGGATTGTTTTTAGTGCCAAGTTCCTCCAGATTAAAATTATTAGAATGAACTGAAAAATGCGTCTTCTCAGAGAAAAGGATATTGCAACATTCATTTCTTCTTCAGTTCACATTCTCTGTGTCCCACTGCCGGCAGATGCACCGGTCCCTTCATGGTAACGTGATGCACACAATTGGTCACCAAGCATACAGCATGAAGGTGGTGGTTGGAAAAGTTTTTTTTAAACTCTAATACTAGTAGCCGAGGGTAAGGGTTACTGAGGAAGATTAGTTTTCTTATTTTTGTGTCTCTGAGCATTAGCATTAAATAGCAATATTTGTTGGGAATTGTTGCAAGCTTATGATCTTCAGACTGCATTTCGAGTCTCCCTAAAACTGTTCCAGATCCAATAAATTACACTTTGTGAAATTGAAAGGATTTCTGCTTCTTCGGATAGTATCTGATCCCCCTTTGGCTGACCAACAACTCTCCCAGCTTCTGATTTGGTCAAATGACTTCGTTGAGACATTAGTTAAAAACCAAGTATCATTCTCTGATATTAAAGCTTCGTCTTGGACGTCAAACACAAAATTGGCATACAACGCAGTTTGAAAATGAGAACAATTTGTATTCGGGACACTCTTTTTCCATTTTATGCAAAATAGTTTTCATATACCATTATTTTATTGAAGACTTATAGTACCTTTTAATAGTTTTGAGTTGTACATTTCACTGTAGGCAGGATTCAAGAAGAGTAAGTATAATGTATATATATTTTGATTTCATTTTTCGGAGGTTTTAAATTGGAAAAGGCTATTAACTATTTAAATAAGGGAATTGTTTTTAAAATTTCATTTTCTTCGAAGATTTAGCATCTACTTTTAATTTTTATACAAAAACGAATAATTAGCAGAAAGTAGATAGATATATAGACAAAATATGCTATCAATAACACTATCTCAAGAATAAGCAGAAGTTTTATTGGTAAAAGTTAACTATATATATATATATATATATATATATATATATATATATATATATATATATATATATATATATCGTGTTACTAGCATGCTATGTGCAATCCTTTATTAAATAAATTTTTTAATGCTTCTTCCTTGAAAACTCCACTAAGTTATTTAAAATATTTTTGATAATTAGTTCAGAAAATATTTAAATAAATTCCTGATTAAAAACTGATTATTAACTAAAGATATCGAACATCTTATGTTTTATTCACGAACATTGGTCAAACTTATGAAAATAAAATATTTTTGTTTTTAAAGATTTAAGCATTTTCATTAATACAAAAGTACAAAATAAAGTATGCTAATATTAAACTAAGACATGATTAAATCTTAATTAAATTCATTGCCATATACATTTAAATTTATCATTCAGAAGATGAAATTAAAAATATTATATTCAAATTAGTATTCCTTATTAAATAATTAATAATATAAATAACATTAATATAAATAATAATTCGTCTAATAAAATCATGTTTCTATTAGAATTAGTTGATTGGTATTATAACTCAGTAGATGTTTTTTCAAAATCTGAATAAAAGATATGGTAAAAAGTATAAGCTTTTATATTAACTTCTATTTTGCAAAAAATTTCATCATACACAGTTTTCTATATACAATGCTAATATAAAATTATTCATTTGTGTTTATATTAAAAATTTATATAAAAATGTATACAGTATAATTCTTTCACAGTTTGAAATGTTTGATGTCCCAACTCTTATTGCTACTAAATCTTTTTAAAACTATGCTAATTAGTAAAATATGAATATATGTGCATTTTAACAGAAACAATCCTTTGTTTTAAAATAATAACATTTCTTCTTACACTTTATAAATATATATAAACGAAAAGTTATTTTTCAAATGTATCTTTTATAATTCCTTAAAATATTAAAGATTATAACTCGCGTATATGTTACTGAAAAAGAATAAAAATTTTATCAACTTTGATAAATTGTCGGGACGTAAGAAAATAGAAGTTAGAATAATACCAAACAAAACATTTATTACGACATAACACGTGATTAAAATAGTTACAAAAGAAAATACTTAATAATAAACAAGATAATATATAAGATTATAAGCTACATTACAAATAATAAACAAAGTTATTTATGAACAGAATGTGGTTCGCCTTCCATTTCTCACATCTCTCTTCTATATCATATAACCCTATTTTTTATTGGATATCGAATATTTTTAAGTTCACTCTATTGGACAGTAACTCCATCTCTTGTCAGTAGAGTTAATATAGATCTGTTATAAAATTAATATTCTTGTTTAATAAATGTTTTTTTACTCGATGTCAGATGACCCACTTTTCTTAGAAATAGCATGTATATTTTTATTTAGAGAACTTTTCCAATGTCCTACAAAATTATAAAAATTAAATTACCCTTTTTTTTAAGCAATTTGGATGGCACTGGCAATGTGATGAGAAAACTTGATGTTTGTAGTATAGTATTTATCAATGTGATTTTACGAAACGAAACTATATATACAGAGCGATCCCAATATTGCATTTTTATTAGAATGTACATTTTTAAAATTTACTATTTTTATTAAATTTTAAATTTTATCTGCGTAAATTTTTATTTAGAGATTCTTTGAGATGTCCTACAAAAATATTGAAATTAAATTATCCTTTTTAAGAAACTTGGATGGAAATGGCAATGTGCTGAGGAAACTGGATCTTTGTAGCATGTTACTTATAAATGTGATTTTACGAACTGAAATTATTTACAAAGAGATACCGATATTGCATTTTTATAAGAATATAAATTTTTAAAATTTATTATTTTTTGAGATGTATTGTGTTTTAAAGTGAATAAATCTAAGAAATAAGTTGGCTGAACATACTATGATTTTCCTTACCTACCTAACATAGATTTTATTGCCACAAGAATCTCACTGAATAGATTCAACATCTAAGTTAATACCTACGCCTTGATTCATCTAGGCGTGATGAATAATTTACATATCTGCACATTGATGCATATCTAGGCATATAATAACATCACAGAAGACCTCTGAGGTGAGTGTGGAAGTGTTTTGAAAGCTTCAGAACAAACTATCACTTTCCAATAACATGTGTTGCTAACACGCACTCCAGACATAAGTAACTCAAATTTTGCGTAAGGGACATCTCCGACTCGTCTTTATCAATCTTTCAATATTTTTCGATTGACTCACAGAAATTAAATCGCTATTTCTTTTTAATACCGTGTGTGTAAGCGTTAATCTAATAGGGCAGTGGTAGTCTGGTGGTAAAAGCATCGGACTTTCGTCCAGAAAGGTGGGGATTGATCCCCAATGCCGCCAAAGACCCATGCGATATACGTGATCGTTAAATTAGTGGAACCGAAAGACCTGTGGTCTGTCGTTGAGCAGTTACCATGGATATAATGGTGGAGGAAAATTTCCTCTCTCTGCAGACCAATGTGAAAATTGAGGGAGAGGATCCTTTGGTAGTGCCATCTATCGGAGGTATCTTAGAGAAAAGTCATACTTTCTGCTGTGGTTAAGCAAAAGACGCACCCTACTGACATAAATTCGCTTAGCTGACGATAAAGTGATGTTGGTTTGTCCAAGTGTCATTAGTAACAACAACAAACATTAATTTATCTAATTAACAATATCAACAACAAAATGAATTTTGAAGATTTTTCTGTTAACTTATGTGATATTTATTAATTACTGTTTTCATTACCACTTATAAGCCTACAATGCAACAGTTTAAATACAGATAATCGTTAACATATGATTATCTTTTGGGACGAGAAGGAAATTAATTCTATTAAAAACACGGATAGTTTTTGAGAAATCTATTTTAAACTTATTTTCATACAATACATTCTACACAAATTTGAAAGAGTATATAGGAAATATTTCCATCATAAAACAGCATGCATAAATATATGAAATATCTAAATGTGAAAGCTAATTTTAATTTAACGTTTTCATTTTGAATTAAAGTTCAAGTGTCATATTTATATAATTGTTAAATTATTGTGATTCATTGATGGTTATGGTGCCACTCTTATTCAAAAGTCTTTAGTAGATAATCAGTTCCACCCTTTTTACTACATATGTAAGAAGACAACAGAAGCTAAGAAGCAAATTTTAAAATCAAAACGAAATCCGCAAAACCTATAATTTAAGAAGAAAACAGGCAAGAAAATTCAAATCAAATGATATTGTTGCTATTAAACGTATACAACAATGTCCAAGTCTCAAGTTAAAACCCAAATATTTAGGTCCCTACAAAATAATAAAAGTTAAAAGTATAATGACACATACGATGTGCAAAAAATTGGTTTTACCGAAGGTCCCTTGATTACTAGTACTTGTACTGAGTACATGAAGCCTTGGCTCGATGTAACTTAAAATGTGCTGAACGAGGAAAAGAAGACACCGATGACGACCAGCTCCTGATTTTCACTTTTTTACCCACATAATTGTTTCTTTTTAAGACTAAAACTTTTTATTTCAGTCTGTTACATTTTCAATTTTTTTTAAAAAAGAATAGTAACTGAGATGTGTTCAAGACGTTTCCTTTTGAAAATGGCCAATGACGAGAGTGAAAATGCAGCTACCGATTCTCTAACCAGATGAAGATGAAGGAGTCCTTGATTCGAGATCAAATTCGAAGAACAACGACGATGATTTAGATGAGAATTGAAAAGACGAATTCGACGAGAATTGACAACAATGCTTAAAAAATTTTTTTGAACATGTTACTGCTCCTATTCATTTTTTTTATTTCAGGAAATTCTGATTCCAGACGAATGCTGAGGTCAGCTATTGTCATCAGGATGGCCAATTGTGGGATTGAAAGCGCCACCAGAGGGCCATTCACGTGTTTGCCGCCGGACACGCTGAGAAGAGATAGAGAGGAGAACGAAGAAGTGATGGATGAGAATAGACGCGATGACGTGAAGAAGCGAATGGATATTGAACTAATTATGGATTATAACTAAATAAAATATTAGATCGTGATTTAATATACCTTTGTAAATGTGTAAATAGCTTTATCTTGTTCTTTGAAAATATAATTAAAATAATTTAACATTTATCTCTCATTATTCCTGATAATGAGTCCACCGAACCCACATTATTAATATTTTAATTTTAGGCTCAATAATTTGAGTATTATGTTTCACAAATATTTGGTAAACAAAAAGCAACTGTATGAACCGTTTTAATTAACAAAATGATTTCCCATGCTGTCTGAAGTCGTTATTAGTTTTCCTAATTGAACTAACATAATTTGACTGCCGAAATTCTAAAACCATATTCCAAAAACATTCTTCGTTGTCAGTGGATGCCTTTCTTCTTACTTAGTCGTCATCAGTAGATGACATTTTTCTCAACAGAGAATTGGTATCAAATTATAATTCAAAATGTAAAATTGTATTCAAAATTCATAATTTTCCAGTAGTTCATGATTTGTTTTACATAAAAAATCAATATAGTTGAATTAAGAAAAAAATTGGCCAAAATGCCGAATTGCTATGGCCAAACTTGAGTTTTTATTCAGATGCAAACATTATGGTTGACGGGAAAGTTAAGGCGTTAAGAATATTCAAATGTAAGTTTTACATTCTATGTACCATAACAAAGATTACCAAGAAATCTCATGTTTACCTATATCTATGCCTGGACATAGACATACGCGATGGAACACCTGGTCTGTACCTTAGGTTATCAGGTATAGCTCCATCACGTAATATATCTGTTGTGACAGTGTTATCACGAAATTTGATAACAAAATTGGATTTCAATAGGTCTCTAATATTTGAAATTGATAATTTGACAAAAATATAACATCAACAACAAAACATTTACAAAATTTTCACTATGGGAGATGATATGAGTTAAATATTGCAGTAAAATTGTGAAAATAGATTATCCTCACACTCCAAGTGACCTTGGTAAAAATACTAATTAATTATCTTGATGATGGTCATAGCAGTCTATATAAGTAGTTTATAACACAAATATGCAAGCAATATAATTAAGTTTCAGTAGAAGAATATAAAAAAGAGCAAATAACTGGGACAGATTTTCAAGACGTACTAGTAACTCCCTCATGCTTTAACTGTGTCATTTAATGTAACATCACAATACCAAAGGACTGCATTGTCTACACGCAGATAGTTAAGATTACATATGCGGAATGCTATCCTATTGAACATTTAACATTTGCTGTAGGTGATAAACTGTAGAATATTTAAAGTATAACAGATTACAATCTGCTGATTCAGGTAAAATTTTGCAGCAGCTCAGTATGTGCACTGAAGTTACCACGATAAAGAAAATTATTGAACAAAAATATAATTACAATACAATAAATAATAAAAAGTCTTAAAAAAGTGAATAAGATATATAGCAAAATATTTAACAGACACTCTAACATTACTAAAAATAATATTGAAAAAATATTGCACTAAAATTGCTAAATAGGGTATTTCTGAAGACTCAAAACAATCTTGAATATCAACCCCCAGTTTTATATACAATGGTTAGTTAGAGGAAAGTGTTATATCACATGACATACCATATGAAGATTGTATTAGAAAAAGCGCAAATATATACAATACATTGATAATATATACATAAATAAAAATAATTGAGCTATATTACAATGCATTATTTTATCTCATAACTAACTAGCATTGTCTGTTCACAAGTTATAATGGTTTACAATGTCTAGGAAATATAATGCAATATTAGACATTAAAATTATTAATTGATAAACTTTGCTGGGATATTTAATATTGCATATTACATTGTGCTGAGTCAATCAATATTTTCCAGCACCTTAATATGAATAATTATTATTATCAAAAATATAAAAGCTAATTGCTAAACAAATACAATACCTAATAATTCTATCACAAAAAGTGGAGAAATACCTTACAATGATTTTTACCCTTTACCAAATTGTTCTTATGATGAGATCCGTTGCTTAGTTATGGCATTATCCTTACAGAGTTCGGATCCTTTTTCATAGATAAAGGTGATTATGTTTTTTATCTTATGCAGAAGAGAAGGAGTTTTGGTAGCGTAGCGAAGAAACGGAGTAAGTTCCTCCGAGTTTTTAGGCGCTTTTAGGTGCCATTGTTTTGTGAAATCACATTCAAACACGTAATGAACAATGCTCCCAACCTGACCACATGAACAAGCACTATTTGGAGCTATACCCCTTTTATTGAGATACTCCGGTGTTAGAGTATGTCCAGAAAGAAACTGTGCTTCTTTGTGGTCCTTGACTAGGAAATTTAGAGAGACAGAGGGTTTAAGGCTGTATGTCCATCTACCTTGTTCTGCCTCATTCCATTCTTGTTGCCAGGCCATTAGTAAATGTTTGCGCAATTTAGAAATCAAGTATGATTTCGGCCATTTTAATTCAATTTTGTGCGTGTTTGAGCATGCTTTGGCAGCTTGCTTTGCCAGTGTGTCAGCTCGTTCATTACAGTATGTCCGGCATGGGTCTTGATCCAGTGAAGACAAATTTTCCATCTATTGCTAAGTGTCCTGAGTCAATTTTGAATGTCCTGAATCAGTGGGCTTCTGTGATATGGATTATATATCCCCAAAAGAGCTGATTGGCTGTCTGACCAAATCACTGCCTTGTATAAATTATTTTCGGCTATATATTTTAATGCGTTATCAATCGCAATCAATTCTGCTTAGAAAACACTGTTAGTTTCTCCTAATTGTCCCTGCCAATAACCACTCTCCTGTCCATTTTCGAAAATGCAGAAAGCTGCTCCCACTTGACCATCTATTTTTGAGCCATCAGTGAAAAGTTGTTGGTGAATGCCTTGGCATTGTGTAGAATTCGAAGTGTGAACCATTATCCCTTCCATCTGTGTTGCTGGGTGGAATAATGCTTTGAAGGGAATTTCAAAGTCGTCTGGGTTATAAATTGCATCCAAGAAAATGATTTTTTCTTGATGTTGGAGAATGTTAGATTTAGCAGCTTCTAGTTGGACCATTAAATGTAATGGAAAGACTCCTGCCAAGATATTCAATGCTGCCGTAGAAGTCGTGCGGAAACATCTAGTGATAGTTAAGGTGAAGTGTCTCTGCAAACTGGATAGCTGTCTGACTTTTCTGCTTGTCATTGGTTCCGCCCAGACTGCTGATTCATAACATATCATTCTTTCAATAATGGTTTTATACCAAATTTTAAGAATTCTGGCATTTACACCCCAATTTCTATTCGTTATTCGTCTTAGGCTGTTTACAATAGCTATAGTCTTTATCTTTTGTTGCCTGATGTGAGGGAGCCATGATAGTTTGCAATCGAGAATTACTCCTAAATATTTCAATTCCTTAACTTTTTTAATGCTTCGTCCACAAATTTCAATCTTTGGATATGATTTCAAGCACTTCTTGCTGCTGCCAAAAAAGATGGCTTGAGTCTTTTCATGGGCTATAGTTAATTTGTGCTCCTTACACAAATCTTCAAATTGTGAGAGTGCAATATTGGCTGTTAGCTTTAACTGCTCTTTTGTTTTTGCCGAAACGATGAGCAGTGCATCATCCGCAAATGCTTGCAATGATGTGTTATTTGGCCATTTCTGGAGAAGGAAATCATTAAAGTCATATATGTTCCAAAGCAATGGTCCCCCACAGGATCCCTGTGGACAGCCTCTGTAATGGTGGTGTAGTACAAAACCTCCATCATGTTTAATTGAACTCTTTCTATCGGTGAGAAAGTGTACCCACATCTTAAATAAATTGTTGGGACAGTTAAGCTTGGCCATTTTATCTAGCGCTCCTGGCCACCAGATTGAGTCAAAAGCGCTTTTGAGATCTAGGCTGATTACTACTGTGTAGTGTCCTCTGTTTTTACTTTCTTCAATCTTTTTTATCAGGTTTTTCAAAGCATGCTCTGTTGATTTGTTAGCTCGAAATCCAAACTGTAATTCGCTCAGCTTCTTATTATTTTCGAGATGGTAACTCGTTCTTTCTACCAGCAATTTTTCCAATACCTTACCTATTGCCGGCAGAAGACAGATAGGTCTGTAGGATCCAGGTTGATTTGGCTTTTTCCCATTTTTTAGAAAAAATATGATTTGGCCTTTTTTATAAGTACAGGGAAAGCAGTGTAGTTCCAAGCATCTATTAAATAGTATATTAAAGAGTGATGGTGCAGCATAGTGAATAGCCTTGACAAGAGCATTATCTATACCATCCGGTCCCGGAGCCTTTCCTGTTTTAAGTCTTCTAATGGCTTGAGTGACTTCTTGTTTTGTGAACCATTTATCATTTGGAGTAGTATTTAATGTTGGGAAATTTCGAATTTGTTTTTGGTGGGGTGTATCTTCTTCAATGTTATCTTCAGGAAAACAAGAAGTCATTATTTTGTTTATAATATCTTTCGCTATGACTTGTCTTTGGCGCTGTGGACCTGTACCATTATCTGTTAAGAGAGTTGGCTTGAATGTTTTGCCCATAGCGAGCTTCTGTAGTGTGCCATATACTTCCTTGTTATTGGTGCAGTATTTGCGCCAACTACTTAACTTGGCTTCTTGGATAGAACGCTTATAAATAGCCAGTTCTTTTTTATATGCTTGAAACGCTATTCCTCTTGCTGGTTCAGGTGTTGATTTCATGCGTCTTCGCAAAGCTTTGACTTTTTGACGCATCTGCCTTAATGTCGAAGTCCACCAGTTTATATTAGTTTTTGGTTTAGCAATTTTTAATTTTAATGTTTCATCACAGGCTTTAATAATATTGCTATTAATGTCTTCGACTATACATTCGAGTTCTTCTCGGTTTTTCGCATTCTGGATTTTTGGAATTTCCAAGAGAAGATGGGGTCTAATCCGATTTTGAAAAGTTTTCAATCTGCAGTTTGTTTTGTATCTTCGGTTTGTTATAACAGTAGTATCAGTCTTGATTGTAAAGGTGATGTACAGGTGGTCAGAACAGGAAAGTTCATCTTCTACCTTCCAATCTTCATTTGAGATGATGTTTGCTCCAGTGTACAATGTGAGATCTGGCCAACCTTTTCCTTGGTTTGTCACAAATGTTGGTGGACATCCAAAGGTATTAGCAATAATTAAGTTGTTTGAGGCTATGAAATCCTCCATTTTTATACCTCTTCCATCATTGCCCAAATAATATTATGACTGTTAAAATCTCCCATAATAACTATGGGGAGATGCTTAAAGGTAGTCATAAGGTTCTGGATGATGTTCAAGGTGTCTTCTAAGTCTTCCAATGTTGATGTGTAAGCTGTAATGATGAATAGTTCTAAATCTTTGAAATTAAGAATATTTGCAGTAACATCTCTTGTGGCATGAATGTTGATCCAATTCCAGTCACTGTTTGTGCTAACAGTAGCTGCTCTAGGATAAGAATCAGTGTTTGACGAATAATTACAATTCCATGCTTGAGGGAAACCCGGAATATTACCTTTGATAGTATGCGGCTCTTGGATTCCTATAATATCTACATTATGTTGATCAATAAAAGTAGTAAGCTGAGATGTTGCCGCTTTAGCTTTTTGTAGATTTATTTGTGTAAATTTAATAGTACCTGTTCCAGGGTTTTCCTTAAATGGAGTAGTTCCGAGTCTTGACTTTTGAGCTGCAGATGATTGCTGTATAGGCTTCATTTTCTTCCGAGTAAACTTCTGTATGTTAGGCATTGCATCGAAAAGGCTGCGTGGCTGGTTGAGAAATTTTCTCGTTTATTAGATTCTCTGCAATTAATGCAGCATAGAGTTTTAGTTTTGCAGGCTAGTTCACTGTGATGTTCTCCGCATTTTCCGCATATGCGATAGGATCTACAGTTATTGGCTATGTGCCCAAAGTCGTGGCAATTATAGCATCTTCGTAGGATTCTATATTCACGAATTATTGTTTTCTGTAGCCCAAAGTAAAGTGTTTTTCTTTTGATCAGAGCCTGATAAAGATCTTTGTTAGCTTCCACAACAAGGTGCTGTAAGTTATCTTTCTTACTATGTGCTTTGATCTCCAAGATTTTAATTTTATTTGGTATGTCTTCTATAGATATTTCTTCAGAAAGATGTTGAGCAATATTGTTGTCATTTATTCTTTCAGGAACATTAAGGAGTATCAGTTTTCTTGTGGATATGGAAGGTTCCTCTGTCACAAACGAGTGCTTTGCTAATTGCTGCTTTAATGTTTCCTTTGATTCGACGTTATGGCAGGATATTTTTGTTACGAATTTACCCCATGTTATTTTCTTTAGTTTAACATTGCAGTCTATCTTCTCCAGGTTGGATCTTAATTCTTTTGTTGTTTTTCCCTCTGCTGGCTTGACAATTAGGGAGACTTATTTATCTTTCCGCAATCTTTCACTGAGGACTTGGCTGTATGTGGGTCGCTCTTTCTCTGGAGTAATACTAACTGTTTTTTCGATGAGTAATTTTGTTTCTAGGCCTTGAGTTTTAATTTCTTCTAGACTTGAGTTGATCTCTTCCAGTTTGTCCTTAAAAGCTGTAGTATTTTCATTATTCGTAGGGGAATTTATGACTTTTTGTGACAAATATTGTTGTTTAATGGTATTAATTATTTTGTCTGCTTCTTCCCTAAGAGGTAGAGGTAAGTTTTATTTGGTACTTGATTTACTCCAGATAATCTTCTTGAATTTTTTGCAGAGACCATCCGCTTTATCCTCTGGACACATAAATACATCTTGATCAATATAAGAAGGCGTAGATCTTATTTCATCATTATCCTTGTGATGGCCTATCTTATTGAGGAAGAAGTCGTTGACTTTTGTTAAATTGACAGTTCTACTTTGCGAGTTAATGTCATCATGTATACTTGAAGCTCCATTTTCTGCATCAGTTGAGCTCGTAGACGTATTTAGTTCTTCATAATTTACAACTTTACTTCGAGTAGGATAATTTTCTCTAGAGGCCATGATATTAAAATAATGCGGTAAGTGTCCAAGTAACTGTTAATTTAGTCCTCCATACATCCAGTAGTAGAATTATAACCAGTTCTAGAGTAATCCGTTGATTGAAGTCCTTTATAATTCGCTAATTAAAGTATTTAATTAGTTCAATGTGGTGCTCTCGTTGTCGATCGGAGGTACCGGGAAGTTGAGACTAAGCCTAGCGGCAGCTGTCCGCTCCTCGAGCCGGTAGAAAGGAGACGAATTTCCGTAGGCAAAGTGAAGCTCCTCCGGTGGGGACCGGTTTTCGTATGGGACTTAGAAACTTTTTTGAAGTTCGCTACACGTGCAACACTTAAAAATCGTTAATTAATTCCCTAATAAACCAATATTTTTGAAGTAAATAACCTTTTGAAGCTGAATTTGAGACCTATCCAATGATATAACTCCATAAACACAAAACCAAAGAAAACCGCCTTTTCAATCATAGAGGAAGAGCAGCTTAAAAACACGTCCACTCCCCTCAGATCCAATCTGCAGACCTTTATGCCTGGACAGACAGAAAGTACAAATGAAACATTCGTCGCCAAATGTAAGACGGAGACAAATATTTTGAACTCGTGACAATCTACATATGTCATAGCAGCTTTATCACTGGCCATACCCAATTCAAACATAAGGCTTATTCTAATATCACTAAGTGTGTTATTTTAAGAATTGAAGGTTACAATAAGGCTTCTCTGAATTCATCACAAAATTCTTTTCGATAGAATTTTTTTACAGTTAATTTCCGTATTCAAATACTGCAAAGGAAAAGTCCAAGGTAACTATATTTTGGGAACAAAAAATTAAATGTTACGCAAATATCTTATTAATAAAAACATAAATTTGCTTCCATTTTAGAGAATACGCAGATCTTAATAAGGTGCTTTATATAAACTCGAGTTTCTAATTATTTTTGCAGAATTAATTGCTATCACTTTGCCGAAGAACTATAATTTTATTGGTAATGAATCGTATTGGAACAATGACTCGAGTGTTTCATTTTAAATAGCTTGCCTTTCTTGACTTCTGTTTAATTAAACTTTTTCCAAATTTGTTTTTTAATGGATATTTTAAAAATAGTGCACACCGTCCAGACTGTCTAGTGGGCATCCTGACTGAATGCGGAGAGGGAGGTCCTGGTTTCGAATCCTAGTTCCAGAATGAATTTATCTCTTACTCTGTTCCGTCTTTTTCCTTTCCTTGTATGAATGGGATATGAATGGTTACCTACCCTATTAATGGGTAAGTATAGCATGTGTGTACTGAGGGTGTCGGACTTCACACCGAATTACGGTTCAGCTGAGAAAGTGGAGCAGAGCATTTCATACTGTCAGCCTAGCTGGTACAAGACATTAAGAAGTAAGGCACAAATTAGGTGTTAGAAAATGGGCACTGGTGCCGTATAATCCATGATGCCAAATTCTTAGATTGGCGACTTTTTGGCTGATTTTCGTATGTACCTGACAACCTCGTTTTTATTAGGTCATACATTTGGAGATCATTAATAATTATACAGAAAATTCTATTTTGGTAATCCTAGTCATCGCTCTTCATCACGATACGTCATCTTCGCAACATTTCTTCATCGCCAAAAAAATTCAGAATTTAGAATCATGTATTATATGGCACCTTTGCCAGAAAATGATTTTATCAATTTAATTTCAGCAATTTTTTTAATCGAGAAAATACGTCGAAATAATGACAATAATATCAAATCATTGATATCATTGCATTCATACAATACATACTCATTATATTTCAGCTTGCTCATAGTTTTCAATTAGCAAACAATTTTGTAATAAGCTTAGATTACATTTCAGATAGCTTATATATCATAGATTAGCACTACATTTCATATAGCTTATATTTATGCGATAGGCATGAATTAATTTGTATATTTTAACAATAAAATCTGTAATTAAAATTAAAGTGATCCCTTGTTATCATATTTATCTACACTAGTTTTTGATTTCGGAAGGTTTAAGCAAAGGACAATGTTTAACTTAAGATATAATTGTTAATTAATACTGTTTGCATAAAGGTTCTGTCAATAGTAACTTTCTACTTCTCAGAAAACGCTGAAATACAATAGCTAGTTTTCATGAATAATAAGCTCGTGAAACTATTTTACATCCAAGCAGTTATCTATGATATGAAAGAAATTCAAGATTTTTTTTCACATAAAATCATCATTTCGCATTAAATTTTTAAGGAAGAAATTAAAGATTCTATTCTGCATTATTAAAGATTAAAAAAAAAAAATCAGTTTTGCTTCTTGAAAACTGCTTTTGATCAAGAAATAAGTGAATACGATAATTTAAAAAAGTATGTAGTTAATTACATGATAAATTTATTTATAAACAAAACAAAATATTTTATTTGAATTGCACTAAACAAATAAAGAGATTTATTTAAAAAGAAATTTTTAGACTAGCGATAAAAGTTTCTGTTTCCAGTATTTAGATAAGTTTTCAGTAATATTTTAATATTTTAAATTAAAATTTATATTACATTATCTTAATTTCACGTTGTTATTAGATTTAAAACTATAAATGAAATCTAATTTACTTCAATTTTTATTTATTTTTCAATTTACTATTTATTTAAAAAAATTAGATAAAAATAATATATTAAAAATGTATTAAATAAAAACTTGGATTTTCAGTTAAATATAAATAATGGTAATAGTCATAATAGCTAGATCAGTTTAAAATCAACGGAAATTTTGCCATGAAATTTTTCTCTCACTTCAAATAGTCAATTTTCTCTGTTTTAAAATGTTTCCGCTGCATACAAGACCAAATTAACATAGAGCTCTAAAATATTTGGATATATTAAAAATAACATTATGCCTACGTAATATTCTTTTCAAAAATTGAGTAAAATCAATTATTTGTGGGCATGAATCCAAAAAGTACAAAATAATTCTTATATTTTACAGAAAATATTTTAAAAATTGGAAAATAAACAAAAAATTAAAAAGTTTTGAATTAAGTAATATGTTCCCTAAAACTAGAACAAACTTGGAAAAATCATTATTTTAGGTGTAAGTTCAATACATTTGCATAATTAATACAGATGAATATTATTTTTTAACTTAAATACTTTACTGATTAAGAAAAGTATGTATAAAATATCTCCTAAAGGTAAGAGCAGATATTTAAAATTTCTATATATGGTAGTAATTTGAATTACATTCTTTAATTTTAAATTCAAATTAATTGTAAATTTCAGTTCCGTACATCAATTTCGTTGAGTGTTTTTATTCTAATAATATCAATTGCATAACAAAAATATATGAAAGCATTTACGAGGTTAAAAATTTATTTTCAATTCAGGAAAATTAAATTATTTCTTTCAGTTTTTTGTTGTGTGAAACATCAAAGATATCGCATAGGTTTTGGCAAATTATTTTAGCCTTAGTAAAAATTTACACATACCCAGAGTTAAACTAAAAAATTTTCAGGATTTTTTGATGAAATATTCATCAAATAGCTTTTATTCCATGTATTAAATTTCTTCTATGAAAATATGTTTGAATCACATTTATTAAATTAAATTTTATATAAATTACTTTTTAAAAAATGTCCAAAAGGAGTTGGCAAGTTTTTAAAACAATTCAAGTATGTTCACTTCATGGCCATGGAGTTGAAAATGTTATCAGCATTACCGTAAAATGAATAATTATACAGCCGAAACCTATTATATTATCCCAATTTTATAAAATTACACTTTTAAATTAGTAACCATGACTGCCAAAGTGACTTCAATTGCATCATAGAAAGTGCGCTAGATCAAAAGACCGTGTTATGTCAATATATACCAAAAAGATAAATTTATTATTCTATTCATTAAAAAAAAGTATATTTCAGCCACTTCTGTGTTTATCATCAACATACAAGTAGAAATTAATATGCCACTGAAGACTGTTGTTTCTTGCGGTATAAATTGATCGATCTTAACAAGTAGGATAATTTAACAATGTGCAACGTGATATTCAAACATAACAACGATTGGTGTCAGGATAAACATTGCTCATTTAGTCAGCTGCACAAATGCATGTTGGCGACATATGTTCATACAAGCGTGATGCATAGCCATGTTGAATTATATTGATTAATTCTATGTGTCTTATACACAAAATGTTTTTCTTATAAATATATCATTAATTCTCGAGTCATTTGGGGAATCAATGACTGACATTTCATAAGATTCACTTATGAAATGGCATAAAATACTACAAAAGGATATACCTTTTCATTTCACTGCGTAGGGATATATTTTCCATCTAAATCCAGAATTTTTATGCTCTCTGCTGTTCTCATTATATATTTACTGGATATAGCCTGTACATGAATTATCAAAATTGCTTAGAAATGAATATTCTTCACAATCTGATGACTATAGATGTATTGACTGATCCATAAACGCAAATTATTTCAACGAGTGAAAAAATATTAATATTAATTTGAAGGACCGGAAAAATATATATTTTGTGATAATTTGTGACAAAATTTCATTTGAAAGTATAAAGTGTGAGAAAAATTTTTTTATTTGATATTCTAGAGAATTGCAAGACATAATTTGAAAGTATAATTTATGCTTCTACACATACTATATGAATTTTTCAATTTGAATGTTTTCAATTGAAAATGAGATACAAACATACTACACACAAATGCATTAGCTAATATTATAGTTTAAATAAGATATAAAGAAATGGATGTTTTAATCCGGAAAACCTTCTAAGCACAAATATTTCAAATAAAACAAAATTTATGTCAAACGTTTATAGACGTTTTCAAATATATATTTTTGAGCCTAAATTCTAATAAAGATTAATTCATCAGAAATAATATGTTTTACATAATAAATACAATACATTATTCAGATTTTAATTGATGATTACGTTCAACAAACCGGTAAATGACAGCGCTAAATGTGCCATCTTAATGCCAAATCGAGAAATTGAAATACTTAAATCGAGAAAAGTATTTCTAAAACACAGCAATCTGTAAATGTTTCGTGAAAAGAAAATTTATGTAATTTAAATTTTATATATATAAATTATATATATATATATATATATATATATATATATATATATATATATATATATATATATATATATATATATATATATATATATATATATATATATATATATATATATATATATATATATAATATATATATATATATATATATATATATATATATATATATATATATATATATATATATATATATATATATATATATATATATATATATATATATATATATATATATATATATATATATAGTTATGAAATCTGCATACAATACTATGCATTCTATACATTTTTTTATTCATTAATATTTTTTATTACTTTCAAGTTAATTGCGATGATAATCATTGACTTTTATGACTTACTTAAAAGTATTTATTATTGATAATTCAGTTCAGGAATTATTTCAGCCTTAATAAATACTTACATAATCAGCAACTTAACTGGATGCTTTTCAGAATTTGCTGAAGAAATTTTCATCAAATAGTTTTTATCCCATGGATTAAATTTGGTCTACAAAGAGATGTTTCAGACACATCTATTAAATTATATTTCATATTAAATACATTTTGAAGAAGGCCCAAAAGGTGTTGACCAATTTTTAAAATAATTCACAGAAAAAAATACATACTTCATAGCCATGATGTTGAAAAATTGATCTGGATTGACGTAAAATGAATGGTAACGCTATGGCCGGAGCATGTGAATACAAAACACAAACTCTTGAAATTGTACTGCCTAATGGTATGCCTTATCGATAAATATTCTACAATAAATAGATAATAATAATGCCCGAATCACTTCACGAATTATTGATTGCCAATTTATGAACTCAACTTTTGAAATGGTACAAAGTGTTATATGTGTAAGTTTGGGGTGGATGTGTTGTTCATTTATATAATATAGAATTTTTATTTGGAGCACACGCAGTTTCCATTGTATATTTACTAAATATTTATTTCTATCATTAACATGATTTAGCAGAATTGCTTGGAAATTAATCTTCTTTACACTCGGAAGTCTTTATTTGTGATTGATCATAAAATATAGATTATTGCAAAGAATGAAAAATATATTAATATGAAGAATTATAGAGGCATATCTTTTGAGTTTGAGATATTTTTGCGTTCGGAAGTGTATATCGTTTTGCAAAAAATATTTTCGTATGCTTGAGAAATGAAAGACATAGTTGGCATGCATATTTGGTTTTTGGAGTGTGAGCTTTTCAACAAATAACTAAACATAATAGCTCTGAGAAAGTGATTAACAAATGCTTAATAAGTCACAAACAAAAACGTTTTATCATGTGGTCAATTATAGTTACTGCCGATCCCAAAAATCAACGGAACCATGAATATTCAATAATTCATTTGTCACAACAATCTTTTCCTTAAGAAAGAAAATCTGCCTTTAAAATGATGTATTTATCATTTACGTGCAAACATTTTCGTGAGAAGAATATTAATGTACTTAAAATTTTAAAAATGTTTCTGGTAGGGAAAATATAATATTCTACTTACCAAATATAGATGAATATAAACAGTAAACAGGAAAATATTTTTTAAAAACATATATCTTTTTTTAAAATTAGGATTTCAAGCACGCACTGCGCATATTATTATGATATGCGAAAAACGTTTCCTTCAGCTATTCTTATATTTTGTCTATTCTAGTCTGAATAATTATTTAAGATTTCCAATGTTTCTATAAGTCAGAAATTTTAGCTTTATTTATTAAAATTTTTTCTTCCCAGATGAGTGAATCCAACTTTTTTTTATAAGAAAAGAAAAAAAATTTAAATTCGCAAAACAAAGTGTATTTTATTCCGCATTTTGGTACAAGAGAAAAAAAAAACACAATTTGTACATATAAGAAATCAAATAAAAAAGGTGTTTCCTCAAAAGAAAATCATTTTTATATGTAATTAGTTGTATCATTTCCCAAGAGAGAAAACGTTGACCAAAATCGGTATAGTGGCCACCAGTAACTTGAATGCCTAAAATGTCCCAAGCATTGCTCTGTTTGGAACAAGTAAGAAAAAAACACATGTCATTCCATTCTTATAATTCATTCCTCCAAAAAAGAAAATAATTTCATCAAGTTAGCAGGATGTGTCCTGAAATTGACTTCTTAAAACATAAAACCATCTTCAACTGATGTAAGTAACATAAGAACTTGTAAGGGACTGCATTATTCGTAGAATCTCATCCTTAAATCGAAGACCGAATGATACGGAGAACGGCTGCTC